>CAWUFW010003470.1:0-1200000 GCA_963921515.1 Calotriton arnoldi | reverse complement strand
CCTGCTGATGACCGAAACTCACAGTGGAGGAAGCCCAACAATAGGCATCCTGTCACAGGGAGGTGTAACCACCTTCCAGACAGGGTTTAGTGTATTGGGGCTGGGTGGGTGCACTCTTAGAGTGCTTTGAATTCCTGCACTGGGGGAGCAGAAGGCTCCTCTGTGCATATGCCAGTTCAAACCAGCTCAGGGGCTACCTGCCCCTGCTCTGGCGCGAAACTGGACAAAGGGAAGTGGGTGTAGCCACCCCCTCCCTTGACCCTCCCATAGGTGGGGTCATAGAGCTAGTCCATCCCCTCTTTTTAGTATAAGAGGGGAACCTTGCCATTGCAAAGCAGATAACCCCTGGACGACGCTCTACAGAAGAATCCTGGCCCTTCGACGTTCCACTACCTTTGGAAGACAGAAGAATCTCCCTTGGAGTCAAGGAGTGACTCCCCTGCTTGGCAGGCACCAAAAACGACAACGACGGTCGCAAACTACGCCGCTCCCGCCGGAGTCCGAAGTCCCTGCAGCCCAGGAAGTGGATTTCCTGACCTCTCCCAGGCCATCGTGAGTCCCCAGCGAAGCTGAGGCAAGTGGACCCCACGAGTAACGAGGAACCGCGACCCCTGGGTACCGTGCACTATTGTCGAGTGCAACCCCTTCACAACGTTCCACGAACTTGTGCTTTGGACCACGTGTGGTCCCGACCTCCAGCAGGAATCCCTCCGAAGATCAGAGGCCTACACCGTCCCGAGTGACCGTGGGCCCCTGTTGAGTGATTCCGCCCGAGGTGTCTTCGCGATCCCTTGCCCGCTGGCTTGTGGGTCCCCAGAAGACTTCCTAAAGAAACCGAAGGGCTCCCCTGGTTGCTCCAGGCCTGCCCTGACTTACCCTCGCTGGGTGAGTTCCACAGACCTTGCTGGTCTGCGCCATCGACTTTTCTTCATCTCCCCGAGACTTGCGGCTGCCAAGGCTTGTTGGCTCCGATCGAGTTGCCGACACCGCAGTCAGCTGCAGACGTCGAGGGACACACCGAATCCAGCTCCTGGTCGTCGTCGACGCCTCCTGGACCACGTGGCTGAAGAGTCAAGGCACCTGCAACCGACCTGAAGCGACCGACGACGGTGGGCATCCATCTTCCTTGCCCCGGGTCACTGCCAAGTGACTTTGAACACTGTCCCCTCTGCTTTCAGGTCATCCTTCTTCAGAATCCAGGCTTGGATTCCACCGGACACTTCTTCAGCTCCCGCAAGCCTTCTTTGTTCGCCATTGAAAACGACGCCGCGACCCGACACCAAAGGACACCTGTGCACCCGGCTTCCCTGGGTGAGGTAACTCCAGCACTACGGTGCTCCTGTGGGTGTGGGCCCTAGAACTACTTACCCTGTAAGTGACTTGCTTGTAGGTTCTCCCGAAGTATCCTAAAACTCTTTATTTCCAACCGCGACTTGCCCCATTGAAGTTAACGGCGATTCGCGCCTGTGTATCCACACTGCACGCGTCCCCCGTGGGTCCTTTACTTACCTGCCTTGGGTGGTTTTGTGAGGCCCCAGCACTTCTGAAGGCCCTAGGCCTTGTCTCCCTGCAAGTCGTTGTTTCTAAGTCTCTTACTTAGTATATGGTCTGAGTACGCCCCTAGGGCCCCAGCCATATTTTGTGCTTAACTTATTGTGAAACGTTGATTTGTGCATATGTTTGTCTTCTAATCTCATAAAGAGATTAGTAGAGAGTTATTTAGAAATAAATACATATATATTTGATATATATACCTGTGTGGTGTCTTTTCATTTGGTGATTCAAGAGATTATATGGTAAAACAAGCTGCTTTACATTCCTCCGAGACTTAGCCTGAAGGCTGCTCTCCACAGCTACCACTAGGATAGCTTTCTTTAAAAGGTTGTCTTAAACCTATCTACCATAAGAGTCGATTTGCCCTGGTGCAAGGTGTCCACTTTAATTAGTGAACAGCATATACCAGGCCAACTTCTCACATTGGTGGGCAGCGTGTGGGATTCCAGCTTGCCATTGTTTTACCAGAAAATCTCTATTTGAATTACTAACTGAAAACCATTATAGGTACTCAAGGTACATATAAAGTCAAGCTTAGTATCAATAAGTTCTACTGAACTTAGAGCTGTGTGCCAAGGGATAGCACACCCTTTCCACAGCTCAAGCTAGGATCAGTAGGCCACAAACTAGTGTAGGTAGTACAACACTGCACAACACTAGAATGTCCTTAAAGGGTGGACCCAGTGGATCCACTCAGCCTCAGTATAAGGACATGGCTTTCTCTGACTTGAGAGCCATGTGTGTTGACAGACACCTGAGACTAGGACAGAGTCCCTCAACACTACACCTGATAGATCTGCTGACAGCAGATGACCTTAGATTGGCTCTAGGAGCTAAGGGGTCTGAATCAGTGGGTGGGTCAATCATAGTATCTGGGTCAGATGAGGACAATCCGAATGACCAAGACTCTGTGGTTGAAGGGCCAGGCTTCAAGGAGCCTGAACAGGACAGAGGAGTTCTCCCTAAGAGAACTGGCAGAGTGGATGAGAGGCACAGATCCCCTTCCAGGGAATCTGAGCACTCTTATCACTCTGGCAGAGAATTTGTCCAAGAGAGGAGCTCATACTTTAACTTAAGAGAGACCTCCTCTGAGAGAAGGTGCAAACTGCTCCAGTATGAGGAAGCCAAAGTGGCCCTCAGAACCAAGCAGTTGGCACTGGATAGAGAAGCCCTGGAGATCCAGAGAGCTTCCAGAAGGGAAGGTTTAGAACCCCCTGGTGGCAGCAACAGTGTCCCTAGAGGCAGAGAATATGTCCCTGACCATAGGAACCTGAGCAAGGTTGTTCCTCCCTACCAGAGTGGGGATGATATCCACAAGTGGATAACTGCTATGGAGAGGGCCTGTAGAGTACAGCAGGTCCCCCAAAAGCAGTGGGCAGCAATCTTGTGGCTCTCCTTTTCAGATAAAGGTAGAGACAAGCTCCTCACTGTTAGAGAAGAGGATGCTGATAATTATGAGGTCCTGAAGAGTGCACTGATAGATGGGTTTGGCTTAACCACTGAAGAGTACAGGTTGAAGTTCAGAGATACCCAGAAGGCACAGACTCAGGACTGGACAGACTTTGTAGATTGTGCATCCAAGGCTCTGGAGGGTTGGCTGGTTGGCAGTAGGGTTACTGATTTCAAAGGATTTTATAATCTAATGATGAGAGAACAGATCCTTAATAATTGTCAAAACCAGCTTTTACACCAGTACCTGGTGGACTCTGATCTGACCTCTCCCCAAGAATTGGGAAAGAAGGCAGACAAATGGGTCAGAACCAGAGTAAGGCCTAAGAATCAGGGTGGTGACCACAAGAAAGATTCTACCAAGTCCCAAGAGAAAGGTGGGGATAAATCCAAGGATAAGTCCACTACAGGGCCCCAAAATTCCTCTTCTGGGGGTGGGTCCCAAACTCCTTCCTCTCCTGAAAAGAAACCATATTGCCATGTCTGTAAAAGCCTGGGCACTGGAAAACTGATCCCAGTTGCCCCAGGATTGGCAATAAAGAAAATGTTCCTCCCACAACTACTACCACCCCTCCTGGTACTACCAGTAGTAATCCTCCAGTTGGGAGTAGTGCACCCAAAAAGTTAGGTGCTTTTGCAAGAGGAACAGAGGTGGGCCCTAGTTTAGATAGGGACCCCTCAACAGACTCCTCTGACTCTGATGGTGGTATAGGATTTGCCACCTTTACCATGGGTCCCATAGCATTGGGCAGGTACAGACTGGAGCCAATGATTAATGGTCAGAAAGCTGTGGCATTTAGGGACACAGGGGCTAGTGTCACCATGGTGGCAGGGAAACTAGTCCCCCTCACCAGCTTTTACCTGAGTTTAAATACCAGGTGACCAACATTGATGGTGTCAGAACAGATCACCCCATGGCCATAGTCAATCTCAGCTGGGAGGGGGTCACAGGCCCAAAAAGAGTGGCAGTGTCCCCAACCCTACCTGTAGATTGCCTGATGGGCAATGATTTGGAAATTTCAGCCTGGGCTGAAGTTGAACACCAAACCCATCTTAGGATGTTGGGCGTCCCTGCAAAGGTTAGTGGGGCTGTGATGGCCACAGCCCCAGCCCAAGAATTTAGAGAGATGGAGCCTGAAAGAATGGCCCACTCTCCCCCAAAGAGAGCACAAGGGTTGAAGAAAAGTCTTCTTCCCCCAGACAGTAGGTAAGGGTCAGCCTCCTCAGGGAACTGACCCTACCCCTAGTGAAGGAACTGCCACAGAGGTAGTCAGGCCTGGCCTGGCCACACCCCTGATGGCAGAGGACCCTTCCAAGGTGGTACCCAGTCTGGAGCAGGTAACCTGCCCCTCTCTACCCTGCCTCAGTCAGCCCAGGGCTGCAGAGGTCAGGGAGGTCAGTGGACCCCCCGGGCCCCCTGTCCAGAGGAAGCCCCCATCAGCAGATTAGGGGCACCCAGTCTAGTAGCCCTAGCCAGGTGAAAATTCCTCTACACACTGAGGGATCCCCCATACCTTTATGTAGGGACCTCCCCCAGAAGGACTCTGGTAGGCAAGGGCAAACCTGGGACCAGAAGGTTCCAAACCTGCCATGTCCCTCCAGTGTTCCATCCAAAGGGACCCAACCCCCAGCTGTAGGCAGCCAAAGGTTGACCCTTAGAGCAGAGTACCACTCAGTCATGGAAAGACAGGCATACATGGTGACCAGTGAGCTGAGAAAGCTGAGGCCAACATTCCTAGGGCCACACTTCCCTACTCAGACACCTCACCGGCCTGGTACTTTACCAAAGCACACCACAGGTAGTGATTCCCCATGGTGGAGACCCTCTCATACCCTTAGGGTGAGGGATTGCTTAGTGGACCATAAGACAGGGGGCAACCATGCTAGTGCAGGTGCTTCCTTATATGGCCACTTAGTCAATAAAGGCTCAACTGGCCAAGGTTAGCCTTATCTCCTTTCGTTTGGGGGGGGTTATGTAGGAAGGTGGAATCTGACTATATGGTTGCCCCCACTTTTTTTATGGTGTTTTGCTGGTTTATGACTTAGTTGGACTGGGACCCTGCTATTCAGGGCCCCAGTCTATCTGCTCTCTCTAAACGACATGGAGTGCACTCTAGGTGCACTAGTGATTGGATACTGTGGTGCCTTATGAGTCCCTAGTATATGGTACCTTAGGTGCCAAGGGCATAGGTACTTCACAGGCCTACCAGGGGCTGCAGCATATATTATGCCACCCCTGGGAAGCAGTCTAAATCTGACACCACAGGCCTGCTACTGCAGCCTGGGTGAGGTGGTGCTAGCACCCCTCACTGAGATATAGGTTTCCTATATCTCTCCTGCACACACATATAAACCTATCAGTCACCCCTAAGGCAGGCCCTATCAATCCTGAGGGCAGGGTGCTTGGCTTCTATGTGAGGGGGTGCCTCTGCCTGAGCAGGGCCCCTCTGCAGCTCTCAGAGTCTATTCTCTGGTGCTGTTTGTGGATGCGGTTAAACCATATACTATTTAAGTGCATTATATCCTCGCGGTAAATGCTAACTTTGGAATGGCTGCATCAAAACATGTCGTGTTTGGTGTCAAACATCTTGGAATACTACCCCCCGCCAATCTTGGCGGCGGGGGTAGCATTCCACCCTTCTAGAGGGATAAGACATGTACCTGCTGTGGAAACGCGGTAGAATCCTAAAGAGCCCTGGCATCACAAAATGGATGCCACCAGTCACAGACACTGGGCTGCCCTCCTGCTGATGACCGAAACTCACAGTGGAGGAAGCCCAACAATAGGCATCCTGTCACAGGGAGGTGTAACCACCTTCCAGACAGGGTTTAGTGTATTGGGGCTGGGTGGGTGCACTCTTAGAGTGCTTTGAATTCCTGCACTGGGGGAGCAGAAGGCTCCTCTGTGCATATGCCAGTTCAAACCAGCTCAGGGGCTACCTGCCCCTGCTCTGGCGCGAAACTGGACAAAGGGAAGTGGGTGTAGCCACCCCTCCCTTGACCCTCCCATAGGTGGGGTCATAGAGCTAGTCCATCCCCTCTTTTTAGTATAAGAGGGGGAACCTTGCCATTGCAAAGCAGATAACCCCTGGACGACGCTCTACAGAAGAATCCTGGCCCTTCGACGTTCCACTACCTTTGGAAGACAGAAGAATCTCCCTTGGAGTCAAGGAGTGACTCCCCTGCTTGGCAGGCACCAAAAACGACAACGACGGTCGCAAACTACGCCGCTCCCGCCGGAGTCCGAAGTCCCTGCAGCCCAGGAAGTGGATTTCCTGACCTCTCCCAGGCCATCGTGAGTCCCCAGCGAAGCTGAGGCAAGTGGACCCCACGAGTAACGAGGAACCGCGACCCCTGGGTACCGTGCACTATTGTCGAGTGCAACCCCTTCACAACGTTCCACGAACTTGTGCTTTGGACCACGTGTGGTCCCGACCTCCAGCAGGAATCCCTCCGAAGATCAGAGGCCTACACCGTCCCGAGTGACCGTGGGCCCCTGTTGAGTGATTCCGCCCGAGGTGTCTTCGCGATCCCTTGCCCGCTGGCTTGTGGGTCCCCAGAAGACTTCCTAAAGAAACCGAAGGGCTCCCCTGGTTGCTCCAGGCCTGCCCTGACTTACCCTCGCTGGGTGAGTTCCACAGACCTTGCTGGTCTGCGCCATCGACTTTTCTTCATCTCCCCGAGACTTGCGGCTGCCAAGGCTTGTTGGCTCCGATCGAGTTGCCGACACCGCAGTCAGCTGCAGACGTCGAGGGACACACCGAATCCAGCTCCTGGTCGTCGTCGACGCCTCCTGGACCACGTGGCTGAAGAGTCAAGGCACCTGCAACCGACCTGAAGCGACCGACGACGGTGGGCATCCATCTTCCTTGCCCCGGGTCACTGCCAAGTGACTTTGAACACTGTCCCCTCTGCTTTCAGGTCATCCTTCTTCAGAATCCAGGCTTGGATTCCACCGGACACTTCTTCAGCTCCCGCAAGCAGCAAGTCTTCTTTGTTCGCCATTGAAAACGACGCCGCGACCCGACACCAAAGGACACCTGTGCACCCGGCTTCCCTGGGTGAGGTAACTCCAGCACTACGGTGCTCCTGTGGGTGTGGGCCCTAGAACTACTTACCCTGTAAGTGACTTGCTTGTAGGTTCTCCCGAAGTATCCTAAAACTCTTTATTTCCAACCGCGACTTGCCCCATTGAAGTTAACGGCGATTCGCGCCTGTGTATCCACACTGCACGCGTCCCCGTGGGTCCTTTACTTACCTGCCTTGGGTGGTTTTGTGAGGCCCCAGCACTTCTGAAGGCCCTAGGCCTTGTCTCCCTGCAAGTCGTTGTTTCTAAGTCTCTTACTTAGTATATGGTCTGGTACGCCCCTAGGGCCCCAGCCATATTTTGTGCTTAACTTATTGTGAAACGTTGATTTGTGCATATGTTTGTCTTCTAATCTCATAAAGAGATTAGTAGAGAGTTATTTAGAAATAAATACATATATATTTGATATATATACCTGTGTGGTGTCTTTTCATTTGGTGATTCAAGAGATTATATGGTAAAACAAGCTGCTTTACATTCCTCCGAGACTTAGCCTGAAGGCTGCTCTCCACAGCTACCACTAGGATAGCTTTCTTTAAAAGGTTGTCTTAAACCTATCTACCATAAGAGTCGATTTGCCCTGGTGCAAGGTGTCCACTTTAATTAGTGAACAGCATATACCAGGCCAACTTCTCACACTCGAGTAGAAAATTAACTTCACAAAAATGTACTTTGTGCTGCCTAAGCCAAACTGGCCTTAAGCCAGTTTAGTCACTCATGCCTTCTAGATTTGGAATACACATCCTTGGATGGCGAGCTTACAACTCTGGCTCAGAGGACAATAGCGAACTACTGAGCCCTGGCAGTGAATATGGTTGTTAACTGCTGACTACTTAGTAAGGATTAGCTATTTGTGAGGGGACAGGGACAGTTGGCAGAACAAAAAGCAGCTTTATCGTTACCGTGGAGAAGCTAGAGAGAGCTACTCCTTTTCAAACCCAGAACCATCCCAGGCCCAAGTCACAATAGGGGAGAGAACTAGTTTTGACACGATCAGGCGGAAGGAGAGCTCATCTAAATTGGTGAGTGGCCAGGGAGCTGAAGACAGGCCTTCCTGGTGGCAGATGGATCCTGCCATATGGAAACAGGGGCTCTTAAATTATTTCACAGTAAGGAAAAACGAAGTGCTAGGAAAGGAGGAGCAGGGACTGCAAGAAAATAGTTATGAATGGGTGGTAGAATTTCTCAAGTCACTGGATAGTGCTTAGGATACATGTGGCACCTCATCCACCACCTCCTCAGAACATTCCTCGACCTGGCAAGGCGACCTGATGAAGAAGGCCCTGCTAGAAGAAAGAACTCTCGAGACTCCTTACACCTGCTGGAATAATGGGGCTCAAGGAATCCTTACTCCCAACTGCCACCCAAGGACTGGAACTGCTCTACAAGGGTCAAGTATTTGGCCTTTACCTACTGTAGGAAGCTGGCTCTGTATATGGTATGCCACTAGGTGGTCATACTGTGCACAGAGTTCAGGGGTTACCCAAAAGTGCACAGGGCTCAATGTAAAACCCAAAGTGCTCTATTAGTGGTAGTGTGGGTGAGCAACCTTAGGCCTAACAAAGAGGACTGTAAGACATTTATTGCACAACATTGACCAATAATGGACACCCGACTCAAAAAGGAGATCCATACCAATTTTAGAAAAATAAGCTTTGTTTGTACTTTATTTTAAGACCAAGATCTTCACAATAAGATAAGTACATTTTTAGATAAAAATACTTTTCACTTTCAAGAGTCGAATTTCTGAACAAGTGCAATGTTATCTATCCTATGGAGGCAAACGATAATGCGGTTACACAGGTAAGTACGCAACTTCCAAATCAGTCTTCGGGTTGAAAGGTCAGCAAGGAGCAAGGGTTCTGTGAGTACCAACACTGCACCACCAGCAGCACAGGGGCGGCTGGGTGCAGAGGTCAAAATTGGAGTTCGGCCCAATGCGTTTCAATGGAAACTGGGGGTGCTTGAAGCCACACTGCTTTCAGCTAAGTAGATCGGTTGCAGGGGCCAAGTTTTGGGGTTAGAGTAAGCACAGGGGGGGCCACAAAGCAGCACCAAACATACACCACCAGCAGCACAGGTGCGGCCGGGTGCAATTTCAGCATCGGGCACCCAATGCGTTTCAACGGAGACTTTCCTTTTCACAAACCGGCTGCAGGCGTCGCACCGGAGGTTGCAGGAAGGAGACCAACGACAGCATAGGTAAGTAGAGATGTTAGGGGATGAAGGGGCACCATAGGTTCAGCTCACCAAGGCCCAGGGCATGCGGGTGCAGGGGTGCCTTTCGACGTCAGAGTCTTCTTACCGCAGCCGGTCGCGGTCAGGGGGAGCCTCTGGATTCACTATGCAGGCGTCATCGTGGTGTCCAGGAGGGGTCAGTCAATGCTGGACTTGAGGTAAGGATTGCTGAGGAACCTTTTCTGGGTCTGTGGACTACCTGGACATGGGCCGGAGGCGTCGGGTGCAGAGTGGGCAGGACTCGCAGATCCACAAGGCACCGGAGTCCTTTGTGTTGGATTCTTGGGGACAGAACCACTGTCCTCAGAATTTCTGGTCTGTTTCAAACTACAGGCAGTCTTTTTCGGGAAGTCACTGGCTGCAAGACAGGTGTCATCTTCTTGCAGGATCTTGGAAGCTGGAGACAAGCCGGTAGGACTGGGTCCAAGTCAATAGCTGTCTTCAGGCTTCGCTGCATGGCGTCTTCTTCGTCCTTCTTAGGTCATAGGTAACTAGTTTCTAGGTCTGGGGGAGTCACCTAAATACTAAATTTAGGGGGCGTTTTAAGGGAGTAGCAGGAAGGCCAAATGGGCACCTTACCTGGGGTGACTACACCCGCTATTATGCCACCCTCCTGTGGGAAGGGGCATAGACCTAGCCCTGATTAGAGGAGTCCCCTCATCTATAGGATGGAGGTCACTGAAAAATGTGCTTAACTTCGCTTACTCCACATGACGGGTGGAGTTGGCAAAGGAGAGCCAACCTCCTAGCCCTTCTAAGTATTCCCGCCCAAAGTGGGGGTGTAAACCGGGGGCTACCAAGTGCTCCTAGCAGCAGAGGCTGGGGGTTGCATTACAAGGCGGCATGCCTTTGAAGCTTCCCCTTCGAGGACTGGACCCATCCTGGGGGAGGAGATGTGACCCCTCAGCCCAGGATGTGCATTGTTTCTGGTCCCAGAGAGCAGAGGCTCTCTACACAAGGGTCCAGAAACATGTCTGTGTGTGGCAGGCTGCCTAAAGCCAGGCGGTGACCACACCAGGGTCTGTAGGTTCTCAGAGGACACCTCTTAGGTGCCCTCTGAGTACATGGTTTAATGAGGCTCACACTGGTGCCAAACACTCCTGGTTTCAGTGAAGCCATCATGGTGCTGGGGAACTCAAGTTGTCGATTTTCCATCCCATGTACTCCTTACGGCTTCCCTGGCACTTACATTATTTAAGAATTGGCTTAAGTATTGTAGGGGCATATCTACTCATGCAGATGTGCCTTCACCTGTGGTATAGTGCAACCTGCCTTGGGGCTTTAAGGCCTGTTAGCGGGGTGACTTACCTATACCTTTAGGCAGTGCTGGCTAACATGGGAAACAGGGTCAAGATTGATTTGCATATGGCTAGATTTAAATTCGAATGGCATGGGGAGCAAAAAAACGATGGATTTAGGCACAGATCTCTGTACCGGGTGAATGTTTGACATTGTTCAACATTCTGTCCATCAATTGTTCTTTTTGCATTTGTCACCCCGAGTGGGAGAGGTATGCACAGACGTGGGTCCTGTGCTCTCCATGCCTCTGGAGTCAAGCTTGCCTGGCTGATGAGGGGTGAAACCCCGAAACCAGTCCTAGGATGCTTGTTTTCCAGTCCAGGGAGAACCTGGCCTGGCAGTTCGGGCTGGACTGTTCCCATGAGGAACAGGGTCAAGACTGATTTGCATATGGCTGTGTTTAAACTGTAGTGGCATGGGGAGCAATAAAACGACGGATTTAGTCCCATATCTCTGTACTGGGGGGAATGTTTGACATTGTTCAACATTCTGTCCATCAATTGTTCTTTTTGCATTTGTCACCCTCGAGTGGGACGGGTATGCCCAGACTTGGGTCCCGTGTTCTCCATGCCACTGGAGTCAAGCTAGCCTGGCTGATGAGGGGGTGAATCCCCGAAACCGGTCTTAGGATCCTTGTTTTCCAGTCCAGGGAGAACCTGGCCTGGCAGTTCGGGCTGGACTCTTGACATGGGAAACAGGGTCAAGATTGATTTGCATATGGCTCGGTTTAAACTGGAATGGCATGGGGAGAAAAAAACGATGGATTTAGGCCCAGATCTCTGTAGTGGGGTGAATGTTTGACATTGGTCAACATTCTCTCCATCAACTGTTCTTTTTGCATTTGTCACCCCGAGTGGGATGGGTATGCCCAGACGTTGGTCTTGTGCTCTCCATGCCACTGGAATCAAGCTAGCCTGGCTGATGAGGGGTGAAACCCCGAACCGGTCCTAGGATGCTTGTTTTCCAGTCCAGGGAGAACCTGGCCTGGCAGTTCGGACTGGACTGTTCCCATGAGGAACAGGGTCAAGACTGATTTGCATATGGCTGGGTTTAAACTGGAATGGCATGGGGAGCAATAAAACGATGGATTTAGGCCCATATCTCTTTACTGGGGTTAATGTTTAACATTGTTCAACATTCTGTCCATCAATTGCTCTTTTTGCATTTGTCACCCCGAGTGGGACGGGTATGTCCAGATGTGGGTCTCGTGCTCTCCATGCCACTGGAGTCAAGCTAGCCTGGCTGAGGAGGGGTGAAACCCTGAAACCGGTCTTAGGATGCTTGTTTTCCAGTCCAGGGAGAACCTGGCCTGGCAGTTCTGGCTGGACTCTTCCCATGGGGAACAGGGCCAAGACTGATCTGCATATGGCTGGGTTTAAACTGGAATGACATGGGGAGAAAAAAACGATGGATTTAGGCCCAGATCTCTGTAGTGGGGTGAATGTTTAACATTGTCCAACATTCTCTCCATCAATTGTTCTTTTTGCATTTGTCACCCCGAGTGGGACGGCTATACCCAGACATGGGTCTTGTGCTCTCCATGCCACTGGAGTCAAGCTAGCCTGGCTGATGAGGGGTGAAACCCCAGAACCGGTTCTAGGATGCTTGTTTTTCAGTTCGGGCTGGACTGTTCCCATAAGGAACAGGGTCAAGTCTGATAAGCATATGACTGGGTTTAAACTGGAATGGCATGGGGAGAAACAAAACAATGGATTTAGTTCCAGATCTCTGTACTGGGGTGAATGTTTGACATTGTTCAACATTCTGTCCATCAATTGTTTTTTTACATTTGTTACACCCGTGCTCTCCATGCCACTGGAGTCAAGCAAGTCTGGCTGATGAGGGGTGAAACCCCGAAACCGGTCCTAGGATGCTTGTTTTCCAGTCTAGGGAGAACCTGGCCTGGCAGTTCGGGCTGGACTCTTCCCATGGGGAACAGGGTCAAGACTGATTTGCATATGGCTAGGTTTAAACTGGAATGGCATGGGGAGCAATAAAACGATGGATTTAGGCCCATATCTCTTTACTGGGGTGAATGTTTAACATTGTTCAACATTCTGTCCATCAATTGTTCTTTTTGCATTTGTCACCCCGAGTGGGATGGGTATGTCCAGATGTGGGTCTCGTGCTCTCCATGCCACTGGAGTCAAGCTAGCCTGGCTGATGAGGAGTGAAACCCCAAAACTAGTCCTAGGATGCTTGTTTTCCAGTCTAGGGAGAACCTGGCCTGGCAGTTTGGGCTGGACTGTTTCCATGGGGAACTGGGTCAAGACTGATTTGCTTATGGCTGGGGTTAAACTGGAATGGCATGGGGAGTAAAAAAACGACGGATTTAGTCCCTGATCTTCTATACTGGGGTGAGTGTTTGACATTGTTCAACATTCTGTGCATCAATTGTTCTTTTTGCATTTGTCACCCTCTAGTGGGACGGGTATGCCCAGACATGGGTCCCGTGCTCTCCATGCCACTGGAGTCAAGCTAGCCTGGCTGATGAGGGGTGAAACCCCGAAACCGGTCGTAGGATGCTTGTTTTCCAGTCCAGGGAGAACCTGGCCTGGCAGTTCGGGCTGGACTTTTCCCATGGGGAACAGGATCAAGACTCATTTGCATATGGCTGGGTTTAAACTGGAATGGCACGGGGAAAGAAAAACGATGGATTTAGGCCCAGATCGCTGTAGTGGGGTGAATGTTTGACATTGTTCAACATTCTCTCCATCAATTGTTCTTTTTGCATTTGTCACCCCGAGTGGGATGGGTATGCCCAGACATGGGTCTTGTGCTCTCCATGCCACTGGAGTCAAGCTAGCCTGGCTGATGAGGGGTGAAACCCCGAAACCGGTCCAGGGAGAACCTGGCCTGGCAGTTCGTGCTGGACTGTTCCCATAGGGAACAGGGTGAAGACTGATAAGCATATGACTGGGTTTAAACTGGAATGGCATGGGGAGCAACAAAACAATGGATTTAGTTCCAGATCTCTGTACTGGGGTGAATGTTTGACATGGTTCAACATTCTGTCCATCAATTGTTTTTTTACATTTGTCACACCAAGTGGGACGGGTATGCCCAGACATGGATCTTGTGCTCTCCATGCCACTGGAGTCAAGCTAGCCTGGCTGATGAGGGGTGAAACCCCGAAACCGGTCCTAGGATGCTTGTTTTCCAGTCCAGGGAGAACCTGGCATGGCAGTTCGGGCTGGACTGTTCCCATGGGGAACAGGGTAAAGACTGATTTGCATATGGCTGGGTTTAAACTGGAATGGCATGGGGAGCAAAAGATACGATGGATTTATGTCCCAATCTCTGTACCAGGGTGAATGTTTGACATTGTTCAACATTCTGTCCATCAATTGTTCTTTTTGCAATTGTCTGCCCGAGTGGGACGGGTATGCCCAGATGTGGGTCCCGCGCTCTCCATGCCACTGGACTCAAGCTAGCCTGGCTGATGAGGGGTGAAACCCTGAAATCGGTCCTAAGATGCTTGTTTTCCAGTCCAGGGAGAACCTGGCCTGGCAGTTCAGGCTGGACTGTTCCCATGGGGATCAAGACTGATTTGCATATGGCTGGGTTTAAACTGGAATGGCATGCAAAAAACGATGGATTTTGGTCCAGATCTCTGTACTGGGGCGAATATTTGACATTCTTCAACATTCTGTTTATCAATTGTTCTTTTTGCATTTGACATGGCACCCAGGCAGGGTGCTATGTCGATTTTGACAGGGGTATGGAAGCTGCAAGGGCAGTGGCATGGTCCTAGTGAGGGGTTGCCAGGGGACCATCTTCAGCTCCTACGCCCCTAGGCACCCAGGGTACCACTTACTAGGGACTTACAGAGGGCAGAAGTACCAATTGTGGATATGTTTTTAGGGAAGAAGCACTGGCACAGGGAACCTAGTTGGCAGGGACCCTGTGCACTACAATTGAAACCACATCAATGTCCAGGAAAAAAGAAGGGGCTAACCATGTCAAAAGAGGCCCTTTCTCACACCTGCTTCAGGGACACAAAAAGCCAAAGGACTCTGACTCAACAGTTCTCAATTGACCATAGAGGACTGAACTCTGCAGGAGATCTGGCTGCAGAGACATGACATTAAGTGATGCCTCACTGTCAATTAAAGCTGTTATCTCCAACAAATGTATTTATATCTGGCAGTCAGCTGGGATCTCCCTTGCCTCCTGTATGATCCATTATAGAAATAAGGATTAGCAAGTGAAGGACTACCTTCTATTCATCCACATCTTGACTTTTAGGCCCTGTCATGTGGGGTAACAACTTATATCTCTACTCACTGATATCAGTCACACTTCTAACATTTCTTCCAGGTGCAAGGCACTTTCAAATGCTCTAAAAATTGCAGCAAACCCTTGATGAATACCCTTGGCATCTATACAAAGTGCATTCTTTGCTTCTTTTTTGCACATGCCCCTGGCTTGTGCATTAAATCTATATTTGATGCATGTTTGTCTGTGTGCCTTGGCCCCTCTTGTACTGCCTGCCAAGTGTTCATATGCGACCTTCTGTGGTAAGGCCTCCTATTAATCTGGACTGCACCAGGGGTCTCCAACTTCCCCATTCCTGTTTTTGTGCTTTCCTCTCACTTTTGTTCTGGCCTCTTTCTAAAAGATTATTCCCACGCTCTTGTCCATCTATTTACTGTATCATTCCATTTGCACTCCCTTCTTTCCTTACCAATCCATTGTGTTCTTCTTGCTCCTACTCTCTTCTTCCATCTCCTGTTTTTATCATTCCCCCTTCTCTACCTTCATCACTTCTCCTCTTCCATATCCTTTTCTCTGCATCTTGTCTCCTTTTCCAGCAGACATTTTGCATAATGAGCCCCAACAAGCCTGTCTCCTAATTACCACTGGGCTGCTTGTGTCGTCGGTTGCCAGACAGAGCAGCAATTATAGCTGGAGATGAGATGACGACTGTGAATTATAGGGCCCTGATACAATCATCTGTACCTCAAGTCATTATGCAAGATCTAGGCAGTGTGGCTCGGTAGATAAACACTTATGTCTGTAACCTACCTGCCAAGAATCTGAACCAAAGTGAAAGCAACTTAGGTTCATGTCCTTCTGAGGTCTGTAAATTGAGTACTATTTAATTTGTTAATAATAACACCTCTTACTTACAGCTCTTGTAGGGTGCAAAACTGTGGCATGAACTGCCGTAGAGAAACAAGCTACAGCTATTACTGGTACACCCTTCTCTCATTACCATATGCGACTCTCATTTAGGGTCCAATCTTATATTGTTGACATATCAACATAGTACCACTGTCTTACTAAATCTTTATGCTACAAGGTCATTACATATTAATCAGAAATTAGGTTATTAATTTGGAGAGAATCTTTACTCAACCCTGGTGGCTTTGGCACAAACAATAGGCAATCACCAGAGTAGAGAAGTATGTTTTAAGTTCAAACAGTACAAACAATCTTAAAGTCATAAAAATAACACAATAAAATTCCCAAATCACTTAAAATAAAATAGAGAAAACAACAATGAACAAAGAGAGACCAAGATCATTAACCCCTTCGCTGCGCCCGTCGGCCAACGGCCATCGCCAGCTCTACCTCCATATTGCTGCGCACGTCCGTTGGCCGACGCGGCCCTGCCCACTCAATCAAACCGCCGCACCGCGGCGGAATTTGCGCCGCGGTTAAATAGGTCAAGGAGAACCAGAGATATAAACGCTTGAAGGTTTCAGGCAAAAAGTACCAAAAAAGTAAAGTGCCATTGGAAAACCATAGATCACAGTCGACTGAGACTTATGCACAATTTCAGACTGACTGCGAAGGAAGTGAGGTCAAATACACGAAGTGAATCTTACTGGTGAAAGATTTTACCTTCAAACTTAGGTCCTGATTTAGACTTGGGTGGACAGAGTTCACTTCGTCAGGATGGCAGAGGGCAATCCTTCCACCATCCCGAGGGACCTCTCCCACCACATTTAGAGTTGTTCGCCAGCCCAGCAGACAACTTTCTACATCAACAGGAACCGCCGTCAAACTTTTCAGAAGTTTTTTGTTTATCAAAACAAACTCCTTAGCTAGAGTTTGTTTTATAAAAACAAAAAAAATAATGTCCCTCAGTCCCTCTGAGTTTTCTCCCAGGTTATGGGAATCATTATTGTTGTTTCCTGTCCCTTACTGCCAGGTTGTTCCTGCAGGAAAAAAAGACTTTACATCGTTCACCCTGAATAGGGTAGACAGTGTGAAGTCCTTCCTCCGTCAGCCCCTACTTGTTCGGGCCATCGGAGGAAGTATTCCGTCAATGGGGCCAAAAATCTGTTGACATAATACTTATGGTCCGCCTGACTCTAAATGAGGTGGACAAACTGAGGGTTGAGCGGGTAGAGTACCCTATCGCCAACGGAGTACCCTGTTCACCAAACTCTAAATCAGGTTCTTAGTCTCCAGCTGCTGGGAAAGTTCGTTCTGGTCAGTCAGGTAGCCCATAGCTCTTCAGTGCTGGTATGTGGGTGCCAGGAAAGTGCATCAGAAAATGTCACAACATCTTCCAAACACAATGATGACAGCATCCAGTAGACGCATATTAAACATTTGACACAACAAATTCTAGAGCAGTCCAGCAATATCACCATTAACACCAGACCACGTCAACAAAAAAGAACTGACCTAAACACATAAGAGCTAAATTAAAAACTACCATTCAAACACAAACCACCAATGTTATGGGAATAAAACACGCCACAAAACCCTCACAAACGTACTCTGCCTCCCATACAATACACCTGACAAATTGTCCATCGTACAGAATGACTCAGGCAAAATTTGTGGCTATCGCCCTCAACACTCAAGCACAACTTCTGGCTATCACCCACAACATCACAGTGTACTATACTTGCCCATATGTTCACTCCACAGGGTACTTCTTGCAACCTTTTACAACATGGTACTGCTCGTCTTCCACATTGTACCCATGGGCTATCCCACATGCAAATTGTCTTGCTAGATTACTGCTTGCCACCAACTTAGCACACCACGGGGTACCCCCCTATGCATCTTCTCATGACAGGGTACCACTTTTCTCCCACTTAGCAGACCACGGAGTACTCCCCCATGCAACTTCTCACAACAGGATACTATTCTTCCCCAGGTTAGCATCCTATTGGTACTCCCAGATGCAACCTGTAGCAACAGGGTACTACTGTTTCCCGTGTATGCACCAAAACACAAGTACTACTCTTCCCACACCTATGAAACTTAAACATGCACAACCAGCATGTATCTACACTACAAAACATAGATGGGTACTACACTTTTCCCTAAACTGCTAACTGAACTCCATATGGAGTCAAAAGTAATACTTACACAGTACTTCCAGAGCAACCTACAGGTGGATTATTTAAACCTTCCAACTGTATTGCAGTACTACGCATTCAGCACCTCATCATAACCATAACATAAAATGCAATTCCGAAAGAACCGAATTAAAACAAAAATGAACTGACCACGTCACATTCATTACTAATAAGATAATATTGTCTCACTTCACCTTTCTCTTTTAGCGTGACTGATGGGTTGGGAGCGGTGTTAATCCCTTTACGGATTTTGATGCTTCTTGCTGAACCTGTGTCTCATTTATGCATTCTAAATGACAATTTCAATTGAACATCTAGAACCCATTTGGTCTAACAAAAATGACAGAAAAAGAAATCTTAAAACTTAAAGTTTTATTTTTAGATTGTAAGTCATACAGGAATCGATTAAAATAGAATCAATTAATAAATAAGTCAGAGTGCAAAGCTTATTTAAGGTACAGAATCAAACAAAGCACTCAGTAAAGTTCAAGTCAGCAAAATATAAAGTATAAAATGGGAGAGCAATGTGGCATTAATTGGTCTCCAAGGGTCAATAAGGAAAGGCTCATAACACAGCCAAAAAGAACACACTTTTATAGGGTTCTGAACAATGTATTTCATTCATTCACTACAGTTGTACATGATTCTTACCCATTAGACCAACCAGAATTAAGCAGAGTAAAACAATTGGAAGAGAATACATTTAGAAAAACTCTCAGAATTCTACAACATGAAGCTTTTCACGGACACTACTTGTACTAGAACACATATTGTTACAATGTGTGTGATTCTGCAAAGACAGCTAGGCGCAACCTTTTACAGGAGTAATTGTACTAAAGCAATAGTTTAATATGTTCATGAAGGCAAATGCCTTGCCTGTGAAAGGTATATTTGAACATTATTCTGCTGAGACATGAAAATATGATCTTATCCACATCATGCAGGTCACTTGGCAATAAACCTCACATACACAATGGAGTATAAAGCCTAAAATCTCTGTTAGACAGAGTTTGAGTTTCATTTGTGTAATACATTCAATTTCAGAAAAAGATCTCTATCAACCTCCCCGATGATTCCCTAGAATCATCACTATTAGTCTTCCAGAATAGATTTACAGAATAGTAATCTTTAGCTTCAGATTCTTACGTCTGGATTCCTCCAGTTCCCTCAGTGCAGACCTAACTTTGCAACTCCTCCAATTCGACATCAGCGCTTTTCCTTTTTCTTCCGCACGTTGCTGACAGCTTCTTTTTCCCAAAATATATTCCACCCTTTGATGCTATATATTCAAAACCTTTAATAAAGAAAATAACACATGCTTCTCCAATTAAGATTATTAGTATGGGCATTAGAATGAATTTAAGGTTTCCTCCTCCTATGCTTCCAAACCATTCTCCTATCTTTGAAAACGCCCTTCCAATTAAACTAAGGAAGCTAGTCCTTCCTCTGCACCAGTCTACCTCTTTTAATTCATGAGTGATATTTGTGATATTATTCATAAAAAGGACAATCTACCTATTTTGGGAATAAAGGCACAGGATTGCGAAGCACTTTACAAACTTCGCCTTCCTTTACAAGTAGCATGTCTAATGCAAGTCTGTTTTGCATTATCATAGGTTTCACGGCAAACAATTATTTAATAATAACTGTTAGTGCACCTGCAGTTCTAGTAGTAAGCCTAACTACTAAAGTAGACAGTTTTCTGATCTTCACGTCATTTAAAGCTACTCCTATGAAAGGCATTAAAGCGTCAAAGATATATCCCAGTATCTGCTCAAAACTACACCTACCTCTCCTCATATAAGTATTGTTCCCTATATTCAGGTTATCTGCATGATATATCCTTGGAAAGACCAACGCTGCATAGCAACTTCCCACCCAATTATGCGACAACTGGAAATAAGCAGGTTTGCCACAAACATCATATTTTACCCTTAAACTAGATTCAGACTTGCTAGTACTTGGTCCTTCACAAAACAACTCTGATTGCAGTTGCTCCAACCCACCATTTCTGTAGGTTCATTCTGGACATGACATGGGGTTCCTGGTTAGCTGAGGTATACACCCAGGCTAGGCAGGAACCAGCACATTAGTCAGGGTAAGTGAAGTACACACTAAAAGTTTACCTGTGCTCACACTCTGGTAGCTTGGCACAGAGCAGTCAGGCTGAACTAAAGAGGCAATGTAGAAAATATTTGTGCAACACAACACACAGTAATACAGTGAAAACACCACAAAAAACTCCACACAGAATTGCAAAAATTGTATATCCTGTGCTTTTTAAAACAAGACCAAAACGACAAATATCCCATTTAGGAATCTCAAGATATTGTGTATTGTATTGTATTGTGATTGCATTTGTATAGCGCTTACTACCCCTGACGAGGCGTCGAAGCGCTTTTTCGGCGAGTAGCACGCTACTCCGGGACCCATAGAGGATTAGTGTTGAATTAGTATAATGAAACATGCAAGTAAATTTTAAGTGGTGGATATGTTAGTCAGTTATTTGGATTCGGAAGGATAGCAGAAGGATAGAAGAGGAAAGAAGGTTTGTATTTATATAGCGCTTCTAACCCCTGATGGGGTGTTGAATTGCTTTTTTTGGCGAGTAGCACGCTACTCCGGAAACCCATAAAGGATTAGTGTGCACTTTGCAAAAGTATAACAATAACCACAATGTTTAAATCAAACATAATTAGTAGGTTTCACTGGCACAGATCCCAGGAGTGAATCGATAGATATGTCTCCTTAAAGTTCCCACGTGCCACGGGATTATTATTATTATTATTTAGCATTTGTAGAGCGCATAGCTACCCGAAGGCATCCCAGCGTTAGCAGCGTTAGACAGACAGGTAGACTAGATGGTTTAAGGGGTGGCATTTTGAAACAACCAGGTTTTGAGGAGCTTCCGGAAGGAAAAATGATGGGTCACTGAACAGAGATGCGGAGGAAGGGTGTTCCACAGTCTAACAGTGTTGTATGAAAAGGAATTGCCTCCACATCTCACCCTTTTCATTTTAGGGACTGAGGCTAGGAATAAGTAGTGCACATGACCCTGTCCTCCCCTGGTTTCAGACTCACAACAGGGGGGTATGCAGCTCTTTATGAGGGGACAGGACCAAGCCCTTTCAGGTAGAAGGGTCAGCCCCTCCCACAAGTCCTGCTCAGGCAGACCAATCAACATGCAGATGACCACTCAGGCACACCTATCCTTTCTTTGTGTGTGTCTGTCTAGAGGGAATGCAGGAAGCCAGCTGTCACCGGGCCTAGACGTGTATTCTAGAGACACTAAATAATTTAAGTAAGAAAATGCTTTTAAGTGGCATTTTAAGACCTGTAATTTAAAAACCACCATCACTAAAAGATGTGTTTTTAAATTGTGAGTCCAGAGACACCAAACTTACTTTTCCTAATTGAAAGTTACACTTGTAAAAGGTTACAATGCAGCTCCAATATTACCCTATAGGAGAGATAGATCTTGCCATAGTGAAATACGAATTTGAGAGTATTTAATTACCAGGACATGTAAAACTCAAAAGTACATGTCCTTCTTTTCAAATACATTGTACCCCACCCATGGGCTGACCAGGGCCTACTCTAGGGGTTACCTAAATTTAATAAAAGGGAAGGTTTGGGCCTGGAAAGCAGGTGAAGTTGCCAGGTCGAAATGGCAGTTTAAAACTGCATACAAAGGCTCTGCAGTGGCAGGCCTGAGACATGGTTAAAGGGCTACTTAAGTTGGGTGGCACAACTAGTGTGTCAAGCCCACTGGTAGCATTTGATTTATAGGCCCTGGGCACAGGTAGTGCACTTTACCAGGGACTTATAAGTAAACCAAATATGCCAATCATGGATAAACAAATTGTCATCACATTTTAGATACAGACCACATGCACTTTAGCACTGGTCAGCAGAGGTAAAGTGCTCAGAGTCCTAAAGCCAGCAAAAACGAATTAGTCATGTTAGATTGTGCATAGCAGGGGCGGCTCCTCTGCTAAGGCGGAGGAGCATCACCCCACAAGAAAAATAAAATGATAATGCCATGTTATTTTCCCCTAGCTGCTCTGTAGGTTATGTTATGTTATGTTAAAAGTGATTTGTTAAGCGCGCGTACACCAGGCTGTTTCTTGGCGCTGAAGGGGGGACGGTTGCAGTCGCAAAATAGTGAGTTCAGTTATATGCCTGGGAGAATAGCCAAGTTTTAAGTGATTTCCTGAATTGGGTGTAAGAGCTTGCCATACGCAGTTCAGGAGAAGGTTCCAGAATTGAGGAGCCAAGGTCGTAAATCTAAGGTCCCCATGTTTCTTCCATTTGAAGAGATTGGGGGGCAACAGGTTCTTATTGGAAGAGCGTAGGTCACGCGAAGGAGTGTACCGCTGTAACTTTGAGGCGATGAAGACAGGACCACGTCCTGAGAGAGCTTTATAGATGGTGCAGCCTAGCTTAAATAGACAGCGTTGGGACACAGGAAGCCAATGGAGGCTTTTCAGCAGGGGTCTCACATGTTGGTGTTTCGGCTGACCAAAGATCAGCCTAGCCGCTTGATTCTGAACCAGTTGCAGGCGATGCAATTGGTATACTGGGATACCAGCGTACAGAGAATTTGCGTAGTCAATACGCGAGATTACCAGGGCAAGGACGACTTGAGTCAGGGCCTCTGTGGACAAGAATCTACTGATTTTACGAATTCGTCGCAGATGAAAAAAACATCCGGAGACCACTGAGCAGATCTGAGCCTTCATTGTTAGATCATTACTGATCGCAATTCCCAGACTTTTAACAGAACTAGCTGGGAGTGGGGAGCTCCCCAGTGACGGAGGCCAGAAGTTGGAGTTCCAAGGGTTGGCCGACCTGCCAGTGAGGATCAGCTCGGTTTTGTCAGGGTTTAATTTGAGCTGATTTATATTCATCCAATCACTAATGAAATTCATTGTGGATTGGAAACTCACAACAGATGATGCAGATGAATCAATGTTAAACACCAACTGGAGATAGTTGGCATAATTAAAAACTATAACCTCTCTTTTACGCAAAGCCAGGATCAGAGGTAAAATGTACAGGTTAAAAAGAAGGGGTGAGAGGGAAGAGCCCTGTGGGACCCCGCAGGTCAATTTTCTTTGTTCTGCACAAAAGTTAGCAAGGCGAACTGATTGGGAGCGGTTGTCGAGAAAGGAAGTGATCCACTTCAATGACAGACCCTGGATCCCGGCGCAGCCGACACGGTCGATCAAAAGATGGTGGTCGACCGTGTCAAAAGCGGCCGACAAGTCCAGGAGCACCAGGGCCTGAGTAGTGCCCTGATCAGCCCCCCCCTCTCAGTTCATCCAGGACTGCCAAGATGCCAGACTCAGTTGAATGTTCAGGTCTAAACACTGCTTGATGAGGGTCCAGATAATGAGATTGCTCTACAAAAGAACTGAGACAATTGGCAACGTGGGCTTCCAAAATCTTGCTTAAGTAAGTCAACAAAGAAATGGGGCGGTAATTACCAGGAACCAAAGGATCTAAACTAGGTTTCTTAAGGATGGGGACAACTTCTGCTTTTTTGAATAAGTCTGGAACAATCCCTTGAGCAAGGGAATTGTTGAGGAGCAGTAAGGGAGGGCCCGGGCAACGTAGGAATGCTTCCCAAAGGATGTGAGGGGGGCAGCTATCCATGGGGGAGCCGGAGCAGACCTTTTTAAGTAGGGCAAAAAAAATGTCTTGAGTAATAAGAGGGATTTGATCTAGATGAGCGGGGTTTGTGTAAGAGCATGAAAGGACCAGGGGTAAGGAGGGTTTAGGAATGCTGGCCTTAATGGTGGCAATTTTCTCGATGAAGAAAGAGTTGAAAGAATTACATAGAGTTTGTGATGGAACAGGTTTTGCCATGACTCGATCCAGTGAAGCAAGTTCATCCACAATAGAGAAGATGTCCTTAGCTTTATTGGCTGAATTTAATATTTTAAAAGAGAAGTATTCTGCTTTGGTCTTAAGGATAGCGGTTTTATAGTCTCTCAGTAGAGACACAAAGCGGCCTTTTTGGCGGGGCAGTAGTCGCGGCGCCACTTGCGTTTAGCTTGTCTCAGTGCAAGTTTCTTTAATTTTAGATCTGCGGAAAACCAACGTTGTGCATCATGGGGCCTCCTAGTTTTAACTTTTCTCAAGGGGACTATGCTATCTCTAGTCGAGTCCAGCCAAGTATTAATGTTTTCCGCTTGAGTATGAGGAGACTCATCTAGGGCAGTGGGGGCTGAGGCAGTTAACGAGGAAGAAAATTCCTCGATGTCCACCCGACCCCAGTTTCTGGCCATAAAATTACCTGGTGAGGGAATGTTAGTAGGGCGGACATAGGGAATAACAAAGGTAATAAAGTGATGGTCCGACCATATACAAGGGGAGACCTGCAGGTGAGAAATTTCTAGGTTGGCGGTCCAGACCTGGTCTAAAATGTGCCCCTTGATATGTGTGGCTACATTTACATGCTGAGTGCAATTCAAGCCCACTAAGAGTTCAGTGAATTCGATAGAGCAGGGACTTTCTTGTGCGTCGTAGGGCCAGAAGTTAAAATCGCCAATAATCAAAATTCGGGAATGGTTGACCACCACTTCGGCGATCATATCACCTAACAACTGGAGGAATGTAGGAAAGTGATGTGGGGGTCTATAACATAGTACACATATGAAAGAAGAATGGTGAGATTCAAATTTTAACAGAAGGCTGTCGACCGAGGGGATACCTACAGATACTAATGATGTAAATTTGTGCTTCTGTTGAATTATTGCTGCGACCCCTCCTCCAGTTTTACCCGCAGGTCTATTAGCCTGGAGGATATAGTAATTGTCTGGAATTGCTGCAAGAATATCAGGAGCAGATTCCGTTGTCAACCACGTTTCTGAGAGAAGGAGGATGTCAGGTTTGTCAGCATCTAGAAGGTGAAAGATCTCGAGCTGGTGTTTCACCATTGAGCGTGTATTTAAATAGCAGGTAGAAAGTCCCTCCAGCACTTGGTGTGCGGGGTTGGTTGGAACTTGCCGGCACTTGTCTTTATTAAGGGATTCCTGGCTAAGAGGATTGAAAGGAGTTGCAGAGTGGGGGTCCCTGTGGGACAGAATCTCAAGTTTATCTAGTTTGGAATGGGTGCCAGGATCAATAGCCCAATTCCCCTGCATTAATTTTAACTCTGGTGCAGTGTAGGATAAGAAACGAGCATAATGTCTGGCCCTTGGCCCTGTCCGGCCGCGGACGGGCGCAGACGGGCTTGCCTTTGGTGCGCCCGCTGCGCGCGTCCGCTGCGCGGGAGAAGTGACATCCGTTTTAAATACAAATAGAGGCTCCACCCCCTCCGGTCTCCAGCCCGGAAGAGGGAAATGAGGAATAAGCGTTGCCGATACTCCCTCCACACAAACGAGACTGAAAACTCTTGGTGGACCGGGGAGCAGTGCGGGTCACAGAGAAAGTGCAAAGGTGCAAATGTGCAACAAACAGTTAAAAAGGTACCGGTTGTATTTCTAAAAAAACGCTAAAGATGCATACTCAAATCTAGAATTCTAAGCTCAGCTTATGATGCCAACTGCGCGCGCCCGCTGCGCGGGAGAAGTGACATCCGTGCTGTGTGTGGCTGCTCACAGAGCAGGGGAGGAGTGGTAGGCACTCTCCAAGAGCACATAACGGTTTGGCACTTTGCATATTCTCCACCCGCTGTAACGCACAGCCTGGGTGGAGAACACGCACAGGCCTCCAGTCCCCATACGAGCGCCGAGCCACAGTGCTCAGGCCAATGATGACACTGCTATTAGCAGCGTCGTGATTGGCTAGAGGAGTCTGGAAGCCTGGGTGCTTCCTGTTCCTGCATCGTGGCAAGAGGGACGGAAGAGAGGCGGCCGCCGGTAAGGTAGTTAAAAACATTTTCTCCTTTTTTCTTTTTTTTAACCACCCCCTCCCCACCCCACTGCTGGTGCCCCATAACAGCCGCCACTGGTGCATATGTGTTAGAAAAAGGAATCTATAAACCAAGTACTTGTCAACAGGTTTAATAGCACGATACGTGCACCATCACATTCCAGTCAGCTTTGCAGCATCGCAGAGTCTGTTTAGAATCTTGAGAATGACAGGGCAAGGAGCATTCCAAAGTGACGAGAAGTGAGGGAGAGGAAGGGGAAGGGGAAGGGAAATACCATGATAAGATTACAACAATAGGTCTGAAAAAAGTTTCACCACGTAGTTGTTAGAATGGGGGCTTGAGGCCTCATGCACCTAAGGTTTTGCATGTTGTGCAAAGGAGCATTTGGTATTGGGGTCTCTAACTGCAGGGCCCTCTCGTGTGTCAAGACATTCTATACCTGAACATCAAATTGCACTCTGTCAGGATTAAATCGACATTCTCTCTTACAGTAAACAACCTTTTTGCAGATGTGGCAAGAGGTAACCTTCTTCAAAGCGCTAATATTTGTACCACCAACGTCTCCTCTACATTTCCCCTGAGGGACATTGTTCCCCCTTGCGTGTACTGAATAGCGAGTTTGTGCATGCTCACATTCACACCAAGTGCAGGATCAAGACCTGAAACCATTACCACTGAACTTCTCGAACCACCATTTTGTGCCGACTTAGTCTCCGCAATCATGAATCTCTCCTTCACTTTTCTCTGATTTGCGTCCTGAGTATCACTACAGTATTTTGCATACTGAAGGACCTCGTCAAGAGACTTTGTCTGCCAACAAATCAAATTCTGATGTATCTGAGTGCTAATCTCAGGGGTGAAACACAAGAACAAAAGTCAAGACAACACCACTCAAATTTTCAGCAATCGGGTCTTCAATCCCACTATGTTCCCTTTAAACATGCATTAACCACTCGAAGAAAACATATACAGCCTCCTTCGGCTCCTGCGTTGACCTCAAAATTTTAGGCTAATTCACCTCTTTCTGTGGTACCTTCATTTTCAAATGTTCAATGACAGTTTCATATTTAGCATTAACTATGGGAGAAGGGGCATTGGTAATTGCTACTCCCCACAGGCTCTTGGTTAGGCAATCTACCACTTTCTTACAGTCCATACACAAGTCTCTCAAACTACCACCTCAAAGAACATGTCAAAGGCTTCCCACAAGACTTTTGAGATAGTCAATATTCTATCCACCTGGGTGTACCATTTGTCTGGGTTCTTTCTCAATTTTGGGGGCTGTTCATGAAATAAAACAATCTGCTCGAGTCATGGGGTGTGCACATATGCTCTTCCCTGTACTTCTCTCAAAGGGTACTCCTTTGCATCTGCTCATCAGTATTTTTGCATTTCTCACCCTCCGATGCTGCCCTTTTTTTTCTTGCTTTTGACCTTTCTTTCTTTAACCATTGCTCCCTAAACTTTTACAAATCCATCTATTCTCACTACTACCAGAAGTGGAATTGCTCCACTCCAAACGAGTCTCTTGTGAGAAGTTGGCCTAGCATATGCTGTCCACTAGTCATAGTGGGCACCTTGCACCAGTCCAAACGACCCTTATTGATGATAGGTTTAAAGACAACCTTTATTGAAAGCTATCCTAGTGGTAGCTATGGAGAGCAGCCTTCAAGCTAAGTCTTGAAGGAGTGTAAAGCAGCTTGGTTTACCAGATTATAACCTCTTGAATGACCAAATGAAAGGAGAACCACACCAGGTATATATAAAATATATGTATTTATTTCTAAATACTCACTACTAATCTCTTTATGAGATTAGAGTCCAAGTTACACAATATCACAGTATTAAAACGACAGTAAATAGCACAATATACAATGGGCCCCAGGGGGGGACAAAACCATATAGTAAGAAAGTGGTATAAGAACCACGACTTGACTAGACACAGTGCCTAGAACAAGTAGAATCGCTGGGACCCCAAGGAACCACCCAAGGTAGTGACACAGGAGACCCACGGGGGACGTGTGCAGTGTGAGAACACAGCCGCGAGCGCCGTAGGATTCTATGAGGAAAGTCGTGGTTGGAGTTTTAAAGAAAAAGGACACTTAGGAGAGGACTTTGAGGAAACCCCTTTAAACTTAAGGGGTTCTAGAGCCAACACCCACGGGAGCACCGGAGTACTCGAGTTACCTCACCCAGGGAAGCCGGGTGCATAGGTGTCAAATGGTGTCGAGAATCGTTGTTGAGTTCAATGGCGATCTGCTGCAAAGTGCTGCTGCCGTGAAGAAGAAAAGTGTACGGGATGATCCAAGCCTGGATCAAAGATGTGAAGAACCTGAAAGCAGAGGGGACAAAGTCTGGGTCACTTCACGTGACCAGGAGCGGAGCAATCAAATGCCCACCGATGTCGGGTGCTTCAGGTGCGAAGAGGTGAAGCTTGACTCTGCAGCCACGGGGTCCAGGAGACGTCGAGGACGACCAGGAGCCGGATTCGAGCTGTCCCACGAAGGATGTCGAGTTCTGGGGTGTCGGTGCTCGGATTGAACCCAACAAGCCTTGGCAACAGCAACCCACGCAGGAAGAGTAAAGATGCTTTGGTGCGGACCAGCAAGGTTCGGGGACTCCCCAAGCGATGGAGAGTCAGGGCACGTCTGGAGCAGCCAGGGTAGCCCAATTAATCTTAGTGTTGCCTTCACAGGGACCCACCAGTCGACGGACCAGGGATCGCGAAGGGACCTCGAGAGAAAACACAAAGGGCCAGCTCATGGAACACTCGTGGAGTGTAGGCTGGCAATCTTCGGTGGAATTGCTGCTCGGGGTCAGGGCTACAAGTAACCCAAAGCTCAGCCTCAGAGGTCGCCTCAAAGCTGATGCTTCTGCAAATGGTCGCGGTGTCCAGGGGTTCGGGTTGCACGGTCTCCACGAGGGATACAGGCCTCAGACTTGCTGAGCACACAGATCGACCTCGGAGACCACGGGAACCCACCTCCTGTGTGGCAATATTCTTCGGAGTCCTCAGGAGCTTCGGAGATGCCAACCGGACAGATGCGTCTTTGGTGCCTGCCAAGCAGGGGAGTAACTCCTTTACTCCAAGGGATATTCTTCGGTCATCCAACGTCGTGTAGATAGTTGAAGTTCTGGGATTCTGTAGCAGAGTTTCGTCCAGGTAAATCTAAAGTCTTGTAGTCAGGGGTTCCTACTTTATACCCAAGGAAGGGGTGAGACAAACTCTGGGGACCCACCTATGGGAGGGTCAAGAAAGAGGGGTGGCTACACCCATTTCCTTTGTCCAGTTTCGCGCCAGAGCAGGGGCTGAGAGCCCCTGCAACCGGTTTGAGCTGGACTATGCACAGGGACACCAAATGTGCCCCCAGTGCAGACTTCAAAGCACTCTTGGAGTGCACCCACCCAGCCCCAATACACTAAAGCCTGTCTGGGAGGTGGTCACACCTCCCTGTGACAGGAAACCTATTGTCCAGGCCTCCCCTGCCGGAGTTTCGTCCAGCAGCTGGAGGGCAGACTCGTGTCTGTGGCTGCAGCATCCATTTTGTGATGCCAGGGTTCTGTTAAGCTGGTACCGGGTGTACCGGTGGTGCCATGTTTCTCCCTCTAGTAGGGTGGAATCATACCTCTCACCCCAGTTACTGGGGTGGAGGTATGATTCCAAGGTGTTTGACACCAAACACGACATGTTTCCTTGCAGCCATTCTCAAGTTAGCATTTACCGTGACGTTATAATGCACTTAAGAGTATATGGTTTGGCTGCATCACAAACAACCCCGGAATGAAGATTCCGAAAGCTGCAGAGGGGCCCTGCTCATACATGGGCACCCTCTCACATGAAATCCAGCACCCTGCCTTCAGGATTGTTAAGGCCTGCCATAGGGGTGACTGATAGGTGTACATGTGCCGTGATATGGAGAGATATAGGGAACCTATATCTCAGTAAGGGGTGGATACACCACCTTACACAGGCTGCTGTAGCAGACCTGTTGTGTCATTTTGGATGGCCTCTCAGGGGTGGCATAATACATGCTGCATCCCCTGGGAGGCCTCTGGGGAACCTATGCCCTAGGTACATAGTATACCATATACTAGGGACTTATAAGGGTACCCCAGAATCCAATCTGGAGTGTACCTAAAGTACATGCAATCAATTTAAGGGGAAAGCAGATAGACTGGGGTCGTGAATAGCAGGATTCCAGCCAAACTAAGTCGAAAACCGGCAAAACACCAGGAAAAAAGTGGGGGCAACCATGCAGTCAGATTCCACCTTCCTACATAACCCCCCCCAAACGAAAGGAGATAAGGCTAACCTTGCCCAGTTGAGCCTTTATTGACTAAGTGGCCATATAAGGAAGAACCTGCACTAGCATGGTTACCCCCTGTCTTATGGTCCACTAAGCAATTCCTAACCCCAAGGGTATTGGATGATCTCCACCATTTGGAATTACTACCTGTAGTGTGTTTTGGCAAAGTAAAAGGCTGGTGGGGTGTCTGAGTGGAGAAGTGAGGCCCTAATAAAGTTGTTCTCAGCTTCCTCAGATCACTGGTCACCATGGAGGCCTTTCTTTCCATGACTGAGTTGTATCTGGTCCTAAGGGTCAACCTCTGGCAGCCTACAGCTGGGGGTTGGGTCCATTTGGTTGGAAAAATGGAGGGACAGGGTAGTTTTGGAACCACTATGTCCCAGGTTTGCCTTTGCCCAACAGAGTCCATCTGGGGGAGGTCACTACACAAGGGTAAGAGGGATCCCTCAGTGTGTTGAGGAAATTTCACCTGGCTAGGGCTACTAGACTGGGTGCCCCTAATCTGTGGATGAGAGGGTTCCTCTGGACAGGGAGCCCTTAGGGGTCCACTGACCTCCCTGACCTCTGCAGCCCTGGGCTGACAGAGGGAGGGTAGAGAGGGGCAGGTTACCTGCTCCAGACTGGGTACCACCTTGAAAGGGTCCCCTGCCATCAGGGGTGTTGCCAGGCCAGGCCTGACCACCTCTGGGGCAGTTCCTTCACTAGGGGTAGGATCAGTTCCCTGAGGAAGCTGACCCTTACCTATAGTCTGGGGGGAAGAAGACTTTTCTTCAACCCTTCTGCTCTCTTGGGGAGAAGAGTGGGCCATTCTTTCAGGCTCCACTGCTCCAAAATTTCCCTGGGATGGGGCTGAGGCCCGAACAGCCCCACCAACCTTCTCAGAGAGGCCCAACATGTTTAAATGGCCTGGTATTCAACTTCAGCCCAGGCTGAAACTTCTAGATCATTGCCCAACAGGCAATCTACAGGCAAGTTTGGGGACACTGCCACTCTCTTTGGGCCAGTGACCCCTCCCTAGCTGAGATTGACTATGGCCATGGGATGATCTGTTCTGATACCATCAATGTTGGTCACCTGGTACTTGAACTCAGGTAAAAGCTGTTGAGGGTGGACTAGTTTCCCTGTCACCATGGTGACACTAGCCCCTGTGTCCCTGAATGCCAACGCCTTCTGACCATTGATTAGGGGCTCCTGTCTGTACTTGCCCAAAGTATTGGGACTCATAGTAAAAGTGGCAAATCCCATGCCACTATCACAGACTAAGGAGGCCTGTGAGGAGGACCTTGATAAGCTGGGGTCCACCTCAGTTCCCCATGAAAATGCACCTAACTTTTTGGGTGCATTACTACCACCTGGGGGATTACTACTTGTAGTACCAGGAGGAGTGGTAGTATTGCTGGGAGGAACATTTTCCTTATTGCCAGCCTTGGAGCAACTGGGGTCATTTTTCCAGTGGCCAGGCTTCTTACAGTTATGGCAATAAGGTTTCTTTTCAGGGGAGGAAGGAGTTTGGGACCCACCCCCAGGAGATGACTTTTGGTGCACTGTAGGGGATTTGTCTTTTGATTTATCCCCACCTTTCTCTTGTTTTTGGAAGAATCTTTCTTCTGGTCACCACCTTGATTCTTTGGTTTTACTCTGGTTCTGACCCATTTGTCTGCCTTCTTTCCCAATTCTTGGGGAGAGGTCAGATCAGAGTCCACCAGGTACTGGTGTAAAAGCTGGTTTTGACAATTATTAAGGATCTGCTCCCTCATAATCAAATTGTACAATCCTAAAAAGTCATGCACCTTGCTGCGATGTATCCAACCTTCCAGAGCCTTAGTAGCACAATCTACAAAGTCAACCCAGTCCTGAGTCTGTGCCATTTGGGTGTCTCTGAACTCTAACCTGTATTGTTCAGTGGGTAGGCCAAACCCATCAATCAGAGCACTCTTCAGGACTTTGTAATTATCAGCATCCTCTTCTCTTACAGTGAGGAGCTTGTCTCTACCTTTGTCTGCAAAGGGGAGCCACAAGATTGCTGCCCCCTCTCCTGAGGGACCCTCTGTACCTTACATGCCCTCTCCATTGCAGTTATCCATTTGTGGATGTCATCCCCACTCTGGTAGGGAGGGACAATCTTGTTCAGGTTCCTATGGTGATGAGTATGTTCTCTACCTCTAGGGACACTGCTGCTGCCACCATGGGACCCTAGTCCCAATTTCTGAGAAGCTCTCTGAAGCTCCAGGGATTCCCTGTCTAAGGCCAATTGCTCTCTCTAGATTCTGAGCTTAGCTCTCTCAAACTCAAGCAGTTGGCATTTCTTCTCATAAGAGGATTCCCTTTTATGAGAAGCAGAGGTCCCTACAGAAGTACCAGAATGATCAGATTCCTGAGAAGGAGATCTAGATCTTCTTGGTAAAATGTTAACCCTTCCAGGTGGGGTAAAGAGAACCCCACTGGGGTCTCCTTCCTCACCTTCAGGAAGAATTGGATTTTCCAGGTTAGAATCATTTTGATCCTCCTGGCCAGCATCAGAGTCTGGGTCATAGTAGTGTTCACTACCTGGCCTTTCCTCTTCTGCTGTCCCACCCACTTTGCCAACCTCATCAGCCCCTGGGGTCTTTCTGAGGTCATCTGCAAGCAACAACTTGATGAGATGTTGTGTGGTTGGGCTTTTCCCAGTCTTCAATTTCCTAGAGGCACACATAGTCCTCAACTCTTGGTATGAGACGTGGTCATACTTAGTTGGGAGAGACCCACTGGCTTCTGCCCTTGAAGACATGACTAGTGTGGTGTGGTGTATGCACCTACCTACTCTAGTGGGGCCTACTAAACTCTCTTGAGTTGTAGAAAGGGTGTGCCAAGCCCTTGACACACAACTCTAAGTTCAGTAGAACGTACTGTATTCTAAACTTGATTTATATGTACCTATAGTGGTTTTCAGTTAGTCACTCAAAGAGATTATCTGGTAAAGCAATAGCAAGCTTGAATTCAACCGATGCACACCAGTGTGAGAAGTTGGCCTGGCATATGCTATCCACTAGTCATAGTGGGCACCTTGCACCAGTCCAAACGACCCTTATTGATGATAGGTTTAAAGACAACCTTTATTGAAAGCTATCCTAGTGGTAGCTATGGAGAGCAGCCTTCAGGCTAAGTCTTGAAGGAGTGTAAAGCAGCTTGGTTTACCAGATTATAACCTCTTGAATGACCAAATGAAAGGAGAACCACACCAGGTATATATAAAATATATGTATTTATTTCTAAACACTCACTACTAATCTCTTTATGAGATTAGAGTCCAAGATACACAATATCACAGTATTAAAACGACAGTAAATAGCACAATATACAATGGGCCCCGGGGGGGACCAAACCATATATTAAGAAAGTGGTATAAGAACCATGACTTGACTAGACACAGTGCCTAGAGCACGTAGAATCGCTGGGACCCCAAGAAACCACCCAAGGTAGTGACACAGGAGACCCACGGGGGACGTGTGCAGTGTGAGAACACAGCCGCGAGCGCCGTAGGATTCTATGAGGAAAGTCGCGGTTGGAGTTTTAAAGAAAAAGGACACTTAGGAGAGGACTTTGAGCAAACCCCTTTAGACTTAAGGGGTTCTAGGGCCAACAACCACGGGAGCACCGGAGTACTCGAGTTACCTCGTCCAGGGAAGCCGGGTGCATAGGTGTCAAATGGTGTCAGGAATCGTCGTTGAGTTCAATGGCGATCTGCTGCAAAGTGCTGCTGCCGTGAAGAAGAAAAGTGTCCGGGATGATCCAAGCCTGGATCGAAGATGTGAAGAACCTGAAAGCAGAGGGGACAAAGTCTGGGTCACTTCACATGACCAGGAGCGGAGCAATCAAATGCCCACCGATGTCGGGTGCTTCAGGTGCGAGGAGGTGAAGCTTGACTCTGCAGCCACGGGGTCCAGGAGACGTCGAGGACGACCAGGAGCCGGATTCGAGCTGTCCCACAAAGGATGTCGAGTGCTGGGGTGTCGGTGCTCGGATTGAACCCAACAAGCCTTGGCAACAGCAACCCACGCAGGAAGAGTAAAGATGCCTTGGTGTGGACCAGCAAGGTCCGGGGGACTCCCCAAGCGATAGAGAGTCAGGGCACGTCTGGAGCAACCAGGGTAGCCCAATTAATCTTAGTGTTGCCTTCACAGGGACCCACCAGTTGACGGACCAGGGATCGCGAAGGGACCTCGAGAGAAAACACAAAGGGCCAGCTCACGGAACACTCGTGGAGTATAGGCTGGCAATCTTCGGTGGAATTGCTGCTCGGGGTCAGGGCTACAAGTAACCCAAAGCTCAGCCTCAGAGGTCGCCTCAAAGCTGATGCTTCTGCAAATGGTCGCGGTGTCCAGGGGTTCGGGTTGCACGGTCTCCACGAGGGATACAGGCCTCAGGCTTGCTGAGCACACAGATCGACCTCATAGACCACAGGAACCCACCTCCTGTGTGGCAATATTCTTCGGAGTCCTCAGGAGCTTCGGAGATGCCAACCGGACAGATGCGTCTTTGGTGCCTGCCAAGCAAGGGAGTAACTCCTTTACTCCAAGGGAGATTCTTCGGTCATCAAACGTCGTGTAGATAGTTGAAGTTCTGAGATTCTGTAGCAGGGTTTCGTCCAGGTAAATCTAAAGTCCTGTAGTCAGGGGTTCCTACTTTATACCCAAGGAAGGGGTGGGACAAACTCTGGGGACCGACCTATGGGAGGGTCAGGAAAAAGGGGTGGCTACACCCATTTCCTTTGTCCAGTTTCGCGCCAGAGCAGGGGCTGAGTGCCCCTGCAACCGGTTTGAGCTGGACTATGCACAGGGACACCAAATGTGCCCCCAGTGCAGACTTCAAAGCACTCTTGGAGTGCACCCACCCAGCCCCAATACATTAAAGCCTGTCTGGGAGGTGGTCACACCTCCCTGTAACAGGAAACCTATTGTCCAGGCCTCCCCTGCCGGAGTTTCGTCCAGCAGCAAGAGGGCAGACTCGTGTCTGTGGCTGCAGCATCCATTTTGTGATGCCAGGGTTCTGTTAAGCTGGTACCGGTGGTGCCATGTTTCTCCCTCTAGTAGGGTGGAATCATTCCTCCCACTCCAGTTACTGGGATGGAGATATGATTCCAAGGTGTTTGACACCAAACACGACATGTTTCCATGCAGCCATTCTCAAGTTAGCATTTACCGTGAGGTTATAATGCACTTAAGAGTATATGGTTTGGCTACATCACAAACAACCCCGGAATGAAGATTCCGAAAGCTGCAGAGGGGCCCTGCTCATGCATGGGCAGCCTCTCACATGAAACCCAGCACCCTGCCTTCAGGATTGTTAAGGCCTGCCATAGGGGTGACTGATAGGTTTACATGTGCCGTGATATGGAGAGATATAGGGAACCTAAATCTCAGTAAGGGGTGGATACACCACCTTACACAGGCTGCTGTAGCAGACCTGTTGTGTCATTTTGGATGGCCTCTCAGGGGTGGCATAATACATGCTGCAGCCCTGGGAGGCCTCTGGGGTACCTATGCCCTGGGTACATAGTATACCATATACTAGGGACTTATAAGGGTACCCCAGAATCCAATCTGGAGTGTACCTAAAGTACATGCAATCAATTTAAGGGTAAAGCAGATAGGCTGGGGTCCTGAATAGCAGCATCCCAGCCAAACTAAGTCGAAAACCGGCAAAACACCAGGAAAAAAGTGGGGGCAACCATGCAGTCAGATTTCACCTTCCTACATAACCCCCCCCAAACAAAAGGAGATAAGGCTAACCTTGCCCAGTTGAGCCTTTATTGACTAAGTGGCCATATAAGGAAGAACCTGCACTAGCATGGTTACCCCCTGTCTTATGGTCCACTAAGCAATTCCTAACCCCAAGGGTATTGGATGATCTCCACCATTTGGAATTACTACCTGTAGTGTGTTTTGGCAAAGTAAAAGGCTGGTGGGGTGTCTGAGTGGAGAAGTGAGGCCCTAATAAAGTTGTTCTCAGCTTCCTCAGATCACTGGTCACCATGGAGGCCTTTCTTTCCATGACTGAGTTGTATCTGGCCCTAAGGGTCAACCTCTGGCAGCCTACAGCTGGGGGTTGGGTCCATTTGGTTGGAAAAATGGAGGGACAGGGTAGGTTTGGAACCACTAGGTCCCAGGTTTGCCTTTGCCCAACAGAGTCCATCTGGGGGAGGTCCCTACACAAGGGTAAGAGGGATCCCTCAGTGTGTTGAGGAAATTTCACCTGGCTAGGGCTACTAGACTGGGTGCCCCTAATCTGTGGATGAGAGGGTTCCTCTGGACAGGGAGCCCTTAGGGGTCCACTGACCTCCCTGACCTCTGCAGCCCTGGAAAACCAGCAAAACACCTGGAAAAAAGTGGGGGCAACCATGCAGTCAGATTCCACCTTCCTACATCTCTCTTTAGACTACATTTTCTTCCACTGCAGCAGAGAGCAGGAGGCGAGCTGCGGGAGGCGAGCTGCGGGAGGCGAGCAGGCTGAGCTGTGCTGAGCAGCCGAGCCGAGGAGCAGCGGAGCAGTCCCCGCCTTGTTAGTGCCTCGTTGTGCCTCGGCATCCGGCGCCGGCATTCGGCGGTAGTTCTCATCGGCTCTTCCATTTCTCACTAAGGCAAAAAGGATCCTGGGGACAGCGCAGGTAGGCGCAGCCGGCACCCCGCTCTTCTGTCTTCTGTCTTTTGTCTACGACGCCCACCAGCTCACCAGCCCGGCCCGGCCCGACCACCTCCTCGGCTCCTCGGTGAAAGGACAGTGCAAGCGCGGCCGCCCTTAGTCAGCGGCTGCAGTGAGTGAGAGCCTCGGCGGAATCGCGGAGGCGGCCTAGTTAGACCAGGTGCAGCCTGCGACTCCGCCTTGAGTGCCCCGCTTGCCTTCTTGTATATGCCCCTCCACTCTACGGAGCTGTAGCAGTGGCACCACATAGCAGTCTGGGCATAGCAGTCTGGGCAAGGGGTAGGAGCAGGCGCTCAGCCGCCGCCCCTGGTTTCCCCTGGTTTCCTGCCCACTCGGCCTCAGAGGACATAGAGGGCCATCTCGGCTGTCCAGGACTGCTCTTAGGCTCTGGGGCTGATTGAAGAAATTGTCAGCATCATTGAAAAGCACTGAAGTGGGCGCAACCCCCAGAAACGCAGGGAGCCGCAGGAAATCCTAGGGGGCTACAGGCCGCCTTAGGGGGACATCTCTAGGAAGGGGACTAAGGAGAAAGGTTGACAACGGTGGGGTCACCTGGAGTCATCTCCTTCCATCAGACCGACAGACCATCTGACCACCAGCCACCAGTTTTCAGTCAACAACAACGGTCATCGTGCCATAGGACACCCGAGAGGGCCCTTGCGGGAGTCTACCCACCGCCACCCCCAGACATGAGATCAGGGTGCGTTCGGGGGGCCGTCCAGCCCAGGCCAGCAGGGAGAAAGGGAAAGAAGCATAAGTCTGGCTCATTCACAGCCCAATCCTTCGCCCAAACTTCCCTCAATTCAACAGAGGTCGACTCAAGGGACAGCGCGCCACCAAGAAGGGGAGCCTCCTCCAGCTTCAAGGTCTCTCCAACCCAGCCAAAAATTTATACAAAATTTAACTTCCTAAAAGACATCGGTGCTGCTCTCTACTCAAGCAATGCGGCACTTAAAGGTCTTCAGTCCCCCCTTCAACCGGTTCAAACTCTTCACTCGCTACAGTTAACCACAACACTAATACATACTCAAGTCAGTGAGCCGAGCATATCGCCCACAGCGGATCATGCCAACACAGTCTCTAACAGCAATTTAACTCCAAGTGTCCCAGGGGCATCCTCCACCTTACTCAGCACAACAGCAGCGCCCACACCGGCCATGAGTCGTCCGGACCAAAACATAGGATCCCTGGCGACCGCCGCACACTTAATGGAGCCTTTAAAGGGTCACCCAGGGACCCAGCCATCAGCAGATCAGGCTTCAGACAGTTCAGCTAGTTCAGTAATAGCAACGCCCCCGCCCCCAGCAGTAGGGGATGTTCAGCAAGCGCATGCTACAACAGTTCTAACGGGAACAGACCGGCTAACGCCCACGGAAAAGAGTAACCAGAATAACCAATTGCCGACAGCTCCCCCAAGCCCTTCAGTGGATGAGACAAGCAGGTCACATTCTCCACCGGCACTTCATGGAAAAGGCACTTGTAGCCGGTATCCAACTACCACCGCCAACATTACTGACACCGTCATTTTGGATCTTAGCCATACTAGTGTCAACACGCTGCCTCTAACAGCTAACATTAACGATTCCAAGCAGGAAGAAGGAAGGGCGGCTTTATCCTATCTGAGCACTCAAGAATGGGAGGACATGTTAGCAGCATACTCTCCAGACCGTCATATGGGCATATCCCTAGCGAAGACAACTCCAAACCCATCAGCTGACAGCCAGCCCGCAAGGGACAAAGGGGAGCTAAAGGAGACGGGTGGGTCAAAAGCACAAGATGGAAGTGCCTGGGCCTCCATCTTAAACACCATGCAACTGTCGGTGGAGGCGCTACAATTCCAGTCTGACAAGATGGACATACAGCTTTCTCTATTAAACACTCTGGCTGTGTTCACAGCAGGCATAGATGAAAAGCTGGGGGATCTCAATGGTCTAATCAGAAGAGCACAGACGGAGGCACACCTCCGATGCGGCTGCAGTCAGAGTGTGGACAAACTAACGACCCTTCCATCAATGCTTACCACGGTGCTCAATGAGTTGAAGAATACATCGTCATCCATCCCGGTTCGCTCCCCACCTGGCGGACCGACCTTTGAACCCTCAGCTCTTGGAAGCAAGGAAGGAGGATCGGGTAACTCAACTAATCAGAACATTAAAGGCAGCGACTCTCGCACTCAGCAAAAAGTGGGGTCTCCATGCACTGTCAGAGAATGTTTCAAGACAGTTCAAGCTGACCTAGCCATTACCAAGGCAAATGCCAAACAACGCCGCCAGCAGAAAAGGAAGGGACGGAATCAAAAATTACTTCTTCTTAACCAAGCAGCTACCTACTCAATCTTCAGCAAACGGTGCTTCAAATCAGAGACTGACCCCAAAGAGGGAGGCAAGCAAAATACAGCTCTGGCTCAAACTAGTATCCCTCAAAATACAGTAGCACCTCCCGGCCTTTCTAACATCGAAAGGCCTCCAGCCGATATAGGATACGGGAACTCGTCACAGGCAATGATGGCTCTCCATGGAGGAAGTGCTAACATCGACCCAAGTGTAGCTCCCTTATCATCATTACAAATGCCATTAAACAATCCAACTCGGCCTAATGGACAAAAAGAATCTCAAATAATTATCGACCCCGTAATAGAAGAAAATAGTGTGTCTAGAACGGACGCAACCTGGCAAACCATCACTAATCACCACGTCAATAAAGATCAGATAAACAACTGCACAAACTACAATATTCAAAAACCTGCACCACAGAGAAAAGGAAAACAAATATGGAAGGTCCCAGAACAGTTACTTCAGGGCACTCTCTCCCCTTGCAGGATCTGAGGCCACCCAGCGAACTAACGCTAACAACAAACATTGTAACCAATTACAGCCCCTTAAAGAGGTTGAGGTACCGCAACCGACGGAGGACGCACAACTTAATAACCAGCATGCCCCCGCATTGCACGCTGGAGAAACCACAAACCAAGTCCAGGTCTCGAAAAGACTGCCAATCAGCTCGAGCCTTACATTGCTCAAACCTGAGTATACTTCAAAAGGGCACCAAGACATACTGAATAGGGGCAATATTTTGAAACTATTAAGGGCTATTCCCAACCTAGCAGATCTGAATACAACTGACCTTCTTGCAATAGAGTTTCTTACACCCGAAAATCCAGCAATGCCTGAGGCAACGAGGGCTTCGTGGAAAACAGTTGCTATCGCTCAAAGAGTATTAAACGAGCACCATACCTTCGAAGCTTGGGGAATCAAGGTTACTTCTTACAAAAATCCAGCCTATCCAGCACCTCTTCTAAACCCCAGTCCAAGGCCCGGCTCCAATCGCCGCCCAAGGCCCCCAACCTCCGTTCTTAGAGGGGCACTTCTCCTCAACCAAGGCCTCCCTTCCAGGGTCCTGACCACGCGTTCTTTCTGGAAGAAGCAGTATCTGGAGATAGCCTCCGGTATGCTGAGCCAATTACAAGACCCTTTTTCCAGCAACTCAATGACATCACAACCAAATGGACATAGGTAATAGTCCACAAAAAGAAACGGAGATTTGCTTCTGTTCATGGAACATCAATGACTTCGCTTCAAAAGCTTCTGACCCAGACTTCCTGCAATACTTTAATAAGTTTGATATAATTATGTTGCAGGAAACATGGCTGACAGAACCATTACATATACATGGGTTCCATTGCTTTGCCATACCAGCTACAAAAGGTAGGAAAACCGGTCATTGCTCAGGTGGGCTGGCAACCTATATATCGACAACTACCATATCTACAGCAGTTGCAGTCGGTCCCGGAACAGAGGTTGCTTTAGCAATTAAATCCACTTTCTCCTTGGCGGGGGCACAAAATGAAGTAATGATCGTTAACGCATATATCCACCCAAAACGTTTAGCAACTGATTCGGCGAAGCTATTTGGCCAAATAATTATCTACATAGGCAGTACCGAAACACCAAACATTATTCTGTCGGGGGACCTGAATCAATACTTACTGGGATCGTCAGATGAAAACGAAGCAAGATTCCAATCTTCAAATTGCAATATACCACCACAAGGCGACTTCACCCACGGGAAAACCAACAAGATAAATAGAGGTCTTCTCGAAGATTTAGAACACTCTAACCTCAGGGCCCTCAACTGAAGATTTGCAGGTGATATTCCTCCTGTAGCCAGTTACTATACTGCAACAACCTCCTCGATTTTGGATTACACCTTTGCCAGTCTCTCGCTGTTCTCATTCATAATTGTCTTTAGAATGGGGGACAAGTGGGACAGCGATCATCGCCCACAAGAAATATCTTTAGCCGCAACAGCTCCTTCTGGCATCTAGCCGGCCCCACCTTGGGGCTCCAACTACACGTCAGACTATGATAGAATTAAATTCACGGCAGATAACATCGAGTCCTTGTCAGAATCGGCATTGAATCTTATACTCTCATACCCGATCAATACGGATTACATACAAATCTGGGAACGTTTTACAACGAATCTCAGAGAATTATACGCGTCGCAAATAAAAATGAAGCGCCCTCTGCTACTCGAGCAAGCGAAAAGGCTAACTACAGCACAAGGTGCGCAAATCAAAAGCCTCAAAAGAACTATAAATGGCTCGATAAGATCCTTGCGTCTTGATCCTGGGAACTTCTTGCTACTCTCTTCTCTGCGACAGCAAAGAACTAACCTAAAGAAGTTGAAATGGGGCATAAACACAAACCTTGAAGATAATATCTGGGCTAAACTCCTCCATAACATAAAACAAAACGATAGCGCCCATTTCTGGAAAACAGTAAACACAATCATCAATCCGCAACATGGGGGAACCTCATCACACATATTAGAGGAAACCTGGGCCAATTATCTAAATACCCACTTCAATTATCAAACAGCGGGCTCCTCACACTTGGACCAAAGCGGGGTAGCTTCGATTGACCGCCACGCGGTTATTCAAACAAACGAAAGAGTTCCACACAAATCTTCAGACTTAAATCAACTCCCGGAGGAAATGACAGACGCCGCAGAGCATCTACTAATCAAGCAGCAGATCACAAAGGGAAGAAAGGAAGGGGCGCCGGGCCCGAATGGAATCCCGCCCGCTCTGTTCAAACAGAGGGCGGCAGAGTGGGCAAGAATACTTCACTCCATATTTTTGGAAGTGAAACTACGGGGTGTCATCCCTGATTCATGGAAAGGCTCCACGATCGTTCCCATCCACAAAAGTGGCGACAAGGCTTCGCCTGGTAATTATCGGTTAGTGGCACTAATCGATAACGAGGCCAAATATTTTGCGGGTACACTGCTGGAAGAGCTTACAGCCTGGGCAGACAACAATGACATAATTCCATTAAACCAGACAGGCTTCCGCAAGAAAACAGGCACAACAACGAACATCTTGACATTATCTCTGCTTATAGACGCAGCAATCTCGAAGAAAATGCAGCTGCACTTTTGTTTTATCGATTTTAGCGCCGCCTTCGATAATGTGGACAGGTCTAGACTGTGGGCGAAGCTAGCCAGCTGGGGTATCCCAAATGCCCTTTTAAAAATGCTAACGCTCTTACATACAGATACCTGGGTACAGGTGAAACTAGGTACAGGGACGCATCTGACAAGAAAAGTAAAAACAACGAAGGGCCTTAAACAGGGCTGCGTGCTGGCACCTATGTTATTTAATTCATTCATGGCAGATCTACCACAGTTACTCAATACCAGCAATTCTCACGCGCCCAGGATGGGGGGCACTACTCTGTCCAATCTCCTTTACGCCGACGACGTAAGTTTGCTCAGCCACACAGTAGTTGGCTTGCAACATCTCCTCAACAGAATGCAGGATTACGCTGAAGAAAACAATCTGTCAATCAACCTAAAGAAAAGTAGGACTATGTCAATTAACAACAAAAGGAAGGAAGTGCGACGCTGGCATCTGGGCGGCACACAAATAGATTCAGCGGGGGCCTATAAGTACCTAGGTGCCTAGATAGACAAAGAAGGATCATTTGCTCGACACCTAGAAGAGATTAAAAGGAAGGGGCTGGTGCTAGCACTAACCATGAAAAGCTTAACATCTAAATTACCGGGCCCAACACTGAGTCCCCTACTGAATGTAGCACAGGCTAAAATCCTACCCAGAATAACTTACGGTAGTGAAGCCTTAAGAGAAAGAGATGCTAAATTGCTGGACACAATTTTAGTAAAAGCATATAGAACCATGTTTAGCCTTCCAAACTACACTTCCCTGGCGCAAATCAGGCTGGAGTTCGGCCTACTAAAGCAATCATGGGCCAGATATGGTGCATATATCAACTGCTGGAATAAGATCAGACTATCGGCCCCCAAAACTTTAAATCAGCTTTTATGGCAAGATCTCCAACAGAGGGAGAATTCTCCTGCAAGAAGTTACCTTCAGGAGGCTCTAGCATGCACTGGACTCTTGGCCCTTTGGAATACACAGACCCACCATCCAGTTTTTAAGAAATTAGTTTGGAAATCCTTGAAAAAATTGGCGTTGGTGGAGGATAAAGCAGCCTTTTCAGCCAGATCGCACGCCTGGATGTCTCTGAACAATTACAAGGTCTTAGCCCCCCAAAAATACTTCAATTTGGGTTACCCGAAAGCACAGAAATTTAAAATTTTAAAACTTCGCCTTGACTTGATCCCATGTACCCAGAACCTTCCACCATGGAAGAGGGAGCCATTTCTAACATCTTGCAGTCTGTGCATAAATGGCCAGGGCGACATTATCCATTTATTATGCTCCTGCAAGGAGTTGATACAGGAAAGGAGACAGTTGCTAAAAGTCCCCTTAAACCAAAGGAGAATTCGCTCAAGGAGACAAGCAGTTTTGGCATGCTTTGATCCAGCAACACCACAACTAAACTGTAGACTAGTGAGATTCCCAGATGCAGCCGAGAAAAAAACGCCATCGTAAACCTAAACCTTTTCCGGGCTAAGGGGTAGCCCGTCAGGTCATCAATTCATGCAGGTGATCGGATGCCTAAATATCTGGGAATACTGTGTCAATCCATTCAAACTAAGATACAAGACTGTCCCCAATAACGTCGAGCTGGGAAGCCTTCACATAAGTGCTTGGATTGGTCTTTTAACAATGCACTTTTTCGGCCAATAGCATTGCCCAGACAGAGCAATGAAGACCGGACAGAATGCACAACCTATACTGACAGCTATCTGCATGAGGAACAAAGCACTTTTAATCTGACAGTAATTTAACTGTTTCTAAGCTTTTAATGACATATGAATTTTGCAAATGTGTAATTAATATCCTATCATGATTTTATTGTCTTAATTGAAATATGTATTGCAATGGTTTTAAGTAACTATGCAAATGTAATAAATTCAAATTCAATCCATCTATTCTCTGATACAATCTATCAATTCCTTGAAATGCATTTTCAAGCCACACAATTTCATTGCCTTTAAATCCTTGTCACTGTCATTCTAATATTCTTTTGTAACCTCTTTCTTTGTGACAAATTAATCCACACTAATCAGCCATTGCCTCCATCTTTGTATAGACCTTGTGTGCAACTCTAGCAGCTTCCTTGCTCATATACACCAATTCACTCTCGCTATAGTGCTTCAGAAAATCTATGCCCAGATTTCCTTTCACTATCTCCTCAAACCCAGTCTTCAACTCTATGACATTGGTCTTTTATGGGACATTTCTGTTAGGTGGGGCAAAGATTCGGGGACTGCAACCACAGTGGGCCCATCAGTGATCTCTTCCTCTGAAGTCCTCAGTACTAGGAAACACCTACGTTTACTCGGGTCTGTGGGCCACCTGGAATTGCTTGTAACTTTGGAGTGCTCATAACTATTTGCATCATGGAAATGCTGATGCTTGCCAGAGTCTGGGGAGTGCTTGGGCTTGGGTATAGTGGGAGTGCCCTGAGTTGCTAATGTAGGGGTAGCACTTTGAACTGCTGGTGTCTGTGAAATACTAACATCTACATGCACAGAGGGTGTGCTTGCTTCTGTAGGGGGACCTGTGTCTTCTCCTCTATTCAAGACTGCCCTGAGGGCTGAATTAAATTGCAAGGGAGTGATTTTGACCTTAACAAACTATACAAAAATTCATCATCCCCATCACTCTTAGTCCCTGTGTCATTCTCCTGCTTTTTCTTAGCAGGGGATTTCTCTTGTTTTGTAGCTTCGCTCTCTATCGCAGGTTAAGCGCCTCCTGCATCATTCGTATCTTCACTCCAAATCCTAGTTCAAAGATGCATATTGTATTTTTTATGCCACTCACAATGATACAAAAAATACAATAGGAGAAATCCCATAAACCCAGTTGAGACCTGGGTGAATGTGGTAACAGGCAACAATGTCTCACCAGGTAATACTTTAAAGATAATTACTAGAAGGTAAAATAAATAAACAAACGGAAGCAAGAAAGGGAATAACTAAAAATTGAATAATGCAGTCTGTATTAGAATTTTTTAGAAAAGGTATAAATTTCAGACAGCAGTATTACATTTCATTATATGCAGGTGTAATCCAAAACATAAGTGCACCCAAAGTGCTCGTGGCAGTGTGAACGTCTCAAAGTGAGATACATGATACTGTGAAGAAAACAGCAAGACGGTGCAGTTTTAAAACTGATACATAACATGAATACTGTGGGCACAATTTATGGAAACATGTTAGGAGGCAAGGAAACCGTAAATACGCTGAGCTTTGTCGACGGCGTTTTGACCTGTGTGGTTTCAGGTCATCATCAGGAAGGAATTAGACATATTGATTAATAGCTGATTCGTAGTATTGAGGCATAGTATAGGTGGAGTCTTGGAAAAAGCCAGGACTCACATGAGAGCATCAAACAACCCAAGAGCCTGTGGGTAGGGGGTGTCAGGGAGTGTGATGGTTGCACCAAGGCAGGGGGAGTCGGGTGGGGTGCGAGAGGGCTACACCAGCAAGGAAGATTCCAGAAATTCAGGCATAAGAGTGCCCAAGGGTGCAATCAATGGATATTCATCCAGGAGCTGCTTTGTTTATCCGGTGGCCAGCCAAGAATTAAGTGGGGTACTGGGTTAACTGAAGCGGCGGGGAAATAAATCAGCCCAACGTCGTAATGCGTGTACCTGGAGTATCATCGGTCAAGCCTCACAGCGGGCGAGTGCAATCAGACAGGACGGTGCTCTGCCAAATTGAACTGGCACAGCTTCAGTTTACTCAGTACCCCAGTCAAAAAATGCTTTTCCTATGGAAACATAGTCCTAACTATAACTACCTACTGGTGACTGCCAGTAGGTAATATATATTTAGGCGTTTTTTGACTTGCCTATATCTTTGGTGCCGTTTGACTAATCTTCACAAGTTTAAAAAAAAAAGTCTGCCGGTGATTCTAGTTGTGCATGGGAAGTTTCGGGGCAACCTGTTAAGTGGGGGTCGAGAAAAAGGGGGGGGTCATTCCCCCTACAATGGAAAACAGAGTTGACACGGTTCCTAGGTATAAGGGTTCATCTTGACCGTACTATAGTGATGCTGGAAAATTACGGTAAGGCTATTCACAAACTAAAAACTGATATATTACGTTGGATCAAATTACCATTGTCTTTAATTGGACACATAGCCTTGGAGAAAATGATAGTCTTGCCCAGTTTCCTATTCCTATTTCAAAATATCCCTTTGTCTTTACCTCGATCATTTTTCGCAAACCTGCGCTCTTTGATGATTAAGTTAGCTTGGGCTGGCAAATAACCCAGAGTCAAATGGGAAGTCCTTACTTTGCCATATGATATGGGAGGACTGAATGTCCCAGATCTAGAACAATATTATATTGTGGCACGCCCATTATTGGTTGCATGGCATATCCAACCTTCCACACCTACAGGTAGAACGTGTCAGGCTCCTTCTTCCAGAATCCTCGGAGTGGTATCAATGCTCTATGGAGGCCCACCTCTCGACAATCCCAAGTCTGGAATGTAATACTCACAGACTGTTGGAATCATCAAACGGGGGAAGGAAAGGGTAGGAACAGCTGGGAGGGAGATCTGAGGATGACACAGGAAACACGATAAGGAATGATACTTCAATAATCCTACACAGTGTTAACAAGATACATTTCCTTATTCCAATTCTATTACATCTCACACACCCTACCTGAAATAATAAAGAAGTGAGGGAGCGAAGCCAGAAGAGAGCAGGGTGGTTACATGTTCCTCAACCTGAAACTATTGGAAAGAAAAAGAGAGCATGCAATGTAAACACTTCTCTCTCGATCAATACCTATTTTAAGTAGGCTTAAAGAAACCCATGCGTCACCTACCCCTGGTTACAGGCAGTTCTGGCCATGAGTGAACAACATTGAGATCCGCACCCCCTTCGTTGAACTCTCTATTCTGGGAAATAAAAAAACAAAGAACAACTAATAGCAAGGTGGAAAAAAGATGGGCCAAACTTCCTTCACAGTCTTGTAAAAATGCCCAACAAAGAAATAAGCCCAGGTACGTTGATACTCCACTATATCCAGGACATAAAGAAAACGGAACACAAAGTACCAGTGTGACCCTTCCGTTTGGTAACCCAATAGTCCAAAAGAAAGTCTAGGCAGGGTCTTGAACCAGGTATCCTACCCACAAGAGGTCACGTACATAGAACATCAAAATCAAAGTATTTGCTGATTGAAACCGAACTGGTTTCTGAAAGCAGGATCTAAAACTGGCCACATCATGCCCCAAAAGTCTGTAAGCGATCCTCTGCAAGGGACCGTACCTTGCCATGGCCCGCCAACAGAGGAAAGTACTATCAAAAAGTACTCCCTGCTTCCGGAAGCCTCCTCTGCAAGAGCCCAACAGCCGGACTCGTCCAACAGAGGAGGAGTGCAGGGGAGAGTGACGAGGCACGAAACCCTCGGCCTCTCACTCAGGTGAATGCGGTACCACAACGTGTGCAATTGCACTCTTACCGCCTTAAATTGAGGTCCGTAGGAGAAGTCTGAAATCACCGCAGGCTTCAGGATAATCGGCAGCGTCTTCCTTTGGCCGCCGCCATTTACCCTGCCTCCGACGTCATCTCGCGGTCACGTGGGGAGTGACTCGCTCTGTATGCCGGAGATTGTAGTCCTCTAACCCCGGCACTTCCTGGTTCGCGCTAGAGGGTCAGCCAGCGCGTAACCGGTTCACATCCTGACAGAACATACCCCCTACCAGGGAACGCTGGCTGACCGATGGTTTATCTGGGTGTAAGCGATGGAACCGGGCCAACAACCGAGGCGCATGTACCGCCCGGCAGGTTCCCAGGTGTTCTCCTCGGGCCCATAACCCTTCCATGCTAGTAAATACCATAATTTCCCTCGTACCCTTTTTGCGTCCAAGACCCTCTCTACCTCATACTCTTGCTCCTGACGCACCCATACGGGCTCAGGCCTCTTCCGTATAGGGCAGTGGGAAGGCTTTAACAATGAGACATGGAAAACTGGGTGTATTTGGAAGTGAGCCGGCAACTGTAGCTTTACCGCTACAGGATTGATGTGCTTGATCACCCGATATGGACCAATGAACTTGGGATTAAACACACTGTGTTTCCTGAAACGAATATGTTTTGTCGATAGCCACACCCTATCTCCCTTTTTATACACCGGACCAGGTCTTCGATGTTTGTCTGCTTGTGCTTTGTATGTCTTTTTTGCCTGGAGCAGGTTTGTACGTGTTGCAAGCAAGGTCTTGCGGATGTGCGATAGTCTTTCACTTAATTCGGGAAATTTGTTGTTGTTACTGGGAATAATCAAAGGGTGAAACCGAGGGTGAAAGCCATAGTTACTGAGGAAAGGAGAGTGTTGTGTGGAAGAATGTTTGGCGCTGTTGTATGCAATTTCTGCCACCCATAGCCATTCCACCCAGGCTTCTGTATTGTTGTCAACATAACATCTGAGGTATTGTTTGAGAGACTGGTTAAGCCTCTCTGTTTGACCGTCTGTCTGAGGGTGGAAGCTCGTGGAAAGGGAGGAGGCGATCCGTATTTCAGAACACCAAGTCTTCCAGAAAAGAGCAGTGAATTGGGCCCCTCTATGACTTTGGGAAGGCCATGTAGCCTGACGACATGTGTTAATAAAATGCGTGCTAATTGGCCTGCCGAGGGTGCTTGTTTACAAGCAACAAAATGTCCCATCTTGGTTAAATAGTCCACGACTACTACTATTGCTGTGTTGCCTTGATCCGTGGGCAACCCTACTATGAAGTCCACAGAGAACCTTTCCCACAGCATCTCTGGAGTGGGCATGGGCTGAAGTAGTCCTTGGGCTTGTCTGTGGTCGGCCTTCATCTGGGCGCATGTGGAACATTCTCGAACCCATCGCAGGACGTCTGGACGGACCGTGGGCCACCAACATTGTCTCAGAACTTTCTCTAGGGTCTTATTCCCTCCGATGTGTCCTGCCCACGGGAGACTATGACACCAAGTAAACACCATCTTACGTAGTTCTTGGGTAGGAACCAGCACCTGCGAGCCCTTCATAGGGAGACCTTGTCTCATCTGCCATTCCGGATGAAGCTTGAGCCAGGTTCTCCAGGTAAATGACTGTACCCCTCTTCTGGTTTTCTGCAGAAAGTTTTCCGTCTGTACAGCACACAGCACTTTACTAGGTTCTATGATGGATCTTTTGAGAACGGAGGGCTGTTGAGTAGGGTTTTCTTGCCTCGTCAGAGCGTCGGCCTTCTTATTGTCTGTGCCCGGCCGGAAGGTGACTATAAAGTGGTATTCGGCAAAAAACAACATCCAAAGGAGCTGACGTGGAGTGAGATGGCGTGCGGCTCGCATAAACTGAAGATTGCGATGGTCTGAATAGACCGTCACCTGGTGGACCGCCCCCATTAACCAATGTCTCCATTCCAGAAACGCATCTCTTATAGCCAGGAGTTCTTTTTCTGCAATCGTGTAGTTTTGCTCGGCTGGATTTAACTTTCTAGACATGAACGCGATGGGATGCAGATATCCGGTCGTTTCATGCCTTTGGGACAACACTGCTCCCACAGCTATGTCGGATGCGTCTGCTTCCACAATGAAGGGCAACCTGGGATTGGCATGTGTGAGAACCGGAGCAGACGTGAAGGCTTCCTTCAAAAGATCAAACGCGTTCTGTGTTTCTTCTGTCCAAAGAAAGGGCATCTTTTTACGGGTTAAACGGGTCAAAGGTGCCACCAGGTCCGAAAATTGTCGAATAAACCTCCTGTAGAAGTTGGCGAAACCTAACAGGCTTTGTATATCTTTGACAGTAGTAGGACGTGGCTATTCTATGATTGCCCGGATCTTCCTTTCCGCCATGATCTGTCCCGAAGGAGTAAGCATGACTCCTAAGAATTCAACAGTGGTTACGTGGAATTCGCGTTTTGTGATTTTGCAAAACAATAGATGTTTCCGTAGAGCCTGTAGCACTTGACCCACATGGATAACATGTTCTTCCTCGTTAGCTGAATATATCAAGATGTCATCGATATAAACCACGACGAAATGGTCCAAATAGTCTCTGAGGACTTCGTTGAGGAAGAACTGAAACGCCGCCGGTGCGTTGCATAGCCCAAAGGGCATAACAAGGTATTCAAAAAGGCCATACCGTGTCTTGAAGGCAGTCTTCCATTCATCACCATGGCGCATCCGAGCCAGATGATACGCCCATCTGAGGTCCAGCTTAGTATATATGCCCGCAGCTCTCACCTGCTCCAAAAGAACAGGGATCAATGGAAGTGGGTATTGGTTCTTAATGGTTATGGTGTTCAATGCTCGATAGTCGATGCAGCACCGTAAATCTCCATTGGCTTTGGGAATAAAGAAGAGCGGAGATGCTGCCGGAGATCTGGAAGGGCGTATGAATCCCATCGCCAGGTGTTTATCCAAATAGCTGCGAAGGTATTCGTTCTCGGGTATGGTAAGGGCATACAGTCGTCCGCACGGAATCACGGCTCCTGGGACCAGGTCAATCCGAAAGTCGTACTCTCTATGTGGAGGGAGCACCTCCGCCTGGGTGTCGCTGAATACATCGTTGTATTCCTCATAACATGCAGGTAGCTCTACGTTCTTTTCCGCAGCAGTCGCGATATGATGTCTGGCTGCTAGTGTTTTGGAAGGACTCTGAAGTATATGATGACAATGATCTTGGCAGTAAGGGGAGTTCAGTTGCATAGTTTTATTCGCCCAGTTAATGGTAGGTTCATGTTTTTGCAACCACGGGAGACCCAGAATTACCCCATACTGTGGGGCTTGAATGACATTGAAAGAGAGCCATTCCTGATGGTACCCTTCGAAAATAACCTCATACTCCATAGTGCTGTGGCTAATGGGTCCCGCTTCTAGCTCCTTGCCGTCGACCGCATACACTGGCTCAGGGGTTGATTTGCTGACGAGCTGTACCCCTAGCCGTTCTGCTTCATCTCTGTCCATAAAACATCCTGTGGCTCCTGAATCCACCATGGCCCTTATATGTTTCTGCTCCTGATTGACCATCAGATTTAACGAAATAAAGAAGTGATCGGTTTCTGAGACTGTGAAGAAATTCACCGAAGGGATAGGACATTTGCTTGAGGGTTTCCCTTCTTGTTTCCTCAAGCGTTGTGGTTTTCCGCCCCCTGTTCTGCAGTTATCGCCGCTACTTGCCCAGTACGAGAACGGCCGTATTTGGGTTTTACGGGGCAATCACGAAGGAAATGTCCTTTCTTTCCACAATACAAGCATAATCCTTGTTTGCGCCGATGGTCTCTTTCGCTGAGCGTTAAGGATGCTCTCACTGCCCCGATCTCCATAGGTTCTGCCTTTGTTGGGGTCTTTTCTGAAGTAAACACTCGATCATTCAAGGGAACATGTCTCTCTCTCCGTTTGTGGTCTCCTTTTCGCTCCCTAAGTCTGTGATCGAGATGCAAAGTGAGTTCAATAAGAGCGGCACAGGTGCAAGGTTGGGGGTCTATTTGGGCGAGGACATCTTTTAACTCCTCTGTGAGTCCTTGGTAAAAGATGGCCGACTGTTTGGCTTCTGGCCAGTCGGTTTCTGCTACTAATCTACGGAAACTGTTAAGGTAACTGATCAAATCCGCGTTGCCTTGTTGAAGCTCAAGCGGAGAAAGTCTCGGCCCTACGATCAAACGTTTTCTCAAATTGAACCCGGAATTCATCCCAGTCATAGAGCAAGGGATCGTCTCTCCGTACTATGGGGACCGCCCACTGTGCTGCCTCACCACCCAGATAAGAGATCAGGAAAGCAACCCGGGCCTGGTTGGTCGTGAACATTTTAGGTTTGCAGGTGAAATGAAGCAGTACTTGGGTCATGAACACCTGCACCTTTTTCATATCCCCGTGAAACCTCTCAGGGGGGGCTAATGGTATTTGTGCTGGCACCTCCACTACTACTGATGTTGGGTGTGAGGAACCCCCTGCATCGAACGGATTTCTTTGCATTCTGTCTATTCTATTCTGTAACGCTGCTGTTTCTTGACGTGAGGCGGAAAGCTCGGTTTGGACTAACACAAGAGCAGCCATCACGTCCTCTAGTGTGGCCATCTCTAGCCTCGACACCACCAGGAGGATATAGAATACTTGGGCCGATTATTCTGTCAGGCTCCTCCTTCCAGAATCCTCGGAGTGGTATCGATGCTCTATGGGGGCCCACCTCTCGACAATCCCAAGTCTGGAATGTAATACTCACAGACTGTTGGAATCATCAAACGGGGGAAGGAAAGGGTAGGAACAGCTGGGAGGGAGATCTGAGGATGACACAGGAAACACGATAAGGAATGATACTTCAATAATCCTACACAAGATACATTTCCTTATTCCAATTCTATTACATCTCACACACCCTACCTGAAATAATAAAGAAGTGAGGGAGCGATGCCAGAAGAGAGCAGGGTGGTTACATGTTCCTCAACCTGAAACTATTGGAAAGAAAAAGAGAGCATGCAATGTAAACACTTCTCTCTCAATCAATACCTATTTTAAGTAGGCTTAAAGAAACCCATGTGTCACCTACCCCTGGTTACAGGCAGTTCTGGCCATGAGTGAACAACATTGAGATCCGCACCCCCTTCGTTGAACTCTCTCTTCTGGGAAATAAGAAAACAAAGAACAACTAATAGCAAGGTGGAAAAAAGGTGGGCCAAACTTCCTTCACAGTCTTGCAAAAATGCCCAACAAAGAAATAAGCCCAGGTACGTTGATACTCCACTATATCCAGGACATAAAGAAAACGGAACACAAAGTACCAGCGTGACCCTTCCGTTTGGTAACCCAATAGTCCAAAAGAAAGTCTAGGCAGGGTCTTGAACCAGGTATCCTACCCACAAGAGGTCACGTACATAGAACATCAAAATCAAAGTATTTGCTGATTGAAACCGAACTGGTTTCTGAAAGCAGGATCTAAAACTGGCCACATCATGTCCCAAAAGTCTGTAAGCGATCCTCTGCAAGGGACCGTACCTTGCCAGGGCCCGCCAACAGAGGAAAGTACTATCAAAAAGTACTCCCTGCTTCCGGAAGCCTCCTCTGCAAGAGCCCAACAGCCGGACTCGTCCAACAGAGGAGGAGTGCAGGGAGAGTGACGAGGCACGAAACCCTCGGCCTCTCACTCAGGTGAATGCGGTACCACAACGTGTGCAATTGCACTCTTACCGCCTTAAATTGAGGTCCGTAGGAGAAGTCTGAAATCACCGCAGGCTTCAGGATAATCGGCAGCGTCTTCCTTTGGCCGCCGCCATTTACCCTGCCTCCGACGTCATCTCGCGGTCACGTGGGGAGTGACTCGCTCTGTATGCCGGAGATTGTAGTCCTCCAACCCCGGCACTTCCTGGTTCGCGCTAGAGGGTCAGCCAGCGCGTAACCGGTTCACATCCTGACAGAACATCCCCCCTACCAGGGAACGCTGGCTGACCGATGGTTTATCTGGGTGTAAGCGATGGAACCGGGCCACCAACCGAGGTGCATGTACCGCCCGGCAGGTTCCCAGGTGTTCTCCTCGGGCCCATAACCCTTCCATGCTAGTAAATACCATAATTTCCCTCGTACCCTTTTTGCGTCCAAGACCCTCTCTACCTCATACTCTTGCTCCTGACGCACCCATACGGGCTCAGGCCTCTTCCGTATAGGGCAGTGGGAAGGCTTTAACAATGAGACATGGAAAACTGGGTGTATTCGGAAGTGAGCCGGCAACTGTAGCTTTACCGCTACAGGATTGATGTGCTTGATCACCCGATATGGACCAATGAACTTGGGATTAAACACACTGTGTTTCCTGAAACGAATATGTTTTGTCGATAGCCACACCCTATCTCCCTTTTTATACACCGGACCAGGTCTTCGATGTTTGTCTGCTAGTGCTTTGTATGTCTTTTTTGCCTGGAGCAGGTTTGTACGTGTTGCAAGCAAGGTCTTGCGGATGTGCGATAGTCTTTCACTTAATTCGGGAAATTTGTTGTTGTTACTGGGAATAATCAAAGGGTGAAACCGAGGGTGAAAGCCATAGTTACTGAGGAAAGGAGAGTGTTGTGTGGAAGAATGTTTGGCGCTGTTGTATGCAATTTCTGCCACCCATAGCCATTCCACCCAGGCTTCTGTATTGTTGTCAACATAACATCTGAGGTATTGTTTGAGAGTCTGGTTAAGCCTCTCTGTTTGACCGTCTGTCTGAGGGTGGAAGCTCGTGGAAAGGGAGGAGGCGATCCGTATTTCAGAACACCAAGTCTTCCAGAAAACAGCAGTGAATTGGGCCCCTCTATGACTTTGGGAAGGCCATGTAGCCTGGCGACATGTGTTAATAAAATGCGTGCTAATTGGCCTGCCGAGGGTGCTTGTTTACAAGCAACAAAATGTCCCATCTTGGTTAAATAGTCCACGACTACTACTATTGCTGTGTTGCCTTGATCCGTGGGCAACCCTACTATGAAGTCCACAGAGAACCTTTCCCACAGCATCTCTGGAGTGGGCATGGGCTGAAGTAGTCCTTGGGCTTGTCTGTGGTCGGCCTTCATCTGGGCGCATGTGGAACATTCTCGAACCCATCGCAGGACGTCTGGACGGACCGTGGGCCACCAACATTGTCTCAGAACTTTCTCTAGGGTCTTATTCCCTCCGATGTGTCCTGCCCACGGGAGACTATGACACCAAGTAAACACCATCTTACGTAGTTCTTGGGTAGGAACCAGCACCTGCGAGCCCTTCATGGGGAGACCTTGTCTCATCTGCCATTCCGGATGAAGCTTGAGCTAGGTTCTCCAGGTAAATGACTGTACCCCTCTTCTGGTTTTCTGCAGAAAGTTTTCCGTCTGTACAGCACACAGCACTTTACTAGGTTCTATGATGGATCTTTTGAGAACGGAGGGCTGTTGAGTAGGGTTTTCTTGCCTCGTCAGAGCGTCGGCCTTCTTATTGTCTGTGCCCGGCCGGAAGGTGACTATAAAGTGGTATTCGGCAAAAAACAACATCCAACGGAGCTGACGTGGAGTGAGATGGCGTGCGGCTCGCATAAACTGAAGATTGCGATGGTCTGAATAGACCGTCACCTGGTGGACCGCCCCCATTAACCAATGTCTCCATTCCAGAAACGCATCTCTTATAGCCAGGAGTTCTTTTTCTGCAATCGTGTAGTTTTGCTCGGCTGGATTTAACTTTCTAGACATGAACGCGATGGGATGCAGATATCCGGTCGTTTCATGCCTTTGGGACAACACTGCTCCCACAGCTATGTCGGATGCGTCTGCTTCCACAATGAAGGGCAACCTGGGATTGGCATGTGTGAGAACCGGAGCAGACGTGAAGGCTTCCTTCAAAAGATCAAACGCGTTCTGTGTTTCTTCTGTCCAAAGAAAGGGCATCTTTTTACGGGTTAAACGGGTCAAAGGTGCCACCAGGTCCGAAAATTGTCGAATAAACCTGTAGAAGTTGGCGAAACCTAACAGGCTTTGTATATCTTTGACAGTAGTAGGACGTGGCCATTCTATGATTGCCCGGATCTTCCTTTCCGCCTTGATCTGTCCCGAAGGAGTAAGCATGACTCCTAAGAATTCAACAGTGGTTACGTGGAATTCGCATTTTGTGATTTTGCAAAACAATAGATGTTTCCGTAGAGCCTGTAGCACTTGACCCACATGGATGACATGTTCTTCCTCGTTAGCTGAATATATCAAGATGTCATCGATATAAACCACGACGAAATGGTCCAAATAGTCTCTGAGGACTTCGTTGAGGAAGAACTGAAACGCCGCCGGTGCGTTGCATAGCCCAAAGGGCATAACAAGGTATTCAAAAAGGCCATACCGTGTCTTGAAGGCAGTCTTCCATTCATCACCATGGCGCATCCGAACCAGATGATACGCCCCTCTGAGGTCCAGCTTAGTATATATGCCCGCAGCTCTCACCTGCTCCAAAAGAACAGGGATCAATGGAAGTGGGTATTGGTTCTTAATGGTTATGGTGTTCAATGCTCGATAGTCGATGCAGCACCGTAAATCTCCATTGGCTTTGGGAATAAAGAAGAGCGGAGATGCTGCCGGAGATCTGGAAGGGCGTATGAATCCCATCGCCAGGTGTTTATCCAAATAGCTGCGAAAGTATTCGTTCTCGGGTATGGTAAGGGCATACAGTCGTCCGCACGGAATCACGGCTCCTGGGACCAGGTCAATCCGAAAGTCGTACTCTCTATGTGGAGGGAGCACCTCCGCCTGGGTGTCGCTGAATACATCGTTGTATTCCTCATAACATGCAGGTAGCTCTACGTTCTTTTCCGCAGCAGTCGCGATATGATGTCTGGCTGCTAGTGTTTTGGAAGGACTCTGAAGTATATGATGACAATGATCTTGGCAGTAAGGGAGTTCAGTTGCATAGTTTTATTCGCCCAGTTAATGGTAGGTTCATGTTTTTGCAACCACGGGAGACCCAGAATTACCCCATACTGTGGGGCTTGAATGACATTGAAAGAGAGCCATTCCTGATGGTACCCTTCGAAAATAACCTCATACTCCGTAGTGCTGTGGCTAATGGGTCCCGCTTCTAGCTCCTTGCCGTCGACCGCATACACTGGCTCAGGGGTTGATTTGCTGACGAGCTGTACCCCTAGCCGTTCTGCTTCATCTGTGTCCATAAAACATCCTGTGGCTCCTGAATCCACCATGGCCCTTATATGTTTCTGCTCCTGATTGACCATCAGATTTAACGAAATAAAGAAGTGATCGGTTTCTGAGACTGTGAAGAAATTCACCGAAGGGATAGGACATTTGCTTGAGGGTTTCCCTTCTTGTTTCCTCAAGCGTTGTGGTTTTCCGCCCCTGTTCTGCAGTTATCGCCGCTACTTGCCCAGTACGAGAACGGCCGTATTTGGGTTTTACGGGGCAATCACGAAGGAAATGTCCTTTCTTTCCACAATACAAGCATAATCCTTGTTTGCGCCGATGGTCTCTTTCGCTGAGCGTTAAGGATGCTCTCACTGCCCCGATCTCCATAGGTTCTGCCTTTGTTGGGGTCTTTTCTGAAGTAAACACTCGATCATTCAAGGGAACATGTCTCTCTCTCCGTTTGTGGTCTCCTTTTCGCTCCCTAAGTCTGTGATCGAGATGCAAAGTGAGTTCAATAAGAGCGGCACAGGTGCAAGGTTGGGGGTCTATTTGGGCGAGGACATCTTTTAACTCCTCTGTGAGTCCTTGGTAAAAGATGGCCGACTGTTTGGCTTCTGGCCAGTCGGTTTCTGCTACTAATCTACGGAAACTGTTAAGGTAACTGATCAAATCCGCGTTGCCTTGTCGAAGCTCAAGCGGAGAAAGTCTCGGCCCTACGATCAAACGTTTTCTCAAATTGAACCCGGAATTCATCCCAGTCATAGAGCAAGGGATCGTCTCTCCGTACTATGGGGACCGCCCACTGTGCTGCCTCACCACCCAGATAAGAGATCAGGAAAGCAACCCGGGCCTGGTTGGTCGTGAACATTTTAGGTTTGCAGGTGAAATGAAGCAGTACTTGGGTCATGAACACCTGCACCTTTTTCATATCCCCGTGAAACCTCTCAGGGGGGCTAATGGTATTTGTGCTGGCACCTCCACTACTACTGATGTTGGGTGTGAGGAACCCCCTGCATCGAACAGATTTCTTTGCATTCTGTCTATTCTATTCTGTAACGCTGCTGTTTCTTGACGTGAGGCGGAAAGCTCGGTTTGGACTAACACAAGAGCAGCCATCACGTCCTCTAGTGTGGCTATCTCTAGCCTCGACACCACCAGGAGGATATAGAATACTTGGGCCGATTATTCTGTCAGGCTCCTCCTTCCAGAATCCTCGGAGTGGTATCGATGCTCTATGGGGGCCCACCTCTCGACAATCCCAAGTCTGGAATGTAATACTCACAGACTGTTGGAATCATCAAACGGGGGAAGGAAAGGGTAGGAACAGCTGGGAGGGAGATCTGAGGATGACACAGGAAACACGATAAGGAATGATACTTCAATAATCCTACACAGTGTTAACAAGATACATTTCCTTATTCCAATTCTATTACATCTCACACACCCTACCTGAAATAATAAAGAAGTGAGGGAGCGATGCCAGAAGAGAGCAGGGTGGTTACATGTTCCTCAACCTGAAACTATTGGAAAGAAAAAGAGAGCATGCAATGTAAACACTTCTCTCTCAATCAATACCTATTTTAAGTAGGCTTAAAGAAACCCATGTGTCACCTACCCCTGGTTACAGGCAGTTCTGGCCATGAGTGAACAACATTGAGATCCGCACCCCCTTCGTTGAACTCTCTCTTCTGGGAAATAAGAAAACAAAGAACAACTAATAGCAAGGTGGAAAAAAGGTGGGCCAAACTTCCTTCACAGTCTTGCAAAAATGCCCAACAAAGAAATAAGCCCAGGTACGTTGATACTCCACTATATCCAGGACATAAAGAAAACGGAACACAAAGTACCAGTGTGACCCTTCCGTTTGGTAACCCAATAGTCCAAAAGAAAGTCTAGGCAGGGTCTTGAACCAGGTATCCTACCCACAAGAGGTCACGTACATAGAACATCAAAATCAAAGTATTTGCTGATTGAAACCGAACTGGTTTCTGAAAGCAGGATCTAAAACTGGCCACATCATGCCCCAAAAGTCTGTAAGCGATCCTCTGCAAGGGACCGTACCTTGCCAGGGCCCGCCAACAGAGGAAAGTACTATCAAAAAGTACTCCCTGCTTCCGGAAGTCTCCTCTGCAAGAGCCCAACAGCCGGACTCGTCCAACAGAGGAGGAGTGCAGGGGAGAGTGACGAGGCACGAAACCCTCGGCCTCTCACTCAGGTGAATGCGGTACCACAACGTGTGCAATTGCACTCTTACCGCCTTAAATTGAGGTCCGTAGGAGAAGTCTGAAATCACCGCAGGCTTCAGGATAATCGGCAGCGTCTTCCTTTGGCCGCCGCCATTTACCCTGCCTCCGACGTCATCTTGCGGTCACGTGGGGCGTGACTCGCTCTGTATGCCGGAGATTGTAGTCCTCCAACCCCGGCACTTCCTGGTTCGCGCTAGAGGGTCAGCCAGCGCGTAACCGGTTCACATCCTGACAGAACGTGACACCACCCTTCCATATACTCTATCACAGACCCTTTTCAGGGTACCCAGCAGACAACACAGTACATTAGATTCATTGTACCCTACTATACAGGCTTGACATAGTATGCTGGTACAACAATCAGGTTCTCTACTGTATTCACCCCATAGCCTATTGGAATGGTGTTCATGGTTCCAAGTGGGTAAAGAGAAGGCAGTTTCCAATGCCCTACACTCATTGAGTATATATAAAATGGGTGACCTCTTCAAGGAGGGCACCACTAAGAGTTGGGACTTAGTGATCCAAGAGGTCCCTGAGCAGACCGCCCTGACTAAATTCCAATACTTCAGGTTCCACAGTGCGCTGAGAAACCTCCTAGGTGATGAATTGAGGGAACCCTTGGAGATCACTGCTTTGTCCCTCTTGATTTGTAGTGATGTCCCAGGGAGAATGGTCTCCTGGCTCTATGTGTGTGCATATGCGGCTAGGCGCCCGGCTATGACTAAGGCATGGTTGGACTGGCAGAGAAAACTCGAGGTGACTTTAGATGATAATTCATGGCAATAGTGTTGCGCGAGGACAGGTGAAATCTCCCTCAATGGTAGGCACTGACTCATACACTTCAAATACATAAATCGCGTTTACTATACTCCTTAGAGGTTGCATCGCTACAGCCTTAGGAAGTCAGCAGAATGTCTCAGTTGTTATTCCCTGGATGTGGGTTTTCTACATACTGCATGGCTCTGCCCTGGAGTTATGGCCTTCTGGGTTAAAATCTACCATGAACTTTCGCTCCTCATTGAGTACACTCTAGAACCTGGCCCTCTACAGGAAATTAGTGGCCATCGGCCTCCTCTTGGCCAAGCGCAGAGTGGCCATGCGTTGGGCGCGTGGCCCGCTTCCCATGCTTATTGAATAACATAGCGATATGTTGTACTGTAATACACAATCAGATTTTTGTAATGATCTTCTTCAACCACAGAACAGCCCTAAGGATATTTGGCGACCGTATCAAATGTATCTGGTGGGAAAGGAAACGGGAGAGGCTGAAGGAGATAGTGAGAAGACACCAGTGGGAGGTCGCACCTTGTAACATATCACACTAATGTTAATAATGTCTGAATTGCCGCCATTACTGATATTCGGCTATACTGTAACCATTTTGGAGTTAATAGTCTGTACATATCTTGCTATGTCTTACGCTGCAGAGGGGACCAATGACTGTAACATATTTGTCACACCCCGCGCATCATGCATGATCACTGTACTCCCCATAATATAAACACGTAGATAGTGCAGGGCTTCTTTTCGAACATAACTCCTACATTCCATAGGTCACCTGTTGTCTTTGTGTTGAAATCCTTGCCACACGTTTGTTTCCCCCGTTTTGTCTTTTTTTTCTCTTTTGCTTATACTCACATGAACCTGTGTTCAAGAACGCCATGTTGTGCAGGGGAGGAGCGCTGGAGCCGAATATATATAGTAGGGGTGGGCGGAATTTGCGTAGTCGCGCTACGCAAAGCTCCGCGAAACGGTAAAAAATCTCCGCGAACACGCAATAGTTCTGCGAACACGCGGAATTGCTTGTTCCGCCCATTCACAATGCTTTTTTCCTGTTCGCGATCGCTGTTTGCGTGCTTGGGGAGAAATATCTCGCGAACACGCATTTTGAAAGCGCGAACAAGCAAAAAATTCCGCAAAGCCGCGGATGGCGGGATTTTTGGCAATTCCGCATTCTCCGCGAAACGCGAAATTACCCAAATTCCGCGAGCGGAACGGAATTTACCGCCCAGGCCTAATATATAGCAGCCGTCATAACGGAATTGCTGCTTGGCTTTGCAGTTCCTGTCTTGTTGGAGGACCATGCCCCCAGTGTGTTTTGGGACGTCGTACCGCTTCCGTATCCTGGATGATGAGGTCTAGTGTTTCTTTGTTATTTGTTCTTGACCTTCCTGGCCTGAAGCTCTTCCGAGGCTCCCAGCTGGGAGCAGACTTACAAGAGGAGGAATCGGAGAATTTTTCCGCTGCTATAGAGTTCTGTGCACAGCTAGTTGCCCCATCGTGAACCGTCCAAGCAGAGACTTCATTTGAGCGGTGAGACTAGTCTAGTCTACAATTTGTTTGTTATTGTATCATACATTTTGTTTTATGTTTATTCAACGGTCAGTGCACTGACAAAGATTTCATTTGTTTGGTTTTCTCTCACCGCTGTGAGAATTTAGGATTTATCCCTAGATTCAATTGTTGGACAGTGGTACAGTTGAAACTACAACTACAGAAGGAAGAACCTTTTTTTCTTTTTTTTTACCTCATGAGTTATGGGAGATCATTTGGGGTGAGTGTTGATAGGGCTTTGACACAAAGAAAACTGCACATTACGTTTAATCGTTTTTGAAAGGGCAGTTATTAGATGTTTCTTTTCTCTTTCTTCTCTTCCTTCATAGGAATCTGTACATCCGGAACACAAGGTCTTGTTCTAGAGTAGAACCAGAGATGTCCCGGGTGGGGATACTACTGGACCTTTCCTCCGACTCCCGTGGTCTTCCAATCCTACTTTCTCCTGTCTCCCAGTGGGAAATAGCTTGCTTTGGGACTTTCTTGTAGTTACATACGAGCTATCCTCGTAGGGAGACAGTTGGGCCATCTTCGCTCCTGTGGATGAACAGCTTGCTACCAAGGTAAATTCAGCACGGTGCTGGCAATTGGTGACAATATTGATTGTACCACCCATATCATTTCCAGACCTATGTATATGTTCAACACTATTCAGCCGCGCCGCTCCCAGCTAATTACACTTAATAATTTGTAATCGGCTGTAAGTATGCAAATAAAATAAAAGAAAATAAAGGGGAAAAAAAATAAGAAAAAGGGGGGGGTGGGGGGTGTAAAAAAACGCATATCACTGGACGGAATTACACTAAATTTGGCTAAAAGGTACCTTTTGGTTCGCAGATCACGTTTTCAGTTATCCGGTGTAAATCCATTCAGTAGTTTGCCAGAAATTAAGGGAAATCCAAGTTTTTATATCTACAATCACGAAGCCTTTGCGAATAATGACGGGTTTGTGCAGAGATCTGCAGAGCTCTGATTGGCTGCTAACACTTCAACCAGGAAGCGTGGCAGCCATTTTGGGACTTGGCTTCAGTCAAGCCCCAAAAAGAAATGCAAAAAAAAAGAAAAGGGGGCAGGGTTGGAATACCCTGACCCTCTACCTCTGGTGCTGGAGTCTTAGAGGAACCCCGCCAGGGCAAAAAAGCAATGTTTTTTATTTCACTGCGAAATTCGTGATTAGTCGCAAATATCGCCGTGAATAAAAAAAAAAAAAAACAAGCGCAGTCTCCCGCACTTGCTTTTAATATTGCCCCTGGGTGGCCCAGGTCACCTATGGGCGTGTGTAGATTAATTAATAAGGAGGGGGCGCCGGGGCCCCCCTTCTAGGGCTTCTTTATGCCCCAGGGACCACCACCTCCCCGGGGTTTTAAATTTTAAAATACATAGGTGGGGCTGCACAGCTCCCAATGCCCTGGGGACCACCACCTCCCCAGGGATAATGCAAACATTTATCCGGGACCTCCCCCCCCCCCCGCTCCCAGGGGCCCACTTTCCCCTGGGCTGTAAATAAAATATATATTGGGGGGGGCACAAAACCCCCGGCCCTGGGGACTACCACCTCCCCGGGGCTTTCTGTTTTTTTTAGAAGGAGGTGGGCAACGGGGCCCCCCGGGGCTGTTCTCGTCCCCTTGGACCACCACCTCCCCGTGCCCAAAAAAGGAGGGGGGCTGTGTGCCCCCCCCTCCTGGAGCCATGGGGACGGCCACACCCCAGGACTGGCTCCTGCTATGTCCCGGGGTGCCCACCCCAGGGACATAGCTGTTTGCTTTTGCTTGGCGGGAGCTTACAGGGTGTGGGGATGAGTGAGTGTGTTAGCGGTTCTGTGGATGATGTCATCAGTGATGTTATTTGAGATGTCATCAGTGATGTCACTGACCATGTCATGAGTGACATAATATGTGAGGTCATAAGCAAGTCCCCCCATTTAATAAAATTAATGGCCTGGAGAGGTGGCGGCCCCCGGGGGGTCCGAGAGGCCCCCCATTTATCAATAAACAAGCACCGTGGAGGTAGTGGCCAAGGGGTATTAATAAGCCCCAGGAAGGGTGGCCCGTACACCCCCTCCTTTATTCACAAAATGCCCCTAGGACCTGGCCCACACGGGCCCAATTTTGTTTAAAACATTCGGTGGGAACGGTGGGAATTTTTTGGTAGGATCCGCAGATCCAATGCGACTCCCACCAAAATTCCTTTAAAAAAAATGCTTTTTTGGCCCTGCCGGGTCCATGTGGGGACACCCTCCCAGAGGCCTAGAGGTTCAGGGTATTTCTACCCTACGCCCTTTTCGTTTTTTAAAAGTTTTTTCTGGGACTTGGCTCAAGCCGGGTCCCAAGATGGCTGCCAAGACTTCCTGGTTTAAAGTGTTGCCAGCCAGTCAGATCTCAGCACAAGATCAAGAGGGATTGCGGATCCTCCTCGTCCCTATATATACAAATTTGAATTTCTTTTAATAACTCCGCAACTACAGAACGTATTTACACCAAATCACAAAAAGGCACTTTCCCTTTCCAAACATCTACCTTCCTGCCAAATTTGGTGTAATGCTGTTCAGTAGTTCAGGCTGTAGCCGTGTCTAAAGGTCCTATGGGAATAAACATGGTAAACACACTTTTTTTGACCCCCCCCCTTTTTTCTTGGTCCCCGCTTGACGGATCACCCCAAAACTTTCCATGCGCAACAAGAATCACCGGCACACTTAGTTTGGGAAAAGTTCATGAAGGTTCGTCAAATGGCACCAAAGATGTATGAAAGTCAGAAAATGCTTTTGCAATGGAAACATGGTCCTAACTATAACTACTCACTGGCGATATATATATATATATACACACACACACTTACCTGTGAAGTACTCAGGGCTTTAAGTGGACCGGCAGTTTTTTAAAGGGGGCCTCGAAACGGGTCTCTATTGGGCTCTGTTTTGTGGCCTGGCACAGGCTGTCCGTTTTTCCCAGACTGCAGTGACAGCAGGCACGTCATGTGGGCGTGCTCACACTGCTCACTTCTCACTAGTGGAGAAGTTACGGCATGACCTCATGCCAGGTAAGCATTGTAGGGGAAGAGAAATCCTTTAAAGAGAGTTCTTCTCTCTCCAGATTTCCCTTCTCTTTTTGAAACTCAGGAGCAGCAATATTGTTGTGGTGTCACCAGGGCTTTAAGTGGAAGCTTTTTCAATATTATATAGAAGCCATAGTTGCTGCTTATTTATCTTATACAACTAACAACCATTGACAAAGCCAATAGTCCTGACTTGTAGGTATGATGTTACTTGTTGTTTCATATATCTGTATGCAATGACAGAAACAGCAAAATACAAGTCGGGCGGCACACTATGATAAGCACAGATTTTTAGCTTACGTGTTTTTAAGCCACGCCTTTAATTACATTGACCACGCCCCTTTGAGAGACCCCCCAGTTTTTTTATCCCACTTAAAGCCCTTGAAGTACTTATATTTTTGTTGCATAGGCATGCATGGTAAAGTTATATGAGTGGTAAAGAAATGCGTGTTAAAGGCGTATGCGCTGTAATGGATGCGTGGTAAAGGTATTGTGTGGTAATGACTGTGTTATAAATGCTGTTTCCCTGTACAGGTCCAAGTGGAACCAACAAGGTCCAGTCTCAAACAATCCTCTACTACTAGAATTTTTACGTCGGCCGCCATCTTGCTCTTTTTGCACAGCTGATCGACCAGGAGCAGTATTAATCCCTTTACGGATTTTGGTGCTCCTTACTGATGAACCTGTGTTTCATCAATACATTCTAAATAAAAATTTAATTTAAGCATGTAAAACCCTTTTGTTCCTACAATAATGACAGACAAATCTTAAGGGTTTATTTTTAGATTGCAAGTCATACAGGAATCAAATAAAATAGTCAGAATCACAGAGAAAAGCTTAGTTAAGGTACAGAATCAATCAAAGAACTCATTAAAGCTCTGGTCAGGAAAATAGGAATGTATAAAATGGAAGAGCAATCCTGCATGGATTAGTCTCCCAAGAGTCAGCAAGGAAAGGCTCATATCACACACCACATCCAGAAAGAGCACACTTTCTGGGGTTCTGAACAATGGATTTCATGCATTCACTAGAGGTGTAATAATTCTCTCACTCTAGAAGAATGGGGAATTAAGCAGAGTGAAACAGTTGCAAGAGAATACATTTAGGAAATCTCTCATAATTCTACAACATAGAGCTTTTCACAAACACTACCTGTACTAGAACAAATATTGTTACAATATGTGTGACTCTGCTAAGACAGCTAGGTGCAACCTTGAACAGGATCAATTGTACTAAAGCAACAGTTTAATATTCTAATGAAAGTCATTGTCTTGCATTTGACAAGTATATTTGAACATTATTCCGCTGCGACATGAAAATACGAGCTTATCCACATGATACAGGTCATTTACCAATAAACGTCACATACAAGATGGAGTATGAGGCCTAAAATATATGTGTTAGAGTTCGTTTCATTAATGTAATGCGTTAAATTTCAGAAAAACATTTCTATCAATGTCAGTACATGAAAATTGTAAACTAAAATGTTCCTTAACCTTATGACCCACGGAGTTAGTGGGAACCTTTTAAATGCCAAATATCCCCTCAGATTAAATAACTGGATATCCACTCTTTCCCTATTGTAGGACCAAATGACTGGAAAGGGATGATTTACCCTGCCCAGGACTTCAAGGGACAATTTTTCTTTGGACAAATGTCATGCATGCAATGTTTTGACTTCTCATGACTTTTGGACACACCATACCTTTGAACAACACAGTCTCGTTTATATCGCAAATGCCCTTGGAAATAGTCCCACTTTTCTTTCTAAATTAACGAATAGGCCTTGGCTAGTTTTTCTTCAACACCTTCGGCCTAGTCAAGCATCAGCTCACTAACCTCCTTCATGATATCAAAGACTATCAAGTAAGATCCAACAGCATTGGCTCAGAAGAGGGCCGCAACTGCACTAAAATCCTGAAAGGATCACTAAACCACCGGCCACTAATCTGCATTTCATCTTTCCTGTCAGGAGGCCACGCATACCCCAGATGTGGATGGTGCTCAGCCTTCCTCCTTAACCGGAAAGGAGACAATGAACTAATATGGTGGGTCTCTGCTTGCAACTAGGACAGAGAAATGCACTGCATTGACTCGAGCGCAAAATACGTGAGACTGAATATGTACACAAGCACATGGGGGGCAACATCCAACTAACTGACTGCACACTAAACCTGTGTGTGAAATTATCTGCACCTAAGCCTAATTCATGCCTCTCTTAGTAACTGCAGGGGACTATAACTCTAAGGAAATGCCTCTTTTTGTATGGTCACCCCCAAAGTTTTCGACTGATGCTGTTGGTTTTTTGACTCTGAGAGTACACTGAGGCCTGCTACCCAGACATCAGTGCCTGTGCCCTTATCTTAAAGTGTATATGTTTGATTGGCTTATACCCAATTGGCCTAGGCTAACTTACCTGTAAGTGCCTAGTATTTGGGACTCAGGGCCTGTAGGTTAGAGGGTCACTGCAGGGACTGCAGAACTGGTTGTGCTACCCTGGGAGTGACAAAGGTAAAACATGGCTCCTAGTCTGCCATTGCGAACTGGAAGGGCAGTTTTAAACTGCTAACTCCTTTGCCATTTATAGTAACAGTATAGCCAAGGCCTCCCCTTTTCAACATATGTAAGTCATCGCTAAGGTAGGCCTAACAAGCCCAATGGCAGGGTGCTGCATATTAAGAAGAGGAACTTGTTTTTATATGCCCCAACAGTAAAAAGCTGCAATATTTGTTTTTACTGTGGGAAAGACTAGAAGCCCCATTGGTGAATGCACAGTTGCAGGCTGCCACAACGCCACGCTAACTTCTGACTGGGGCTACTAAAGTTGATACTGTAAGGTATCAAACAACTCAGTACATTAAGCCCGACTTGATGCCTAAGTCAGAATTAATGCAACTTTGTTGCAGTGTGCAACTTTTACAAAGTTGCCACTTGTTGCCCTAAATGCGCTGCGCCTGTCCAGGGTTGCACACAGGGTCTGTCCCTGAGACAGCTTTCTGCCCTCCTGGGGAGACATCAAAATGACTACCATGAAAGGAGGCAATGGAAGCCTGCATGGGAGAGAGCTGTTACCTCTCCCTGGCAGGAAGCCACATGGGTGTTAGCCCAAAAGGTGAGCTACAAAGGAGAAGCTGCCTGTGAAGGGCAAATGGTGAGGCCTTGGGAGAGGGTACGCTCTATTGCTGAGGTAGACAGGCTAGTGCACTCGGGAAGGAGAGGGGAAACCCGTTGTCAAGCCGGTTTTCCAGAGGCATGTTGCCCCCTTGGTAGCCACTCCTGTGGGTTGGGCTAGGGAGCTCTGTACGCCAAGAAAGGGGTTCTGCCATGTTGGAAGTGGGCAAAATTGTGCATTCTGAAATATCCAGATGCCACACTTTGCAGGAAGTGGTCATCAGGCGGGAGAGAACCTGTTGGCCCATTGGCTACCAAACGCATCCCACCCTGAGGGTATTTTCTGAACATTAAAAGGGCATCCCTGGCACTCAGAACTCAGAACTTTTTGGACTAGAGAAGAGGACCAAAGAAGGACTGCCCTGCTGCACAAAGGACCCGGCGAAGCGAGGCTGCAGCAACGTGGACTGCACCGGCTGGACTTGGTGGCTAGCAAAGGAGAATGGACTGTGCCTGCTGTGTCCTGCTCATGAAGAAGTTGTCTCTGGAGTACATCCGAAGCAAGAGACTCCAGTGGTCAGTTGGCTGACCTCCTACTCACAGCTATAGGGTCACAACAGCTGAAGAAGCCTGTTGGGGCAAGTTGGTTGCCCAGATCTTCACATCACTGCCGCTTGTTGTCATGCAGCACCAGAGACCAGGACCCAATGCTCAAAGTTACACCTGAGTCTGCAGGACCCAGGAGAGTCATCGGAGTGCAGCCTGGTCACCCAAAAGGCAAGTTACTTTCCAAGGAAGGATCCTGATGTAACCATGATACCTGGTGACTGGTAGCCCAGTGGTGACTGGACTTCTGTCAGGACCGAGAGGACTTCAAAGGGGAATCAACCTCTATGGCCAGGACTGCCTCACCAAGTTTGTGGACTGAAGAGTAACTGCAGAGAGACCCCACTCGACTGCATCACATCCACAGTATCCTTGAGAATCTTTAGAATCCTGTATCCCTTGCATCAGGACAACCTCCATAGAAAACTATAGCAAGAGAATAAAAGTGCCTGGAACTCATTGAAGACTGCTTCTCCCTCCACGGAAACTGTTTCTGATGACCTTGCTGGTCTCCTTGACTGACTCTCAGCTGAAGTTGGTCAACTGAAGTAACTGAGAGTAACCGCATTGATACTTACCTACGTTTTTCTTGAAAAAGTTTCTAAGTGTCAGATTTGTTGAATTTGCAATGATTGTTCATGGTTAAGTAAAAAGTGCATATTTACTGTAAATTTTAATAGTAAATTCTGTATCTCTGGAACCCTTTGGAGGATTTATTTTGGGGGGTATTAAAAAATATAATCTATTTTTATAAATTGGTGTCAGATTTCTTGAGTGTCTAGTGTATTTCATCTTCATTTGTTTTGGTGCTATTTAAATGCTTAACTCCTTTGCGTAAGCCTGACTGCTTAGAGCCACAGCTACGGGCTAAGGGTTCCACAAACTAAATCTACTGGTCCTAAAGGGGATGGTAAGTGTACTGCACAGTGAGGTCGCACAACCACATAATTAAATGCACCCTATGTCCTCACATTGGTGCCTAGCGTTGGGATCCAGAACTTGTGCTTAGCAGTACCATACAGTCATTTAAGCTTGAGATCACTGAGAATGCGACAAAGTGAACACCTAAAAAAAAATCTATGTGCATCCCAAGCATTTGTTGAGTTGTGTCATCTCCAAAGGATTATTTCCAGAGGATTGCTAGAACTTTTCAAGGAGTTTGAACAGGTTTGAGAAGGTTGTGACAAAGTTTCCTAAAGTTTGGAAAACTTTGAAAAAAGTTAGAAAAGAAGTCACTCCTACAGCAAAAGAAGCATGGAGGTCAACATGGCAAACCTGTCCAACCTCAAGAGTGATGAGCTATGGGCACTTTGTAGGGACAGGAAAATCAACATGGGGGACAAGGCCAGAAACAATGGGCTGATCAAGGACCTCAGAGCTTGGGAGGCAGCCTACAGAGTACCTCCATGCTTCAAGAAGGAATTACCCCAAGGTAGTGGGGAAAAAGATGACATGGAGGAGAATGGCAACAATGCCATTGACAAAGCCAGTGGGGCAGGTGGGATCCTAGCCCTCTATCACATCACACATTGATGCGGTAGTCAGTTGGATAGGTACACCTGTGTTTATTAGTACCTGATCAGAGTGTTTTTTTGTCTACCTATACTACCTTCCTACTCAAAATCTGGGCAATTCCAAAAATTGGATGAGGTGGGCTCACTCACATAATGTGACATGCTTCATCATAGGACACCTCATCCCACCCTCGTAAAATGATACTACCAGGGCTGACTCAACCTTAAGTGGGACTATCTTGAGGGAGTTCTTAGAAATTGTAAATCTGGATAGTTATCTGGGATCCAGTTCTCTTAGCTAAAAATACCTTGGGGTAAACCACAAGAAATCCTTTATTAGGTGGTACCCTAGGTATATATAAAAATACTTAAGAAGTATGGTAAGAGGACGGTATTGGGTAGCCGGGCCCTTACGTGCCTCTGTGGTGCCAATATGTTTCTACCCTCAGTTAGCCTAAATAGGTCGTGGGCATCCTTCAGGGCTTTTATTAGGATCCCTATGTTAGTCTATGTAGTGAATGTAAAGGAAAGGACATACCTCTCCTTGTCACATAATCCAGAGAGGCAGGGGTCTACTTCAGCCTCTTTTTCTTTCTTAGTGATGAAGATCCTAGCTCTCTATACCAGGCAAATGATGGCCTCACAAGCTAGCAGCCAAGCAGGCTCCTTCACTAGCCATAGGTCCATCCAGGAGAGCATTTCAGCTTTGGACCTAGAAGAGAGACCTGGTTGAGAGAAGACTGACCATTGATGAGAGAAAGGCCAGGCTGGGCCTAGATCCCAGAGAAGATGGTGACAGTAAAAGAGCAGCAAAAGTATCTTACAGGGGTACCCATGAAGTCGGATTGCCCAAAGGGATTGTCCCTAATTATGTCCACTGAGATGACTTAGACAAGTGGCTGGCCTCATATCGGACAGCTCCCAAAATGAGAAATGTGGGTGCACACCACTGGGGGACACTACTCTGGGAGTTAGTACCAGTAGTTGGTAAGGACAGACTACTCATATTTGAGGATGAGATACCAGGGTCCTACCCACATATGAATGCAGCACTGATTAAGCTCTTTGGACTCACCCCTGAAGAGTATAGGCAAAAGCTTAGGACAACACAGAAGGGGACAACACAGACCTGGATTGACTTTGTTGACACTTCAATTAGGGCACTGGATGTCCGTATTAAGGCCATCAAAGTAGTTACCTTTTAAGGGCTCTATAACTTAATTGTTGAGGAGCACATTTCAAATACATTTTCTTCCCAACCCTTTCCCAAGGGTACTTAAGGGCTTACCTGGGTGTAGGTCCCTATATTCATCATGAGATAAGATTCAAAACTGAAACCACTGCACTTCTACCGTCTGGGCACTCTGGACTTCACTGGACTTTGTTTGGGCCTGACTTCGTCTCCCTTTCAGTCTGCTGCTTCGTCTGTGCCTGTGCACCATACAAGATCCATGCAGGACCTGTGGAGCATCCAAGACACTTGAAGGAATCTCCCTTGAAGTGAAGGAGTCACTTCCCTGCATGCGCAGGCACCTCAACACTGCAGACCGGTCTGCTGATCCCGAGGTCCTGCGGACTCCGAAGGGTTCAACAACACAGGTGGTGGTTTTCTACGTCCCCGGAGGCCTGAGCTGTCCTCTCACCGAGTTTGAGGTCAGAATTCCTCGTGGGGGCTGCATTAACTGAACCCCTGTGCACCGGGTACTTTTGCAACTGCAAATGTTTATTGGCAACTTTGCGACAAGTGCATTGGGCTCCAAGTAGCCCCAACGTCCGGCAACTTCTTCCACCAAGATCTTCAGCCACACCGCCTCGTGGGCACCGTCGCCTGCTCCTTTTGGTGAGCTGCTCGAGGTCCTCTTGCAACTCCTGTGCCTCCGGTTTGTGGGTCTATTTGAGAGTCACCTTTGTTTTCCTTGGGCTCCCCTGATTGCTCGGGCCTGCCCTGACTCCCCTGCTTGTGGTGAGTCTCCTGGACCTTGTTGGTCCCAACCGTGCACCTTCTTGACTTCCTGCGTGGGTTGCCTTTGCCAAGGCTTGTTGGTGCTCCTGCTGGACACCGACCCCTCAGCACCCGACATCCTTCATGGGACAGCTCGAATCCGGGTCCTGGTCTTCCTCAGTGTCGCCTGCTCCTCACAGCTGCAGCTGCAGAGTCAAGGTCACCGTCATCTTTGCTGAAGCACCCGACATCGGAGGGCATTCGTCTTCCAAGTCTCTTGGTCACTCCAGAGTGACATAGACTCTGTCCCCGCTGCTTTCAGGTAATCCTCTTCAAGAATCCACGTTTGGATTCCCTCGAACACTCTCTCCTCTTCCAGCGGCGGCACTTTCCTGAAGTCCTCCATTGGGTTCGACGGCATTTCCGACACCACTTCACACGTATGCACCCGGCTTCCCTGGTGTAGGTAAATTGGGTACAAGGGTATCCACGGATGGGCTGGCTCTCCACCTTTCTGTCTTTCAAGGGGTTTCTTCAGGGTCCACTGGGAAGGGTCCTTAATCTTTAAAAATCCAACCACGACTTGCACATAGACTTGTACTGAGCACGCGGTTGTGTTCCCACACTGCACACGCTCTCCGTGGGGTCCCTATCTACTCACCTTTGGTGGTTCTGTGGGTCCCCAGCAATTCTACATCCTCTCGACACTGTCTTGACTCGAGTCGTGGTTCTTATACCACTTTCTTAGTATAGGGTTTGGTCCCCCCTGGGGCCACTGTGTATTTTGGGCTATTTACGGTGTTTCTTTGCTAAAGTACTGTGCGCATTGTGTTTATCTCCGTGTTGGAGATACTTGAACATTCTAGAGAGTATTATATAATAAATACATATTTTTATAAATACTTGGTGTGGTTCTTTTCACTTAATCTATACTATAAGATTGCATTCTGGTAAAACAAGCTGCTTTATACTCCTTCTGGACTAAGCCTGAAGGCTGCTCTCCACAGCTACCACTTAGAGAGCTTTCTAAGGTTGTCTAAGACCTCTTAAATCACCATAAGGGTTGTCTGGACTGGTGCAAGGTGCCCACTTACATTAGTGGACATCATATACCAGGCCAGCCTCTCACATTGATGTGCAGCGGTTGGGATTCAAGCTTGCATCGTTTTACCAGCTACATCTTTGTAATGATTAATTGAAAAAACTATCACTACTGCTAGGCACATATAATATAAGCTTAGAATAAGAAAGTTCTACTGAACTTGGGGTTGGGTAAGTCAAGGGTTAGCACACCCTTTAATCAACCTAAGAGAGTTTAGTTTCCACTAGGTTAGGTAGGTGCAACACTACACCACACTTAGTATGTCTTCCAAAGGAGATTGCCAGTGGCTCTCTGGCTGCAAGATACAGTGAACTTTCTTTCCAAGAACTGAAAGCACTGTGTGCATCTAGAAAGTTGAAGACAGGGAAAGGAGCCACTACTCAACGCATCTTAGAGGTGTTACTGCAAGATGACCTCAGGAAATCTTCAGGGTCAGATGAGCAGGATAGAGTGGGTGGGACAGGGCCTGAGGATACGCCAGGAGGAGATGCCCCCTTCGACCTAGAATCTAACCCTGACCAGGTTGAGCCTGATGACTCCCACCTGGACAATTCAGACCTCCCAGAGGAGAACACAGGTGGCTTAGAGGATGCCACCTTTGATCCTGGTGCAGAGTAGGCTAAGGAGGTCTAGATCCTCCTCTGCAGAATCCAATACTTCAGGACAATCAGCAGGGACCTCCATTTCTCAGAGAAGAGAAAACTCTTTGGATAGGGAGTACCAACTTCTGGAGCTTGAGAAAGCAAGGCTTAGGCTCAGGTAAGAGTAGTTGACCCTTGACAGAGAATCCCTAGAAGTTCAGAGAGCTAGGAAAAAGTTGGGACTAGAGTCCCATGGTGGCAGCAATAGTGTCCTTAGAGTTAAGGGACATTCCTTTGAACATAGGAACATGAGCAAGATTGTCCCTCCCTACCATGTTGGGGATGACATCCACAAATGGATAACTGCTTTAGAGAGGGCCTGTAAAGTTCAGAAGGTCCCTCAAGAGCAGTGGGCAGCTATCTTGTGGCTCTCCTTTGCTGACAAAGGTAGAGATAAACTCCTCACTGTTAGAGAAGAGGATGCTGACAATTACTCAGTTTTGAAAAGTGCTCTCATTGATGGGTTTGGCTTAACCACTGAACAATACAGGATTAAGTTCAGAGACACCCAGAAATCACAGACCCAGGACTGGCTAGCCTTTGTGGATAGTGCCATTAAGGCTCTGGGAGGCTGGTTGCTTGGCAGCAAAGTGCAGGACTATCAAGGAATGTACAATTTGATTTTGAGGCAGCAGGTCCTTAATAATTGTCAAAATCAGCTTTTGCATCAATACCTGGAGGACTCAGATCTAACTTCTCCCCAAGAATTGGGAAAGAAGGCAGATAAGTGGGTTAGGACCAGGGTGAAGCAGGAAAACCAGAACAGTGGTGGTGACCAAAAGATGCAAGATGCTTCCAAAACTCAAGATAAGGTTGAGGACAAGGGTAAAGACAAAAATAAGTCTTCTCAAGGGCCCCAAAAACCTGCATCTGGGGGGGAGGCACAATCCAAAAAGAAAGAAAGAAAGGCAAAAAGAAACCTTGGTGTTATCTCTGTAAACAGAAGACCCATTGGACAATGGATGTTGACTGTCCAAAGGCCAAGGAAACTACAGCTACTACCACTGCCCCTAAGGCAACTGCGCCCCTTAGCTCAGGTATAAGCGGTAGTAGAGGGAACAAGGGATTAGTAGGGTTATCCTTGGGATCTGAGTTGGGTTCTGGCTTAGTCAGAACTCCAGCTCAGGCTGTTCTAGTTTGTGATGGTGGCATGGATCTTGCCACCTTACTTGTCAGTCACAGTAACCTGGGCAAGTACAAACAACTGCCTTTGATCAATGGAATAGAGGCAATGGCCTACAGGGTCAGTGTCACAATGGTGACAGAGAAACTTGTGTCTCCTGGACAAATCATACTTGGTGAAATGTACCAAATGACCAATGCAAACAATGTCAGGACTGACCATTCCTTGGCAGTTGTTAATCTCAGCTTGGGAGGGGTAACTGGCCCTAGAAAGGTTGTGGTAAGTTCAGACCTACTAGTGGAGTGTTTGTTGGGCAATGATTTGGAAACTTCATCCTGGGCTGAGGTTGAATTTAGGACTCATGCAGCAATGTTGGGCATCTCTGCAGATGTGTTTGCTGTGACTAGGTCACAAGCCAAACTGACATCCACTGAACAGGTCCTGGATCCTGGAACAATGGAACAGGTGCCTTCCAAAAGAAGGAGCAGAAGGGGTAAGGCTGTGTCTTCCCCCCAGACTCAAAGTGATGATCAGTCTCTTGAGGGAGATGATCACAGTCCCTGTGAAGGAACGTCCCCAGATGAACTTAAGCCTGACCAGGTTGAGTTCTTGGGGGGCGGGGGCCCTTCCAGGGCAGACTTGAGTTTGGAGCAGCAAACCTGCCCCTCTCTTGAACCCCTCAGACAGCAAGCTGCTGCTGAGGCTGCTGGGAGTGTCAGTGGGTCCCACAGTATCTACTGGGATGATGGACTCCTTTAGTCAGAGGGTGGAAACCCCAAGCCTGATGCCACCAGGAGGTTCGTTATACCTCTGATGTTTAGGGGCCTCCTACTCACCCTAGCACATGACATTCCCCTGGCAGGACACTTAGGCCAAAGTAAGACTTAGGACAAGCTGGTCCCTCACTTTCACTGGCCTCACATGTCTGAGGACACAAAGGAGTTTTGTCGCTTCTGTGCCACTTGCCAAGCCAGTGGTAAGGCAGGTGGCACTACAAAGACCCCCTGATCCCACTTCCAGTGGTGGGGGGTTCCCTTTGAGAGGGTTGAGATTGATATAATTGGTCCCATAAACCCTCCTACAGCATCTCGCCACAGTTACATACTAGTGGTGGTGGATCATGCCACTAGGTACCCAGAAGCCATTCCCCTTAGGACCACTACAGCCCCTGTGGTGGCAAGGGCCCTCTTGGGAATTTTTTCCAGGGTGGGCTTTCCTAAAGAGGTCTTAACTGACAGAGGTAAAAACTTCATGTCCGGTTATATTACTGCAATGTGGAAGGAGTGTGGTGTGAATTATAAATTCACCACACCCTATCATCCTTAATGCAATGGGTTAGTTGAAAGATTCAACAAAATCCTGAAGGGCATGATCATGGGCCTCCCAGAAAAGCTTAGGTGAAAATGGGATGTCCTTCTGCCCTGCCTTCTCTTTGCCTACAGAGTGGTCCCTCAGAAGGTGGTTGGCTACAGCCCTTTTGAACTTCTGTTTGGGCATCCAGTTAGGGGTCCCTTGTGTCTGGTGAAGGCGGGTGGGAGTTACCTCTCAAACCTCCCAAACAAGACATAGTGGACTATGTACTTGGTCTCCGCTCCAGGATGGCTGAATACATGAAGAAGGCAAGTAAAAACCTTGAAGCCAGCCAGGAACTCCAAAAAGCTTGGCATGACCAAAAGGCTGTCCTGACTGTTTACCAGCCAGGCCAGAAGGTGTGGGTGTTGGAGCCAGTGACCCCAGCAGCTCTCCAGGACAAATGGAGTGGACCCCACACCATACTTGAACAAAATGGGGAGGTCACCTATCTGGTGGAACTTGGGACTCCCAGGAGCCCCATATGGTGATCCATGTGAACAGGCTAAAACCTTTTGTGGACATGGCTGACATGGGCTTGCTCATGGCAACTGAGGAGGGACAGGAGGAAGAGAGTGACCCTCTCCCTGATATCCTCTCACAAAACCCTGATGATGGATCAGTTGATGGAGTAGCCTTGGCAGGCAGCCTCACTGATCAACAGCAGATTGATTGCAGGAAGGTCCTCAGTCAATTTAGGCATATGTTCTCTCTGACTCCAAGTCAAACCACCTGGTGTACCCATGAAGTGGACACAGGTGAGAGTCTACCTGTGAAGAATAAGATCTACAGGCAGCCTGACCATGTCAGAGATTGCATCAGGACAGAGGTCCAGAAAATGCTTGAATTGGGAGAAATTGAGCCCTCAGATAGCCCTTGGGCTAGTCCAGTAGTCCTAGTACCAAAACCTCACACCAAGGGTGGAAAGAGAGAGATGAGGTTCGTTGTTGACTACAGAGGACTCAATGCAGTCACTAGGACTGATGCTCATCCAATTCCAAGGGCAGATGAACTTATTGACACTTTGGCCTCAGCCACGTTTTTAAGCACATTTGACCTTACTGCTGGCTATTGGCAAATCAGACTAGCTGAGGATGCCAAACCAAAAACAGCATTATCAAATTATTGTGATGCCCTTTGGCTTGAAGAATGCACCTGCCACATTCCAAAGGTTGGAGAACAAAGTTCTCACAGGCCTGGAAGCCTATAGTGCAGCATATCTTGATGATATACCTGTCTTTAGCTCCACCTGGGAGGATCACCTGGTACACCTGAAGAATGTTTTGGAGGCTCTGCAGAAAGCAGGTATCACTATCAAGGCCACTAAGTGCCAGATAGGGCAGAGTAAGGTTGCGCTTCTTGGCCACCTTGTGGGTGGAGGCCAGGTTCAACCTCTTCAGAGCAAAATCCAGACCATAATGGAATGAGTTGCTCCAACTACCCATACTCGGGTCACAGCTTTTTTGGGCCTGACTTGGTACTACAGAAGATTTGTCAAAGGGTATGGTCCATAGTGACTCCTTTGAATGATCTGACGTCTAAGAAAATGCCCAAGAAGGTTCAGTGGAAAGTTAGCTGTCAGAAGCCATTTGATGACCTCAAGCAGGCCATGTGCAGTGCTCCCATTCTGCAGAGCCCTGACTACTCTAAGCAATTCATTGTGCAAACAGATGCATCTGAGTTGGGGGTAGGGGATGTGTTGTCACAACTTAATGCAGAGGGCCAGGATCAACCAGTAGCTTTTATCAGCAGACGGTTGACCCCCACAGAGAAACGTTGGTCAGCCATTGAGAGGGAGGCCTTTGCTGTGGTCTTGGCCCTGAAGAAGCTGAGGCCATACTTGTTTGGCACTCACTTCATTGTTCAGACAGACCATAAGCCCCTCTTATGGCTTAAACAGATGAAGGGTGAAAACCCCAAACTTTTGAGGTGGTCCATTTCCCTACAGGGAATGGACTATACAGTGGAATATAGACCTAGGAGTAACCATGGCAATGCAGATGGACTTTCCAGATATTTCCACTTAGGAAATGAAGACTCAACTGGTCAAGGTTAGTCTCATCTCTTTACGTTTGGGGTTGTGTAGGAAAGTAAGATCTAATTCTTATGGTTACCCCCACTTTTAGCATGATGTGCTGCTGTTTTTGACTAGTCTGACTGGGATACTGCTAATCAGGACCCCAGACTATCTGATTTCTCCCTGCATTGGTTTGTTCAGTACTTAGGTACATCCCAGATTGGATACTGGGGTACCCTTGTCAGTCCCTAGTATATGGTACCCATGTACCCAGGGCATAGGTACCACAGAGGTCTCCCGTGGGCTGCAGCATGTATTATGCCATCCATGAGAGACCCTTCAAAATGGAACTACAGGCCTGCCATTGCAGCCTGTGTAAGTTGGTGCATGCACCACTTACTAAAGATATAGGTATACTATGTCTAAGGGTCACTGCACTTAAAACCTTTAAGTCACCCCTATAGCAGGCCTTTGCAATCCTAACGGCAGGGTGCTTGGTTCTAAGTGAGAGGGTGGCCCTGCATGGGCAGGTCACCCCTGCAGCCTATGGAGTTCATTCTCTCGGGTTGTCAGTGAAACAGCCATATACTATATAGAGGGGCACAGCGTAATTATGCCATAACCATCTCGAAAATGGCTGCAACGAATCCTATCATGTTTGGTATCAAACATGTTGGAATGATACCCCCACACCGTAAACGGTGTGGGGGTATGATTCCAAGCACTGGCAGAGCCCTCCGTTAGGCTCTCAGTGTTCCCGGTACCAGTCTTCTAGACCCGGACAGCACAAAATGGTTGCTGCCGACCAGAGACACATTTCTGCCCTCCTGCTGCTGAGCCAAGCTCGAGCAGAGGAAGGTGGAACAATAGGCATCTTGTCACAGGGAGGTGTAACCACGTCCCAGACAGGATTTAGTGTATTGGGACCAGGTGGGTGCGCTTGCCAGCGCCTGAAAGTCTGCATGAGGAGCACATTTGGTGTTCCCTGTGCATAGTCCAGTTCAAACCAGTTCTGGGAGCCGTTGGCTCTCTCTCTGGCGTGAAACTGGACAAAGTAAATGGGAGTAACCTCCTCCCTCTCCAGACCCTCCCCTGGGAGGGTCCCCTGAATCTTCCCAACCCTTTCCCAAGAGTACTTAAGGGCTTACCTGGGTGTAGGTCCCTAGACTCATCGTAGGATACGATTCAGAACTGAAACCACTGCACTTCTACCGTCTGGGCACTCTGGACTTCACTGGACTTCGTTTGGGTCTGACTTCGTCTCCCTTTCAGTCTGCTGCATCGTCTGTGCCTGTGCACCATACAGGATCCGTGCAGGACCTGTGGAGCATCCAAGACACTTGTAGGAATCTCCCTTGAAGAGAAGGAGTCACTTCCCTGCATTCGCAGGCACCTCAACACTGCTGACGGGTCTGCTGATCCCGAGCTCCTGCGGACTCCAAAGGGTTCAACAACACAGGTGGTGGTTTTCTATGTCCCTCGAGGCCTGAGCTGTTCTCTCACCGAGTTTGAGGTCAGAATCCATCGTGAGGGCTGCATTATCCGAACCCCTGTGTAATGCGTACTTTTGCAAGTGCAAATGCTTGTTGGCAACTTTGCAACAAGTGCATTGGGCTCCAAGTAGCCCCAACCTCCGTCAACTTCTTCCACCAAGATCTTCAGCCCCACCGACTCATGGGCACCGTTTCCTGCTTCTTTTGGTGAGCTGCTCGAGGTCCTTTCGCGACTCCTGTGCCTCCGGCTTGTGGGTCCATTTGAGGGTCACCTTTGTTTTCCTTGGGTTCCCCTGATTGCTCGAGGCCTGCCCTCACTCCCCTGCTTGTGGTGAGTCTCCTGGTCCTTGCTGGTCCCAATCGTGTACCTTCTTGACTTCCTGCATTGGTTGCCTTTGGCAAGGCTTGTTGGTGTTGCCGCTGGAGACCTACCCCTCAGCACTCGACATCCTTCATGGGACAGCTCGTATCCGGGTCCTGGTCTTCCTCAGCATCGCCTGGTCCTCAAAGCTGCAGAGTCATGGTCACTATCATCTTTCCTGAAGCACCCGACACCGGAGGGCATTCGTCTTCCAAGTCTCCTGGTCACTCCCGAGTAACATAGACTCTGTCCCCTCTGCTTTCAGGTACTCCTCTTCAAGAATCCATGTTTGGATTCCCACGGACACTTTCTCCTCTTCCAGCAGCGGCACTTTCCTGAAGTCCTCCATTGGGTTCGAATGCGGTTTCCGACACCACTTCATACGTATGCACCCGGCTTTCCTGGTGTAGGTAAATTGGGTACAAGGGTATTCATGGGTGGGCTGGCTCTCCACCTGTCTGTCTTCCAAGGGGTTTCTTCAGGGTACACTGGGAAGGGTCCTTAATCTTTAAAAATCCAACCACGACTTGCACATAGACTTGTACGGAGCACGCTGTTGTGTTCCCACACTGCACACGCTCTCCGTGGGGTCCCTATCTACTTACCTTGGGTGGTTTTGTGGGTCCCCAGCAATTCTACGTCCTCTTGACACTGTCTTCAGTCGAGTCATGGTTCTTATACACCTTTCTTAGTATATGGTTTGGTCCCCACCCTGGGGCCACTGTGTATTTCGGGCTATTTATGGTGTTTCTTTGCTAAATTATTGTGTGCATTGTGTTTATCTCCGTCTTGGAGATACTTGAACATTTTAGAGAGTATTATATAATAAATACATATTTATATAAATACTTGGTGTGGTTCTTTTCACTTAATCTATACTATAAGATTGCATTCTGGTAAAACAAGCTGCTTTACACTCCTTCTGGACTAACCCTGAAGGCTGCTCTCCACAGCTACCACTTAGAGAGCTTTCTAAGGTTGTCTAAGACCTCTTAAATTACCATAAGGGTTGTCTGGACTGGTGCAAGGTACCCACTTACATTAGTGGACATCATATACCAGGCCAGCCTCTCACATTGGTGTGCAGCGGTTGGCATTCAAGCTTGCATCGTTTTACCAGCTACATCTTTGTATTGATTAATTGAAAAAACTATCACTACTGCTAGGCACATATAATATAAGCTTAGAATAAGTAAGTTCTACTGAACTTAGGGTTGGGTAAGTCAAGGGTTAGCACACCCTTTCTCCAACCTAAGAGAGTTTAGTTCCCACTAGGTTAGGTAGGTGCAACACTACACCACACTTAGTATGTCTTCCAAAGGAGATTGCCAGTGGCTCTCTGGCTGCTAGATACAGTGAACTTTCTTTCCAAGAACTGAAAGCACTGTGTGCATCTAGAAAGTTGAAGACAGGGAAAGGAGCCACTACTCAACGCATCTTAGAGGTGTTACTGCTAGATGACCTCAGGAAATCTTCAGGGTCAGATGAGCAGGGTATGAGTGGGTGGGACAGGGCCTGAGGATACGCCAGGAGGAGATGCCCCCTTCGACCTAGAATCTAACCCTGACCAGGTGGAGCCTGATGACTCCCACCGGGACAATTCAGACCTCCCAGAGGAGAACACAGGTGGCTTAGAGGATGCCACCTTTGATCCTCCTGGGAAGGTGCAGAGTAGGCTTAGGAGGTCTAGATCCTCCTCTGCAGAATCCAATACTTCAGGACAGTCAGCAGGGACCTCCATTTCTCACAGAAGAAAAAACTCTTTGGATAGGGAGTACCAATTTCTGGAGCTTGAGAAAGCAAGGCTTAGGCTCAGGTAAGAGCAGTTGGCCCTTGACAGAGAGTCCCTAGAAGTTCAGAGAGCTAGGCAAAAGTTGGGACTAGAGTCCCATGGTGGCAGCAACAGTGTCCTTAGAGTTAAGGGACATTCCTTTGAACATAGGAACCTGAGCAAGATTGTCCCTCCCTACCATGTTGGGGATGACATCCACAAATGGATAACTGCTTTAGAGAAGGCCTGTAAAGTTCAGAAGGTCCCTCAAGAGCAGTAAGCAGCTATCTTGTGGCTCTCCTTTGCTGACAAAGGTAGAGATAAGCTCCTCACTGTTAGAGAAGAGGATGCTGACAATTACTCAGTTTTGAAAAGTGCTCTCATTGATGGGTTTGTCTTAACCACTGAACAATACAGGATTACGTTCAGAGACACCCAGAAAGCACAGACCCAGGACTTGTTAGCCTTTGTGGATAGTGCCATTAAGGCTCTGGGAGGCTGGTTGCTTGGCAGCAAAGTGCAGGACTATCAAGAAATGTACAATTTGATTTGGAGGGAGCAGATCCTTAATAATTGTCAAAATCAGCTTTTGCATCAATACCTGGTGGACTCAGATCTGACTTCTCCCCAAGAATTGGGAAAGAAGGCAGATAAGTGGGTTAGGACCAGGGTGAAGCAGGAAAACCAGAACAGTAGTGGTGACCAGAAGAAGCAAGATGCTTCCAAAACTCAAGATAAGGTTGAGGACAAGGGTAAAAACAAAAATAAGTCTTCTCAAGGGCCCCAAAAACCTGCATCTGGGGGGGAGGCACAATCCAAAAAGAAAGGCAAAAAGAAACCTTGGTGTTATCTCTGTAAACAGAAGACCCATTGGACAAGAGATGCTGACTGTCCAAAGGCCAAGGAAATTACAACTACTACCACTGCCGTAAGGCAACTGTGCCCCCTAGCTCAGGGATAAGTGGTAATACAGGGAACAATGGATTAGTAGGGTTATCCTTGGGATCTGAGTTGGAACTCCAGCTCAGGCTGTTCTAGTTTGTGATGGTGACATGGATCTTGCCACCTTACTTGTCAGTCCCAGTAACCTGGGCAAGTACAAACAACAGCCTTTGATCAATGGAATAGAGGCCATGGCCTATAGGGACACAGGGCCAGAGTCACAATGGTGACAGAGAAACTTGTGTCTCCTGGACAAATCATACTTGGTGAAATGTACCAAGTGACCAATGCAAACAATGTCAGGACTGACCATTCCTTGGCAGTTGTTAATTTCAGCTGGGGAGGGGTAACTGGCCCTAGAAAGGTTGTGGTAAGTTCAGACCTACTAGTGGAGTGTTTGTTGGGCAATGATTTGGAAACTTCATCCTGGGCTGAGGTTGAATTTAGGACTCATGCAGCAATGTTTGGCATCTCTGCAGATGTGTTTGCTGTGACTAGGTCACAAGCCAAACTGACATCCACTGAACAGGTCCTGGATCGTGGAGCAATGGACCATGTGCCTTCCAACAGAAGGAGCAGAAGGGGTAAGGCTGTGTCTTCCCCCCCAGACTCAAAGTGATGATCAGTCTCTTGAGGGAGATGATCTTAGTCCATGTGAAGCAACTGCCCCAGATGAACTTAAGCCTGACCAGGTTGAGTTCTTGGGGGCGGGGGCCCTTCCAGGGCAGACTTGAGTTTGGAGCAGCAAACCTGCCCCTCTCTTGAACCCCTCAGACAGCAAGCTGCTGCTGAGGCTGCTGGGAGTGTCGGTGGGTCCCACAGGATCTACTGGAATGATGGACTCCTTTACTCAGAGGGTAGAGACCCCCAAGCCTGATGCCACCAGGAGGTTGGTTATACCTCTGATGTTTAGGGGCCTTCTTCTCACCCTAGCACATAAAATTCCCCTGGCAGGAAACTTAGGCCAAAGTAAGACTTGGGACAGGCTGGTCCCTCACTTTCACTGGCCTCACATGTCTGAGGACACAAAGGTGTTTTGTCGCTCCTGTGCCACTTGCCAAGCCAGTGGTAAGGAAGGTGGCACTACAAAGGCCCCCCTGATCCCACTTCCAGTGGTGGGAGGTTCCCTTTGAAAGGGTTGAGATTGATATCATTGGTCCCATAAACTCTCCTACAGCATCTGGGCACAGTTACATACTAGTGGTGGTGGACCATGCCACTAGGTACCCAGAAGCCATTCCCCTTAGGACAGAGGTCTTCAATCTGTGGGGCGCGACCCCCAGGGGGGCCGCGGAGGCCAGGGAAGAGGGTCGCACATTCCCCAGCTTCACTTGTGCCTGCAATGCAAAACGTTTGCTTTCATTTTGGATAAAGACAGCAGTCCTGGGAAGGCTAATTTAGATCTTTATCAGCTGAAATTCCATCAATTGAGTCTCTTGTGCTGTGAAAAGTTTTGGTGCAGGGTGTGGGCTTGGCTGAGTGAAATGCAAATGTGCCTAAGTTAATCTGCAAGTGTAAAGGGTGTTTGGGGGCTGATTCTCGCTTAATTTGATCAAATCACTCCAAGCTTTGTGATGACAAAGATTTGTTTTTAGTGGTAGTGCAAAGAGTTAATAACTGAGCTGTGAAGTGTGTGCTTTTAATTTTAACTGCATTTACAGAGCCCTTAGTACCTCCAAAGGTGTGTTGAAGGGACAGTGGTGTAAAAAGAAAATTGCATTACATACGCTCTGGTATCACTAAAATCTACATTTTGGAAGCACCATTTTACTGAAAAACTATTTGCATGTTTTGCAGCACTCTATCTTACACTGTGATGTCCTACAGTGCCTTTCTCACTGAGTAACAATTTTTTTAATTTATTTTTCATTTACGATGCCCATTATTTTATATGTAGATACCTGATAATGAAAAACCTAAAAAACGTACAAAATATTTTCAGGCTTATTTATGAGAGGCTTTCATCACCAGAGCATCACTTTTTTTTATGCTCCGGCAGCGCAAGCATCTCAACCATACCTATGAGGCTGTGCAAAGTCACCCTGCATGGCTTTGCATGGCCTCATAGATATGGAGTAAGACATAACAGCGCAAGCCACTGCATTGCCTTACTCTGCGTCAAGGAGGTGGTCTATGGGGGCTGATTCTCGCTTAATTTGATCAAATCACTCCAAGCTTTGTGATGACAAAGATTTGTTTTTTTAGTGGTAGTGCAAAGAGTTAATAACTGAGCTTTGAAGTGTGTGCTTTTAATTTTAACTGCATTTACAGAGCCCTTAGTACCTCCAAAGGTGTGTTGAAGGGACAGTGGTGTAAAAAGAAAATTGCATTACATACGCTCTGGTATCACTAAAATCTACATTTTGGAAGCACCATTTTACTGAAATACTATTTGCATGTTTTGCAGCACTCTATCTTACACTGTGATGTCCTACAGTGCCTTTCCCACTGAGTAACAATTTTTTAAATTTATTTTTCATTTACGATGCCCATTATTTTATATGTAGATACCTGATAATGAAAAACCTAAAAAACGTACAAAATATTTTCAGGCTTATTTATGAGAGGCTTTCATCACCAGAGCATCACTTTTTTTATGCTCCAGCGGCGCAAGCATCTCAACCATACCTATGAGGCTGTGCAAAGTCACTCTGCATGGCTTTGCATGGCCTCATAGATATGGAGGTAAGACATAGCAGCGCAAGTCACTGCAATGCCTTACTCTGCGTCAAGGAGGTGGTCTATGGGCTTTGCGTGGGGTTCCCACGCAACACTCATGGATTTTGATGCTGCTCCATATTTACAAAATCACGTAAACCTGGGGCAGCTCCAAAAACAGACGCCTCCCCAGCGGAGCTGTAACGAGGAGAAATGTTTTCATTTCTACTCGTTTTTCCTTATTCATGTGTGCTGCATTCTGCAGCTCATATCGAAAGAGGAAAACACCTCTCCTCTCGGGATTGTTTTCTTGAAAGAAGGTGCCCCTTCCTGTACAAAAACAATCCTGTCTATGTTAGTGCTAGGCAGCAATTTATGCGCCAACGCAAAGGAAAAGGACAGGAATGCACCGTATTTCATAAATACTGTGCATTTCTGCCCTTTCACATCGGCATAGGAGCAACGCAGCAAGAAGACTTGCGGTGCTGCCCTACTCCAATTCCTCATAAATAAGGCCCTTTGTTTTTAGCTACACCTTTGAATACACCCCCACGCTCACTGACCTTTGGTTTGCTAAACAGTGTTTAATATTATTTCCCCACCGTAAAAATTATTTGCTGTGGAAATTGTGGGCATTTATGGTTGTCGATAGTTGTCTATGATGAGGAGTACCAGGTTCTAGAAATTTTCATCAGAAGGGGGTCCTTGCGCCTAAAAACATTTGACAAGGGGGTCTCGGCATCAAAAAGTTTGAAGACCTCTGCCTTAGGACCACTACAGCCCCTGTGGTGGCAAGGGCCCTCTTGGGAATTTTTTCCAGGGTGGGCTTCCCTAAGGATGTCTTAACTGACAGAGATAAAAACGTCATGTCCTGTTATATTACTGCAATGTGGAAGGCGTGTGGTGTGAATTATAAATTCACCACACCCTATCATCCTTAAAGCAATGGGTTAGTTGAAAGATTCAACAAAATCCTGAAGGGCATGATCATGGGCCTCCCAGAAAAGCTTAGGTGAAAATGGGATGTCCTTCTGCCCTGCCTTCTCTTTGCCTACAGAGTGGTCCCTCAGAATGTGGTTGGCTACAGCCCTTTTGAACTTCTGCTTGGGCATCCAGTTAGGGGTCCCTTGTGTCTGGTGAAGGAGGGATGGGAGTTACCTCTCAAACCTCCCAAACAAGACATAGTGGACTATGTACTTGGTCTCCACTCCAGGATGGCTGAATACATGAAAAAGGCAAGTAAAAACCTTGAGGCCAGCCAGGAACTCCAAAAAGCTTGGCATAACCAAAAGGCTGTCCTGACTGTTTACCAGCCAGGCCAGAAGGTGTGGGTGTTGGAGCCAGTGACCCCAGCAGCTCTCCAGGACAAATGGAGTGGGCCCCACACCATACTTGAACAAAATGGGGAGGTCACCTATCTGGTGGAACTTGGGACTCCCAGGAGCCCCCATATGGTGATCCATGTGAACAGGCTAAAACCTTTTGTGGACTGGGCTGACATGGGCTTCTCATGGCAACTGATGAGGGACAGGAGGAAGAGAGTGACCCTCTCCCTGATCTCCTCTCACAAAACCCTGATGATGGATCAGTTGATGGAGTTGCCTTGGCAGGCAGCCTCACTGATCAACAGCAGATTGTTTGCAGGAAGGTCCTCAGTCAATTTAGACATATGTTCTCTCTGACTCCAAGTCAAACCACCTGGTGTACCCATGAAGTGGACACAGGTGAGAGTCTACCTGTGAAGAATAAGATCTACAGGCAGCCTGACCATGTCAGAGATTGCATCAGGACAGAGGTCCAGAAGATGCTTGAATTGGGAGAAGTTGAGCCCTCAGATAGCCCTTGGGCTAGTCCAGTAGTCCTAGTACCAAAACCTCACACCAAGGGTGGAAAGAGAGAGATGAGGTTCGTTGTTGACTACAGAGGACTCCATGCAGTCACTAGGACTGATGCTCATCCAATTCCAAGGGCAGATTAACTTATTGACACTTTGGCCTCAGCCAAGTTTTTATGCACATTTGACCTTACTGCTTGCTATTGGGAAATCAGACTAGCTGAGGATGCCAAACCAAAAACAGCATTATCAATTTACTGTGATGCCCTTTGGCTTGAAGAATGCACCTGCCACATTTCAAAGGTTGGTGAACAAAGTTCTCACAGGCGCTGGAAGCCTATAGTGCAGCATATCTTGATGATATAGCTGTCTTTAGCTCCACCTGGGAGGATCACCTGGTACACCTGAAGAATGTTTTGGAGGCTCTGCAGAAAGCAGGTCTCACTATCAAGGTCACTAAGTCCCAGATAGGGCAGAGTAAGGTTGCGCGTTTGGGCCACCTTGTGGGTGAGGACCAGGTTCAATATCTTCAGAGCAAAATCCAGACCATAATGGAATGGATTGCTCCAACTACCCAGACTCAGGTCAGAGCTTTCTTGGGCCTGACTTGGTACTACAGAAGATTTGTAAAAGGGTATGGGTCCATAGTGACTCCTTTGAATGATCTGACATCTAAGAAAATGCCCAAGAAGGTTCAGTGGAAAGTTAGCTGTCAGAAGCCATTTGATCACCTCAAGCAGGCCATGTGCACTGCTCCAATTCTGCAGAGGCCTGACTACTCAAAGCAATTCATTGTGCAAACAGATGCATCTGAGTTGGGGGTAAGGGCGGTGTTGTCACAACTTAATGCAGAGGGCCAGGATCAACCAGTAGCTTTTATCAGCAGAAGGTTGACCTCCAGAAAGAAACGTTGGTCAGCCATTGAGAGGGAGGGCTTTGCTGTGGTCTGGGCCCTGAAGAAGCTGAGGCCATACTTGTTTGGCACTCACTTCATTGTTCAGACATACGATAAGCCCCTCTTATGTCTTAAACAGATGAAGGGTGAAAACCCCAAACTTTTGAGGTGGTCCATTTCCCTACAGGGAATGGACTATACAGTGGAAGATAGACCTGGGAGTAACCATGGCAATGCAGATGGACTTTCCAGATATTTCCACTTAGGAAATGAAGACTCAACTGGGCAAGATTAGTCTCATCTCTTTACGTTTGGGGGGGTTGTGTAGGAAAGTAGGATCTAATTCTTATGGTTATCCCCACTTTTAGCTTGATGTGCTGCTGTTTTTGACTAGTCTGACTGGGATCCTGCTAATCAGGACCCCAGTCTATCTGTTTTCTCCCTAAATTGGTTTGTTCAGTACTTAGGTACATCCCAGATTAGATACTGGGGTACCCTTGTCAGTTCCTAATATATGGTAACCATGTACCCAGGGCATAGGTACCACAGAGGTCTCCCATGGGCTGCAGTATGTATTATGCCATCCATGAGAGACCATTCAAAATGGAACTACAGGCCTGCCATTGCAGCCTCTGTAAGTTGGTGCATGCACCACTTACTAAAGATATAGGTTTACTATATCTAAGGGTCACTGCACTTAAAACCTATGTCACCCCTATAGCAGGCCTTTGCAATCCTGACGGCAGGGTGCTTGGTTCTAAGTGAGAGGGTGCCCGTGCATGGGCAGGTTACCCCTGCAGCCTATGGAGTCCATTCTCCCGGGTTGTCAGTGAAGCAGCCATATACTATATAGAGGGACACCGCGTAATTATGCCATGACCATCTCGAAAATGGCTACAACAAATCCTATCATGTTTGGTATCAAACATGTTGGAATCATACCCCCACACCCTAAATGGTGTGGGGGTATGATTCCAAGCACTGGCAGAGCCCTCCGTTAGGCTCTCAGTGTTCCCGGTACCAGTCTTCCAGACCCGGACAGCACAAAATGGTTGCTGCCGACCAGAGACACATTTCTGCCCTCCTGCTGCTGAGCCAAGCTCGAGCAGAGGAAGGTGGAACAATACGCATCTTGTCACAGGGAGGTGTAACCACCTCCCAGACAGGATTTAGTGTATTGGGACCAGGTGGGTGCGCTTGCCAGCGCCTAAAAGTCTGCATGAGGGGCACATTTGGTGTTCCCTGTGCATAGTCCAGTTCAAACCAGTTCTGGGAGCCGTTGGCTCTCTCTCTGGTGCGAAACTGGACAAAGGACATGGGAGTAACCTCCTCCCTCTCCAGACCTTCCCCTGGGAGGGTCCCCTGAATCTTCCCAACCCTTTCCCAAGAGTACTTAAGGGCTTACCTGGGTGTAGGTCCCTAGATTCGTCGTGGGATAAGATTCAGAACTGAAACCACTGCACTTCTACCGTCTGGGCACTCTGGACTTCACTGGACTTCGTTTGGGCCTGACTTCGTCTCCCTTTCAGTCTGCTGCATCGTCTGTGCCTAAGCACCATACAGGATCCGTACAGGACCTGTGGAGCATCCAAGACACTTGTAGGAATCTCCCTTGAAGTGAAGGAGTCACTTCCCTGCATTCGCAGGCCCCTCAACACTGCTGACCAGTCTGCTGATCCCGAGCTCCTGCAGACTCCAAAGGGTTCAACAACACAGGTGGTGGTTTTCTACGTCCCTCGAGGCCTGAGCTGTTCTCTCACCGAGTTTGAGGTCAGAATCCCTTGTGGGGGCTGCATTATCCGAACCCCTGGGCAATGCGTACTTTTGCAAGTGCAAATGCTTTTTGGCAACTTTGCAACAAGTGCATTGGGCTCCAAGTAGTCCCAACCTCCGTCAAATTCTTCCACCAAGATCTTCCGCCCCACCGACTCGTGGGCACCATTTCTGCTCCTTTTGGTGAGCTGCTCGAGGTCCTCTCGCGACTCCTGTGCCTCCGGCTTGTGGGTCCAATTGAGGGTCACCTTTGTTTTCCTTGGGCTCCCCTGATTGCTCGGGGACTGCCCTGACTCCCCTGCTTGTGGTGCGTCTCCTGGACCGTGCTGGTCTCAACCGTGCACCTTCTTGACTTCCTGCATGGGTTGCCTTTGCCAAGGGTTGTTGGTGCTGCCGCCGGACACCGACCCCTCAGCACTCGACATCCTTGGTGGGGCCTGCCCTGTGTGATTCGTGTATAGTCCATATCGCCGCCTGTCTCGCTTAGTGCCTGGATAGAAGGCTTCACCGCACAGATTCATACACTATCTATAGATGCATTTGTGAGACGATCGATTTACTGAGCGGTGTGCAAGTGGAGCGGCGGGACTGCTTGGGTGCTCCAACCTCTCCTGCACTCGTGCAGGCTAACGTGAGCGGGGGATTTGCCATAACAGGGTGACAGTTGATGCACTAGACGCACTGTATATGAATGTGAGCACCGAGCTATCCACAAACCAGCAACCATGGGCAAGCCCGACAGGAATCAACAACGCCTTAATTTTGAATTGCGCAAATCTCAACAAACAGCTGCATCCGATTCGGAATTGGACAATGCCACTGCGGCCCGACTGCTCTGGAGAAAACCCTGGCGGCTATCCAGACTAGCTTGCAATCGATAAATGACAACATGGAGGCCCTTAATGGGCGCATGGATCACATTTCAGCCAAACTAGACAGACAGGGGGTGAGAATTGGCGAGGCGGAGCAGCGCGTCTCAGATGCAGAAGATGGTCTACAGCGGGTGGATGCGAAAACGTCGGACATGGAGAAACTCTTAGCAGTCATTCAGGCCAAGAATGAAGACCTCGAAGCGCGCTCCCGGCGCAATAACATACGCATCCTTGGTCTGCCAGAGTCCACAAATGTAGGGCGCTTGGAAACCTATGTTGAAAACCTACTTCAAGATATGTGTGGTACCGACAACCTTTCTGGCATGTTCATCGTGGAGCGGGCCCACCGTTCTCTGGTGACGCGGCCGCCTCCTGGTGCCCCACCCAGACCGATCATCGCCCGACTGCTCAATTTCAGGGATAGGGATGCGGTACTCCGCATCTCTAGACAAAAAGGCAACATTACTTACCAGGGCAACACCTTATCATTCTACCCTGACTTCACGGCGACAGTACAGGCAGCAAGGAAGGAATTTCAACCAGCGAAAAAAAATTCTGATCGCCGAAAACATTCAGTATGCCATGCTCTATCCAGCCCGGTTGCGGATAGGCACCGATGACAAAGCCAAGATCTTTGCTAACCCCAAGCAGGCTATGGAATTTGCCAAGTCCCTCCGGCGCAAAAAGAAAACATCTCCTGTTGCATCGGACACTGAGGAATGATACTCATAATTGCTCACGCACTGACTATCCCATAATAGCGGCTCTATTGGGGGCTCGGGTGACACTGATTCGCTGCAGGATGTAGCTCAGCCCTGCTGTTGAACTGGAGCTTCCATTCTTATCGACAGATTGTGGATATTGACCTGATTGCACCGATTTCTCAGTATCCATTTCGAATTGCTGACCTTAGATAATGATGCATGGATTGTTCCACCAGCTGTGGTGGTGTGATGGGTTCATTGCCATTCTCATGCAGGCGGAGAGACATTAACCCAGGGAGCACAATACTTGTTAACCGGTGGCCACCTCCCTCGTCCACCAGGGAGTCGACTGTGCCACGGCGTCCCCTACAACGGGTGAACCCCATATCTCTTTAGATATTTTTCTTCACATGTTGGGGTGTTTTTTGATTATTGGGTATGGCTTTGGCAATTTGGGGATGCTAAAGTGGGTGGGGGGGATCACATGCTGTTGATATGGGAAATGTTAAATGTGATTGTATTAGTGCAGGGAATAGGGATTACACTTACATTGCAATGTATTATGACCGCCAATTAACCACCTTGTTGCTGGTACGAGCACTCACAGGTATTACTGGGTGATAGCTATAACTGTTTAACGTGGAACGTCCGCCGGCTGAACTCCCCCCAAAAAATTCACCAAGTCTTTGCGTATTTAGACCGGCACGGCATTCAGATCGCTCTATTACAGGAAACACACTTGACTAACTCTTCCGAAACCAGAATTGCACTCAGATGGGTGGGGTTTAAACTGGCCTCCTCCTACTCCTCTTATGCCAGGGGAGTTCTCATTCTGATTAAGAGAGGTATCCCATTTACACCGATCAAAACTTATACAGACGACGGGGAACGATGTGCCATGGTCCATGGCAAGCAAGGTAATTCACTGATCACTTTCATAAATGTATACGGACCTATAGCAGATGACGTCGAGGTGTTTCAGAGACTGTATGGCGTGCTAAGAGATTGGCTGGAAGCGGCCGTTATGTGGGGGGGAGATCTTAACACCTACCTGGACCCCAATTTAGATAAATCCAGTCCACAAGGCATCCGCACGCCAAGGTTGGCACAGTGCGTTAACAATGCGATGTTGGAATTTGGGCTGGCCGACATTTGGAGGCTTCGCAATGGGGCAGTGAGAGAGGGTACACATGCTACGTCAGCACACAACAGCTGGGCTAGGCTACATTACTGACTTCTGAGTGAGGGAGCAACTGAATGGGTCACTGAGGTCACTACTCTTCCACGCACTTTATCTGATCACAACCCAGTGCGACTTGTCTTTAATATTCCAAACACAGCTCATCGCCCGTTCACGTGGCGCTTTAGATCAGAGGCGTTATTGGACCCCATTTACACTGACACCATTAACAAAGCCATAGTAAACTATTTTGAGTTAAACACAGGCACTGTTGATAGTGCTGCCACCTTCTGGGAGGCCTTTAAGGTGACAATACGGGGGGTCTGCATCAGCACCACAGCCGGTATCCTGAAAGACATCAGAGGTCAACTCACTAAGATAGAAACCACATTGGCGGCCCTTGAGCGCGACCACACAGTGAACCCTTGCCTCACCACACTCTCTGGTATACACGAGCTAGTCCTGGAATACGACACACTAGCTGAATCCGAAATCCGTTATCTGTCACGCAGACATGTAGCCAGGTCCTATGGGGAGGGAGGCAGGCCCAGCCGCATTTTAGCTGCAAAACTCAAATCCTGCATTGAACATCACCACATAAATAAAATAACCGACTCTCAAGGGGCGGAACACTACACTCCCCTGGAAATAGTGGACCAGTTCCGAGATTTTTACGCCTCGCTGTACTCGTCGCAGGAGACAATGCCTGATTTAACTGTAGCGGAATATCTGGCGGACATAGCTTGTGCGTGGCTTGCGGATGGTCACCGTGAGTATTTGGATCAACCGATTGGTGTATCGGATATAAAAGCGGCAATATGTGCCTTACCTAACGCAAAAGCGCCGGGGCCAGATGGTCTCACGGACGAATTTTATAAAAAATATGCAGATCTACTCGCACCGCATTTATTAGAAATGTACGCTGAAGCACATGAATCAGGTGTCTTGCCACCGTCCGTTCGTCAAGCATTAATCATCACCCTCCTTAAAAAGGACAAGAGGCCTGACCGATGCGAATCGTATCGGCCTCTGTCCCTGATTAACCTCGACGCTAAAATACTCGCAAAAATCCTAGCCATCAAACTTTAGCCCTTAATGCCTTGCTTGGTCCTTCCGGACCAATCTGGCTTTATTCCTGAAAGATCAACATCCCACAATCTCTGAACCATATTCGCGATGCTGCATGTACTTGACCCGGGCCTGCACGCTGCTGCCGTAATGTTAGATGCAGCTAAAGCGTTTGATTCCATAGAGTGGAGCTACATGTTCCAAATTCTACGGCGGATGGGGTTTCCATTACTATTTCTGGGCTGGGTGAAACTATTATATACTGATCCGTCGGCTCGGGTGAGGGTGGGGGGTCTGACGTCAGAGCCATTCTCTATCAAACGAGGCACTCGTCAGGGATGCCCCTTATCACCACTGTTATTTGCTCTTGCACTCGAACCCCTGGCCTGTGTGATTTGACAACGACATAGAGAGACAGCTCTTAACTTTATACACCGCCCTATTGGTATATCCCTATACGCGGACGACATGGTCCTTTTTATTAGGGAGCCCTGTCGCTATCTGGCGCAGGTGCTGAGAGAGTATATCAGGTTCGGGCTATTCTCTGGTCTCACCATTAACTGGGACAAATCAGTGATCATGCAGTTGACAGCCATAACCCCCCGCCAGCAATGGAGTACCCCTTAGTATGGACCACGGAACCAGTTAAATACCTCGGGGTTTGGGTCCATCGCGACCCCGAAGTCGTAATAAAAGAAAACTATGGGCGGGCGTGTACCACACTTAATCAACAAGTCGAAAGGTGGAGTGCACTGCCCTTATCTTTGGCCGATCGCATTGCAATTGTAAAAATGGTCATCTTACCGCGCTTTCTATACCTCTTCTCCAACATCCCCATAAAATTGACGCAACACTTCTTCAAGAGCATGCGTACTTCTTTGCTCCGATTGATCTGGGGAGGAAACAGGCCCAAGTGAGCTGGACAACACTCACACTTGATTATGGCAAGGGGGGTTTCAGTACCCCAGACCCGTATATCTATTACTTATGTGCCCAAGCGCAGTATGCATATTACTGGGTTAATCCAAATGCATACACTTCTAACGTGTCGGTTGAGGATGGCGATGCCCATCCGGTCCCCCTACCTAGCATCATTACACATACACGGCGAAGTACCCCAAAAGCGGAGATTAATACACTGGACACAACAATCGCAGCATGGCAATCCATAGGCCAGCTCGCCACTAAGCTCCCCATATATGCCCCAGCGCTCCCCCTGGCACACCATGCCGCACTCTCGGTGGCACAAGAAGACGGCCCGGTGCGATCACTCAGAGAGGCAGCCATTGTCACTATGCAGGACCTTTACCCAGATGGCACCTTCATCTCTTCTGAAGATCTTCAATATATCTCTAACCCTACACCGCTATTCCAATTCACTATCCATAGGCTCAGGCAGGCTGTTAAATCGCATTATACTACATATCCGACTGAGCTACCAGCGTTACAATAATTACAGTTGCTGTTAACCACTCCCACTCGGAGAAAGCTAGTCACAAAACTTTATAAAGCAGTAGAGGCCGAAAAAACTAATGTACCAGATCAGAGTCTTGCCCGCTGGAACGATAAGCTGACTCCCCCTCTGACTCCCTCTGAGTGGGAACACATATGCAGCCTCACCAGCAAACTCACACCCAATGGCAACCTACGAATAATACACTTTAAGTACCTCCATCAGACATATCATACGCCCCTTCGGTTACACAGGTATGGACTGCCTGAGTCCAGCAGATGTAAGCGGTGTGGCCACATAGATGCAGATTTTTTGCACCTCGCTTGGGACTGTGGGCTGGTGGCACGATTTTGGGAACAGGTGGTGCACCATGTACAAAAAATGTCTGGAATAGAATTGCAATGTACACCGCTGGTCTGTTTATTATGTTATGTTCCACAGGTGAAAGGTCCTTTAGGCAAATTTGTACGCATTGCACTATTGATGGCCAAGCGCCGGGTTGCTGTAACGTGGGAGGGCACTCATGCACCGAAGGTCGAAGACTGGCTCAAGGACATGGTATATTGTAAGGAAAATCTGGAACTGTACGCGGACGAACTACCAACATCGTCCAAACCCAAGGATATTTGGGAGCCTCTACGCCACTTTCTTCAACAACAAGCCCTAGCCAGGTCTCCAGAATGATATCCTGTATACTTGTAACCTGTCACCCGAATTATCAGATAGGACTAATGGTCTGAAATGTGTCGGTCCTGATCAATCACATATTGTTCTTGCTAGTTGTTTTTTTTTGTGCTACCTTGCATGGTAGCGTTTGCTGCTTCATTTTTTTTCTTTTTTCTTTTCTTTCTTCTTTTTTTTGAAAATGCAATAAAAAGATATTTACACATCCTTCATGGGACAGCTCTTATCCGGGTCCTGGTCTTCCTCGGCGTCGCCTGGTCCTCACAGCTGCAGAGTCAAGGTCACCGTCCTCTTTTCTGAAGCACCCGACATCGGAGGGCATTCGTCTTCCAAGTCTCCTGGTCACTCCCGTGTGACATAGACTCTGTCCCTTCTGCTTTCAGGTACTCCTCTTCAAGAATCCATGTTTGGATTCCTACGGACACTTTCTCCTCTTCCAGCAGCGACACTTTCCTGAAGTCCTCCATTGGGTTCGAATGCGGTTTCCGACACCACTTCTTATGTATGCACCCGGCTTCCCTGGTGTAGGTAACGTGGGTACTAGGGTATCCATGGGTGGAGTGGCTCTCCAACCTTCTGTCTTCCAAGGGGTTTCTTCAGGGTCCACTGGGAAGGGTCCTTAATCTTTAAAAATCCAACGTGACTTGCACATAGACTTGTACAGAGCACGCGGTTGTGTTCCCACACAGCACATGCTTTCCGTGGGGTCCCTATCTACTTACCTTGGGTGGTTCTGTGGGTCCCCAGCAATTCTACGTCCTCCTGACACTGTCTTGAGTCGAGTCGTGGTTCTTATACCACTTTCTTAGTATATGGTTTCGTCCCCCCCCTGGGACCACTGTGTATTTCGTGCTATTTACTGTGTTTCTTTGCTAAAGTATTGTGTGCATTGTGTTTATCTCCGTGTTGGAGATACTTGAACATTCTAGAGAGTATTATATAATAAATACATATTTTTATAAATACTTGGTGTGGTTCTTTTCACTTAATCTATACTATAAGATTGCATTCTGGTAAAACAAGCTGCTTTACACTCCTTCTGGACTAAGCCTGAAGGCTGCTCTCCACAGCTACCACTTAGAGAGCTTTCTAAGGTTGTCTAAGACCTCTTAAATCACCATAAGGGTTGTCTGGACTGGTGCAAGGTGCCCACTTACATTAGTCGTCATCATATACCAGGCCAGCCTCTCACATGGGCTTTGAGTGGGGAGGAGTTACTGGCCCAAAGAAAGTAGCTGTGTCCCCTGCCATCCCAGTAGAGTGTCTGCTGGGCCATGATCTGTAAACTTACGCTTGGATAGAAGTGGAAAGTAGGGCCTGTGAAGCAATGCTGAGTCTTCCTGAATGGGTTTGAGGAACCACAAGAGCACAGAGGGCCCAGAGGAAAAGTCAAGGGTTCCTGGAGCCTGAAATAATTGACCAGGTCCTTAGAGCCAAGAGAAGGGGAAGGGAGGCTGGTAACCCACCTCCAAAAGTTCACAGGACCAGAAGGAGCCTGATCCTCAAACTTGAAGGAAGAACTGCCTCCTTAGGTGACTTGCTAAATTTGGCAGAACTCCAGGGAGCAGGGGGTCCCTCTAAGGGGGACCTGAGTAATGGACAGATGACATGCCCTACTATTGAGGATCTGTGACAGTTGGCTGTCAGACAGGAACTTGGGGATGCCAGTGGTATCCATAAGGTATTCTGGGAGGAAGGCCTCCTGTACAGCGAGGCAGGGGACCCCAAACCAGGGACAACCAGAAGACTGGTGGCCCCCATACAGTACCAGGAGTTCCTCCTTAACCTGGCCCATGATATCTCCTTAGCCTGACACCTGGAGCAGACAAAGTCCTGGGAGGGGCTGGTTAATCACTTTTACAGGCCCCAGATTTCTGAGCAGGTAATGGAATTGTCACTCCTGTGTCACATGCCAGGCCATGGCCACTTCCAGTGGTAAGGACTCCCTTTGAGACAATGGTTATTGAAATTGTTGGTCCCCTGGGCCCTGCAACAGCCTCAGGGAATATATTTATCTTGGTGGTGGTGGACCATGCCACCAGGCATCCAGAGGCTAGCTAGTCCCCTTAGGACAGTCACTGCCCCTGCAGTTGCTAGAGCCCATCTTGTAATCTTTAGCAGGGTTGGTTCCCTAAGGAGGTGATGTCAGATAGAGGCACACATTTTATGTCTGTCTATCTGAAAGCCATGTGGGATGAGTGTGATGTAACTTACAAGTTCACTACCCACTATCATCCCCAAGTAAATGATCTAGTTGAAAGGTTCAACAAAACTATTAAAGGCATGATCATGGGTTTGCCTGAAAAGCTCAGGAGATGGGAAGTCCTTCTCCCATGCCTGCTATTCGCCTACAGAGAGGTTCCCCAAAAAGGAGTTAGCTTTAATACTTTTGAGCTACTCAGTGGACCCCGCAAGAGGTCCCCTAAGCTTTATCAGAGAGGGTTGGTGCAGACCCCTCAAAGAACCAAAGCAGGACATAGCGGACTATGTGCTTAGACTTCACTCCAGAATTGCTGAGTACATGAAGAAGGCGAATAAGAATTTGGTGACAAGCCAGGAGCTGGATCACTGACAAACTAAAAAAACACTAACAAATAAACACAAGCTGTGAACAAAATGAACCAATAAAATTATACAATCAATTAAACTAACAATATAAAAGACACACAAAATGTGGCTATTTACTACTCCAAAGATTACAAAAGCTGCAAGAAGATGATACTGTGCCGGGTTTGCAAAGCACAACCTGAAAACTACCCTCCACAGTAAGTAAAACATTTATTTCTACTAATTTATAAATTAATTCATTTAAAATAACAAATAACTAACAAAACACTCTACTGCCTTTATGTCTTTAACTTTACATCGTAAAGAAATTACTGCAACACCTAGAAACTACTAATTTACTAAAAAAAAGACATCAATCACATACCTGGAAAAAGGGACACAAAAAGTAAGTTATTTGAAAATATAACTAATCAACAAGTCACCCTAAAATGGTAAAAATAAAATGAAACTCTCTCAGCCCCCACTATATACCAGCAAACAAACTTTTTAAATAAAACTAAAGCATTTTCCCCCAACATAAAAAGAGTCACCTGACCCACATTACAACACCTCCAACGGAAAACCTGAATATAAAGACCACAATTTCCAGCAAGAACATATATGTAAATATAAAATAGAAACCAGTACCATAATTTTGTATGTCAAGAATAAATATAGTATACATTTTTTTTTTGATAATCAACTTTATTGATTTTGGAGAAACAAAGAAAAATGAGCACTGACAGCACAGTATGCAAGTTTGCAACCATGACATTGTAAAAGCATCAGTTGTGAAAAATCCAGTAAGCACAATGGTCAAGCACTTTACATGGCGAACGGGGGGGGCAGCATATCGAAAGCAAGAGTCCCTCCTCTCGAACGTGGTTAACCCATTTGGTCTGTCCACTTGCCCCACACCCTTTGGTACTTAGCTGGGCAGCCCCTGGCCTCAAATAAGGGTTTCTCCTGAGCAGCGCACCAGTCCACCCCTCGGCGCCATCTAGCAATCGTGGGGGGGCCAGTTTGCGTCCAGGCCATGGCAATATCCCGTTTAGCCACCATAATGGCTGTCCTCAGGAATAGTTTGTCCGCGCGGGACCAATGTAGACCGTCCATAACGCCCAGGAGAAGGAGCATAGGATCATCAGGTACATGCCAGCCCAAGATGTGTGTGAGATCGGATTCTATTTTGTCCCAGTAGTTTGCGAGGCGGGGGCAAGACCAGACCACATGGTAGAAGTCTGCTGGGTGGTGTCTGCATCGCGTGCACTCAGGCAAGGCATGCAGCCCTGCTCTATGTAGTCGTTCTGGGGTAAGGTATGCAGTGTGGAGGTAATAGATCTGGACGAGACAGAGTCTGGCTGAGGTAGTGATCGTTTTGGGGGCCATAAGGGCATCTCGCCAGTCTTCGTCCTCAAGGGGACCCAGCCAACCCTCCCAACGAACTCTAAGCAGGTCCAGAGATGTGGGGCTGTTGTTCGTGAGGGTGCAATATATGCGCGATATGCCACCCTTCGAGATTCCCCATCATGACCTGTGCTTCTGGTGGACTGAATTCAGGGAGCGGTGGTACCCGTCGAGATATGCGTACTTAGGGCGTGCCGAATCTGTAGGTATCTGTAGAATTGTAAGGCGTGTAGGCAAAAGCGACTCTGTAGGTCCTGAAAAGTCCGTATATGGTCTCCTGTCCAGACGTCGCCCAGTTGGGAGATTCCAATGTGGTCCCAATGGGTAAACCCTCGCAGCGCCGCCACTTCGCCGAGCCACGTGCCCTGCCAGAGTGGCGTTTGTTGGGTCAGTTTGGCTTCCCATCGTGTATGATGCAAGGCCAACCGCCAGGCCAGGAAAACCGCTCGAGTCACCATTGGAAGCGTCTTGGGGATGGGGGAGCCGTACAAGAGGGCTTGGATTCGAGGGAAGTCCATGCCTCGGAGTTCAGTTTGGTAAGCTGGGTCGGACCATCCCCCTGTGAACCAATTATGGAGGACAAGCAGCCTAGTGGCCAGGTAGTATAGGTACAGGTCTGTCATGCCCATGCCTCCATCGAAGGACGGAATGCGGCAGCGATCAAGAGACAAAAGCGGTCTTCTCGTTCCCCACAAGAACCGCACGATCATTGTGTCGATCTCTCGGAACCAGCTTCGGGGATAATGAAAGGGAGTATTTTGAATAATATATAAGAATTGAGGGAGGATCATCCTTTTAAATAGTGCCACCCTTCCGAGTGGGTTGAGTGGTAAGGCTTGCCAGCAATTTGAGATCCTTCCTGGTCCTTTTGATAAGTGGGGTGACATTCAGTGCCCATTCTAATTCAGGGAGTAGAGCAACCCATATGCCCAGATATTTAAATGACTGTCGCCTAATGGGTATGTTAGTTTGCCAGTCGAAACATTCCCTAGAGGGATGGAGGGGCACGAGAGTCGATTTGGCTGGGTTCAGCTGAAGGCCCGAGACCTTCTCAAAGCCATGAAGGGATTGGAGACATCTGGGGCCAGAGCGGGCCAGATCGGCGAGGAAAAGCAAGACGTCGTCCGCATATAGTGCAATTTTATCCACGTGGTGGTTTCCCCATGCCCAGCCTTGAATCAAGTCATCCGCGCGGATGAGACACGCCAGGGGCACCATCGCCAGAGCGGGGAGAAGGGGCAGCCCTTCCTCGTGCCTCTCCGGATTGGGAATATCTCGGAGAGAGTTCCGTTAATCAACACTCTGGCTCGAGGGTTAGAGTAGAGGACTCGGACGAAGCGGCAAAACTGTTGACCCATGCCCATCAGTATAAGTACTTTGTCGAGGTAATGCCAGTCCACCGTATCGAAAGCCTTCTCGAAATCTACGAGAAGAAGCGTTAGATAGGGGGTGATTGCCTGGCGATTAGCGAGTGCCAAATGGAGGCGTCGTAGGCAATGCCTGGTGGCTCAAGCTGGCATGAAGCCGCACTGATCCGGGTGGATCAGTTTGGTAAGGAGCGGGCGCAGGCGTTGAGCCAAAACCGTGGCGTAGACTTTGATTTCGGTGTTGATCAGGGAGATCGGTCGATAATCCGCACAAGATGACGAAGGTGGTTGGGTTTTAGGGATTACCACGATGGTGGCCATATCCGTCTCTGGGGGAAAAGCCCCGACTTCCGCCACATGGTGGAACAAAGCAGAGAGATGGGGGACCAACTGCTCACGGTAGGAAGCGTAATATTCTTGGGGGAATCCATCAGGACCTGGAGTCTTCCGAGACGCCAGCCGGGAGATTGCCGCACCTATCTCCTCTGGGGAGAAGGGAAGGTCCAGACTAGCCGCTTCTGAGAGCGACAAGCAGGGAGTGTGGATTTGCAGAGGGCTAAGGAAGTCTGTGAGAGTATCCTCCAGCTTGCGTGCCGAGTATAAGCGAGAATAATATCCCGCAAAAGCCAGCGCAATCTCAGATGAGGTGCGACAAATGGTTCCTGAGGATTCTCGGATTTCAGGTATTATACGAGTTGCCAAGGGATATGAGGCCAGCCTGTGGAGGAGTCTCCCGTTTTTGTCCCCCCAGCCATATACACGGGCGACAGATGAGCGCCATAACAGTTTAGCTGATTCCAGTGAAGTTTGTTTAATCTCTTCACGTACGGCTGCTAGTTGTCTTTCATGGGCCCCGTTCGGGGATCTGGCCAGGTCAATCTCCAGCCAGAGCGCTTGCGCTTCGAGGAGGGCGAGGCGACCGTCCTGGGTCTGCTGCTGTGTCCAAAGGTGGCTTTTGGCCACTCCCCGGATGGTAGCGTTACTAGCCTCCCAGAGGATGCCTGGTGAAGTCACCGAACCCAGATTTGTGAGGAAGTATTGTTGAAGTTTCTCCCCTATGGCCTTGCGGAATTCTTTGTTCTGGAGGTACCAGGCGTTCAAACGCCACATGGGGCGCAGCCCATCAGGGGCGCCGCCTAGGTGCATGAACATTGCTGAATGATCCGAGATTCCCCGGGGGAGGATGGAGATAGTGGTCACACGTTGGCAGTCAGGAGCTGGCATAAAAATCATATCAATACGCGCATGGGAATGGTGCGCCGCCGAAGTGTGTGTGTATTGGGGGGTTCGAGAGTTCCAGATCCTCCATATGTCACAGAGGCCCAAGGCGGTCGCCCAGTCAGTCAGTTTCTTGGCATGGACCAACCAGGTGGGGGAGGGAGTACCTGTAGTGTCAAGGGTAGGTTGCATACCCACGTTAAAATCTCCTCCCAGGATCATCTGACCTTCAGGCAAAGTGGAGATAGTGTCAGTGAGATGTTGTAGTGTTGAGGCAAGTGTCGCGGGGGATGTATATAGATAAGAGATTAAGGACATTCCCACCCAGCGGCCCCGAGAGAGCCACAAATCGCCCTTGCGGGTCTTCGGTAACGTGAGAGAGGACAAATGGGAAGGTCTTTCTGAGTAGAATGGCTACTCCTCGGGAGCCTTTGCTGAAGCTCGAGTGCCACACTCTATCAAAACCGTAACGTGCCAGAAAGGCACAGTGGGATCCCATAAGATGGGTCTCCTGAAACAGGAGGACATCAGGGAAGTATCGCTGGGCATACTTCAGGACTGCCGTGCGCTTGATGCGATCAAGCAGGCCGTTTACATTACAGGACATGACCCGGAGGGAGTTATATCCTTGGGTTGTGTGTGTCATGTGGGGGGAGTGGTGTTGGGGGCGCGCAGGGTCGGGCCCTGTGACGAGTTTGGGGTGGGAGATGAGTGCAACGCTTCAAAGCTGTGTCCCCTGTACAAAGTCGCCATGTGCTTGCGACGTGGTTGCATGAAAGTGCACTGTGCTGTCTGAGATGGAAAGTGTAGTGTAAAACCTAAACCGAAACATCGGACAACAGTCCTGAACCCTCCACTACCCCCTTCCCCCTCCCCCGCCCTATACTTCTGGAACTGAAGCATCTGTCGCCCTACAACTTAATAGAAACCAGCTAAACAATAGTGTTTAGTGCAGGAGATGCGTGGTGGACCCCTCCGCTCATGTCAGATGTAAATGCAGCATTGGCAGCGTTGAGTTCTACAATACGACATTGCAGGGTAAATAGCACTAAATCTTCAGAGACTGATGATTCTCTGTGGCTTCCTTGTTGTCTCTCAGAGGAACTTTCAGATTACTGGACTGCGGGAAAGGTCTGAGTCCATGGCCGCCCGGTCTAGGATGCCCAAGGGAGTGCGTTCTCTGGAGGAGTCTTCTGCTGATCTGTTCCTTTGTCTGGGTTGGGAGCCAGAGGGGTAGGCCCTGGTTCCGGGCACACGGGTGGTCGGGCTTAACGATCTGAGGGTGCCTGTGCGACCTTCACGTCTTCTGCGGGATTGTGTGCGTCTCCTGCGTTGTTTAGAAGACAATAGTCGTGGGGTCTGTGGACCAGAATGGGTAGTTGAGGAGGTTTGTTGGATCCCTAGGGGGCGCTCCTCGGTCAGCCAAGTCCAGGCGGCTTGAGGGGAGTCAAAGAATTGCGTCTTGCCCTTGAAGATAACATGGAGACGAGCAGGGAAGAGGAGTCTATATTGGAGGCCAAGATTTCGCATTTTCTGTTTGACCTCTGTATAGGAGCGCCGCTGGGTCTGCACTTCCCTGGTATAGTCTGGGAACACCATGATGATGTGATTCTGGAACTACAGTGAGCCTATATCCGCGCCTCATGTAGGATTACATCTCGGTCTTTGAAGTTGAGGATCCGGGCGATTATAGGACGATGTGGGGCCCCGGGTGTTGGTTTGGCCGCAAGGGAGCGGTGGGCTCGCTCGATCGCGAACCAGGGAGAAAGTGTGTCTTTGGGTGTGAGAAAGTGCCATCTTTCTTACATGGTATGCCCCCACTTTTTGCTGAATGGCTGATGTACTTTGACTGAGTGTGCCCTGGGCTCCTGCCAACCAGGTACCCAGGGCCTGTGTTCCTTCCCTAAAATTGCATTGATACCTACACCCAATTGACATCCCTGGCCACAGGTCAGCCCCTGGTAAATGGTACCATGGGTACCCAGGGCACTGTGACCAGGGAAGGCCCTAAGGGCTGCAGCACTTGTTGTGCCACCCTTAGGGACCCTGCACCTTTACACACACACACTGCCTTTGCAGGCTGCGTGTCTTGGTGCAGAACAAAAGTGAAGAGTCGACATGGCTCACATCCCTGTGTGCCATGCCTACAAGCCACTGCCCTGGCCTAGGTCAGCCACCCCTCTAGCTGGGTGCACTATGCCAGTGGTGAGGGCATAGAGGCATGAGCCCTGTGCCCCTACAGTGCCCAAGTCCATTCTTGGGCATTGTAAGTGCAGTGCTGCCATTAAGAGTATATGGTGCTGGGAGTCTGTCATTACGAACTCCACAGCACCATAATAGCCCCACTGAAGACTAAGAAGTTTGGTATCAAACTTCTCAGCACATTAAACCCCCACTGATGCCAGTGTGGGATTTAATGTAAAACGCACTCCAGAGGGCATCTTAGAGATGCCCCCTGAAACCAACCCGACCTCCAGTGTCCGGACTGAGTGGCTGCCCAGGCTGCCACCACCAGACATGTTTCTGGACCCCTGGGTCGAGAGCCTCTGCTCTCAGGGGCCTGAAACAATGCACATCCCGGGACGAGGTGCCAAAGCCTCCTCCCCAGGATGGGCAGGGGGAGCTTCAAAGGCCTGCCGCCTTTGGAGTTTCCCCAGACCATTTGCTGCTTCCAGCAAACTGGTCCCCACTGGTTCTACCCCACTCCTGGCGGGAGAACCGGCGGGAAAACCAGAAGCAGGAAATGGGTTGTGCCCACCTCTGCCAACTCCACCCCTAAGGTGGGGGAGGCGAGGTGAAGCACAAACTTCGAGTCCCCGCCATCTTGAGGATGGGGGGACCTGGCCAACCAGGGACAGGCTCCTGTCCCCCTCCCACTGGAGAGGAACAGAATAGGGGGTGTACCCACCCCAGGGAAGGGACTCATTGGTCCCTGCCCTTACCTACCTGTAACCACCCCTAAATTTAGTATTTAGGGGCTCCTGAACCTTCCTTCCGGAGTTCCCAAATCCGAAAACAAGAAGAGAAGACGAAGCAAGAAGACCAGCCGTGCAGCTGCTAAAAGGAGGCGACAACAACTGACTTGGCCCCAGCCCTACCGGCCTGTCGACCTCTGAACCTGCTCCTGCGGAATCCCGGCCTCAGCAACCTCACAAACCCCGGAGGACCTGACTTCTGTGCTACAGCCTTCGACCCAGGGACTCCCACGAGCAGTGGTACTGCTCAAAAGAAAACCTACCAAAGACCCGGCCCTGGCACGGAGCCGCGAAACCTGCACACTCTGCACCCGCCGAGTCCAGCCTGTGCCTGAGTGACCAAAGACCTCGAGGACGACCCCCGGCGATTCTGACCTGGAATCCAGTGGCCAAGGACCCTCCTCGACGACCCAGACGACGCCTGCAGCCTCAGGACAAGGGACCCCTCCAACCGCGACCAGCAGGGGTAAGATTTCCCGACCTCAAAGACACCCCTGCACCCGGCGCCCCACGGCCCCCTGTGCCCAACTCCTGGGTGTCTACCTATCCTCCAAGACCCCAACTTACCTCCTGAAGTGTTGGTCGTCCCTGAAGAATCACCGTCCCCGAGCCTGCAGCCTTTCTTCACCTTTCACGACCTCTATTGTTTAACATTGAGCGCCCGACGGCTCAAAGCACCCTGCACCCAGCCGCCCGAGTGCCCCTGGAAGTGCAACCTCTATCCTAACCTACTTCCCTACTTGCCCTGAGCAAGTGACCAGGAGCCCAGCTCCCACAGTCGCGTGGCCTGCTTGCCAGCAGCCACCAACCCGGGGCCCCCGCCTGCCATAGGATAACATTGGGCCTTCTCACTCTGCACCCGGCCGCCCCTGTGCCGCTGAGGGTGTAAAAACTGTACTTACCTGATCCTGGGGGACCCCTGAGTCTTACCCAGAACCTTAACCCTGCCAGTCAAGTACTTACCCGAAATCCGATAACTCACTTTTCTTCCATAGGGTTCCATTGACTGATTTTCTGCGAAATTTCTTCTAAGTGTGGAGTTCTGAAACTTTAGAATATTCACCAAAAATCAACCGAGTCACGAAAACGAAAATACTCACCTAGTATTAGGAGGGCCTCAGTGCTGGACCCGAGTGCCCAACACTGGCCCTAAAAAGTAATCGCAACGTTACTTACCGTTAACTCACTTTTCCTTCATAGGGATCCATTGACTGGTTTTCTGTGAAATTTCTTCTAAGTGTCGATTTCTGTATTTTACAAATATTCTTTAAAAATCGAACAAACTACAAAAACGTAATTACTTACCTGTTTTAAGTAAATGTCCCAGTGCTGAACCTAGGAGTCCAGCACTGGATTACAAAAATAACGTAAACATACTTTGCTTGCACACTGTATTTCCTTTCATAGGATAACATTGGTAATTTTATCCAGAAAAGTTTCTAAGTGTCAGCTTTTGAAATATAGTAATATTCTTCAAAAATCACTACAATAACCAAACGCTTTTTCTTACCTGTTTACAGGAAGTGTCCCAGGACTGAATCCAGGATCCAGTCCTGTGGTTAGAAAAAGTGCTCTGCAAAGTAATCAATTGTAATTAAGCATAATTTTCCATTGAGCTCAATGTTGCATTGAATTTGACCCTGTGTTGCCTCTTGCACCAACTGTGATTACCACTATCTAAAAAGTCTATTGCCTATCTGTAAGGTGAATAACCAAAGCATCTCATACTGAGAAAGTATATTTTGACCCTATTGTTGGTTCTAAAATAAAACAAGCATATATTTTTTATATACAAACCATTGGCCTAGAGTTCAGTTCTTGAGTGTGTGGCTTCATTTGCTGACTGAGTGTGTACAACAAATGCTTTACACTGTCCTCTGATACTGCCTTACTGCTCGACCAAGCTACCACTTTGGAGAGTAAGGTTATATCTAACTTTAGCCTCTGTCAACCCTCTGGGGGACTGTGGACTCTGTACACCCTGAACCTTACTTGGGTACAGTATATACAGAGCCACTTTCCTACATTGGTGGATCAGCGGTGGGATACAAACTTGCATTTGTTGGACTACTTGGTTACCATCTGATCACACGACAGAACTCTTAAATTGCCTTTAGAATTCTGATTTTTTTAATTGGCATTTTTTTTTACCAAATTACTAAAAGTCTTGTTAGGGCCTTGCTTAAGTCCCTGTAGCATCTTAGAAAATAAAAAGTCACTATAGCCAAGGTTAGAGGGTTAGAATTTTTTTTAAAAAATGTCTCAAGACAAGAACCCAGCTACTAGTGAAGATAATAATGACATACAGGAACTGGTTGAGGAGCTCGACCTCACCCCTTATCTTCATTTGTCTTTCAAAGAGATAAGGTCCTTATGCAAACTTAAAGATATACCAATGGGCCAGCATCCAGCCAAACAAGGGCTCCAGGAGCTCCTGGCTGAGTATGCTAAAGCCCACCCCTCTGAGCATGGTGATGACCCAACAGAGGAGGAAAGGAATGAGGAGGATGGGGATGGTAACCCACCTCCATCACTTCCTAGGGAAGATAGGGTCCCTGCACCCTTAACTCCAAGAATAGACCTCTGGGGACCTAGGGGCCACCTAGGTGGTCCTGGTCCCAGAGAGGACACTGAGGATACCCTCAGTGAGGAGGACAACTTGTTAGCCAGGTTGGCCAAGCGACTGGACCTAGAGACCAGACTCCTGGCTCTAGAGAAGGAAAGACAGGAGATGGGTTTAGCACCCATCAATGGTGGCAACAATACTAAAAATAAGGATAGGGAGGAAACTTCTGAACCTAAAATCCCCAAAGGGATTGTCCCTAAGTTTGAGGAAGGTGATGACATCACCAAATGGTTCACAGCCTTTGAGAGGGCTTGTGAAATAAGAAGAGTAAAGAAACCTCTGTGGGGGGCACTCCTGTGGGAACTGTTCTCTGGTAACTGCAGAGACAGGCTTCTGACCCTCTCTGGGCCAGATGCAGGGTCCTATGACCTCATGAAGAGTACTCTGATTGAGGGATTTGGGCTCACTACTGAGGAGTATAGAATTAGATTCAGGGGGCTCACAAAACCCAGACCCAGTCCTGGATTGACTTCGTGGACTACTCAGTAAAGACACTGGATGGCTGGTTAGCTGGACATAATGTGCATGATTTTTCTGGACTTTACAATTTGTTTATGAAGGAACACATACTAAGTAATTGCACAAATGAAAAGTTGCATCAGCATTTGGTAGACCTAGGTCTAATTTCTCCCCAAGAATTGGGAAAGAAGGCAGACCACTGGGTCAAGACTAGGGTGACAAGGACAACCACTGGGGGTGACCAAAGAAGGTGGTCACCAAACCCCCCAGGGGAAAGGTGGTGAGAATCCCCAAGATAAAAAGTCTGAGTCTTCCAAAGGGCCCCAAAAACCTGTTCAGGGGGTGGGTCCCAAACTACTCCCTATGTGCCTCAACCCTATAGGGGGAAGAACTTTGATCCCTTGAAGGCCTGGTGTAATAACTGTAGAAGTCAGGACACCTCACTGTAGACAAAACTTGCCCCCACAACAAAGCCCCTAAGGCACCCAGTACAGCTACTCCTGGGGCAGCAAGTTTACAGATGGGATCAGAAGTGTACCCTGAGCAAATCTGGGAACCCACTGAGGCAAGTCTGGTCTCCCTAGGGAAGTGGAATTTGCCACTGTAGCTGTGTGGCCACCCAACTTAAGAAGTATTTGCAATACCCCTGGGTGAATGGAACTAGAGTAGAGGCTCTGAGGGATACAGGTGCCAGTGTCACTATGGTGAGGGACACACTGGTTTCCCCTGAGCAATACTTGATTGGGAAAACTTACCCAGTCACCAATGCTGACAGTGTCACCACTAGTCATCCCATGGCCATGGTGACATTAGGCTGGGGGGGTTACTGGCCTGAAGCAGGTAGTGGTCTCTCCGAAGTTACCAGCTGCATGTCTGCTAGGAAATGATCTGGAAACCTCAGCCTGGGCAGAGGTGGAGCTAAAGGCCCATGCAGCCATGCTGGGCATCCCTGAATTGGTGTGTGTAAAAACAAGAGCACAGAGCAAAAGGCAGGGTGAAGAAATAGTGTTGGAGCCTGAAATGATGGCCCAGCCTACCAAGAGAAAAGGAAAGAAGACTGGCGGACCAGCTTCTACACAGTCACAAGAGCAGGACCCCTCTCCTCAGGGAGAGAACCTGGAAGCCCCAGAGGGAACTGAGCCCCTAGAGCTTGACCCTTACCAGGTTGAACTCTTGGGCCCAGGGGGACCCTCTAGGGAAGAGCTGTGCCAGGGACAGCAAGACTGTCCCACTCTTGAAAGCCTGAGGCAGCAAGCTGTTTCAGAAGCCAAGGGAGATGTCAGTGGTACCCACAGAGTCTATTGGGAAGAGGGATTACTGTACACTGAGGCAAAAGACCCCAACCCTGGAACCACCAGGAGAGTGGTAGTGCCCCAGAAGTACAGGGAGTTCCTCCTAACTTTGGCTCATGACATCCCCTAGCTGGACATCTGGGCCAAACCAAAACTTGGGAAAGGCTAGTTAGCCACTTTTACTGGCCCCAGATGCACCAAAGGTGAAGGAGTTTGTCAGCTCCTGTGTTACCTGTCAAGCCAGTGGCAAGACAGGTGGCCATCCAAAGGCCCCCTGATACCACTACCTGTGGTGGGGGTTCCCTTTGAAAGGGTAGGTGTGGACATAGTGGGTCCACTGGAACCTCCCACAGCCTCAGGGAACAAATTCATACTGGTGGTAGTGGATCATGCCACTAGGTATCCTGAGGCTATTCCCCTTAGGACTACTACAGCTCCTGCAGTAGCCAAAGCCCTCATTGGTGTCTTCACCAGGGTAGGGTTTCCTAAGGAGGTGGTTTCAGACAGAGGTTCCAACTTCATGTCTGCTTACCTGACCCACATGTGGAAGGAGTGTGGGGTGCAGTACAAGTTTACTACACCCTACCACCCACAAACCAATGGCCTTGTTGAGAGGTTCAACAAGACATTGAAAGGCATGATCATGGGGCTCCCTGAAAAACTCAAAAGGAGATGGGATGTCCTACTACCATGCCTGCTTTTCGCTTACAGAGAAGTGCCACAGAAGGGGGTAGGTTTCTCACCCTTTGAACTTCTGTTTGGCCATCCTGTGAGGGGACCACTCTGTCTTGTAAAGGAGGGCTGGGAGAGACCTCTCCAAGAACCCAAACAAGATATAGTGGACTATGTGCTTAGCCTAAGGTCCAGAATGGCTGAGTACATGGAAAAGGCATCCAAGAACCTTGAGGCCAGCCAGGAGCTTCAGAAGCACTGGTATGACCAAAAAGCTGCACTGGTTGAATTCCAACCTGGGCAACAGGTATGGGTTTTGGAGCCAGTGGCACCAAGGGCCCTCCAGGACAGATGGAGTGGCCCTTACCCTATCCTAGAGAAAAAGAGTGAGGTCACCTACCTGGTTGACCTGGGCACCAACAGGACACCCAAAAGGGTTATCCATGTGAACCGCCTAAAACTCTACAATGACAGGGCTGACATCACCATGCTGATGGTGACAGATGAGGAACAGGAAGCTGAGAGTGAACCTCTCCCTGATCTCCTCTCCCACAGCCCAAAAGATGGGTCAGTAGATGGAGTTGTCTTTTCAGACACCCTCACTGCCCAACAGCAGACTGACTGCAAGCAAGTCTTGCAGCAGTATGCTGGGCTCTTTCCTTGACCCCTGGTCTGACAAACTGGTGTACCCATGATGTGGACACTGGTGACAGTGCACCTGTCAAAAACAAGATCTATCGTCAGTCAGACCAAGTTAAGGAAAGCATCAGAGCTGAAGTCAGCAAGATGCTGGAGCTAGGGGTTATTGAGCCCTCTGAGAGCCCCTGGGCTAGCCCAGTGGTTCTGGTCCCCAAACCTCATCAAAAGGGTGAAAGAGAGAGATGAGGTTTTGTGTGGACTATAGGGGTCTCAACTCTGTCACCAAGACAGATGCACACCCTATCCCAAGAGCTGATGAACTGATAGACAGATTGGGTGCAGCCAAATACCTGAGTACCTTTGACTTAACTGCAGGGTACTGGCAGATTGGCATGGCCCCAGGAGCCAAACAGAAAACAGCATTCTCCACACCTGATGGGCATTTTCAGTTCACTGTTATGCCCTTTGGTTTAAAGAATGCCCCTGCCACCTTCCAGAGGTTGGTGAATCAAGTCCTTGCTGGGTTGGAGTCCTTTAGTGCAGCTTATCTTGATGATATTGCTGTCTTCAGTTCCACCTGGCAGGATCACCTGGTCCACCTTGGGAAGGTTTTAAAGGCCCTGCAAACTGCAGGCCTAACTATCAAGGCATCCAAATGCCAGATAGGGCAGGGCACTGTGGTGTACTTGGGCCACCTGGTTGGTGGAGGCCAGGTACAACCCTTACAGCCCAAGATCCAGGCTATCCTGGACTGGGTAGCTCCAACAACTCAGACCCAAGTCAGGGCATTCCTTGGCTTGACTGGGTACTACAGGAGGTTTGTGAAGGGATATGGGTCCATTGTGACTCCCCTCACAGAACTCACCTCCAAGAAGATGCCAAAGAAAGTAAACTGGACAGTTTGTTGCCAAAAGGCTTTTGACACTCTGAAAGAAGCAATGTGCTCAGCACCAATTCTAAAAGCACCAGATTATGCCAAGCAGTTCATTGTGCAGACTGATGCCTCTGAGCTAGGGATAGGAGCGGTCCTATCCCAGACCAATGATGAAGGCCAAGACCAACCTGTTGCTTTTATAAGCAGAAGGCTTCTCCCCAGGGAGCAGCGTTGGAGTGCCATTGAGAGGGAGGCCTTTGCTGTGGTCTGGTCCCTGAAGAAGCTGAGGCCCTACCTGTTTGGAACTCACTTCCTAGTTCAAACTGACCACAGACCTCTCAGGTGGCTAATGCAAATGAAAGGAGAAAACCCAAAACTGTTGAGGTGGTCCATCTCCCTACAGGGAATGGACTTTGAAGTGGAACACAGACCTGGCACTGCCCATGCCAATGCAGATGGCCTTTCCAGGTTCTTCCACTTAGACAATGAAGACTCCATAGGGCAAGGTTAGTCTCATCATCTTTCGTTTGGGGGGAGTTGTGTGAGAAAGTGCCATCTTTCTTACATGGTATGCCCCACTTTTTGCTGAATGGCTGATGTACTTTGACTGAGTGTGCCCTGGGCTCCTGCCAACCAGGTACCCAGGGCCTGTGTTCCTTCCCTAAAATTGCATTGATACCTACACCCAATTGACATCCCTGGCCACAGGTCAGCCCCTGGTAAATGGTACCATGGGTACCCAGGGCACTGTGACCAGGGAAGGCCCCTAAGGGCTGCAGCACTTGTTGTGCCACCCTTAGGGACCCTGCACCTTTACACACACACACTGCCTTTGCAGGCTGCGTGTCTTGGTGCAGAACAAAAGTGAAGAGTCGACATGGCTCACATCCCTGTGTGCCATGCCTACAAGCCACTGCCCTGGCCTAGGTCAGCCACCCCTCTAGCTGGGTGCACTATGCCAGTGGTGAGGGCATAGAGGCATGAGCCCTGTGCCCCTACAGTGCCCAAGTCCATTCTTGGGCATTGTAAGTGCAGTGCTGCCATTAAGAGTATATGGTGCTGGGAGTCTGTCATTACGAACTCCACAGCACCATAATGGCCCCACTGAAGACTAAGAAGTTTGGTATCAAACTTCTCAGCACATTAAACCCCCACTGATGCCAGTGTGGGATTTAATGTAAAACGCACTCAGAGGGCATCTTAGAGATGCCCCCTGAAACCAACCCGACCTCCAGTGTCCGGACTGAGTGGCTGCCCAGGCTGCCACCACCAGACATGTTTCTGGACCCCTGGGTCGAGAGCCTCTGCTCTCAGGGGCCTGAAACAATGCACATCCCGGGACGAGGTGCCAAAGCCTCCTCCCCCAGGATGGGCAGGGGGAGCTTCAAAGGCCTGCCGCCTTTGGAGTTTCCCCAGACCATTTGCTGCTTCCAGCAAACTGGTCCCCACTGGTTCTACCCCCACTCCTGGCGGGAGAACCGGCGGGAAAACCAGAAGCAGGAAATGGGTTGTGCCCACCTCTGCCAACTCCACCCCTAAGGTGGGGGAGGCGAGGTGAAGCACAAACTCGAGTCCCCGCCATCTTGAGGATGGGGGACCTGGCCAACCAGGGACAGGCTCCTGTCCCCCTCCCACTGGAGAGGAACAGAATAGGGGGTGTACCCACCCCAGGGAAGGGACTCATTGGTCCCTGCCCTTACCTACCTGTAACCACCCCTAAATTTAGTATTTAGGGGCTCCCTGAACCTTCCTTCCGGAGTTCCCAAATCCGAAAACAAGAAGAGAAGACGAAGCAAGAAGACCAGCCGTGCAGCTGCTAAAAAGGAGGCGACAACAACTGACTTGGCCCCAGCCCTACCGGCCTGTCGACCTCTGAACCTGCTCCTGCGGAATCCCGGCCTCAGCAACCTCACAAACCCCGGAGGACCTGACTTCTGTGCTACAGCCTTCGACCCAGGGACTCCCACGAGCAGTGGTACTGCTCAAAGAAAACCTACCAAAGACCCGGCCCTGGCACGGAGCCGCGAAACCTGCACACTCTGCACCCGCCGAGTCCAGCCTGTGCCTGAGTGACCAAAGACCTCGAGGACGACCCCCGGCGATTCTGACCTGGAATCCAGTGGCCAAGGACCCTCCTCGGCGACCCAGACGACGCCTGCAGCCTCAGGACAAGGGACCCCTCCAACCGCGACCAGCAGGGGTAAGATTTCCCGACCTCAAAAGACACCCCTGCACCCGGCGCCCCACGGCCCCCTGTGCCCAACTCCTGGGTGTCTACCTATCCTCCAAGACCCCAACTTACCTCCTGAAGTGTTGGTCGTCCCTGAAGAATCACCGTCCCCGAGCCTGCAGCCTTTCTTCACCTTTCACGACCTCTATTGTTTAACATTGAGCGCCCGACGGCTCAAAAGCACCCTGCACCCAGCCGCCCGAGTGCCCCTGGAAGTGCAACCTCTATCCTAACCTACTTCCCTACTTGCCCTGAGCAAGTGACCAGGAGCCCAGCTCCCACAGTCGCGTGGCCTGCTTGCCAGCAGCCACCAACCCGGGGCCCCCGCCTGCCATAGGATAACATTGGGCCTTCTCACTCTGCACCCGGCCGCCCCTGTGCCGCTGAGGGTGTAAAAACTGTACTTACCTGATCCTGGGGGACCCCTGAGTCTTACCCAGAACCTTAACCCTGCCAGTCAAGTACTTACCCGAAATCCGATAACTCACTTTTCTTCCATAGGGTTCCATTGACTGATTTTCTGCGAAATTTCTTCTAAGTGTGGAGTTCTGAAACTTTAGAATATTCACCAAAAATCAACCGAGTCACGAAAACGAAAATACTCACCTAGTATTAGGAGGGCCTCAGTGCTGGACCCGAGTGCCCAACACTGGCCCTAAAAAGTAATCGCAACGTTACTTACCGTTAACTCACTTTTCCTTCATAGGGATCCATTGACTGGTTTTCTGTGAAATTTCTTCTAAGTGTCGATTTCTGTATTTTACAAATATTCTTTAAAAATCGAACAAACTACAAAAACGTAATTACTTACCTGTTTTAAGTAAATGTCCCAGTGCTGAACCTAGGAGTCCAGCACTGGATTACAAAAATAACGTAAACATACTTTGCTTGCACACTGTATTTCCTTTCATAGGATAACATTGGTAATTTTATCCAGAAAAGTTTCTAAGTGTCAGCTTTTGAAATATAGTAATATTCTTCAAAAATCACTACAATAACCAAAACGCTTTTTCTTACCTGTTTACAGGAAGTGTCCCAGGACTGAATCCAGGATCCAGTCCTGTGGTTAGAAAAAGTGCTCTGCAAAGTAATCAATTGTAATTAAGCATAATTTTCCATTGAGCTCAATGTTGCATTGAATTTGACCCTGTGTTGCCTCTTGCACCAACTGTGATTACCACTATCTAAAAAGTCTATTGCCTATCTGTAAGGTGAATAACCAAAGCATCTCATACTGAGAAAGTATATTTTGACCCTATTGTTGGTTCTAAAATAAAACAAGCATATATTTTTATATACAAACCATTGGCCTAGAGTTCAGTTCTTGAGTGTGTGGCTTCATTTGCTGACTGAGTGTGTACAACAAATGCTTTACACTGTCCTCTGATACTGCCTTACTGCTCGACCAAGCTACCACTTTGGAGAGTAAGGTTATATCTAACTTTAGCCTCTGTCAACCCTCTGGGGGACTGTGGACTCTGTACACCCTGAACCTTACTTGGGTACAGTATATACAGAGCCACTTTCCTACATTGGGCATCCAGGATGATATCCAAGTTTCAATGAAGCTGGCCTCCTGACCTTGTTTGCTACCTTCCGGAAATCCCACCAGGCGTAAGTTGTTGCGACGTGCTCGGTTTTCAGTGTCTTCGGCTCTTTTGTGTAGCTCCTTAGTGTGGGATTGTAGGTGGGCCACTTGTTCTTGCAGTTGGTGGACAACGTCCTCCACCGTGGAGAGGCGAGACTCGGCCTCCGAGATGCGGGCTGTGGCGTTGCGCAGGTCCTGCCGGATGAGGGACATGTCGACTCGGACTTCTCCGATCTTCTCTTCCACTGATGTCCGAGATGCGTCAATGGCTTGCAGGATTGCGGCCAGGTCATTACCCGGAAGAGATAGGCCACCCGCAGCTCCTTCCGGGGGGTCCTGTTCAACTGTGGTGAACTGGTCCATTTTTGTTTGTGTATGGGTGGTAGAGGATTTAGCGCCGCGATCTCTCCCCATGTTTGGTGAAGGAAGGGCTCGTAGGGCCGGAGCCGATGCGCCTCCGAGTCAGATTCCCGCAGTCGAGGGTCACCAGGGCTTTCGATCTCGTTATGCTGCGCCAGGGCAAGGGCGTTCCAGGACTCAAGTAGAAAGATACACCAGTGGTGGGGGTTCGGGGTAGGCAGCCACCTCTGAGGGCCAGGTGAGTGGACCTCGCTGCAAGGGCGACTCCCCCGGGAAAGGGCGGGTGTGTTCGGAGGTCCGAGGAGAAATGGGATCCCACCGCCCCGAGGTCTTTTAGTTGGTGGGCCGACGCCGGGCCTGGACAGAGCCCTGGTGCGATAAGAGCAGGAGTCGCCGGGCTGGGCCCCCCCTAGCTGTGAGGTGAGGTAGCCAGGAGTCCTTGATGAGCGAACTAAGGCACAGCGGGTCTCTTTCGTGTAGAATGTTGGTCGGGGGGATCCCCTGAAGGGAAAACACAGCTTGGAGTATGTGGATAGCAGTCTATTGGTTATTGTTCACCCGGGTGGTGGCCCCGGTGCGGCAGGACAGCGGCCCACCAGGGGCAAGTGCTTATTTCACCCTGCGGTGGGCATGGAGATCGCAGCAGGTAGGGTTGGGTCCCCTCCAGGAGTCCACCGCAGCACGGTGCCATAGCCAAGCTCCCACGTGGCAGGTATCGGGCGTCACACCTCCATGGGGTCTCAGTGGTGGCAGGGCAGGCCCCAACCCCATCCAGAAGGCCTCTCCAACTCTCCCGCTTTACGTCCAGCGGGACCCGGGAAGTCCGATCTGAGGGATCTGCGTGGGCCCAGCGTGCCTATGTGTGTCAAACGCGGGCCTCCCTAAGAGTCTAAGGACCCGTCGGGGGTTATGTGTAATTGCGGGCTTTGACGGGTCTAGGAGGGAGGATCCAGGGGTCAAACCCGGTACGGGATCAGTGTCGGGCCTGTGTGTGGGTGTGTCCTGGGTTCGTGTCAGGCCTCCCTGGGGTCCGGTCGTCAGGACACCCATCAACGAGATCCGGGGATGCAGGTGCAGGCCGTGGGTGTCGCCTAGGCTGCAGCGGCTGGCGGGGATACTTCAGAACCGGGCCCGGCCAGGTGTCAAGGCCACCAGAGTCCAGGTGAGCCAGTGTGAGAGCGAGGAGGGGGGAAATGGTGGGGGGGCCCCCTCCCGGAGCCCCCGCTGCCCGATCAGTGCAGCCAAACCCCCCACCACAGTCCCGCTGCGATACGGGTCCCGGGACTACAGCAGGCCGGGGAAGTCGTGCGGGACAGGCCCCCACATCCTCGCGCCGCCACCTCCAACACTCACCGGGGGCCTTCGAGGGGATCCGCTCACTCACCGTCCAGACCGCCGGAGTCGTGCCTGCCGATCCGAGGGGCACCGCCGGTAGTCACCACTGCACCCAGGCTCGGCGGGCCCGGCCGAGGCCCGGGCCGACTCCCGTCCGCGGGAGGACAGCACTCAGGGTGGGGGGGGGTCAGTGCAGCCGATGGGATGCCCTCGCCGCCCGAAGTGGCGGCCGAATCCCCCAGTCTTACTTCAGTCCGTCTGTCGATTGTAGCTTCAACGGGACAGGGTCCCACAGCGATTTCAGGGATTCGGCCGAGGGAAGGAGGTCTCACCCCGGGCCACGCGGCCGGACGTCTCACTCCAGATCACCGAGGAGCAGGGGAGATTCTGGGCCACACAGCTCCTCTCTCCCCGCCGCCAGGCAAGCCGCCGGGTCTGCAGGTCACAACGCAGGGCTCCCAGGTCGTAGGCGGGTTGGGTCCGCCGCCGATCCCACGGTATCAGGCGTGGATTAGGGCCGCGGGGTCCAGAGAGCGGGCGCCGCCATTTTGAGGTTTGACGATGAGGAGAAGTAGGTGACAACCGGACACTGCACACGATTTTGCGGCAGTCTTCGTCACGGACGGGTGGCACAGGTTATGGCGAAGTACTGGCCGCAAATTATAGGGATGGATGGCTGCCAATGGTGGTGGATCTTGGTGCGGATGACGGTGGGGTCCGGAGCACTCTTAGAGTGCGACCGCCATCTTGACACTCCAAGCCACCGTAGTATACATTTTAACACATTATTTGACTGTTTTCAGACATAATGACAGAAAAAGCAAGATACATCACATCACAGAAAGGAACACAATTACTCTCTCTCATGGGCTAAACGTACAGCCAAGAAAGGTAAAGCACAGAAACTATCAATTGGAAATGTACCGAATATTACTCTAATGCTTGCTATGGGAGGGCCACAACAAAAATGATATTGCTACAAATGTAAGGGAACACCACCCCCCCCCCCCCCCCCCAATGTCAATGAAATTGAAGTAAGGCATGTACTACAAGATTTAGGAGAGGCAAGCACTAGTTCCCAAGAGCCCACAACTAAAATACTAAAAGCTGTGCTCCCTAAAGTCCTTGGGCACATCACTGGCCAGCTACCACCTATTCCGACCTTAAAAAGCTTAAGAGCATGAACTAAAAAAGCCACCGGTGATACCTCTCCATCCCCCAGAAGATACCAAGATATCCAAATTCCTGAACACTTAACCACCACACATAGTAAGGAACCCTTCCTCTTACATGGTAACCTTAACAATGATAAACACATCTTAATATTTTCTACAGCAGATAACCTATTAAAACTATGCCAATATCAAACATGGATGACGGATGGGAAATTCAAAATGTGCCCCAAACTATTCACTCATAAATACACCATAAAGTGAATCTCAAAGAGCTAATATACAATTTGTATATACCCTATCACAATAATAAACAAAGTAGCACTTACTATGAACTAGTAAACCATATCAAAATTAAAACCACAAAACTTCTCCCCACATAAAATAATAATAGATTTTGAACAAGCCATGATTCAAACGATGCAAAAACTTTTGTTTACCAACAATCTGCACTAAGGGGACAATTATGATGACGGTGGGACCGCCATCGGAACCATCTTATCCGCCCGCCATATTTCAATAGCGGGTGGAAGGTTGGCGGTCGGGAACACCGACCACCACGCATTCGACGGGCTCCTTGAGCCCGCCGTTGCGGTGGAGGGGGTTGTATTCCCTACCATGGTGGCGGTGCCTGCCAGGCACCGCCTTAGGGATTACAATGTCCCTTTCCGCCCGCCTTTTCATGCGGGTTAACCCGCCATAAAAAGGCAGGTGGAAAGGGACTTTGGGGGCCCGTTGTGGGCCCCCTTTCCCCTTGGCCCTCTGATATGGGCACTGGGGGGCACCTATGATGCCCCCCTACATATCCCTGCACCATGTGGCAGGCAACGCATGGTGCCTGCCACGTCGTGCAGGGTTACGTCAGGTGTCCCTATTTTGCATTGCGGCGGGAGTGCTGTACTCAGCAGCACCCGCTGCAATGCAAAGTATAGACATTGCAACCTCCGTGGTGGGGGTCGCAGCATAATGCCTATGTAGGGACAGCCCACAGTCTGTCGGGCGGTCCCGATTTACGTCCGCCCGCCATCCTAATCAGCCCTTAAGTGTAGAATATGCAACAATTTAAAAATAAAAAATGATTGCATTAGCCTATGTTCCTGTCACAGAGGTAACTAACAACTACAACTCACTTGTAGAAAGTCCTTTCTACCACCAAAACGAACACAAACTAAGTCCCCTAATGAATTATTTTTAAGACACTTGGGTTGGCAGACTGCACCACTCTGGACACAGATGCCAACCTAAATTCCAAATACCATAGTGGAATGTCTACGACAGCCCCATGGCTCAAGAAGCCAAAACCAACAACACAGTAGAAGGATGGAACAATGCCTTCAACCCCACACTAGGCAGAACCCAGCCTACAAAAAGAACAAAGCTATCAGCAACTATGAATGGAACAATTAGTAACCCAAATTAAACCTAAAGTTAGCAAACAAACCAGCAGAATGTTAAAAATACTACAATGTAAAGTAAAATTTATTAACAACAAAGGAGTACACTACTTAGATTCAATAGCCTAAAGCATATTATAAAACAATACTTTTGTTACACAGTAACCAAAAAAAACAAAAGAACAACCCTAACCAGCAAAAATGACATATTTTATCCAAATATTAAACAAATTATTTATACATCAATCAAAAAATATACAACTAAAAGTGTGAATATGACTGATGAATACAATTGATATGTATATTAATTAGTTAAAAAATGAAAAAGTCACCAACCAGAAAGTTCAAAATTACAGGTAAAATCAAATAAAAACAATTAACTGCAACAAATAAAAATTTATTATAACAAGTACCAATCACATAAAATATTCATACATAATAAAATATAACATTTTCCACCCCTACAAAATAACTTTAATATACCTTACTGTTATGTAGCTGCCGAGTTTCCTTTGTGTCCATGAAGCAAAATATATAATCCACTGAAAAGGGAAAAATAATGTTTCAAAAACCCAAAACAATTGAAAAATAAAATAGGTCCAAAAGAAATCCATCAAAGTAATTCAGTCGTACTAAACCATAAAACCCCCAAAAAATGGTCAAAAAAAGAAATGCTCACGGAAACCCGAAAAATCAAAGGAAATCGACATTAAAAATATTGGTTTACTAGAAACCAAAATGATTACCTTTAAAAAAAATGCAAAATCCAAATGTCCATACAAAACCCTATGCTCTGTAAACCAGTAAATTAAAATGCAATACCTACCGACAAAAAACAGTATCTTCAAATGTAACATAATCATCACAATTAATCTATACAAAGGACATAACATACTATTACATATAATAATGATACATTACTAACAAACACTACCTAAGCCTAACACAAAAGACTAGTAAACAAAATTACCAAAACTACCAATAAACCTTTCAAAACCACAAAACAACATTATAACTACTATTTACTAGTACCCACAAAATCCTCCTTACCCTCAAAACCATATAAAAACAGCAGCACCTTCCCGTGGCTTACTTACAGAAAAACTAACCCAAAATGAGTCAAACAGACTACAGTAGATAAGTTAGTAGTTAAAAAATGGCTGTAAATTACACTAAAAAATACTATCTCCCTATTGAAAGCAATGGGGGTTTAATTACAAATATGTTTAAAAATTTTTTTTTAAAAATATACAAAAAATGTACTTAATGTAAAACATATCAAAAAAGTGATATGAAAATATAAAACAACTATGTATAACATAAAATAAACAGTACTACAAAAAATATAGTATTATTTAAATTATACTTAAAAATGTATGTGAAAATTGTTTTTAAGAAGTATGTGAAACAATTGTATTAATGTACAAAAAAATACATGTACCACAACGTAAAAGAATAACAAATGTAGACATTTACAGCACTGTTTAAATATTATTTACATGTTTTATTTAATATTAAAACTGTAACAACATGAGGTAGACAGGCTGGCAGTTGGGAAGGAAAGGGGAAAACAGTTGCCATACCGGTTTTCCAGGGGCGCGTAGCCCCCTTGATAGCCACACCTCTGGTATGGGCGAGTGAGCTCTGTACGCCAAGAGAGGGGATCTCCCATGTTGGAAGTGGGCAGAATGGTGCATCCTGGGATAGCCAGATACCACACTTTGCAGGAAGTGGTCATCAGGAGGGAGGGAACCTGGTAGCCCATTGGGTAGCAATGCATCCTACCCCAAGGGCATTTTCTGAGCATAAAAAGGACATCACTGGCACAGAACTCAGATCTCATTGAACTGGAGAAGAGGACCGGTGAAAAGAGGACTGCACTTACTGGTCCTTGTGGCTAGCAAAGGAAAAGAGACTGCACCTGCTTTGTCACAGGGCCACAAAAGCTAAAGAAACCTCCTGGGCAAGTTAGTAGCCCAGATCTTCGCATCGCTGCCACTTGCCGCCGTGTTGCACCACAGACCAGTACCCGATGATCAAAGTTGTGTCTTGTGGATTGTTACCTGCCTTGTTATGTTGGCCTAGGCCTGGCTGCCATGCTGCTTTTCTTTGCGCACGTTACACTGGGCCGGGCCTTCCTCGCCCTTTGCTCGTGCCAAGTTCTTTTGCACTGTCTGCATTTTCTGTTGTTCACCTTTTTGGGCTCAGTCTGCACAAACATGTACAAGGTCACATAACAATGTATTCTGGTTCTTCCTGATATGGCCAGTCTCGCGCACCCAGACATAACATTATGTGCAATTGCCATGAAGGATTTGATATGCTTTTAATACTGTGGTTTACTAGCGCTTAAACACACTTGGAGAAATCCCTTTCAGTGAGAAGAGCTATGATGTCCTGCTGATGTAATTCTGCATCTAGAGACTGAGGTATGGGGGTTCGCTAGTCAAAGCCCAGAGGTCTTCTATTATTATAATAAACTATCTTACTGCAAGGGAGGGTGGTAATGTTATTTAAACGTTTATCCACTGAGCTCTGAGATGCTTTCCCCGTTTGTATTCTATGGAATTGTAACCATGCTGCTTATATTAGTCATATGCATTATGCTATTAGTACTGACACGTGTACTGTACATTAGAGCACGTAGGTTGGAATAAACATTTTAACCTATTCAGTGTCTCTTCCTACGCACCTTGTGGACAAGTACGAGTGAGTGACGAAAGAGTGTTCTTGCTTCTGTGAGTCCTGAGATAAAGATACCGTGTTCTGGGTTGTCCAAACATTAGTACTTGGGTGCTAATGGGATGCTAAGCTAGTTGGGTTGGGGTTTTTGGGTGCTACGGTATATGGTGGCAAACCACTGTATTCCGGGGTCTCATTTTCCTGTGCATAGCTCTGTGTATGTGCAGAAACCTTAAGACATGGCGCGACCACCGTGGGGCTGCTTATCTGCGAGACGCTTGAGTAGTACTTGTGCTTGTCCACAAAACCCTCACGTACGCTTCCGGAGGCGTAAGTGACGGTGATACCTCCTATATTGAACGTTTTATAGGTTCTTTCAAGCTTGAAATTATTAAAAAAGGTTACATAAATAACCCATTTTGTGCTCCCTGTTAGGTTGTCGAATACAATTGTTTAGTTATGGCTGGTGTGGCGATAGCTGCACATAGCCGAGGACCAATCCGAGAACACCTAGGTGTATACGGAGTGCCCGATGCTGGGGTCGAGTTAGTCTTTGTGGTTCAAGCCGATCCGGCTTATCACTTTGAAGTGTTTTACACTTGGATCACTTTTGAAGCGGTGGATGCAGGTGATAAGCTGTTTCATGAATATAAACCCACCGCTATTCCTGCTGCCTATCGACCCTATACCACTCTTGAAGTACCTCTCACGGCTTGGCAGCACCGTGTTTGGTTTAATGGCGCCCTCCCACAACCAAATACCGCAGTTCGTTTAGGCCCCTTATCCATTGAGGGGGCCACTTGGCCTGTATTGGCCGGGTATACCCCGCATCCAAATTATCTGGCATTACCGATTGCGGAACTGCGCACTATGCATACCGAACTGGTGCGAGTGCATCGAGCCTTAGTGACATACGTTACAGGTAGCCTACATGGAGCTGCCCCTGTAGTCGCTGGCCAACCAGCTGTTGCAGCTGGAGTGACCATAAGTCCTGTCATGGTAAATTCTGTGATGGGCAAACGTCCACAAAATAAGGACGATTATCCTTACTGGCTTGCAGAAAAGTTCGATCAGATAGAAGCGGTGTTTCCACATACATCCCCGGTGGATAAACACCGCATCCTTACGATAAGTTTGCCAAAAGACTTAATCCCCGATTTGACATCATGTGAAAACTGGGGTAAGGTATTCGCAGCAGTTTATTCAAAATGTTTTGGTACTCCTTCCATGACGGTTCTACCCTCTGTAATTAAAAAAGTACAGGACGAACATGGCCCTGAAGCGGCTGTGGAATTAGGGATGAGACTAGTGGGAGTGTTTGATGTAGTAGCAGAGCTGATCCTTGGAAATGTCAAGGGCGATGCTATGAACTTTCAAGTAGCGAATGCTTTGGCTTTAGTCCCAGAGTTGGACAGGCCTCGCGAATTACCGAAAATCATTGCCCGGGCTTATAAAACAATTGGAAGAAATAGCCTAGGCAACAAGCCTTTTGTAAAAACGCAAACTCAATCGCAAACACAAGTTATACAAACAAAAAGTGCATCTGAGAAAGATGATAAACCAGTCTTCACAAAAAAAAGTTGGAGACAGAAAAAACAGGGTAAGCAACAAAAGAAGCCGGGGTCGAGAGGCGCTTCCCCAGTTTCGGTTTCTTCTGAACGTACTTATGATTTACGTGATAGGTCGAGAATGAAATCACCAGAAAGGTTTCAGAGCTCTGATACGCGTTCTCCTCGTTCTTCACAGGCCCAGACGTCGTCACAGGCTGGTGGAGGAGGACGGCAAGATAGAGGAAGGGGCCGAGAGGCTCCCCAGGAGCGAGACCAACCTCGACAACAAGTCAGAGGGAAAGCAGAAGATTTTCATCTTCCTCGACCGCAATTTCAGAAGAAAAAGGTTGCCGCTGTCACAGCGAAATATGCCTCAGACCGTGAGAACGAGACTCCAGAGTTGGACGTGGGCAGTGACCCTCCTAGACAGCGCCGCGGAAGTTACCATAGTGCGGGAGGCGCTACGTCCTCATATGGAGGCGACAGCAACTGAAACATTCGTTACTGTAGAGACAGCTGACACGAGAGTGGCACCCCCTGACAGACTATATAATATAGTTATACAAATCGAAGGTGACATACCGCGTGAAATAAAAGGGATTTTTTGGGAAAATCTAACCTCTTCATATGACATTTTGTTAGCAGAGGTGGATTGGCCACCCCATTCGTTTTAGCTGCACATAAAGGAGAGGAGGTAATCCTTCCAAGCTTTTCAAAGCATGTCCCAAAAGACAAAGCTGAAGCACTTGCAGCTGAGTGGGCTGTGTACCTGGCACCAGCGTTATACCGCAACCATGTGGGATGGGATGAAGAATCACCTCCTCATGCAATACCTTTGCGGTCACTACCGCAGCCACAACCCCAATATCCCATCAAACGGCAGGCAAAGGCCCCGTCTCCGAAATTCTGACACAGTTGGAATATCAGGGAGTAATTGAACCATGCGTATCACCTATGAACAATCCCCTTTTCGTGGTTTCTAAACCCGACGGATCGTACCGCTTAGTTTTGGATTACCGGCATTTAAATACTCATTGTCGGAACTTTGCGGTGCAAAATACACACAGTTCTGCGCTTGTAGACAGTCTTGTTCGTAAAAAATACAAAACGACACTTGACCTTTCAAACGGTTTCTACACGCACAACCTAGCCCCGGAGAGTGGTCAATGGACCGCATTCACATCCGGTGGTAAATTATTCCAGTTCCGGCGATTACCCATGGGCTATAAAAATAGTCCGGGTATATTCGCCGCCCGTTGTTTCTTTGTTAAATGACATTGATCAAGACGCATGTTCGTACGTTGATGACATCTATCTGACAGACGACGAGTTATATCAGCATCTGTCCCGTGTGGACCGCATTATTCTTGAATTTGCGGAGCAGGGTTACAAATTTAACTTTGCTAAGTCACACATTGCTGAATTTACCGTTCTGTTCTTGGGCTATGAGCTCAATAATGAAGGTAAGGGCTTAGCCCCCATTTCTTGGAAAAATGTGCACATTTGTGCCCCCAAATACTCTGAAGAAGCTTCAGTCTTTGCTGGGTTTCCTGAACTTCGGGCGTACTTACATTCCCGAATATGCCCAGCGTATCAAGCCTTTGTATGCTTTGATACAACCTACTTATTCAAGGTCTTGCTGGCTGCCTGAGCATACCTCAATTCTGCAGTCTTTGCAGACAGACCTTTTGGAGTCTAAATATCTTTTGACTCGTGATAACCACACAAACCTGGTGATTAGAATAATTCCGGGGCGGTGGGATTCACCTATTTAACCTTTAATGAAGGTGATACAGTACCTATCGCATACAAGTCACATCTGTACACTTCCGCTGAATTGCGCTTTACATCTGTTGAAAAAGTTCTGACTGCAGTGCAAATAGCGATTCTAAAAGAACGCGCACTGGCACAGGGTAAGCGGATTCTGGTGGTAACACCCTGTCCTGCCCTGGAGGCAGTAACAAAAGCAAGTGTACCGAACTCTAAAGCAATGCATCCCCGTTGGATACAATGGGCTACATCTTTGACGTCTTCGGACGTCACTTTTGTTTTTGATTCTTCTCTTCAGACTCAGGAGTTTTTGCAGTATGAATTCGTTCATCCTCCTCCTTTGTTTTTACTACCGCTTGAGGATTACAAATGTGTGATCTACACCGATGGTTCGGCGCAACCGGCCACTGGGTCCAAGCACGCTTATTCAGCTGCATGTGCTATTGTTGCGGGTTCCTTTGTGAATGGAACGTTCAAATCCTCTGAAGTGCACACTCGCACACTTGGAGACAGTACCGCACAATTGGCCGAGCTGCATGCATTGCTACTTGCACTTGAGTTCGCTTCACAGGATGAGACCACTCTTATTGTATGTGATTCTTTTTACTGTGTACAATCTTACAATGACAATCTGTTTTTCTGGTCGAAAACGACTACAAGGACGCAAAAGGGAGCACAATTAAGCATAAAATGCTTTGGGTTCGAGTGGCAGAATTGCAACAACGTCTGCCCCTCACACAGGTGGTTCACACCTTAGGCCATCAGCGGGTGGGCGCACACGCTATTGGTAACGATCTGGCAGATGAAGCTGCCCGTTCAGCAGTAGTCACGTGTTCAGTAGCAGCGGTTACCAGGTCCATGTCTAAAATAGACCCTGTAATATTAGCAGCTATTGCTGCAACCAAGGAAGGTAATAATTACCCTACAGGTTTCCCTTCCAAGTATTCTTACACATTAAGTCCCGATCAGGTTCCTTATGTAACTATACCTGACGTTGGAGATCGGCTGATCCCCAACGCGGACCGCAGGAGTGCCTTGATATCAGCTGCACACGAAGGCATGGCTTCTGCTCATGCAGGTGTGTCAGCTACGGTTTTCATCTTGCAGCAGCGTTATTGGTGGCGTGGGTTATATAAAGACACCCGTGCTTTTGTGCTTTCTTGCGACGTTTGTCAACAGATTAAGCCTTCCACGGTAACACGTCCACCACAAACACCGCTCTGCATTGCTAACAGACCCTTTGGGTGTGTTTACTTGGATCACTGCGGTCCATTCTCATCAGACACTGCCTATAAATACATCTTGGTGGCAGTGGACTCGTGCACACGGTTTCTCTGGGTCTGGCCACAACGGAGTGCTGACGCCCGAAATGTGATCAGGGATTTGCGTGTCTTTGTGGGAATTTTCGCATGCGGCACCTTCCATTCGGACCAAGGTCCAGCGTTTGCCTCTAGGGCTTACAAGGATGCAATGGCTTCGCTTGGGGTGCGGGTGAAATTTTCGTCTCCGTATAGGCCTGAGGGCAACTCTATCGTTGAACGAATGAACCGTGACTTAAAGCAATCCTTAACAGCTAGGGTTTTAGGTACTGGCAGGAACTGGCTGGCCCATTTGTATACCGTTCAGCGTGCACTTAATAATCTCCCTAGAAGACCTCTGGGTGGGCGGACCCCATACGAAATGCTCTTTGGCATAAGAATGTTTGTGCCTGACCTTGAAGGTCCAGACATCGCGGCGCAATCCGCCAAGTTTGATGTAGATAACCACTCTGCTATGTTACAGGACTTACAAGAAGCCCGAGACAAACTTGCAACTACACATTTGCCTTCAGCCACAGATCCTGCGTTGCAGATTCCGGTAGCCGGCTGGCTTCCGAAAGTTGGAGAACTGGTTCGAGAGAAGGTTGAAAACAAAAAGAATTTGGCCCCTCTTTTCGTGCACCAGTTCCAGTTCTTGGCCTGAAGGGAACACGTACAGTCATTTTACCACCGCTTCCTGGTCGCAAAGAGAACAGATACATCTCAGTTGAAAATGTCAAGCTACAGCGCCTGGCCGATCCTGAATAGTGTCACACCAGCGGTCTCTTGTCCTGCCATTTATCGGACATATGTTCATAGTCCATCTGCACGAACGATCGCTGATGCTGTAATTGAGATGGTTGATTTGCCTGAAACTACGATTGATCCCCAACTCTCCACCAATATCGACGAGGATGAGTATACTTATCCTGCATCAGAATCGGTGGCACATCAACCAACAACGCCACTAAGCCCGACTCGTTATTCCTTTGATTCGGATTCCACATCTTCAAAAGTTCCATCCAAGTTCAGTATTTTTATATCCTGGTTTAGAGACAATTTTTTGATTCCCCCTGGACATACCTCTGGTTGGTACTTTTCTTGATATTTTTGTTCATGTCCATTGGCTTTGTCACAGTGTTTTTTCTACTAATCAATGGTCACTATTTACCTGAACGCTCTGCTGTAGACTATGTTTCTGGAACTTTGGCTCCTCATTCCTCGTCTCACATCATGAAGCGTGACCACACATTTGTGAACATTTCAGCCTTCCCAGTTGCTGATGGCATCGTATGGGATGCAGTGAACTATCAAATCCATGGTCCGACGGAAATTATTAATGTACCTAATGTCCTTCGTGTTTCAATGGGTGATGTAGTACAAAATAATATTCATTCTGATGATTGGGATGTGCATGCCGTTGAAGCTTTGTTTGCTGATTTAAAATATTATGCATCTTTTAATGCTGAAGATCTATATATGAATTCTGCTAATTATGCCGATTTGTATTGTTACCAACATTGGGGTAATCATTTTCTCCATAAGCCAAGTGCCCTGCGTGGTTCTGTTAACTATACCCAATGGGAACATTGTCCAAACCCCTTGCCAGGTAGCTCTCAAACTCTTCGAAATAAGTTTAATTATTTTACTGATTTTAATCGGTCGAACCCTGCATCATATTATTTTAGACTTAATAACACATCAACTCAGAAAATTATGTTGACACACACCAAATTGCTTTATTCAGGTTCCTTTCTGAGTGCCCTAGCTGTGGGAGGTTATGAGTATTGGGATAATACAGTGGATTTAAAATCTATTTGGGGCTCCAAGCCATGGCAGGTACAGGGAACCGAGGCGTTGCATCGTGCGTGCCTCATCCTACCCAAATTATGTTCCTAAATGCTTCCATTTATCAGACTACATGTTGGGGCTTAGCAACCACTAAACAATTGAATACGCCATCAATACCATCCCTGTCGAGGTTTTCCGAATGAAAGCTCACGATTCAATCTGTCCCTCGTGTCCCTGCAGGCAATGTTACAAAATAACTCGTTTAATGTTTCTGAGCTGGTTCAGTCACCCTGGTTAGTATGGCCTATATCATCTAATGCATGTCAAATGCGTTTTCATGATACTGGTGCTAGCTACACACAGAATAGGCCTGATCCGAGGTTTACTGATGCCCGTACTGTCACTACATACTCTGTTGGTAAATTATGCAAACAATGGCTGCAACATTCGTCCCTTGATTCTGTTAAACAACATTTGTCCCTCCTTACAGGCAATATTGATCTGTCCGACTTTGTTTTGGGACCTCGTGGTCCCCGACCTAAGAGATTCATTTATGAAACGTATAATGAACTCTGGAAGCTATCACAAATGGAAGCTGCTTCCCGTCTTCGGGAAATAGATCAAGCAAATATGGAAAAGGTGCTTGCTGTTGTTGACAATAGTATTAATACCCTGTCTTCTCGCATTTACACTTTAGAGAATATTGTGTCCTCTGTTGTTGATATTGTACAAGATGATGTTTCTGTGTTATATCATGGTCAGAATCAATTGCGCTCAGTTATGCAGTTTGCATGGACTTTACAAACACTTAAGTTAGGTAAAGTGCCTTGGCATTTTTTGAACACCTCTGCCTTATTTCTACCTTTTAACTTAACTGACAAACAGCAATTTATGTCCATGAAGGATGCAACTTACACTCTATTAAATATCGAAAAGGTGGATCCTTTGCCGTTCTCTGTTGCAGAACTCGATTCTGCTGTATGGCTAGTCCATGGGGTTATAGCTTTACCATTTTCCTTGTTTGAATTTGACTCGTGCATGAAACATTATCCTGTGGGCCGTTACCGGCCATTGGGCAGTGCTTTCCTGCATGAACTCTGGTCCTTGCCTTTCATGTATAAATGCCTTCGGGACGGCAAGGAAGTCTTTCTCACGGGGAGTACTGCGACTCGACTATAGGTCATTCGCTTATTTGTAAACACATTAAATTGCATGGCTCATGCAGCGTTTCCTCTCCTAATCTTGCTTGTGTGCTGAAAGGTATTCCTGCTCCTGTTATTTCACCTACTTTCACTCTCCTTTCCAATGGTAGTTATTTACTTTTAAATAACGAAAACTGTTGTGGCCTGCAGGCTGGCATTCCTTACATTGTAACAGTTTCGCACAGGGTTGTCTGCTGCAAAAATGTGCTGTTTCCTCCCCCTCACGGCAAGGTTGATATCTCTATTTGGCCTTCCATCCCTACCCTGGAAGCAGATTTCAATAGACTGAGCAGAATAAAGGCACTATTATTAAACGAGGAAGTTATGCTCACGTCCGCCCGGGAGACATTCATTCTCCAGGTGGCGAGTACCCACAGTGAAATACAGGCCCTTTTAAACACTAATCTCCCCCAACATTTTGGGGAGTTAATACATCGTATTTTTAACGCATCTAACACTGAAGGCCTAGTGCACTTTTTAAGGTCGTGGGGTCGGGCTTGGTGTCCTCCTTCCAAACTATTTTTGGTGTCATCCCGGCTTTCATACATTCTATTTTTTCCAGTGTCTTTGGCGGTTTCCCATTGATCCTCGCTTTAGCGGCTGGTGTCTTGCTCTTAATTTGCTTTCTGCGCAATGGCTGCTCCCCGATGGGACCTGCTCGATCCAGAACGCCTCCAGCTGCTCCGTGAGCGCCTTTTGGCTGGTTTTGGTGTCTTGCCATTGGCGACACTGAGTGTGTCATATACTCTTTCATTTCGCTTTGCGTATTTCACTTGCGTGCAACCTGTGATGACTTGTGTCCGCTGTCCTTTCACCTGGACTCTGGATTATTGCCTCTCCAATTCGTCATTGTCTGTTCCGGATTTTGTTCAGTTGATGGGTCCCTTAGAGGCCCATGAGCAGGACTGTTCCGTTGCTGGCTGTATGGCACGTGCGGCTGCACTGGGGATTTTGGCGCAATGGGATGTCTGGGCGGCTGCCCAGGATCTCCTACAACGAAGCTGTTTCAATTATCACGCAAGCTGTCCCGCATTGCTTCTGGATGCTCCCTTTGCTGAGGAGCATTCCTGCTCTTTGAACTCTTGGATTGGATGGCATCTATGTTTTTTGACGATTCCAATGATGAACTCTTGGAGGGTATGGCTTTTTTCTGCACTTTCACTTTCATGGATTGACCTGCCCTTCGCCGTTTGGGCGCTCCCTGTGCTCCGACGTCAATTTTCTCCTCTGATGGGCCTCTGTCCTGGCCGCCAGACTGTCCAGGGAGGGTGTCTTGTGGATTGTTACCTGCCTTGTTATGTTGGCCTAGGCCTGGCTGCCATGCTGCTTTTCTTTGCGCACGTTACACTGGGCCGGGCCTTCCTCGCCCTTTGCTCGTGCCAAGTTCTTTTGCACTGTCTGCATTTTCTGTTGTTCACCTTTTTGGGCTCAGTCTGCACAAACATGTACAAGGTCACATAACAATGTATTCTGGTTCTTCCTGATATGGCCAGTCTCGCGCACCCAGACATAACATTATGTGCAATTGCCATGAAGGATTTGATATGCTTTTAATACTGTGGTTTACTAGCGCTTAAACACACTTGGAGAAATCCCTTTCAGTGAGAAGAGCTATGATGTCCTGCTGATGTAATTCTGCATCTAGAGACTGAGGTATGGGGGTTCGCTAGTCAAAGCCCAGAGGTCTTCTATTATTATAATAAACTATCTTACTGCAAGGGAGGGTGGTAATGTTATTTAAACGTTTATCCACTGAGCTCTGAGATGCTTTCCCCGTTTGTATTCTATGGAATTGTAACCATGCTGCTTATATTAGTCATATGCATTATGCTATTAGTACTGACACGTGTACTGTACATTAGAGCACGTAGGTTGGAATAAACATTTTAACCTATTCAGTGTCTCTTCCTACGCACCTTGTGGACAAGTACGAGTGAGTGACGAAAGAGTGTTCTTGCTTCTGTGAGTCCTGAGATAAAGATACCGTGTTCTGGGTTGTCCAAACATTAGTACTTGGGTGCTAATGGGATGCTAAGCTAGTTGGGTTGGGGTTTTTGGGTGCTACGGTATATGGTGGCAAACCACTGTATTCCGGGGTCTCATTTTCCTGTGCATAGCTCTGTGTATGTGCAGAAACCTTAAGACAGTTGCACCCGAGTCGGCTGGGCCCAAGAGAGTCATCGGAGTGCAGCTTGGTTGCCCAGAAGGCAAGTTACTGTCCAAGGAAGGATCCTGCTTTAACTGCGATACCGGGCGACTCATAGCCCAGAGGCTATTGGAATTCTCCCAGGACCAAGAGGACTTTGAGGGACATCGACCCGTGTGGCGAGAATCGGCTCACCAAGTTCATGAACCGAGGAGTAGCCTTAGAGAGACCCCCTTCGGCATTCTAAAGCATGCTTGAGCATCTTCAGCATCCTGCATAAGGACCACTTCCATAGAGACCTATAGCAAGAGAATAAAAGTGCATGGAACTCACTGAAGACTCCTTCTTCCTCCAATGTAACTGTTTCTGAGGACCTTGATGGTCTCCTTGACAGGCTCCCTGCTGGAGTTGGTCACCTAAAGTAACTCGAAGTAACCGCATTGATACTTACCTATGTTTTGCTTGAAAACGTTTCTAAGTGCCAAATTTCTTGAATTTGCCAATGCTTGTTCGTGGTTAAGTTAAAAGTGTTAATTTATGGTACCTTGTAAATTCTGTATCCCATGTGGATCTTTTTCATTTTAGTGTCTAAAAATACAAATACATAAAAATGCAATCTATTTTTAATAATTGGTGTTGGATTTCTTGAGTGAATTTTGTACAAAAGAGTTGAACCATTTGAGTACATTACCAGAGAGCCCCATTCGGTTTTCGCGAAGCTCCAGTGGGCAATTCTATGTCAGGACCGGAGGTCCCGATTATGCTTCTCATTTCTTTACTGGTAAATTTCTCAGCAGCCAATAAAAATACAGAAAACAAAAATACCACTTTAGAACTGGGTTGTTCTAGAGTCTATACCCACGGGAGCACCGGAGTACTCGAGTTACCTCACCCAGGGAAGCCGGGTGCATAGGTGACTTTCGGGGTCGGGTTTCGTCGTCGTTTTCAATGGCGATCTGCTGCAAAGTGCTGCTGGCGGCCAAGTCGAAAGTGTTCGGGTGGATCCAAAGGTGGATCGAAGATCTGAAGAACCTGAAAGCAGAGGGGACAGAGTCTGGGTCACTAGCCAGTGACCAGGAAGGCGATGAGCGGATGCCCACCGATGTCGGGTGCTTCAGGTAGGTTGACGGTCGTCTTGACTCTTCAGCCACGAGGTCCAGGAGGCGTCGACGACGACCAGGAGCTGGATTCGAGCTGTCCCACGACGTCTGTCGATTGCTGAGGTGTCGGCGACCGGATTGGACCCAACAAGCCTTGGCAACGGCAAGTCTCGTGGAAATAGAAGAAGGACGGTGGTGCAGACCAGCAAGGTCTGAGGGACTCACCCAGCGAGGGTAAGTCAGGGCACGCCTGGAGCAACCAGGGAAGCCCAGGAAGAGGATGCACTTGCAAATGCGCTCGGTGTCCAGGGGTCACGATTCCACGTTACCCACGATAGCTACGGGCCTCAGCTTTGCTGGGGACTCAGGGCAGCCTCGGGGAAGTCTGGAAATCCACCTCTGGTGATGCAAAGACTTTGGCGTCCGGCGGGAGCTTCAACGATGCAGACCGGACAATTGCTTCGTTGGTGCCTGCCAAGCAGGGGAGTCACTCCTTGACCCCAAGGGAGATTCTTCAGTCCTCTAATCTTAAAGTAGAGCGTCGAAGGTCCAGGATTCTGTGTCAGAGTTTCGTCCAGGTAAATCTAAAGTCCTAAGGACTGGGGTCCCATACTTATACTAAGTTAGGGGTTGGACATACTCTGGGGACCCACCTATGGGAGGGTCAGGGAAGAGGGTGGTTACACCCATTCCCTTTGTCCAGTTTCGCGCCAGAGCAGGGGCTGGAAGCCCCTGAACCAGTTTGAACTGGGGTATGCACAGGGACACCAAGTGTGCCCCCAGTGCAGGACTTCAAAGCACCAGAGGGTGCTCCCGCCCAGCCCCAATACACATTATCCTGTCTGGGGAGGTGGTTACACCTCCCTGGGACAGGAAACCTATTGTCCAGGCCTCCCCTGCCGGAGTTTCAGTCAGCAGCAGGAGGCCAGACCCGTGTCTGTGGCAGCGGCATCCATTTTGTGATGCCAGGGCTTGGAAAGAAGTTACCGGGCAGGCCGGTGTGTACATGTCTCTCCCTCTAGAAGGGTGGAATGCTGCCCCCGCCGCCAGAACTGGCGGGGGGGGTAGTATTCCAAGATGTTTGACACCAAACACGACATGTTTCCGTGCAGCCATCCCAAAGTTAGCATTTAACGCGAGGTTATAATGCGCTTAAGAGTATATGGTTAGGCTGCACTACAAACAGCATCAGAGAAGGGTCTCCGAACGCTGCAGAGGGGCTCTGCTCATGCAGAGGCACCCTCTCACATAGGAACCAAGCACTCTGCCTTCAGGATTGACAAGGCCTGCCATAGGAGTGACTTATAGGTTTATATGTGTGTATGTATGTAGTGATATAGGTAACCTATATCACAGTAAGGGGTGCATGCACCACCTTACCCAGGCTGCAGTAGCAGACCTGTGGTGTCATTTTGGATGGCCTTCCAGGGGTGGCACAATACATGCTGCAGCCCCTGGTAGGCCTCTGAGGTACCTATGCCCTGGGTACATAGTATACCATATACTAGGGACTTATAAGGGCATTCCAGATTCCAATTAGAGATGTGCTTAAGGCACATGGAAACCATTTTAGAGAGGAAGCAGCTAGGCTGGGGTTCTGATTAGCAGGGCCCCAGCCAGACTAAAGTAGAAAAACAGTGAAGCATCAGCAAAAAGTGGGGGTACCCATGTGAAGCAGATCCTACTCTCCTACATCCAGAAAGGCCTTGGTTACTCAGATCAGATTCCTCTTTCAGAGGAGGCGAGGTTGGAGATGTTGTGGTGGCTGGACCACATGGAGGCCTGGAATGGTCGAGCCCTCTTCGGATCTACCCCGGAAGTAGTGATAGAATCCGACGCCAGTCGGTGGGGTTGTGGAGCCCGTTGCGGTCAGGTGTCCACGGGCGGCCGCTGGTCACAGGAGGAACTGAGGTTGCATATCAATTGCCTGGAACTTCTGGCGGGCTCCTTTGCGATTCGCTGTCTTTCCCCCCGCAAGATGAACTGTTGTAATCTGCTTTGCATGGACAATGTGTCAGCAGTACGCTATGTAAACAAGCTGGGGGGGACAAAATCCCAGATTCTAGCGGAGATTGCCAAGGATTTTTGGCACTTCTGTCTTCAGAACAAGATATCGGTGATAGTGGAGTACCTTCCGGGCTGCAACAACGAGATTGCCGACTGGCACTCTCGACACCTACGGGATTTCAGCGACTGGAGACTCCATCCACGGATTTTCCAGTCGCTGAATCGACTTTGGGGCCCCTGCAAGATAGATCTGTTTGCTTCACGCCTCAACAGGCAAATTCCAGCGTTTTACAGCTGGCGTCCGGATCTGGAAGCTCTGGCCACGGATGCGTTTCTACAGGAATGGCTGTCGTCTCTATGTTATGCCTTCCTGCTGTTTGTGATGATTCCCAGGGTTCTGGCACGAACCAGACGTTATCAATCAGAGTTGATTCTAATCACTCTGCTATGGAGAGCGCAAGCTTGGTTCCCAGTACTTCTGGAGATGCTTTGTGCAGTGCCGATCCTCCTTCCACAGCGGTGGAACCTGTTGCTGGATCCTCTGAAAGCTCAGCATCCTTTGATAGAATCAGGGCAACTTCTTCTGGTAGCATGGCGGGTTTCAGGGACAGATGGAAGATCCCAGGTCTTTCACGAGACGCTGACAGATTTATCAACGAAGCATGGTCATCCAACACACACAAGCGATATTCTTCAGCTTGGAAATGATGGTGTAGTTGGTGCTCTCAACGGGATGAGGATCCCACTACAGCACATGTCTCCTTTGTCGTAAACTTTCTAGCTTCCATCGCGGCGTCTGGCCTAGCCTATAGAACGGTGAATAATTTCCGGTCCGCCATCTCAGCAGGTCACGTGTCAGTGGATGGCAAACCAGCAGGAGAGCATCCTTTGATATGTAAACTGCTCAGGGGTATACGGATGGTCAAACCCCCTTGTCCCAAATATTCAGAGTTATGGGATGTGTCTTCCGTTTTGAGATTCTTGGAGGCTTGGCCCTCCAATAAGTATTTGTCAAGAAAACAGCTTTCTGCTAAGTTGACTATGCTACTCTGTCTAGTGTCATGCAAACGGGTTTCAGATGTCCGTGCTTTGGATCTAGCGGGTCGTAGGTTTTCCCCAGAGGGTGTCACTTTTGTAATTACAAAACGTACTAAGTGTAATACCTCTTCCATAGCTTGCCCGTCTTTCCCTAATAATCCTAAACTGTTTGTAGTACAGTGTACAAAAGATTATGAGGTGAGTACCGCTGAATTTAGGCAAGACATGAGGGGTCAATTGTTAATTGCTCTACAAAAACCTTTTCGCCAGTGACCCCAGCTACCTTGTCTAGATGGGTACGCTGGCTCATGGGCGAAGCAGGTATCAATGTCTCGAAATTTGGAGCACATTCAGCTCGGGGAGCTATGGCATCTAAGGCTTTCTCTATGGAGGTCAGCTTAGCAGATATTATGAACGCAGCTGATTGGTCATCTGACACAACGTTTAAATATTTTTACTATAAGCCTATTGTGGATGTGGCATCAGTAGTGGTGGCTAAGCTTTAAACAAGCATAATCGGAGCCTCCGGTCCTGACATAGAATTCAAAATTTGCGAACATACGTGACAAGAATTTTCAATTCTATTAAGGACACGGAGGCGAGGATTATCCCACCCAAAGACATGTATTGCATATTGTTAATTGCATTATATGATTTTGAGTATCTTCATACTGCATGTATGTTCCTATGTTTTTTCCCTTCCCTTGCTGATGTATTGATAAGATATAGGAGGGAGTAGGATGTTACGGCCCTATCCTTTTTCATTTCAGGAGCTGATCTCAAGTAAAGCACGTTGGTCCTCGTTCTTGGAAGTTCTTCGCGTTTTCACGTCAGTTAATGCGACACGTTGGTTCAGGAACCAAGTCTGCAATAAGGAGCCCCGTTGGGCTGGACATTTTCTCTGCCAGAAGAGGTTCTTCTACGTTCAAGATGGTTCTTCGAGATCATGCTGTTGTTCATGGACTTAACTGTTTAATTGTTTTGTCAAAGAAAGAGGAAGTTGTAATTTGGACTGCAGCTTATATACAGGATACTCTCTATGGTTGATCATGTGACACATAGTGTGTTCATGGGTATTGAAGTATTTTTGTTTTCTGTATTTTTATTGGCTGCTGAGAAATTTACCAGTAAAAAAATGAGAAGCCTAATCCTCGCCTCCGTGTCCTTAATAGAATTGAAAATTCTTGTCACATATGTTCGCAAATTTTGAACTGTGTTTGACTGTGTTGAACGCAGAGGATAGGTCAAGTAGAATGAGGAGACGAGATTTGTTTTGGTCCATTATTCTTAGTGCATCGTCCATGATGTGTAGAATGACCGATTCTGAAGCCAGATTGGAATGCGTCAACTAGGTTGACTTGTTCAGTATGTTGACATGGTTGTATTTGAGAATCACAGCCGCAACCTGTACTGCTTTTCAAAGAGATGACTTTTAATACATTATTAAAGACAATGTAGGATCTTTTGTCCTGTAATTATAGCAATCAAAGCAACTAATCAGATAGGGAAAACAATCTATTACTGATGGTAAAAGTATGAGGGCCCGATATTGGGTGTGGAGCTCTGAATGGGAATAAAAAAAATTCTAGCTAGCGCGACAAGAATTTTCAATTCTATTAAGGACACGGAGGCGAGGATTATGCTTCTCTTTACTTTACTGGCAAACAGCAGCCAATGAACAACTTTAAACCGAGCATACCCCGGAAGTACAACCCCTTCCATAGTATGCACCAATCACCATCAGTCCACAGCATATAAATAGTTTGTGACGTAGAATCCACTTCCTCTTTCTTTGCAAACAACTTTTAACTCAGTCCACCAACTTGACTGTAGAACACAGGACACCACCGATTCCTTCATCGACGTGAGTCCCAACGCTGGTCACGGAATTTCCTCTCCCGATGCAGAGTCAATGTCACCCGGGCCTTTATGCCGGTTTGTTCTGTTCTCCTGAAATGAGAATATATATCGTAATATACCATTTACCAAATGTAAATTTCAACAGAATGGGCGGGAAGAAACCCTTAGTAATCACATAATACCAACTTTTATCATCAGAAATATGAACAAGTTCACCATTGTAATAAAAACAGTTTCGAGGGTGGGATAATCCTCGCCTCCGTGTCCTTAATAGAATTGAAAATTCTTGTCGCGCTAGCTAGAATTTTTTTTATTCTATGTCAGTCCACGGAGGCTCCGATTATGCTAGTTAAAAGTTGACCCACCACAGTAGTCGCAACATCAACAATAGGCTTATGATAAAACGTTTTAAATGTAGAATCAGAAGACCAATCCGCCGCAGTCATAATGTCCTCCAAACGAGAACCTGTAGCAAAAGCCTTGGAAGCCATAGCCCCTCTCACTGAGTGAGCGCCAAAGGCCACAGTATCAATGCCTGCCAAATTCAACAACCAAGTAACCCACCTGGCTAAAGTTGCGGCAGTGACTGGTCGGAAAGGTCTCTGTAAAGATATTAACAGTTGTCCTGCGACATCATTTCTAAACTCACGTGTACAATCCTCATAGCATTTTAAACATTGAACTACACACAATTTAGTATGATGCGGAAAAGCAGGGTAGGAAATGCACTTAGAATTGGTTTTTGTGCGTCTCGAAATTGTGAATGAAACCCCCGAAGGAGTGAATACCCTCCCCGCTAAGTCCAGAGCCCGTACATCAGATACCCGTCTACATGAAATCAAACATAAAAATAAAGTCAATTTAGCTGATAATTGCTTACGGGATAGACCATCATTAGCTGGCCAACTCCTGAGAAAACGAAGTACTACTTCCACATCCCACAATTGTGAATACCTTGGTTTTGGCGGGTTTACCAACCTGATACCTCTCACCACCTTACAGACCAAAGGATGTTCCCCCACTGGCTTACCATCCACGTGAGGATGACCCGCTGAGATAGCAGATCTAAAATTGTTCACCGTCCTATAGGCTAACCCTGTACTTGCCATCTCCGACAGGAAGTTAACGATCATATGGATTCCGGATCCCATGGGATCCCCTTGCCGTTCAGTACACCAACCAACCCACTTACGCCAAGCTGATTCATATCGCTTGTGGGTAGCTGGGGCCCATGATTGGGATAAGAAAAACAGTGTGTTCTCAGAAACTCCCGGCACTTGCCAACGTCTCCGGAAAGTTTCCACGCCATGAGCGGCAATTGGTCTTGAAGAACTAGAGGATGCGGTTGACCCAGAGGGTCCGCTAATATTTCCTGAAACGATAGCAGACGTATTGGAGACGCACAAGAAAGAGCCAACGCCGCTGGGAACCACGCTTGTGCTCTCCAACACGGGGATATCAACATCACCTCCGCACCCTGTCTGCGAATCTGCGCTAATACTCTCGGAATCATGGCGAACGGAGGAAATGCATACAGCATGCCCGTCGTCCATGACTGAAGGAATGCGTCCGAGTTGCTCGCCCGAGGATCTGGTCGCCAACTGTAGAACAGAGGCAGTTGTGTATTGAGTCTGGACGCGAAGAGGTCCATCACACAAGGACCCCACTTGTTGTTGAGTTGTCTGAAAATCCTGGGGTGAAGACGCCAGTCGCTGGAATCTCGAAGGAAACGAGAGTTCCAATCCGCCACCACATTGGAGCTGCCCGGAATGTACTCCGCTGTCACTGAAATGTGGTGGAGAAGGCAATAATGCCAAAAATCCTTGGCTATTTCCACTAGTAGCCGGGATCTGGTGCCCCCCAGTCGATTGATATATCGTAGTGCCGAGACGTTGTCCATTCTCAAGAGAATGCAACAACTCGCTTTCTGCGGGGACAGAGTCCGGATCGCAAAAGAGCCCGCCAACAGCTCCAGACAATTTATGTGGAGACGCAACTCCTCCGGGGACCATCTGCCCCCCGTCTCCACTGAACCACACCGGGCTCCCCAGCCCCATCTGCTGGCATCCGATTCTATCACCACTTCTGGGACTGACGCAAAAATGGCCTTGCCATTCCACGCGTCCATGTGCTCCAACCACCAAGAAATCTCTGTCCTGGCCTCGTGACTCAACAGAATCTGTTCCGTGTAGTTCAGGCCCTTGCGTAAGTGTAAGATCTTTAGTCGTTGGAGTGCCCTGTAATGAAGGGGACCGGGAAAATGGCCTGGATCGACGAAGCTAACAGGCCCACCAACCTGGCTAAAGTCCGTAATGATATAGTCTGAGAGGACAACGCTCTCCTCAATTCCTTCTTGATGGCAACCCTTTTCTTCAGTGGAAGTAAAAGCTGTCTCGTCACCGAATTCACTTGGAACCCCAAAAACTCCATCGACTGCGCAGGAGTCATGATCGATTTGTCGGAATTGATGACAAACCCCAACTGCTGTAGGAGTTGAGTCGTCAACGCCAGATGTTGAAGAACTGAGCTCACACTCTGAGACATTATCAAGATGTCGTCCAAGTAGATGATAAGCCTGACCCCTCGCTCCCTTAAGAATTGGGTCACCGGTTTTAGGAGTTTGGTGAAACACCAAGGGGCGGACGATAGTCCGAACGGTAGAGCGGAGAATTCGTACCAGACGCTTCCCCATTGGAACTGAAGAAACCGCCGGTAGGGAGGAAATATAGGGACCGCTAAGTAAGCGTCTTTGAGGTCTAGCCTTACCATCCAATCCCCTTCCAAGAGCAAATCTCGGAGTAAGTGTATGCCCTCCATCTTGAAATGGCAATACACTACCCAAGAGTTGAACTCCTTCAAATTTAATACCAGACGAAAACCCTGATCCTTCTTCGGGACCAGAAACACGGTGCTTGTGAAACCGTGAGGATGGGGTGTAGTTTGTACAATTGCCCCTTTCTGCATCAAAGATGCCACTTCGCTGTCTATAAAAGACCTCTCTACTCGGGGAAAAATGTAGTGGTTGTGGTCTGTGTGTTTGTCGAGGTGTGGCATAAAAATCTATCTGAAAACCGAGTACTGTCTGTAATACCCAAGGGTCGTACGTTAGGGTCCTCCATTTGGGAAGAAACAAAGAAATCCGACCCCCCACCTTGACAATCCCACACTGAGGCAGAATTACCTGAATAGGAGGAGTCTCTGTCGCTACCCTGTCCTCGGTAGCCTCCTCTCTGGAATCTGCCACGACCCCCACGATTTCTGGTGGGATAAAAATTGGACCTTTGGGCTCCTCCTCTGCCTCTCTGCTCGGAACCTCTGGAGGCCTGATTGAATCCACGACCGGGCGCTCGACCTCTGTAGCGACCGGCCCTGGTAAAAGGCCCGCATTGAAAACCTTCTTAATATTGGCCTGGGCCTTATCCAGTGCAGAGAAAGTGGCGACGTATTTACCAAGTTCCTTCACGAACTTGTCGCCAAACAAAAGACCATTGGCCAAAGTGCCAGCTTCCGTCGTGGCCATGTCTGCCAATTGGGGGTCAATACGCATTAAAAATGACCGCCTGCGCTCTGTTGATATAGCGCAATTGGCATTGCCCAAAAAACAGAGGGCCCTCTGTGCCCATTCCAAAATTTCCGTCACATCCAGCGGTGTATTAGTATCTTTGGCATTCACCGCCGCATCCAGGATCTTGGTAATAGGGCCAGAGATATCCAATAATTTATCCTGGCACCCCCTCCAGGCTCTATCCAAACCCTTCTTAGGATCCTTAGTAAATTTCTTTAACAAAGAGGCCATGTTAGGGTCCAGCTCGGGAGTGTCGGCTACTTTACCCATCAAGGCTGGTCTAGGACATTCCGAGCGGAGCGTGGCACGCACGGCGCCCTCAAACCCCTGGCGAAGGTTCTCCTGGACATAATGTACCACTTCCACACCCGGAACCCAGTCTGTGGAACGCGGGTGGATGATGTTTTTGGGGTCAAAGAGGAGATTTTTTGTAGGTGTAGGTGCGCTGACATGGTGAGTTTTGCGCTTCTTTTTTGCCTGTTTAGGCGGTTCTATTCTGTCCTTGTCCGTATCAGAGGTGTCTGGGGCAAGCGGAGAAGACTCATTCGTGTCCCCTGCCAATCGGGTGGAATTTGCGGCCGGAGGCGGCTCACCATAGGAACCATGATCAAGGACCGAAGACGCCACCTGCGCAAGGCTCCCCGCAGAGGAGTTGTGAGGGGTGGCGCCTAAAGCCGCCTGCATCTGGCGCTTGCCATAATTCTTCAGGGGTTCGGCATACGGCTGTAGAGCCTTAATTAGCGCCCTGTTCACAGAGCCCTGGACGTGGGTATCCAGGGCTTCGACCAACTGCTCCTCCAAATGGTGCTCTTGGGGCACCTCTTCATAGCCACCATAATCGTAGTAATCCGCCCACTGGTCAGCCTCCTCGGCGTAATACGCCATCGTGTACTAGGAGGTGTGGAGGAGGTTAAGGGGGGGAAGAACCCAAGGGTGATCACTGGCAGGAAGCTAGAGATTTACAAGCCAATCCTGATACTGTCCCTGAAAATGTAAGCACCCAACACTGACCCTAATTCTAAGAATCAACACTGCCAAAAGGTTGAAATCGTCGTGGAGGGAGCCACCCTTTACATCCCCTGAGGCAGAGCCCTTAAACGTTTTTGCGCCCCGTCGGGCGTTCCAGAGGCTGAGGGTTGAGCAGCTGCGCTCGCTGATGCGTGAGAAGCCGATCGGAACTGAAAATCTCCGATCTGGCTTCCCGCGCATGCGCGAGCGCCGTGGCAATGAAAAGAGGACTGGCTGCCCCTCAAGCGCGCGTCTGCCTCGCTCCCGCTCCACTACACAGAAAATGCCACAACGAGCGCCGATGCGCTCAGATCAGAAGACCCCATTCAATGAAAAATCAGCGCGCGGACAAAGCACAGAGCACAATTAGCCTCTGACAAGCGCGCGTTGAAACAACATAAGAAAACATGCAAACACTTAACTCGCTGCTGCAGCAGCAAAGAAAGAGGAAGTGGATTCTACGTCACGAACTATTTATATGCTGTGGACTGATGGTGATTGGTGCATACTATGGAAGGGGTTGTACTTCCGGGGTATGCTCGGTTTAAAGTTGTTCATTGGCTGCTGTTTGCCAGTAAAGTAAAGAGAAGCATAATCGGAGCCTCCGTGGACTGACATAGAATGGGATATGCTGAAGTGCTCCTTTTAACTGTTCATTGGCTGTAAGACTGCATTGTGGCCTTCGATTGGGTAGAGACGGTCAAGAGTTTTTTTTTAAGCAGGCTGAGGGGCACGTGATGTGCAGTCAGCTGCTGCCTTTTCCATCATTGTTGTCAGTACGCCTATTGAAAGCGACATTCATCTCTTATCAGGGCCTAATTTAATCACTTGTTGCACTTTTGTCTTCAAAACCCAATTTCAGGTATGTGTCTGACATTCACTTTGCCAATAAGAAGCGGTCTTTGAATGACATAGAGTAATTTATAGGGTGAATAAGTGACTTCTGGCGCATCCTGTAAAACGCTATAATTAAAATTCAGCACTCCGGCATGAACAGTGAGCAAATAAAATTTTTTAAAAAAAGTGCATGTCAGAAACAACGTGGCGGCCATCTTAGAAGGGTTGTTTGTTTTTACAATGAGAGATCCGCTGCAGGAAAGAATGAGAAACATTAAAACACGTTTGTCTTTCGTGCTCCTCCTTTCTTTTAGCAAGAGCACGATGCCAATCAAGTTCATCACAAATAAAAAGTAGTAAAATCAAATCCAATTGCATTTTAAAGGGTAACGTGAACAAATGTAGAATGTAAAAATAGAGAAGTTTCTCCAGGGCACCCAAACCTTGTCCAATGCACGTTTTTTCTCCTGTCTTTGACGGTTTTCTGTAGAACCGTCGACTGAGCTACAAAGCACTACGAATCGTGTTTATACTGCTTGGTGAGTATCTTTGTTAGTATTTTAGCCGGAAAGTAAAGTCGTTTTATTACTGTCCGTGGCTTCCCTCGTACCTATCGTTGGGCTTGTTTTGGTAGGACTCGCGCATGTTTGGGCGTCTTTCCAAGGTGAATCGTGCTTGTCTTGGATTTCAGGCCTGGCTACACTGCCCGCCTTCCGTCAGTGGGCGGGCTCCAGCGACGGGAATGCAGAGATGCTGAGTGACTGACTATTCTGTGTGGAAACCTGCGGCCCGGGGCCCAGCCTGCCCGTCCGTACGAGCGAGCCAGCGCCCAGGCCTGAGGCGAGCCTGAAGACACCGGCGTCTCCCTTGAATGGGACTAGTGCTGGTGAGTAAGTACTCATCGCAAGGCAGGCCACGGCTGACTGGTGTCCGGCTTAGCCACGCAGCTGCCTTTGTGGCGCGATCCGCCACCCGCGAACCACCCGGCCTGGTGTTGTATTGTACTCAGAAGCGCCCGGCTGTGTCCGCGAGCTCCCGGTCTCGTGCCGTGGAATGTTGAGGAGGGCTTGCTTTAGCCCGACTGTTTAGACTCGGCCGTTGTCCTGCTGATGACGCTGCTCCTTGTGGCCAACGGAGGGCTCGTGTAATAAAGATATTTACTTTATCTACTCTTTTTGTACTATGTTTTTGATTGACTTCTCCTGCTCCCTTCAATTACCCCCGAAGTCCCCCCGACTCCCCGCTTTCCAAAGGGCTAAGGCACCCGCTCAGCTTTAACCAGTGCCGCCGCTCTAGGTGCTTCAGTGTTCGGTGCGTGTAGATGAAGGCCTCGGAGGTCCCTGCTTTGTCGTCTTTGAAAGACTTCTACTTTTACCTATTGCCCACCTCAAACGGTGGTGACTAGCGCTCGCATCTCACTGAAGATTCCAGGCTGCACTACACTTGTCTGTTGATTCACTGTCTCGGGGAGTAGTGTGACCAACTTGTACGCTTCTTGTAATAGCCTGTGCAAATGTATAGTAATTGCTGTCTTTTTAGGAAATCGTATGTATTTTAGAGGTTTTGCCTTACTACAACAAAGGGTGAAGGGCTAAGAACTTGCTCAACATCTGCAGGTGAAAGGGCTGTGAGACAATGAGTACAGTAATTGGGAAAGCGATAGTTGTATATATTCGTGGTTGGCATCAGTATAACTTTAGGGCTTTTAAGAGATCTACATTTGTAGGTGTCAGTTATTGAACATACGGAGAGAAGTAGTACAGTAGTAAGGTACATAAGATTTATTCACTTGTAATAAGCAGTATGTTGCCAGTGTGTAGTTAGTGCACGAATGAGGGAGGAAAATTAGTAACTAGTTCTCAAAATTTGATCTAACGTTTCTAGTAGTGGTATAACTGACAAGTTGTGTGCTTTTGAGACAATAGTGAGTTTATTAGCATGAACACATTGAGCGGTACTAGGGCTGGTTTAGTAGAAGATCCCTTAGATTAGCTTTTAACTTTTACAGTAACAAATACGTTATTGATGAGTTGGATGGGCATTCCTGACACTAGGTGCATCCCCTGAGAAAGTGTTTGGTGGGCATTTTATTAAAATGAGACCTATTCAGAAGCAATTTAAATTTATTTCTCAGGCTTTGGTTTTACTGGATAGTTAGTTTTTTAGTGTGTGGAGGGAGATTTGGGTGTATTGCTTTTTATGCGAGACAAGGTGTTTTAAGTGCAGCGAGATTAAAATGTTAAACCCTTCAGGGAGCTGGAAACTAGAGGAGTCCCTTTTAATTTTTTTTGTGTGGGTGTTTAGCAGCCTGGCTTCTCAGTGGAGGATGGTTTTGAGAGCTTTAGTTCAGGACTAGGGTTGTCTTGCTATTAAAGCAGTACCATTTTTTTCGAGAGCTAACCTGTGCCTTTAAAGCATCTTTGAAGTCATGTTTGAGTATGAAGAACCAGCTGTTGATGTGGCCATGCTGCAGCTTCACTTGAAATCTAGCATGCTTACTGAGGGAGCTATCCAACATGCAGCTGAGATTTTTGGCTGATTTTTACAGTCTTTGGGATAATATTTTAAGTCTGTAGTTTTGAGATGTGGTTGGGGGCGGGGGGGGGGGCATTAGAGCTGGCATGCCACTATTGAATTAGGTCTTTTGAGGGTTAAAGTTAGTTCCATAAGGGATGTACATGAGCTTAAGCCGTATAAGGAGGGCCACTGGGATTGTGCAGCAGTGGAGGGCCAAATTATGAGGCATGGTTCACTAAATTATGCGTCAAGAAATGGAAATGGCTAATTTTGCAGCACATTTATGATGGTATTATCAGAGAAAAGGCTTTCAGCAACAGGATAGAAAATAGATCAGCACAAAATACCCGCCTATGAGACCTGGTTAGTATGATGGCACTAAAAACATTTTTGAAGAGCAACCCACATTGCAGAAACCTCACATGCTTTACGTTGTTTTCTTTTCATAGTTTTTGTTTACTGTGCCTACACCTATTATTTTAATTATTTTTTCATTTGCCTGTGTGAAAAGCATTATTGTCGAAATCACTTAAACATCTCAGATGTTTTACAAACAACATAAGTACAAAACTGGAAGAATGTTTTAAAGCTCATCATGACATAACCCAGGTTACGAGCTCCCTCCCTAGACAAGATCGCACTTTATTTTTGGAAATGAACATTGGGACATCTTACTTTCATTTGTAAAAATACTGTCATGCTTTGTCCCATTCAGAAGCTGGACTTGGGGAGGGTATCCCTTAGTTGGCTTTTAAAAGGCCATGCCGAAAATCCCTAGCTCGGGTAGATATTGTGTAACCTTGTAGTGTGATGTTCACTGGGATGTGTGTTGGGAATGTAAACAAGTGGTAATCTCTTTTGTTAAACCAGTAAAGACATTTGCTGTGTTTGGCTACTCTGTGCACTTATTCAGCTAACAATGGATCATTCCGCAGCTTTTGTAGCTTTGTCTCAAATGGATTTGTTTTGTAGAGAAGATTTTTGGCTGCATGTGCAGCTTTTTAATGGTAGCATGGTTCTTTTTAATGCAACCACTTTCAATCTCTTAGAAATACTGATTGTCATAGTCATCTCACTTTGATTTATGGACGTAAGAAGGACTGGCAGATAAAATTCCTATGGTAAGGCTCAACTTGGAAATAAAATTTGATTAGGTGAACTAGGTTGTGATATTTGGAGCAATAAATGGGTCTTCCTTTCTAATGGACTGTTTAATGTAAATTATGGAGTGATTCTATTGTCTGCTTTATTTGGCAAACGCTGTTAAAGCACTGCTGTTTTCTTGATGGTGACCCTGTGATGCTCCTTGGCACAGGGGAAGAATTGCAACTAACTGAGCACACCTCTGTTGCCCTGCACTGTATACAGTTAGGGCACCATTTTATGACAACCAGGGCTGAACTGAGGATTATCTCCTGTCAGGCCTTGGCAGTCCATAGGCTTCCTAGTGCACACAATAGTTTTCATGACAGATCATGGGAAGGGATCGGATGTGAAAGGATATGGTTTGATCAGTGATGATTGGTTAAAAAGCATAGAAATTAATAAGTTTGCTAATTGGAGAAATCATAAGTCAGATGTTGACTTGCTTATTACGTCTGATTATGCATGAACTGGACGGAGTGCTCTAGGTTGGTTATTTAAGAAAAAGCATGGACCTAGTATAATGTCTACTGTGATGTGCACCTTCCACAAATTTTTTTTTTTGTTGTAGATATGAATTCCTATACACGAGATATAAGGACCATGAGCTGGCTTGCACCTGTTATTTGTATGATTGTAACAGAAGTTCTTACGCATTCTGTTTAGATGCTAGAGGTGCAGCAAGTCTAGTTTATGTCTATTGCAGTAAGTATGTCCTGAAAGGAATATAGACTCTAGGGATAATGAATTTTATAATAATTATTGTCTGAATATTTTTTAAAGTTCATAATGTTTTACAGTCAGTGAGTAGTGTTACAAAGAGATAATTAAGAGTATTATTAATGATATAGTATTTTGGTGCATTTGTATTTGTTTCAATGTCTTAACCCCATCCGCCCCCCCCCCATAGTTTTTATTGCATTTTTAGAAAAGAGAATCAAAACAATACAGTTGAGCTGTACGACTAATGGAAGTTGACAGTGTAGAAACGTGTATTAATTGCTATTATTTCTTGATTTATCGCAGTTGCAATAGAAAAGTGTAAATATTAATAGATCAAGAGAATTCAGACAGTCTTATTTCAAGGTGCTGTATGAGTCCATGTTGTTTCTTTTCAGTTTAGCCTATAAGATTAAAACTAGAGGGGGAAGAGTTCTAGAGGTGTAGGTAAAGGAGAAGAGGGTTGGTGTGGATTGAAAGGAAAGGGACTGCGAGCCAGATGTGTTCAGAGACCCTGATAAAGGTCTTGGTTGTCTAGTGTGAGTGTTGCACATGTGCTTTGAGAAGCCTAGTTTTTTGTTGGTAGTTAAGGTGGTTTAGGTGAGTCAACAAATTTACCTAGTTTCTCACATACATCACTTAAAAATAAATAGGCATTTATGGAGTTGTCAGCACCTCATGTAAATTGGGTCAATTCCTACCATGCACTTATAGATATTTGGGTGAAATCTTTCTAGTCTGATGGGATACCTTACCTTTGATGCTTGTGGGTACCAATATATTAAGTAAGTCAATATCTTGTTTGCAAAGTGGTTCATTAATGGGTGAAGGATGGGCTTCTAATGCGATGACTACTAAATCAGAGGACTATGTATTATATTTAAAATGTAATTTACATATTTGCTAATACTGTTCCAGAAATCATTCAAAAAAATCTTTTTTATTAAACATGCTCATCGCATAATACAAGTGTTGATAACACATAGGAGGTGCGGAGAAGCAATACAATATAATTTTATCTGAAAGGTAATTTTCGGTTTACACACAGGGTCAGGCAGATCTTCTACAATCAGAGTATATGAGCACACAGTGGATACACATTATATTTACTCCCTTTCACTGCTGACAATGAAGTCCAGCATTAACTCCGGGACAGTCCTCTACTGTTCCAGAAATCATTGACCCCACAGCATTCTATCAATATATTTCAAAAAGCTATTTTGCTAGTCTACACCCAGTACTTTTACAAGTCTCTAGAGAGTTCTTTTAATTTTTTTTGGTAATGTTTAAGAAGGTTCTCCCGTTTGGTTTGTAGGTCGCTTGCTATACTTGATTGTTTTGGAGTAATACCTTTGTACATTTTAGAGGCTACATGTCCTGCCAATAATTTTCCAGAAAATGCTGAATAAATCTGTTTCATGACGAGATCTAGATTTGATCAAAGCTTTTTATTTTTTTGAAATTTATAGATGTCTATTTCATTAAGATTGTATGTTCGCTCAATTGAGGAAAAAGGGACGAGGTGTTTGACAAGTGTTGTCCTATAGCAGCCCATTCTTCGAAAATGGGGATTTACATTTGATTCCAATGTTGTACCAAGGAGAGGCTACTGAGGATTTCATTTTCTTACGTTTATTATCTAAGAAGTGAACAGCAGATACAGTACTTGTCAGTATAATTTATGAATGTTCTGAAACAGTCTTTTTTGGTGTCTCGAGTGGGATCAGGGTGAGTGGGCAAAGCAAATTTTGTTCAATTTCCAGCCATAAGAGGATCTTGATTCCACTTCATGAACCATAGAGCCCATTGCTAGGAAGGCTGTTAAGTATCTATTATAGCCTGCAAGATTTAGTCACCCTAGTTTTTTGGGAAGTCTTAGCTTTTGGAGTAGTATTCTTCATTTTTAGAACACCAGATTATTTTTGAGAGAATGTCTTCAATTTTGTTTGACGTCACTAAATATGGATATGGGAGACAGTCTTAAGAGTAGAGGCCATCCTTTTTAATGGTCTCGGCTCTTTCACACTACGTGATATATTTTGGAGGCCAGTGGCCTAAAAGGTTTTAATAGTGTTAATTGTTTTGTTTTCATCATATTTTATAGCATCTTTAAGGTTGATTTCAAACCAGATGCCCAGATATTTGGTTCTAGTGATTTCACACGTTAGGCCTGTGTTGCTAATCGTAGAACTGCTGCAGAGATTTTTGAGGGAGTATTTCTGTTTTTCCTTGTGTAGCGTGTAACTTGCAAACTTTGCAAAGTTCTGTATTGCGTTTAGGGCTGCTTGGCTAGAAACATCCACTTTCTGGGAGATTGGTGTAAGCTCCCACCTTTGTGGAGCAGATTTAAATGGGATCCGTACTATTTTGTTGTTCTCTTAAGGCCATCTATAAATGTTCAATTGGAAGGAGAACCTTTTTTATCTAAATAATGCGCACCTGTCTGAGACTTACATCAAAATAAAGTATCAAACAGATCTAACTGCATTTTATAGTTCTATGATGAAATCGTACATCACCATGCTAAATTAAATTCTGAAATCTCCTCGAATTTTCTCCCAGTTCTCTTAATTTAAGTGTAAAGGTTAAGCTGTAAAATCAGCTCGATGTCACCACGCCCCTTTAATATCTTTCACTTGTTAAGAGCTGTGGTAAATATTCTTATTGACTCTGCCTAAACATGACTGGTGTGTATATAATTATCACATCCTGCGTGACTAGGCAGCGCTGCATATACAGTAACTGGGGGAGCCGGGCTACAATCCTCTTCTCAAATTGAACTGTTAGGGGTAAAGAGCCTATTGCCACATTAAACTATTTTGTGTCTGTCCTTGAAATTGTGATTGCCTTTGTGCTCTTCTTACCCCTTCTCTTCTAGTTATCTCAAGCTGCCCTAGCTCATTAATAAAGCTATAAAGCAATGGAAGCTAAGACCAGTAGATAAATGTAAAGGAAATTTGAGTCCAAATAACTCTATGGTTTTGTTTCCCTGCAGGTGTAGGCTATGTGGCCCAGGCTGTAAAACACTTGGACACTGGCACTGCTGTCTTCCTGCCAGTGTACTCTGTCCAAAAGAACACCTGCATCACCACTGACCGACAGCGTTAACACACTGAATCACTTTCTCCCGCTCAGAGTGGCGAAAACTGCACCTCTTTGCTTACTGCTACTGTCTAAATTCCATCTTAACAACTACAGCCCTTCTGGTAGGTTGAGCAGAAGGCAAGCGTGGGTGGTAGTATGCCAAGTAGGGACTGCTTCCTAAAATAATGTTGAACCGGCCCTTTGCAGATATCTGATCTAAGTAGCAAATTGTGCGCTCTCCTCTTTATTTTCTTGGTCACATATGTTTACAGTTCTCACACTCTGTGTTGTAGAAGGATACAGGAAACTCGCGGAGGCATCGGTCTTAATCCAGAAGGGTTTATTAAGTATAAACCACAAATAAGAATACAAGCAAATAAGGAGCCCACGGCAGGAGCAGCTGCACAGCAGGGAAACGAGCAGCAACTGCCAGGGCTAGGATCGAACATAGCATTACACAATAGGAATTCCAATAAAACATTCTAAATGTTAAAGGAGCAGTATGCAACTTACCACACTCTGCTGTAAAACTGTTACTCTGGGGAGGTGTAGAGATGAGATTTGGTGGTTTGGCTGGAGTGGGGAGCTGTAAGTTCCAGTGTAGATTTTGTTTTTCTCCCTTTCCTTTCCTCCAGTATGTTTTTAGTGATAAACATGGGTCTATCCTGTTGCATAATAAGCTAAATGGATGGACTATGTGCAGCAGACATCCACTCAAGCTTTCTGCTTCTAATGTTTGCAAGACCTTTTGATGATGTGAATATCATTGAGTTGGGTAACTCATAAATAGTCTGTTCAATATGTTTTATGCTGTAAGTGTTGTAAAATTAAATAATTTTGGCATTTGTCACTATTCACCTTTTCAACCTATAGTGCCAGTAATTTGGATGTTTTCTTGATTGTGTCATTGAATAACGAGATATTCCTTCATTGAAAGACGATAGCGTCTAAAGTGGAAAAACAAGTGTTAACCTACAATAAACTATGACAGAATTCATGAAGAAAATGTACAGGCTGTTCTGTTCACCAGATGCTAATGCTTCATAAGAGTGCAGTTTCTAATGTTGTGGAGTTTAGATTTTTATGTTGCTCATTGTACCTGATTTACTAAGATTGTTTTAGTGAGGTGATATCTCACATATCCATTCTTAGGACTTGTCTACTTAGTTGGCAAACGTTTTATAACCAAAGCCCCAGTTGAATATCTGGGTGCAAATAGAGCAAGTATTTTATGGTATGTTAAACAAATAACAAAATGTGTTCTATCTAGGGAGCCAAAGAAGTAGCTATATTGAAGCCTGTCTCACTTACTACTGCAAGGAACCAGAATTTCTTCTCAAGGTAAGGCTTGTTACAGCTTGCTGTCTCATGCTTGAAGTCGAATATTATATGTGTTGAGCTGTTTAGTGTGCTCTTCCTTCTAGTTGAAGCCACTCACTGATGAGCAAAGTGGGTCTGAAGATCTTCTAGGAAGTCTCTACATGCTGTTCTCGAATGCAGGCTCCTCATTGTCAAAATCACATTTTTACATGGAACCTCACAGTGGATATGGCTGTTTTCCCCATTACTCTAATTGCACAACTGCAAGTGATGATGCACATAAGCAAACATTGAAGGATGCAAAAACAAAATAGTGAAATCAGGACTTCTGTGAAAACACTATAATTTTGTACAAAAGTGTCTGTAAAATCTTTAAAAAACAATTTGGCTTGTGCCTCCACTGCGAGCAGCTTGTGGAGGTGGACCACGCTGCCCTCAAAGCTGATGCTGTCTGCACAGCCAGGTGGAAAAAACTGCTAGAGACTGGTCTCATTTATTAACACAGTGTTGTCTCCCCCTCTGTGGGGGGACCTACTTTCATGCCCTCCTCCTTTCATTCGTGTGAACTTTTTACAGATGGCCCTCTTCCATTTGGATGCACGAACGTTAAATGAACCAAAAATATGTTACTCTTACAGAGGCCTAAAACATGAATAGCAGACTTGATTGCAGTTCACTAGAGGAAAGATTTTACGGATGCTAAAATTCTCTCCGGATACGCCCTCCGCCATGAGACCCTCACAGGTGAGCAGCGCGCTTTACAAATCCCTGATTGATTGAACAATGAAAACAGTCACTCTCTGAGTGACTGTATTCCTAGCTGCCAAGGGTAGTAAATCAAAGATTTTTCATGGTCTGCAGTCAAAGAAAGCAGGAGATTGTTGGCTTACCCACTTGAGGTTTACAAAAGGCAACTTGTCATCAGATATGATGAATAGGTTGCAAACTTGGTGGAAAAGATCCCTCCAAAGCCTTTCACCGTGCATTAGACCACAGGAAAGGAAGATTGTCCAAGATCAAAATCTCAGTTTTCTCACATGTGAGCTTCTGATAAATGTGTCCACCGTTGCAAATGGCCTTCCATTTTGCGGCAATACGCGTCCCCATGCTTTTAATAACTCTGGATCTGTTTGAGATAGAAACTAATTTTTTTGTTAAAATCTGCAGATCATGCAGCAGATAATCGACTGTATGGCAAATGCAGCAAATTCATAACTATGCAGAAAATGGAGCCGCCGCAAAATCACACAATTCCAGTGCCCCTCACTATACCGTGCAGCCAGTGCACATGTAGAATGCTGTCAGGCATTTGGGGGGGGGGGGGGGCTGAGGGGGGCAGGCAATCCTTATCAAATGTGGTAGCCACAGAAGCAGAGAAAATAGAAATGGCTCTGCCTGTCTCTTTAGGTAAAGATGACGGAGAGACAAGGGCACAAATAAAAAGAACACTATCCAATTTTGACCCAAGTTTGATAGGATGAATAACAGGTGAAAGACTTCAGTTTGCAAAAGAGCAAACAAAAAAAAAAGATTGCACGGTCTCTCCAAGGACACAAATTCCACATTGTGTGACTAAGTGAATCAAGAGGTAGTTTTTTTTTGTGTGCGTATGATTGATCTGGAGAAGAATCCCATTGAGCAGAGTTATCCAATCTTAATCTTAGTTCTTTATCATGTTTATTATCTCATACAGTTCATCCTCCCTGAAATCCAGCACCTAGATATATTTATGGGTATTATTACATTGTGTCATAAAGTGATCTTCAAAAATTTACTATCTTAAAGACCATGATATACTTGATTAGGAATTGCCTTTTTTGAAATGTAAATTCATATATAAAAAGGGAAAACGTTGCCTTATATTACATATATTTGTAACGTGTTTCTGAATAATGCACCTATGCTGTGGTGATTTGTTCATAAATTTACAAAACATCTTTTCTGAAGTACCAGGATTACAACTAACAAACTTCTTTTTCTGGGGTGGCATTACTGTGGTAGTCCAAAAAAGAAACTGGCATGAGACCAGAACTAGATCATTCTTGTGCCACAAGCTGTACTTGTGAATGTAATATGGCGTCATGGATTTAGTATTTGTCTGTGTTCCCTGCTTTTAATCTTAAAGATTGAATACATAATACCGGATCAAAACAGGTGTGATGCAATAAACTGTCGTCAAAATATTATGGGGTGGGATCCAGTTCTAACATTTTTGAATATTTAAATTGAGTATTTTGATAGTCTTCAAACATGTTTATTTCATGTAAAACATATCTATATAACTCACATCTGTTGTTCAGTATAATAAATACTTGTACGCAGTTCTGAAAATGAGTTTCTAATATTCACAATTTTTAATATAAGTTTAAATGAGAAATAATCAGTTGATGACAAAGCCACCATACATAATCTAAAAATACAACCCAATGTACCATCTTGTAAGGGCACATCTATTGCAGACCTCTCTTTTATTTGATTGGAAGCCAGATGTTAGATGTAATTTCTATAGCAATATCACTAGTTATGTTAATTTCCTCGGTTTTGTGTGTGACTCTGATTAATTGCTAACTTAGAAAGAAAATATCCCAGGATCACTGTGTCTAGAGCCCTGGTACTCAATGTGCGGCCCAGCAGACGCTTCCTTGTGGCTGGCAGACCTTCCACTGGGAATCTGTAAACAGTAGCAGATAAATAAAGCAGCTTGAGTTCTGTTTTTTCACTTACTGCTGCTAGCCAAGCAACATTGTTTGGTGATTCTAGGCTTTTTTTCTATAGTAAGTATAGCTTGTTTTATGAGCGGGGCTGGCCTGCACATAGAACTAGCTGAAATGACTCTAAAAACAAAGCCCAAAATCACAAAACAAAGGAATCGATGTTGCAGGGATACATTTTGTTTTGTACTCTCCTGGTTGTGTGCTTTTTATACAGTTAGTTAAGCTTGTACTGTCATCAAGGTTGGTCAGCTTATAGGTAAAAACTTAGCCCGAGCAGACCGTAGTAGGGTTTAGAAAAAGTATGGGAACTGTGAACGGGAGTGTAACCGGGCGGGGTTAGTGAGTATAACGAGGGGTCAGTAGAAGGCTTAAAAGAACAAAATATTCTGTAGATATTTTGTTGGTCTTTATCCGACAAGGAACTTTATATATGCTAAAGTACAGGACCACATGTAGGAATGGTGGGTATGAGAGTATGTAAAATTGTGCAATTGAAAGAGACTGGGATAAGTATAACAAATTAATCCTGTCATATTTTCTACTACCATAGTGAAGCAAACGTTTTGTTGGTTGTTTAATGTGCTATTAAAGCAGCAAGATCTACAGCGACAGCACACTCCTATAGCAAGGTTAATCTGCGTCCATTTATGTGGCAACAAAGTTCTACAATAGCCCGGAGGAAGGATGAGCACTCATGCAGAACGCGGAAGCAAGAATGGTAGGGCTAGCGGTCAGTGAACTCATAAGGGTCAGCAAGTACCAGTTTAGCCAACAGCTTTTAGATCTTGTAGTTCACTATATAAGTCCCAGCAGTCTTAGTGTTATTTGCTAAATAGAAAAATGCTGTCTGAAATTCAGCCTCATAACATGGGGTCTACTATGAATGGAGAGGTTGCAGCAGCGACCCAGGTAGAGGGGGATATGTACTGCTATTGGTATAGGGAATGGTGCAAGCACCCAAAGGGAGTAAGTTCTGTAGCATCTGTAGAGAGCGGAATGTCAGAGTGGACTGAAATAAAGGTAGAAGAGCCTGAAGCATATCTGTCTGATTACTCACAAGGGTAACTATCAGCGAGAATTGTTTTAGCCACCAGTGTTAAGCATCCCGGGATTTGTAGTTTGACTTCTTTAAGTCACAGCATGCTTTATAATGCTGCCTAAGAAAACAGTACTGCTGCTGGAGTATATAGAGAGGGGATTGATTCTGTATGACTACTGATATAGGAAATGCTGCAAGCAACCAACGGGAGTGAGCGCTACAGCAACATAAAGAAATAGAAATGCCAGAGTACAAACAAATGTCCTGTCATTGATGAGCTCCTCCGACATGAAAGTGATACATTTGGGAGCTTTGGAGCAGTCAGTTAGCTTCATGTCAAACTCTCTAGCATCATTTTACTGCTTGGGTATGTTGCTGGTACTGCATAGAGCAATTTTAAAACTTGAATATAATTGAATATGCTACTGAGATGATACTTTTTTCCGCTATGGCTGTTTCTCTGCCTCGGACCAATGCATTTTATGATGAAGTGTCACTCAAGGTGGCGGAATGCATTGTTTTGGTGGGAAAGCTCGGTTTGATCACCCCAGACTTCAGATGTCTGTGTGTAACTGGACAGCCACTGCATTAAATCCTTGTTGGTGCCCTGTAAAAAAGTGATGCATATTTATAATGCTTTTGGATTCTATCCTGTAGCAATAAGCAAGTCATGTGTTTATAATTTTCTTACAGTATAACATAAGCTACAAAATTTTAAAGCTGCGTAGGCTACATGTAGTATAAGATAGGCTGCTGCACAATGTGCAAAACGATTTGAAAGATGGCATTTTCTCATGTTCTTTTGAAAGGCGTGCGTTTCTTTTCTTTCCTCATAGTTTACCGCCCACACTGTCTCCCTATCGTTGCCTCGCCATCTATGCGGTCCTCAACCACAGCCAAGGCTGTACTTTTCAGCCCCATAGAAACTGTGAGTACCTGTGGCCTAGAGAACCCGAACAGCAGCTATATAGTTTCTCATTCTGTATTTCCTCAGGACGGGAAGTATCAACATCATTTCTCTTTTCCCATTTGGCCACACCTTCTGGATGACACTTTTGAGATGGTCATGAAAAGTGGCATTGAGAAGGTATGAAAATGGCAATGTGAGAATTTATTTTAGTTGTAGTTTTTTGTAAAGAGCTGGATATCTAGAAATGTCTTAAAGCGCTTGGGGCGGGAATACAAAAGAAAGACTATAAAATAACATCTACTCAAGCTGTTCATGAAGACTGGAGGATGGTAGCGCATCTTGGGCTTGCAACAGTTAAACTTTAGAAAAGTCAGGATGGTGACCTTTCAAAATCCAACTGTGCTTAGCAGTCTGGCTCAAAGCAATGTAGTTTGGCACATGTGATACCCTGGAAGATTAGACTTGCATTCTATTTGAGACTGGGCTTTATCTACGACCAAAAGACAAGATTCTGCTTTTGGTGTTGGAAATGGGGGACAATCTAAAGGTTCCAGATCTTTGTTCTAAAGCTTGCAAGGATTGTATTGAGATAATGAACTGTGTGGATCTACCTTGCAAGTACAGAAAAATGCATGGAGTGAAACCTTTTTCTCCAGCATTGGATCTTTTATATAGTTACATGCTTAAATCATTCCCCGTCATCAAGCTGGGAATTCCTGGTAACTTTAAATGGCAGTTAATCGTGTTAAAATGGCAATAGGCCTCCACAACAGTGTGTGTTTAGTAGCACATTCACCTCATCTGAAGAACTCTGAACTGCGGCCAGTAAGAAGGAAGTGCTAAGCTCTTCAGCTCCCCCTAGAGACCACTGTATCTCAGATTTCCACTGCATGTAATTTCTGGAGTCCCTGAGAAGAACTCTGCTCTAGACTTTCACTGACCTTATCCTGATACTTTTCTGGTCTGCCTTGGAGCTTATCCAGCCCCATCTTCAGCTTTCATTGTACTGTAAGTTGTTTTTAGGGTGATTTTTCTGGGAAAACTTAATTCTATGTCAGGACTGGAGGCTCAGATTATGCTTTCTTCCTTCGCTTTTATTTTTACAGCAGCAACAATTTTTTTTTTTGACAATCAATTTTATTGATTTTGAATGTAACAACAAACAGCACCGTTCAGAACTACAGTATATAATGGCAGAGTAGGAAGAAGAACACATCACACTGACATTGAGCAACACAAGTGAAGCAATATTCGTATAGCTGGCAAGCCCACCATTCCATTTCAGCCATCTATTATCCCGACCCATTTACCCCACATAGCAGCAAAATTTTAACCATCAAAAACTACTACTCCCATGAACACCCAGGAGTAGACCAAACAGTCACAGTAGTCCATCAACACTGTCCCTTAACCAGCCTCCACTTGGTCCCTCCTCAGCACTTCCTCTTTCTCTTTCTTCGCTGCTCAGCAGCAAGATAAGTCAACCTTTTCATTTACTCTCGGTTTGTGGGAGATTTTCTTGTGTGATTTGGCATGATTTGGGGTTATTGTTGCATTGTGCATAATTATTCTGTTGTTCTGACAGATTCCCTAGTCGCGGGACGCTAGCGCGTACCTTACGCGACTTTGCCTGATTTGCGGTGGCGCCCTCCTGCCGCGTGGGGGCGATGTGTTCTCTTTCCCGGGCAGCGCGTGCCAGCACTGGCCATAGAGTGCTGACGTGAGCTGCCCGGTGAGGAGCCTTGCAATTCCCCGGTCTCCCGAGTGACGCCCTGAGTTGGGTCTAGTATTGCTTTTCTCCATTACATACGTTACGCCCCACGAGGGGTCTGTATATTACAATCTTTGGTGACGCCCTGCGGGGTTGTATTGGCGGCAGCAGCGCCGCGGGGACACTTCTTCTCGGGAGGCAGTGCCCATTCATTGTACAGGGCATAAGTGTCTCCAGGGCTCTGCCTGTATTATCGTGAGCCTCTGGTTCACCCACAGCAGTCTGGGCTCCCAGCTCTAATTCTTTACGCGCTACGTGCGTGGCCATAATCCCAGTATTCCTGGTGTGTTGAGGGACTGCCTGCGGGTCCAGAAGGTAACTAAATGGAGGCCCAAGACCAGGATCAATACCAGGGGGGTGGGGGAGGGAATGATCTGTCGTACCTGCCCTGGGATGACGACTTCTACCAGGCAGTTGATGATGCCATTTATAGGGCCGTAAACCAGGCCATGGAACCTCTGGAGCAGCGCCTCTCGTTGCAGATTGCGTGGGAGTGCGCCAAGTGGATTAAGCCCTCAGTCAACCCTCCTGAAGCCCCTACGGCAACTCCAGGGGAGGGTCCCCCGCCTGCCAAAAAGCAGTGTAGCGTGGGGGTGGACGCGGATGCGTTTGCGCGCTTGAAGCAGGCCTTCTTAGCTCAGGTTCCGGCCCCAGCGGCCTCCCAGGATGATCCCCAGACCCCCCCACGCACGGCAAGTCAAGATCCCCAGGACACCGGGGACTCCCCAGGGGATACTGATGACGATGCAGGTCCGTCTAGGCCCTGGCTGCCCTCACTTTCCACCGTCCCGGGTGGCAGTTCAGACATGCTGGACCCGGACGATATCGTCCACCCTAGGTCTACTGACTGGGTCCCAGCGGACAAGGTAGCGAAGTACGTGGCGGGCCGCTTGCGCAAACCAATGGAAAAGGAAGCTCGCAACCGGCTCCGCGCGGAGTGCCCTCGCCCTTGTCTTGAGAATAAGGTTGCCCTCACCCCAGACATTGACCCCAAAATGGCAACCTTTCTTGCCAAATTTGTCAAGGACCCCAAAAAGGGTATTGACCGGTCCTGGCGCTCTTGCCAGGACAAGCTCCTCGATGCCATCGGGCCTGTCACGAAAATCCTAGACATGGCCGAGGAGGCTAAGGTATCTGGGTTCTTGATTGACCCTGAGGTCCTGTCCGGCTGGGCGAAGCGGGCTATCGTGTTCCTGGGGAACGCCAACTGCGCGCTCTCCACGGAGAGGCGCCGGTCATTATTAATTAAGGTGGACCCCAAGTTGGGGGACCTGGCCTCTTCGGAGGCGGGAGTGGTTGCCCAAGGAGGCCTTTTCGGCGATCCCTTCGTGAGGGAATTGGGCAAATTCATGGCCACCTTCACGTCGTTGGATAAGGCCCAGTCCAACATTCGTAAAGTCTTTACCCCTTGGGTTTTCCACGGGGCTGTTCGTGGCAGGGGCCGCTCGACTGGCTGTTCCAACTATCACAACCCTGACAGAGGGCAAGGCTCCGGACGTGGTCAGTATCAGGACGGTTCCCGTTACAACACCTTCTACCCCACCAGAGGGCAGAAGTTCCAAGGTCGTGGAGGCTTCAAGGGACAAGCCAATTCTTCTAGAAAAGGTGAATGTGCTGCCTTTGGCGCGCCTGCGAGTGGGTGGTCGTTTGACTCCGTTCCTCCCAGCTTGGACCTCTCTCACAAGCGACGCTTGGGTGCTGCAGGCGGTTCAGGGCTTCCAGGTGGAGTTCCATGGCCATCCTCGGCAGTTGTCCCGGCCTCGCCCCATCTCTTTCTCTCAGCGCGATGCGGAGCTGGTAGGCGCGGAGGTCTCGGCTCTCCTCCAAAAAGGAGCTATCTGTTGTTCAAGCGAGCATCCCCAAGGTTTTCTCAACAACCTTTTCCTGGTCGACAAGCCAGACGGGGGCCGCAGACCAGTAATCAATTTAAAAGAATTCAACGAGTGGGTGGTGTATCGCCATTTCAAAATGGAAGGGATCCACCTTCTCAGAGACGTGTTGAGGCCCCACGACTGGATGGTCCGGTTGGATCTGAAGGACTCATACCTCTCTATTCCGATCTTTCCCCCTCACCGCCGTTTTCTTCAGTTTGCGTGGGGCGGTCAGGTGTTCGAATTTACCACTCTGCCTTTCGGTCTTTCTTCAGCGCCCTGGTGCTTCACCAAGGTACTCCGACCGGCAGTGGAATTTCTCAGAGCTCACGGCATCCGTATGATCGTCTAGCTCGACGACATGCTTCTGATGGCCCAGTGCCCCCAGACTCTGTCCAGGCAGCTTTAGGTAGCGGTCAATCTGCTGCAGGGCCTGGGTTTTGTGATCAACGAGAAAAAATCTCTCTTGTCCCCAGTGCAGAGTGCGACGTTCATGGGTTTCATGGTGGATTCCACCACGGCGACGCTGAGCCTTTCGGCCAGGAAAATGGCGAAGATCCGACACGAGCTGCGCCAAACATTGGCCAAATCACAGACCTCACTGCGTCAGATGGCCCGTTTAATGGGGCGTCTGTCGTCCTCGATTCAGGCCATCTTTCCGGGCCCCCTACACTACCGCGCGTTGCAGCGGCTCAAAGCGCACCACCTCAGGAGAGGTCTAACTTATTCCCAGTCTGTGCCCCTCTCGGCAGAAGTGAGGTAGGAGATGGCTTGGTGGCTCACCCACATGGAGGCGTGGAACGGGCGTGCGATCTTTGGGTCCGCCCCGGACATTGTGATGGAATCGGACGCCAGTCGAACAGGTTGGGGAGCCAGATGCAGAGATTTTTCAACCGGTGGTGCCTGGTCGATGCCCGAACAGTCGTTGCACATCAACTGCCTCAAGCCGTTAGCGGGTTCTTTCGCGGTGCAATGCTGGACCAATGACTGGGTGCAGCCCGAACAGTCGTTACACATCAACTGCCTCGAGCTGTTAGCAGGTTCTTTCGCGGTGCAATGCTGGACCAAGGACAGGGTGTAGTCCTGCGTTCTCCTCAAGATGGACAACGTTTCAGCGGTCCGGTACATCAACCATCTTGGTGGTACCCGGTCTTGTGTGCTGTCGAACCTCGCCAAGGATTTTTGACATTTTTGCCTGGACAATCAGGTGTCGGTCACGGCGGAATATCTCCCTGGCCGAGCGCACAAGGTGGCAGATTGGCACTCGCGTCACCTGCTGGACGCCAGCATTTGGCAGCTGGACCCCCCATGTGTTCTCCCGATTAGCGGAGAGATGGGGGCCGTTCACGGTCGATCTCTTTGCGTCACGACTGGATCATCAGTTACTGAGGTTTTTCAGCTGGAGGCCAGATCCGCTAGCGGAAGTGACGGATGCGTTCCTGCAGGACTGGCATCAGGAACAGGGTTATGCGTTCCCTCCTTTCTCCATGATCAAACGAGTGTCCGCTCATGTGCGTCGCCAACAGGCGGAAGTGGTGCTAATCACCCCTCTGTGGAGGTCTCAAGTGTGGTTTCCAGTTCTTCTGGAACTTTCCTGGGATTTTCCAATCCGACTTCCCCACTTTCCTCACATTCTTCTGGATCCGGACCACAATCCCACCGCTTGGTGGTGGAGAGGACGCTGCAGCTGATGGCCTGGCGGATCTCAGGCGTCTCTGGGCGCTCCCGTGCCTTTCGGGACACGCGGACTCCTTGTTATCCAAGGCATGGGCGGATAGTACAACAAAGCGGTACCGCTCCGCCTGGAACAGATGGCGCCGTTGGTGTTTGCGACGGGGTGTGGATCCCCTGGGCGCAGATGTAGTCCATATCCTCAATTTCTTGGCAGATCTTGCGGAGAAAGGTTTGGCTTACCGCTCTATTAATACCTTCCGATCAGCGATATCAGCGGGTCATACCCCAGTGCAGGGGTCCCCAGTGGGGGAACACCCGTTCGTGTGCAGACTTCTGAGAGGCATCCGCCTTTCCCTCCCACCGGAGCCGCGCTATTCCGTGTTGTGGGATGTGAACCTGGTGTTGAATCTTTTTTTTTTTTCCTGCCAACCGAATAGGTTCTCATCACGGAAGGAGCTTTCAGCTAAGCTAGCGACTCTCTTGTTTCTGATCTCTTGCAGACGAGTGTCTGACGTTCGAGCCCTCGATGTCTTGGCTAGAGTGTTCTCCCCGGATGGGGTTTCCTTCACGGTCAGTAGACGGACCAAGTGTCATACTAGGGCGATTTCTTACCCGGCTTTTCGTGAATCCCCGAAATTGTGTGTGGTGCAATGCCTCCGAGCATATGAAGAGTTGACAGAGGAGGTCCGCCCTCCGGGTGAAAGGCAGCTGCTTATTGCACTCCGAAAGCCATACAAGGCGGTTTCTTCCCCAACTATAGCCAGATGGGTGCATTGGTTATGCAGGAGGCGGGGATTGACACCAGGAAGTTTGGAGCTCATTCAGTGAGTGGTGCTATGGCTTCTAAAGCGTGTGCACTCGGAGCACGGCTAGAAGATCTCATGTGTGCGGCCGACTGGTCCTCGGATTCAACCTTTAAAAGGTTTTATTTTAAGCCAGTCCTAGAAGTGGCTCAACTGGTGGTGGATAAGCTTTGAACTAGCATAATCTGAGCCTCCGGGCCTGACATAGAATGGTAATTTGCCTAGCTCTAGTACTGGTAAGTTCCAATTCTATTAAGGACGCGGAGGCGAGGATTATCCCGCCCGGTGTCAGTTGGACTCGCGGACCCTCCCCGTTCTGGAGTAAGTACTGCTCTTTGGGGTTTTTATTGAGAAGTCATTATTGTATTGTTATGGTCCTTGATTGCATAGGCCCTGTTTATGGTTCAGCAATATCTTCAGTGCTACCTCTGTTACCTGATGTTTGGACCTTGGTTCTGATTTGGCCTGTTTGTTACAGGGAACGACGGATCCAAACAGGAGGCGTAACGTTTCGAAGGAGGCTGTTCACGCGAAGGAAGAGGAAGAGGAAGTGCTGAGGCGGGACCAAGTGGAGGCTGGTTAATGGACAGTGTTGATGGACTACTGTGACTTTGTTTGGTCTACTCCCGGGTGTTCATGGGAGTAGTAGTTTTTGATGGTTAAAATTTTGCTGCTGTAAAAATAAAAGCGAAGGAAGAAAGCATAGTCCTCGCCTCCGCGTCCTTAATAGAATTGGAACTTACCAGTACTAGAGCTAGGCAAATTCCCATTAAGGTAGGCAGAGGTAAAGTTAGATAGCACCTCACTCTATTTGTGGTAGTGTGGTCGAGCAGTAAGGCAGTATCAGAGGACAGTGTTAAGCATTTGTTGTACACACTGTCAGCAGATGAATTCACACACTCAAAGACTGAACTTCAGACCGGTTGTTTTTGTATAAAAATATTCTTTTAGCTATTTTATTTTCTATAACCAAGCAAGCCTGGCACAGGTAAGCAATCAATACTTTACAGTAGTAATGCAGTTTGTAAACCGTTTGAATTGAAATGGTATATGCACTTTGTTTTGACTTACAGGATGGTTGCAGAGAAATGCAATACTTTGTAAATAGAGTACATAGACTTGAATGGGCTTTTCAGTAAAATACCAGGTAAGTTACTTTTTAGATTACTTTTCTTACTCTGAGTAGTATGCCTGGATACTACTCCGGGACATTTCCTGTAAACAGGTAAGTAAAATCGTTTTGGTTAAATAGTACAATTTTAAAGGATTTCTTTAGGTTTTCAAACCCCCCAGGGTCAAGGATGCACTCTAGTTACACCCTCAGCGGCACTAGGGCGGCCGGGTGCAGAGTGCTGAGGCCCAGTGGGGGATAGGGGGCCTCCGGTTGGTGGCTGCTGACGAGTAGGCCACTTGGGTGTGGGAGCAAAGCTCCTGGACTTTAGCTCGGGGCAAATGGGGAAACAAAGTAGCATCCGCGGCACTAGGGCGGCCGGGTGCAGGGTGCTGTTTCGACGTCGGGCGCCCTGTTGTTTTCAATGGGGAACCTCCGGTTTGCAAAGGCACTGCAGGCTTTGGGACGAAGGTCTTCTGGGTGCGACCACCACTTCGAGAGGTAAGTTGGGAAGTTAGGGGTTGGTTAGGCACAGTCAGTTTGGCCACCCAAGGCCGTGGGGCGTCGGGTGCAGGGGTGCCTTTTGGGGTCGGCTCTTCTTACCAGCGCCTGGTCGCAGTTTGGGGGACCATCCGGATTTAGGCTGCAGGCGTGAGGCAGGTCGGGGGTCGCCGGATCTCGGGTTAGGATCGCCGGTGGGGACCTCCTCGTGGTGTTTGCCCACTCGAGCTCGGGCCGGATTCGGCGGGTGCAGAGTGTGCGGAATTCGCGGTTCCTGGCTGGCACCAGAAGCTGCAGTTCAAACACGTCCGGTGTTCACGGGAGAAACAGTTTGGAAAGTGAAGGCAGGCAGGTCCTCCGGGGTTTTTGAGGTTGCTGGCCGCAGGACACGCTGGGGTTTTGCAGGAGCAGGTTCGAGGGGAGACAGGCCTGTAGGGCTGGGGCCAAGTCAGTGGGCGTCGTCCTCTTGTTGGCTCTGCACGGCTTCTCGTCCTTCTTCTTCTTGTAGTTGCTGGATCTGATCTCTTGGTTCAGGGCTGCCCCCTAAATACTGTATTTAGGGGGCGTTTTAGGGGTCTTGAGGTCAGTAGCCAATGGGCTACTGACCTTAGGGTGACTACACCCTTGGGGTGCTCACCCCACGTGGGGGAGTGAGCACAATCCCTAGTCCTGATTGGGGAGTGCCTGCCATCTACAAGATGACTAGCACTGGAGAGTGGGCTTCACCTCGCCTCCCCCACCTGAGGGGTGGAGTTGGCAGAGGTGGGCACACCTCCTGGGCTGGCTAGTTTTTCCCGCCTGTCTTCCTGCCGAAAGGGAGGGGAGACAGGAAGGGGGCCCGCTCCTGATAGCAGGAGAGGCTGGGGGGGTCGCATTACAAAGGCTGCCAGGCCTTTGAAGCTCCCCTGCCACAGATGGCTCTTCCTGGCCTGGGGGAGGTGTGAACACCTCCGCCCAGGAAAGGCTTTGTTTCTGGGCTCAGGGCGCATAGCCTCCCACCCTAGGGGTCCCGAAACATGTCTTGTGGTGGCAGGCTGGTGTGTACCAGTCAGGGAACCCACCAGAGGCTGGTCGTTTTTCAGGGGGCATCTCAAAGATGCCCTCTGTGTGCATTTTTCATTAAATCCCACACTGGCATCAGTGTGGGTTTAATGTGCTGAGAAGTTTGATACCAAACTCCTCAGTTTTCAGTGCAGCCATTATGGTGCTGTGGAGTTCGTAATGACAAACTCCCAGCACCATATACTTTTAATGGCAGCACTGCACTTACAATGTCTAAGAATTTTTTTAGACACTGTAGGGGTACAGGGCTCATGCACCTGTACCCTCACCACTGGTATAGTGCACCCAGCTAGAGGGGTGACTGACCTATGCCAGGGCAGTGGGTTGTAGGCATGGCACACAGAGGTGTGTGCCATGTCGACTCTTCACTTTGTTCTGAACCAAAACACGCAGCCTGCAAAGGCAGTGTGTGTGTGTAAAGGTACAGGGCCTCTAAGGGTGGCACAATAAGTGCTGCAGCCCTTAGAGGTCTTCCATGGTCACAGTGCCCTGGTTACCTGTGGTACCATTTACCAGGGGCTGACCTGTGGCCAGAGATGCCAATTGGGTACAGTTTTGGGGAAAGAACACAGGCCCTGGGAACCTGATTGGCAGGGACCCAGGGCACATCAAGTCAAAGTGCATCAGTGGTCTGGCAAAAAGTGGGGGGGGTTACTGCAAAAGAAATCCACTTCTTTACACAAGCCCCCCCAGCCCAAAGGCCAGGAGACTCAGCCAAAGCTGGGAGAGTCTTCCTAGTCTTTCAGGCGAGGAAGAGCAGAGGAAGTGGTTTGGGAGTTGCAGGGCCTACTCTGCCTTACATCCTTCTGTCCAGGTCAGCCCCTTTAGGGAGCTGGCCCACCTCAACAGTTTCAGGACCTAATTCCCAATGCTCCTTTCCTATCCCTTTAGTGCCTTCACTCCATCTTTTTAGTTGGGGTTCAGAGGTGCCTACCTCTGCAATTTCTAACTTAGCTAGGGCAAAGCCCAGCTTCCCCACAGAGGTTACCCACAGCTTGAGCAACCCCACCATGACCAATAAGGTCAGGGGGCCTAACTTGCTATTTGGCATGGGGCTAGGCCACCATGCCAAGGACAGTGCTGCCATGAAGGCTAACACCCAGCAGAGGCTACTGACAGCTGTCGGTGCCCAGAACCACACCTTTAGCTCCTCACTGGTAGGTGAAGGGGCTACCTTACAGGCTTCTTTGGATTCTGGTTCCCTGCCTGCTGTTTTAGGGTGGGGGTCACTACACTTGGTAGGGAACACCCTTCTTCCCCCCTCTGTTCTGCCAGCTGAGGAGCCACCAACTCAGGCTGGACAGTTGCCTGACTAGTCAGGGCTTTTTGTTGGCTAGGGGGGACTTCACCAGTGCCAATTTTGGAGTTCTCCCTTACTGGGATGGAATCTTCCTGGCCCACTGGAACTGTGGCTAACAGTTGCCCACCTTTCCTACACTGTTTTTTCTTTTTCTTTTGGGGCTTAGCTGCACTAGCTGCAGGTTGAGCCCCCCAGGTTTCTTGGGTGAGGTCTGGCATTGGACCAGTACCTCTCTTTGGCTCAGACCAACCTCTGGGTGGTCATTCCCAAGGAGACAATCACGGGGGAGGTCTTTACTGACTGCCACCTTTCTCCATCTAAGGGACCCAGCTACTTCTAGGGGCACTACAGCCACATGCCTAACTGTGACACCCCTGGGACAGTCCTTACTCTTTTGTTTCCCTGGGACATACTGGTTTGAGAGAACCAACCTGTCATGCACCACAGTGTGACTGGCACAGGTATCTCTCAGGGCAAGGGCTTGGATTCCATTCACCAGTAGGTAGTGGAAGTGTCTACTCCCCTCTGGAATCTCCAGCTTACCTTGTGGCCCCATTTTCCAGTTGAAGGCTATGAGGGCTTCCTCATCTGAGGAATCACCCTCTAAAGCTACACTGGCAACCCCTGGAGCTACACTAGTCACCCCTGGAGCTGTGCTAGGGACTTTATTTTTAGGACAGCTAGGGTCCTTGGTGTGGTGTCCTGCCTTTTGGCAGGTGTGACACCATACTCTGTTGGGATCCCAATTCTTACCATGGTACCCTGTCTTAGTTTGTGAGGTGTCTTTGGGCCCACCCTCCTGGACAGGTTTTTGGGGGGCTACCTGGGACTCCTTACTTTTATCTTTAAGGGGTTCACCGTCTTCTGGGGAGCTTTTGTAACCCCTTTCTTTTGGTCACCCCCAGTGGACGTCCTAGTGACCCTTGTTTTGACCCAGTGGTCTGTCTTCTTTCCCAATTCTTGGGGAGAAAGTGGACCTAGGTCTACCAGGTACTGATGCAACTTTTCATCAATGCAATTACTTAATGTGTTCCTTCATAAACAGGTTGTAAATTCCATTAAAGTCATGCACATTGTTTCCAGTTAACCAGCCACCTAGTGTTTTTACTGAGTAGTCTACAAAATCAATCCAGGACTGGTTTTGGGTTTTGTGAGCCCCCCTGAATCTAATTCTGTACTCCTCAGTTGTGAGCCCAAATCCCTCAATCAGAGTTCTCTTCATGAGGTCATAAGACCCAGCACCTGCCCCAGAAAGGGTCAGTAGTCTGTCTCTGCAGTTACCAGAGAACCGTTCCCAAAGGAGTGCCCCGCAGAAAGTCTTCTTCACCCTTCTGGCTTCACAAGCCCTCTCAAAGGCTGTGAACCACTTGGTGATATCATCACCCTCCTCATATTTAGGGACAATCCCTTTGGGGATTTTAGGATCATAAGATTGCTCTTCATCCTTATTATTTTGATTGCTGCCACCATTGATGGGTGCTAAACCCATCTCCTTTCTTTCTTTAGAGCCAGGAGTCTGGACTCTAGATCCAGTCTTTTGGCCAACCTTGCTAAAAGGTTGTCGTCCTCATTGAGGCTGTCCTCAATGTCCCCACCAGAGCCTGAGCCACCTGTGTGGCCTCTAGGTCCCCAGAGGTTAACTCTTGGAAATAAGGGTGCAGGGACCCTTTCTTCCCTAGGAAGTGGTGGAGGTGCGTTCCTATCTCCATCCTCCTCACTCCTTTCCTCCTCTGACTGGTCATCACCATTTTCAGAGGGGTGGGCCTTTGAATACTCAGCCAATAGCTCCTGGAGCTTTTGTTTGGTTGGATGAGGGCCCATCGCTATGTTTTTGAGTTTACACAAGGACCTTACTTCCTTGAAAGACAAGTGAAGGTAAGGGGTGAGGTCGAGCTCCTCAACCATGTCCTGCATGTCATTATTATCTTCGCTAATAGCTGGGTTCTTTTCTTGAGACATTCTAACAAAAAGTTCTAACCCCTCTACCCTTGACTATAGTGATTTTTTATTTTCTAAAATTCTAAAGGGACTTAAGCAAGGCCCTAACAAGACTTTTAGTAGTTTGGAAAAAAAATACCAATTTGAAAAAAATCAGAATTCTAAAGGCAATTTAAGAGTTCTGTCGTGTGATCAGGTGGTAACCAAGTAGTCCAACAAATGCAAGTTGTATATCCAACCGCTGATCCACCAATGTAAGAAACTGGCTCTATATATACTGCACCAAAGTGAGGTATAGAGTCCAAGAGTCCCCAAAGGTAGGCAGAGGTTAAAGTTAGATAGAACCTTACTCTCTAATAGTGGTAGCTTGGTCGAGCAGTAAGGCAGTATCAGAGGACAGTGTTAAGCATTTGATGTACACACTCAGTCAGCAAATGAATTCACACACTCAAGAACTGAACTCCAGGCCAATTGTTTTTGTATAAAAAAATATACTGTTATTTTATTTTAGATACAGGTAAGCATTCAATTCTTTTCAGTAATAAGTTACTTGTTGTACACAGTTTTAAAAAGCAATAAAGATTGTACTTGATTTGATTTACAGGGGATGCAGTAGGTTGCAATACTTAGTAAATGCAGTACATTGAAATGAATGGCTTTTTAAGGTAAATGCAGGTAAAATTACTTTTGCGTTACTTTTGTAATCCAGTGCTGGACTCCTAGATTCAGCACTGGGACATTTACTTAAAACAGGTAAGTAATTACGTTTTTGTAGTTTGTACGATTTTTAGAGAATATTTTCAGATTTCAAAAGTCCACACTTAGAAACTTTTTGGACCAGTACATTGAAATACATAGGCTTTTCCTGTAAATTGCAGGTAAGTTACTTTTCGTATTACTTTTTCTAACACAGTGCTGGATCCTGGATTCAGCACTGGGACATTTCCTGAAAACAGTTGAGAGAATGCATTTTAGTTAGATGTACGATTTTTAAAGAATATTCTTGTATTTCAAAAGTTGACACTTAGAAACTTTTTCACAAACAACCACCAATGTTATCCTACGGAAGGAAATTCAATTCACAGGTAAGTTACTTTTCTTACCCAGTGCTTGACACCTAGGTTCAGCACTGGGACCTTTCCTGCAAACAGTTGAGAAAATTCGGTTAGGTTATTTGTGCGATTTTTAAGGAATATTCTTACTTTTCAAAAGTCGACACTTAGAAACTTTTTGGAAGAAAAAGTGTCAATGTTATTCTATGAGGAAAAACAGGTTATCGGTTTCGAGGTAAGTAATCGGTCTTTTGAGTTGGGGTTCTGGGGTTAGACTCAGGGGTCCCCCAGTGTCAGTGATGCACTGTTGTTGCACCCTCAGCGGCACTGGGGCGGCCGGGTGCAGAGTGTTGAGGCCCAATGTTATCCTATGGAGGATAGGGGGGCTCCGGTTGGTGGCTGCTGGCAAGCAGGCCACGGGGTTGTGGGAGCAAAGCTCCTAGGGTTTAGCTCAGGGCAAGTTGGGGACCAAGTTAGCACAAAAGGGGCACCCTCAGCGGCACTAGGGCGGCCGAGTGCAGGGTGCTGTTTTGAGGTCGGGTGCCCTGTTGATTTCAATGGAGATTCTCCGGGACAAAGAAACACTGCAGGCTCGGGGATGAGGATCTTCCAGGAGCTACCACCACTTCGAGGGGTAAGTTGGGATGTAGAGGGTTGGTTAGGCACCGCTGGGTTGGACACACGAGGCCGTGGGGCGTTGGGTGCAGGGGTGCCTTGGGACGTCGGATTTTCTTACCCGCTCTGGTCTCGGTAGGGGGGGTCCTCTGGATTGAGGCTGCAGGCGTCGTCAGGAGGCTTGAGGTAGGTCAGGGGTCGCCCGGGGGACCTCCTCGGGGTATTTGTTCACTCGAGCTCGTGCCGGATTCGGCGGGTGCAGAGTGTGCGGAATTTGCGGTTCCTGGCTGGCACCAGAAGCTGCAGTTCAAACACGTCCGGTGTTCACGGGAGAAACAGCTTGGAAAGTGAAGGCAGGTAGGTCCTCCGGGGTTTTTGAAGTTGCTGGACACGCCGGGGTTTTGCAGGAGCAGGTTCGAGGGGAGACAGGTCTGTAGGGCTGGGGCCAAGTCAGTGGGCGTCGTCCTCTTGTTAGCTCTGCACGGCTTCTCGTCCTTCTTCTCTTCTTTTTCTTGTAGTTGCTGGATCTGATCTCTTGGTTCAGGGCTGCCCCCTAAATACTGTATTTAGGGGGCGTTTTAGGGGTCTTGAGGTCAGTAGCCAATGGGCTACTGACCTTGGGGTGACTACACCCTTGGGGTGCTCACCCCACGTGGGGGAGTGAGCACAATCCCTAGTCCTGATTGGGGAGTGCCTGCCATCTACAAGATGGCGAGCACTGGAGAGTGGGCTTCACCTCGCCTCCCCCACCTGAGGGGTGGAGTTGGCAGAGGTGGGCACACCTCCTGGGCTGGGTAGTTTTTCCCGCCTGTCTTCCCGCTGAAAGGGAGGGGAGACAGGAAGGGGGGCCCGCTCCTGATAGCAGGAGAGGCTGGGGGGTTGTTTTACAAAGGCTGCCAGGCCTTTGAAGCTCCCCTGTCACAGATGGCTCTTCCTGGCCTGGGAGAGGTGTGAACACCTCCGCCCAGGAAAGGCTTTGTTTCTGGGCTCACGGAGCGTAGGCTCCCACCCTAGGGGTCCAGAAACATGTCTCGTGGTGGCAGGCTGGTGTGTACCAGTCAGGAAACCCACCAGAGGCTGGTCGTTTTTCAGGGGGCATCTCAAAGATGCCCTCTGTGTGCATTTTTCATTATATCCCACACTGGCATCAGTGTGGGTTTAATGTGCTGAGAAGTTTGATACCAAACTCCTCAGTTTTCAGTGCAGCCATTATGGTGCTGTGGAGTTCGTAATGACAAACTCCCAGCACCATATACTTTTAATGGCAGCACTGCACTTACAATGTCTAAGAATTTTTTTAGACACTGTAGGGGTACAGGGCTCATGCACCTGTACCCTCACCACTGGTATAGTGCACCCAGCTAGAGGGGTGACTGACCTATGCCAGGGCAGTGGGTTGTAGGCATGGCAGACAGAGGTGTGTGCCATGTCGACTCTTCGCTTTGTTCTGCACTAAAACACGCAGCCTGCAAAGGCAGTGTGTGTGTGTAAAGGTGCAGGGCCTCTAAGGGTGGCACAATAAGTGCTACAGCCCTTAGAGGTCTTCCCTGGTCACAGTGCCCTGGGTACCTGTGGCACCATTTACCAGGGGCTGACCTGTGGCCAGAGATGCCAATTGGGTACAGTTTTGGGGAAAGAACACAGGCCCTGGGAACCTGATTGGCAGGGACCCAGGGCACATCAAGTCAAAGTGCATCAGTGGTCTGGCAAAAAGTGGTGGGGTTACTGCAACAGAAACCCCCTTCTTTACAGTACATCAAATGCTTAACACTGTCCTCTGATACTGCCTTACTGCTCGACCACTCTACCACAAATAGAGAGTAAGGTTCTATCTAACTTTAACCTCTGCCTACCTCTGCGGTCACCTGGACTCTATACACACTATACCTCATTTTGGTGTACTATATATAGAGCCAGTTTCCTACATTGGTGGATCAGCGGTGGGATATACAACTTGCTTTTGTTGGACTACTTGGTTACCACCTGATCACACGACAGAACTCGTAAATTGCCTTTAGAATTCAGATTTTTTCAAAATTGGCATTTTTGCAAAACTACTAAAAGTCTTGTTAGGGCCTTGCTTAAGTCCCTTTAGAATTTTAGAAAATAAAAAGTCATTGTAGTCCAGGATAGAGGGGTTAGAACTTTTTTGTTAGAATGTCTCAAAATAAGAACCCAGCTACTAGTGAAGATAACCATAATGACATACAGGACATGGTTGAGGAGCTCGACCTCACCCCTTACCTTCACTTGTCTTTCAAGGAAGTAAGGTCCTTATGTAAAATTAAAAAACATACCAATGGGTCCCCATTCAACCAAACAAAAGCTCCAGGAGCTGTTGGCTGAGTATGCAAAGGACCACCCCTCTGAACAAGGTGATGACGAGTCGGATGGGGAAGTAGTGGAAGAGGATGACCAGGTAGATCTACCTCCTCCACTGCTTAGGGAGAAAAGGGCTCCAATAGCCCTGACTCCAAGAATCAACCTCTCAGTACCTAGGGGCCACACAGGTGGCTCAGGCTCTGGTGAGGACATGGAGGACAGCCTTTTAGCAAGGCTAACCAAAAAACTGGACCTAGAAACCAGACTCCTGGCTCTAGAGAAGGAAAGAAAGGAGATGGGATTAGCACCCATCCATGGTGGCAGCAATCAAAATAATAAGGATAAAGAGCAATTTTATGATCCTAAAATCCCCAAAGGGATTGTCCCTAAATTTGAGGAGGGTGATATCACTAAATGGTTCACAGCCTTTGAGAGGGCTTGTGACATCAGAAAGGTGAAGAAACCTCTCTGGGGGGCACTCCTGTGGGAACTGTTCTCTGGTAACTGCAGAGACAGACTCCTGACCCTCTCTGGGCCAGATGCTGGGTCTTATGACCTCATGAAGAGAACTCTGATTGAGGGATTTGGACTCACAACTGAGGAGTACAGAATTAGATTCAGGGAAGGAACATATTTTAAGTAATTGTACGAATGAAAAGTTACATCAGCATTTGGTAGACCTAGGTCTTATTTCTCCCCAATAATTGGGAAAGAAGGCAGACCACTGGGTCAAGACTAGAGTGACTAAGACAACCACTGGGGGTGACCAAAAGAAAGGGGTTACAAAACCTCCCCAGGGGAAAGGTGGTGAGAATCCCCAAGATAAAGTCTGAGTCTTCTAAAGGGCCCCAAAAACTTGCACAGGGGGGGTGGGTCCCAAAACTCTTCCCAATCTGGTCCTAGATACAGGGGGAAGAACTTTGATCCTTCAAAGGCCTGGTGTAACAACTGTAGAAAGTTGGGACACTTAACTGGAGACAATGCTTGCCCTAGCAAAAAGGCCCCTAGTCCTACAGCTAGTCCTGGTGTAGCAAGTCTCCAGATGGGATCAACAGTGTGCCAAGAGCAAATCAGGTTGCACACTGAAGCAGTTCTAGTTTCAGAGGGGGGAAGTTGAGTTTGCCACTGTAGCTGTGTGGCCACCCAACTTAAAGAAGTATTTACAATACCCTTGGATTAATGGAACTAGGATAGAGGCTCTGAGGGATACAGGTGCCAGTGTCACTATGGTGAGAGACACACTGGTTTCCCCTGAGCAATACTTGATTGGGCGTACTTGCCCAGTCACCAATGCTGACCGTGTTACCTTTAACCATGCTATGGCTATGGTGACATTAGACTGGGGGGGGGGTTACTGGCCTAAAACAGGTAGTGGTCTCTCCAAAGCTACCAGCTGCATGTCTGCTTGGCAATGACCTGGAAACCTCAGCCTGGGCTGAGGTTGAACTAAAACCCATGCAGCAATGCTGGATATCCCTGAATTGGTGTGTGTAAAAGAAGAGCACAGAGCAAAGGCAGGGGTGAAAAAGTGTTGGAGCCTGAAAGTATGGCCCAACCTTCCAAGAGAAAAGGTAAGAAGACTGGGAACCAGCTTCTGTTCAGCAAAAGGATCAGGACCCCTCTCCTCAGGGAGAGGACTTGGACATCCCAGAGGGAACTGAGCCTATGGATCTTGACCCTTACCAGGTTGAACACTTGGGCCCAGGGGGACCCTCTAGGGAAGAGCTGTGCCAGGGGCAGCAGGACTGTCCCACACTTGAAAGCCTGAGGCAGCAAGCTATTTCAGAAGCAAACGGAGATGTCAGTGGTACCCACAGAGTTTATTGGGAAGAGGGATTACTGTACACTGAGGCAAGAGACCCCAACCCTGGAGCCACCAGGAGAGTGGTAGTGCCACAGAGGTACAGGGAGTTCCTCCTAACTTTAGCTCATGACATCCCCCTAGCTGGACATCTGGGCCAAACCAAGACTCGGGAGAGGCTAGTTAGCCACTTCTACTGGCCCCAGATGCACCAAAAGGTGAAGGAGTTTGCCAGCTCCTGTGTTACCTGTCAAGCTAGTGGCAAGACAGGTGGCCACCTAAAGACCCCCCTGATACCACTGCCTGTGGTGGGGGTTCCCTTTGAAAGGGTAGGTGTGGACATAGTGGGTCCACTTGAACCTCCCACAGCATCAGGGAACAAATTCATTCTAGTGATAGTGGATCATGCCACTAGGTACCCTGAAGCAATTCCCCTTAGGACTACTACAGCTCCTGCAGTAGCCAAGGCCCTTATTGGTGTCTTCACCAGAGTAGGGTTTCCTAAAGAGGTGGTTTCAGACAGAGGTTCCAACTTCATGTCTGCTTACCTAAAACACATGTGCAAAGAGTGTGGAGTGCAGTACAAGTTTACTACACCCTATCACCCACAGACCAATGGCCTTGTTGAGAGATTCAACAAGACATTGAAAGGCATGATTATGGGACTCCCTGAAACTCAAACGGAGATGGGATGTCCTCTTACCATGCCTACTTTTCGCTTACAGAGAAGTGCCACAGAAAGGAGTAGCGTTTTCCCCCTTTGAACTTCTGTTTGGCCATCCTGTGAGGGGACCACTCTGTCTTGTGAAAGAGGGTTGGGAGAAGCCTCTACAAGAACCCAAACAAGATATTGTGGACTATGTGCTTGGCCTAAGGTCCAGAATGGCTGAGTACATGGAAAAGGCATCCAAAAATCTTGAGGCCAGCCAGGAGCTTCAGAAACACTGGTAGGACCAAAAAGCTGCACTGGTTGAATTTCAACCTGGGCAGAAGGTGTGGGTTTTGGAGCCAGTGGCACCAAGGACACTCCAGGACAGATGGAGTGGCCCTTACCCTATCCTGGAGAAAAAGAGTGAGGTCACCTACTTGGTGGACCTGGGCACAAGCTGTGCACACAGAAGGGTTATCCATGTGAACCGCCTAAAGCTGATGGTGACTGATGAGGAACAGGAAACAGAGAGGGAACCTCTCCCTGACCTCCTCTCCTACAGCCCAAATGATGGGTCAGTAGATGGAGTTGTCTTTTCAGACACCCTCTCTGCCCAACAGCTGACTGACTGCAAGCAAGTCTTGCAGCAGTATGCCAAGCTCTTTTCCTTGTCCGACAAACTGGTGTACCCATGATGTGGACACTGGTGACAGTGCACCTGTCAAAAACAAGATCTATCGACAGACCAAGTCAAGGAAAGCATCAGAGCTGAGGTCAGCAAGATGCTGGAGTTGGGGGTTATTGAACCCTCTGAGAGCCCCTGGGCCAGCCCAGTGGTTCTAGTCTCCAAACCTCACCCACAGGGTGGAAAGAGAGAGATGAGGTTCTGTGTGGACTATAGAGGGCTCAACTCTGTCACCAAGACAGATGCTCACCCTATCCCAAGAGCCGATGAGTTGATAGACAGATTGGGTGCAGCCAAATACCTGAGTACCTTTGACTTAACTGCAGGGTACTGGCAGATTGGCATGACCCCAGGAGCAAAAGAGAAAACCGCATTCTCCACACCTGATGAGCATTACCAGTTCACTGTTATGCCCTTTGGTTTAAAGAATGCCCCTGCCACCTTCCAGAGGTTGGTGAATCAAGTCCTTGCTGGGTTGGAGTCCTTTAGTGCAGCTTATCTTGATGATATTGCTGTCTTTAGTTCCACCTGGCAGGATCACCTGATCCACCTTGGGAAGGTTTTAAAAGCCCTGCAAACTGCAGGCCTAACTATCAAGGCATCCAAATGCCAGATATGGCAGGGAACTGTGGTGTACTTGGGCCACCTTGTTGGTGGATGCCAGGTACAGCCCTTACAGCCCAAGATCCAGGCTATCCTGGACTGGGCAGCTCCAACCACCCAGATCCAAGTCAGGGCATTCCTTGGCTTGACTGGGTACTACAGGAGGTTTGTGAAGGGATATGGGTCCATTGTGACTCCCCTCACAAAACTCGCCTCCAAGAAAATGCCCAAAAAGGTTAACTGGACAGTTAGTTGCCAAAAGGCTTTTGACACCCTGAAAGAAGGAATGTGCTCAGCACCAATTCTGAAGGCTCCAGATTATGCCAAGCAGTTCATATTGCAGACTGATGCCTCTGAGCTAGAGATAGGCGCGGTCCTATACCAGACCAATGATGAAGGCCAGGACCAACCAGGGAGCAGCGTTGGAGTGCCATTGAGAGGGAGGCCTTTGCTGTGGTTTGGTCCCTGAAGAAGCTGAGACCATACCCGTTTGGGACTCCCTAGTTCAAACCGACCACAGACCCCTCAGATGGCTAATGCAAATGAAAGGGGAAAATCCTAAACTGTTGAGGTGGTCCATCTCCCTACAGGGAATGGACGTTGAAGTGGAACACAGACCTGGGACTGCCCATGCCAATGCAGATGGACTTTCCAGGTTCTTCCACTTAGACAATGAAGACTCTCTAGGGAAAGGTTAGTCTCATCATCTTTCGTTTGGGGGGGAGGAAGGGGCGGAAGGGGGTTGTGTGAGAAAGTGCCCTCTTTCTGCATGGTATGCCCCCACTTTTTGCTGAAATGCTGATGTTCTTTGACTGAGTGTGCCCTGGGCTCCTGCTAATCAGGTACCCAGGGCCTACGTTCCTTCCCTAAAACTGCATTGAAGCCTAAACCCAATTGGCATCCCTGGCCACAGGTAGGCCCCTGGTAAATGGTACCACAGGTACCCAGGGCTCTGTGACCAGGGAAGGCCCCTAAGGGCTGTAGCACTTATTGTGCCACCCTTAGAGGCCCTGCACCTTTAAACTCACACACTGCCTTTGCAGGCTGCGTGTCTTGGTGCAGAACAAAATGAAGTCGACATGGCACACATCCCTGTGTGCCATGCCTACAAACCACTGCCCAGGCCTAGGTCAGCCACCCCTCTAGCTGGGTGCACTATACCAGTGGTGAAGGTACAGGTGCATGAGCCCTGTACCCCTACAGTGTCTAAGTCCATTCTTAGACATTGTAAGTGCAGTGCTGCCATTAAGAGTATATGGTGCTGGGAGTTTGTCATTACAAACTCCACAGCACCATAATGGCTGCACTGAAAACTGGGAAGTTTGGTATCAAACTTCTCAGCACATTAAACCCACACTGATGCCAGTGTGGGATTTAATGTAAAATGCACGACAGAGGGCATCTTAGAGATGCCCCCTGAAACTTGACCAACTTCTAGTGTCCCGACTGAGTGGCTGCTTAGGCTGCCACCACCAGACATGTTTCTGGACCCCTGGGTCGAGAGCCTGCTGCTCTCGGGGGCCTGAAACAATGCACATCCTGGGACGAGGTGCCAAGCCTCCTCCCCCAGGATGGGCAGGGTTCACGAAAGGGGAAGCTTCAAAGATGCGCCTTTGTGAGCCTCCCCAGACCATTTGCTGCTTTCAGCAACTGGTCCCCACTGGTTCTACCCCCCACTTTGGGCGGGAGAACCGACGGGAAAAACAAGTGAGGGAGAGAGGTGTGGCCAACTCCACCCCTCAGGTGGGGGAGGCGAGGTGAAGCACAACTCCGAGTCTCCGCCATCTTGAGGATGGGGGTACCCAACCAACCAGGGACAGGCTCCTGCCCCCTCCCACTGGAGGGTGGCACGATAGGGGGTGTACCCACCCCAGGGAAGGGACCCATTGGTCCCTGCCCTCTACCTACCTGTAACACCCCTAAATCTAGTATTTAGGGGGCACCCCTGAACCTTCCTTCCTCAGATCCAGCCAAGAATAAAAGAAGGACCGAACAGCCGTGCAGCCAGCTAACAAGAGGAAGACGCCCACTGACTTGGCCCCAGCCCTACCAGCCTGTCTCCCCTCGAACCTGCTCCTGCGAAATCCCGGTGTGTCCTGCAGCCAGCAACCTCAAAAACCCCGGAGGACCTGCCTGCCTTCACTTCCAAAGGTTGCTTCTCCCGTGAACACCGGATTTGTTCAAAACTGCAACCTCTGGGAGCAGCCGGAGACCGCGAACCTGCTCCACTCTGCACCCGCCGTCCATGGCCCGAGCTCGAGTGGGCAAACACCAAGAGGAGGTCACCCCGGCGATCCTGACCCGAGATCCGGCGACCCCTGACGTGCCTCAAGCCGACGCCTGCAGCCTAAATCCAGAAGGCCCTCTAACTGCGACCCGGAGCTGGTAAGCCGTTCCGACCCCAACAGGCACCCCTGCACCCGACGCCCCACGGCCTTGTGTGCCCAAACCAACGATGCCTCACCAACCCTTAACTTCCCAACTTACCTCTCGAAGTGGTGGTCGCACCCAGAAGTCCTTCGTCTCCCTGCCTGCAGCGCTTTTGCAAACCGGAGGTTCTCCATTGAAAACAACAGGGCGCCCGACGTCGAAACAGCACTCTGCACCCGGCCACCTCAGTGCCGCTGAGGGTGCACCTTTTGTGCTACTTTGTTTCCCCATTTGCCCTGACCTAAACCCTAGGAGCTTTGCTCCCACAACCCAGTGGCCTGCTTGCCAGCAGCCACCAACCGGAGGCCCCCTATCCCTTATTGGATAACATTGGGCCCCAACACACTGCACCCGGCCGCCCTAGTGCCGCTGAGGGTGTAACAAGAGTGGATCACTGACCCTGGGGGACCCCTGAGTCTAACCTCAGAACCTTAACTCCCACAGTCGATAACTTACCTGTGAACCGATAACCTGTTTTTCCTCCATAGGATAACATTGACACTTTTTCTTCCAAAAAGTTTCTAAGTGTGGAGTTTTGAAATCTATAAATATTCTTTAAAAATCGCACGATTAACCAAAACGTATTTAATTACCTGTTTGCAGGAAATGTCCCAGTGCTGAATCTAGGTATCCAGCACTGAGTTAGAAAAGTAATGTGAAAAGTAACTTGCCTGTAATTTACTGAAAAAGCCTATTCATTTCAATGTACTGTATTTGCTAAGTATTGCAACCTACTGCATCCCCTGTAAATCAAACAAAGTACAATTCCTATTGCATTTTCAAACTGTTCTACAATCAGCAACTTATTACTGTAAAGTATTTAATGCTTACCTGTGCCAGGCTTGCTTGGTTCTAAAAATAAAACAGTATATTTTTTATACAAAAACAATTGGTCTAGAGTTCAATCTTTGAGTGTGTGAATTCATTTGCTGACTGAGTGGGTACATCAAATGCTTAACACTGTCCTCTGATACTGCCTTACTGCTCGACCACTCTACCAGAAATAGAGAGTAAGGTTCTATCTAACTTTAACCTCTGCCTACCTCTGGGGTCACCTGGACTCTATACACACTATACCTCATTTTGGTGTAATATATATAGAGCCAGTTTCCTACAGAGCCCCATAATCATGCCTTTCAATGTCTTGTTGAATCTCTCAACAAGGCCATTGGTTCGTGGGTGGTAGGGTGTAGTAAACTTGTACTGCACTCCACACTCTTTCCTCATGTGTTTTAGGTAAGCAGACATGAAGTTGGAACCTCTGTCTGAAACCACCTCCTTAGGAAACCCTACTCTGGTGAAGACACCAATGAAGGCCTTGGCTACTGCAGGAGCTGTAGTAGTCCTAAGGGGAATTGCCTCAGGGTACCTAGTGGCATGATCCACTACCACCAGAATGAATTTGTTCCCTGATGCTGTGGGAGGTTCAAGTGGACCCACTATGTCCACACCTAACCTTTCAAAGGGAACCCCCACCACAGGTAGTGGTATCAGGGGGTCCTTTGAGGGGCCACCTGTCTTGCCACTGGCCTGACAGGTGACACAGGAGCTGACAAACTCCTTTACTTTTTGGAACATCTGGGGCCAGTAAAAGTGGCTGACTAGCCTTTCCCAAGTCTTGGTTTGGCCCAGATGTCCAGCTAGGGGAATGTCATGAGCTAAATGTAGGAGAAACTCCCTGTACTTCTGAGGCACTTCCACTCTCCTAGTGGCTACAGGTTTGGGGTCTCTGGCCTCAGTGTACAGTAGTCCCTCTTCCCAATAAACTCTGTGGGTACCACTGACATCTCCCCTTTCCTGTGCAGCAGCTTGCTGCCTCAGGCTTTCAAGAGTTGGACAGTCCTGCTGTCCAAGGCACAGCTCTTCCCTAGAGGGCCCTCCTGGGCCTAAAAGTTCAAACTGGTAAGGGTCAAGCTCCATGGGCTCAATTCCCTCTGGGGTGTCAAAGTCCTCTCCCTGAGGAGAGGGGGACCTTTTGCTGTACAGAAGCTGGTTCCCCAGTCTTCTTACCTTTTCTCTTGGAAGGTTGGGCCATACTTTCAGGCTCCAACACTTCTTTTTCACCCTGTCTCTTGCTCTGTGCTCTTGTTTTTACACACACCAATTCAGGGATATCCAGCATTGCTGCATGGGTTTTCAGTTCAACCTCAGCCGCTGCTGAGGTTTCCAGGTCATTGCCAAGCAGACATGCAGCTGGTAGCTTTGGAGAGACCACTACCTGTTTCAGGCAAGTACCCCCCCCCCCCGTCTACTGTCACCATAGCCATTACATTGTTAGTGGTAACCACTGCCAGCATTGGTGACTGGGTAAGTTCTCCCAATCAAGTATTGCTCAGGGGTAACCAGTGTATCTCTCACCATAGTGACACTGGCACCTGAATCCCTCAGAGCTTCTATCCTAGTTCCATTAGTCCAAGGGTATTGTAAGTACTTTTTTAAGTTGGGTGGCCACACAGCTACATTGGCAAACTCAACTTCCCATTCTGAAACTAGAACTGCTTCAGTGTGCAACTGAATTTGCTCTTGGCACACTGTTGATCCCATCTGGAGACTTGCTACACCCGGAGTAGCTGTAGTAGGACTAGGGGCCTTCTTGCTAGGGCAAGCCTTGTCTCCAGTGAAGTGTCCCAACTTCGTACAGTTGTTACACCAGGCCTTTGCAGGATCAAAGTTCTTCCCCCTATAGGGCTGTGGAGTATAGGGAGTATTTTGGGACCCACCCCCCTGTGCAGGTTTTTGGGGCCCTTTAGAAGACTCAGACTTTTTATCTTGGGGATTCTCACCACCTTTCCCCTGGGGAGCTTTTGTAACCCCTTTCTTTTGGTCACCCCCAACGGTTGTTTTTGTCACCCTTGTCTTGACCCAGTGGTCTGCCTTCTTTCCCAATTCTTGGGGAGAAATTAGACCTAGGTCTACCAAATGCTGATGTAACGTTTCATTAGTGCAATTACTTAAAATATGTTCTTTCATAAACTGATTGTAAAGTCCATTTAAATCATGCACATTGTGTCCAGTTAACAAATCATCTAGTGTTTTAACTGAGTAGTCTACAAAGTCAATCCAGGATTTGTTTTGGGTTTTGTGATTCCCCCTGAATCTAATTCTATATTCCTCAGTTGTGAGTCCAAATCCCTCAATCGGAGTTCTCTTCATGAGGTCATAAGACCCAGCATCTTCCCCAGAAAGTGTCAGGAGTCTGTCTGTGCAGTTACCAGAGAACAGTTCCCAAAGGAGTGCCCCCCAGTGTGACTTCTTCACTTTTCTCATGTCACAAGCCCTCTCAAAGGCTGTGAACCATTTTGTGATGTCCTCACTCTCTTCATATTTAGGGACAATCCCTTTGGACATTTTAGGATCATAAGATTGCTCTTTATCCTTATTAAGTAAATTGCTGCCACCATTGATGGGTGCTAGGCCCATCTCTGCTCTCTCCCTTTCAAGAGCTAGCAACCTGGTCTCTAGATCCAGTCTTTTGGTCAGCCTTGCTAAAAGACTGTCCTCCTCATTGAGGCTGTCCTCCATGTCCTCAGTGGTACCTGATCCACCTGTGTGGGATCTAGGTACTGAGAGGTTGATTCTTGGAGTCAAGGGTACTTGAACCCTTTTCTCCTTAGGAAGTGAAGGGGGTTGATCTACCTGGTCATCCCCTTCCCCTCCTTCCTCATCTGACTGGTCTTCACCATTTTCAGATGGGTGGTCCTTAGCATACCCAGCCAACAGCTCCTGGAGCTTTTGTTTGGTGGGATGGGACCGCATAGTTATGTTTTTAATTTTAAGTAGGTACCTTACCTCCTTGAAAGACAAGTGATGGCAAGGGGTGAGGTCAAGCTCCTCAACCAAGTCCTCTATGGCATTGTGGTTATTTTCACTAACAGCTGGGTTCTTGTTTTGAGACATTGTTACAAAAACTTCTAACCCCTCTGACCCCGTTACAGGTAGGTAAAAGGTAGTGACCAATGGGTCCCTTCCCTGGAGTGGGTACACCCCCTATTATGCCACGCTCCAGTGGGAGGGGGCATGAGCCTGTCCCTGGTTGGCTGAGTCCCCCCATCTGCAAGATAGCGGGGACTGAGAGTTGTGCTTCACCTCCCCACCTGAGGGGTGGAGTTGGCAGAGGTGGGCACACCTCTCTTCCTCACTTGTTTTTCGCTCCGGTTCTCCTGCCCAAAGTGGGGGTCAAAACTAGTGGGGACCAGTTGCTGAAAGCAGCAGGTGGCCTGGGGAAGCTCACAAAGGTGGCAAACCTTTGAAGCTTCCACTTTGTGAACCCTGCCCATCCTGGGGGAGGAGGCTTGGCACCTCGTCCCAGGATGTGCATCGTTTCAGGCCCCAGAGAGCAGCAGGCTCTCGACCCAGGGGTCCAGAAACATGTATGGTGGTGGCAGCTGAAAGCAGCCACTCAGCCTGGACACTAGTGGTGGGTTAGTTTTCAGGGGGCATCTCTAAGATGCCCTCTGTGTGCAATTTTCATTAAATCCCACACTGGCATCAATGTGGGTTTAATGTGCTGAGAAGTTTGATACCAAATTTCTCAGTTTTCAATGTAGCCATTATGGTGCTGTGGAGTTCGTAATGACAAGCTCCCAGCACCATTTATTCTTAATGGCAGCACTGCACTTACAATGTCTAAGAATGGACTTAGACACTGTAGGGGTACAGGGCTCATGCACCTGTACCCTCACCACTGGTATAGTGCACCCAGCTATAGGGGTGATTGATCTATGCCAGGGCAGTGGGTTGTGGGCATGGCACACAGAGATGTGTGCCATGTTGACTCTTCACTTTGTTCTGCACCAAAACACGCAGCCTGCAAAGGCAGTGTGTGAGTGTAATGGTACAGGACCTCTAAGGCTGGCACAATAAGTGCTACAGCCCTTAGAGGCGTTCTTTGGTCACAGTGCTCTGGGTACCTGTGGTACCATTTACCAGGGGCTCACCTGTGGCCAGAGATGCCAATTGGGTTTAGGCTACAACGCAGTTTTAGGGAAAGAACATAGGCCCTGGGTACCTGATTAGCAGGAGCCCAGGGTACACTCAGTCAAAGCACATCAGCAATTCAGCAAAAAGTGGGGGCAACCATGCAGAAAGAGGGCACTTTCTCACAAAAGGCGATTGTGCAGAAGAGTGGTAGTATAATGTTTGATATCGATGAGTTAGCAAATCCTCACTGGTGGTAATGGAAATGTACCACTTTGAAAAAAGTGGGCATTTCTGTGCTCGTGGCTCTGTGTGCCTGTCTGCCTGTCTCCAATCATTATCTGCGGGGACAGATACATCTGTGCATTCCTGATAAGAAAGCCATAAATTAGGGGCTCAAGGGAAACTGCAGACCTCTGACTCTGAGGGGCCTTTCTAGGACGGATAGGTGAGGGTGAAATTGCCACATGCGATCCAAGGGGCAGGGTTATGTCCCCTCTAATGATATTGATCAAGCCTCCCGGGGTAGGATTGCAGACAAGACAAAATTTAGAGACAACCCCTGCATTTCAAAGGTGGCCGTTTGAGCTGACCTCCTCTTCAAAGGCCATTGTGGGTATAACTACTGGGGCTTTGCTCTCTATACTTAGAGACGCGTGTCGAATTGGAACCATACTACGCTGGTATGAGGCTGGGACATCGACAAGAGGAACTATTGGGGTAGGAGGGACTGCTGCTGGATTATCCACAGACTTGTGCTGGCCTGGGCCTTGTTGTACTCTAGGAAGGGGACTATCAGTTGGTGGACTTTGCTGGCCTGCAGCTAATTGCCAACTGTCGTGGCCCAGGCCCCTAATCACTCTCCAGGGGCCGATCTCCTCTCCACGAGATCCCAGGGACAGAAAGGATCTCCCCGTTTCCACGAGATTGTAAGGACTGCGCAGGGTGCGGCGGAAACGGGTGGTAGTGATCGGTTGGGACAAGGACTGCACCGGCGTATGCAGTAATCACATTGTGCCTAGGAGAGTGCTCGTAACGATCAGCGACCGACTTGGGGGTTCCGTAGCACGAGGCATTTGAGGAGTGCGGGAGACGTTTGCTGAGTCAGAGGGACCTGAGATTACAACCTCAAACCTGTGCTAGCTCGCACTCTGTATCGTGTGGTGTCCGAAGAGTGTTGGGGAAAGTTTGGCGACTCCGCAGGACCTGAGCTGGCTGCCTAACCTGTCTCCGATCTCCAGATCGGGAGGACAACAGTGCCTGACATCGCAGCCTCAGTCCGAGGTCGCCGGCTCCCTCTCCCTGGACCCAACTCCACAATGTACTCTGTTGTTGAGAGTATCATGACTGGACCCGAGGGGGTCTCGTTGTGCCTTGTCTGCACCCACAGCTGGCTGCTTGGAGCAACTGCAGTGCGCACCTCTGCCGGACGGGGAACAATTCTCAAGATTGGAAGCGCGAGCTTCCAGTGCTAGTCTTTTGCCTACGGGGGGATGGTGATCTCGCACTTGTGAAGGTGCTGCTGGGTGCATGAGGACCTAATCTGAAAGAACGAGAACACGTAACTGTTTTCTTCCGTTTTAGGTAGTCCCGACAATCTAATCAAAGTGTCGCCAGCGGGTGCAGCTTGTATCGTCGGCTGTTGTAGTTTGAGTGGCTGGGTCACGAGGCGTAGTCAAAACCTGTGATTTCTTGACCATTACAACTGTACAGGATATGCGATAATGGGAATGTCGTGTTTTATGCTAATGTGTTAGCGGAATACGTCTGAACAGCCTGCATAGATGTTTGTCGCATTTGATGTGGGAGGGCTTACTTGGAACGTGAACACCTCGGGGAAGTACGCACATGGGTTTATGTTGCTTACGAGGCTCAGGGGATAACTGGGCAAGTGAATACCTATGACGAGTACATATATGTTCATGCAGTTCTGCTGCTAATGGAAGAGTGTGACAATTGCTTATAACTGTAAAGTATATATCCAATGTGAATGTCATTTTGATTTCAATGTGTGTGTAATACAAATACCAGTGTCCTGTACATGCAATGTGGAGTCCTTTTGTACCGTACACAGTGTGTTGTGAGGGTGGGTGTGGTGTCAGTACACTTTGACCCGGAGGATAAGCCTGACTGCTCTGTGCCAAGCTACCCAAGGGTGACCTCGAGCACAGGTTATGGGACAAGTGTATCCTACTCATCCTATCTAGACCGGTGGATTCTGCCTGGCTTCGATGCATCCCAGCTAGCCAGAAACCCCCCATGGTTAACAGCGACCTTGTTTATTTGGAGCGTGTCCAGGCTGTCTTAGTTTACAAGCAGCCCGTGAAGTGCGTAAAAAAAGCATTGGAACTGTAATCCTGAGTGCCATACTGGTGTTAGTGAGTGTGGGGGCAAGCTATAAGACAGGGCTAAAAGGAACTACATATTGGATAAGTATTTTGTTATTTTTTGCCTACATGTAACTGTATATAAAATAGTGTGCACAGCTTAAATTAAACTTATTAGTGGGAAATGTACTGTTTTACATTATAAAACCTGAGTTGGTTTTTGAGATTACTGGCATAGTAGGGAATAGTGACTTTTGTATTTATAGTGTTACATGGTCCCAACCTGTGACAGAAAGCACTGTGAATATGTAAGTCATTATTTTAAAATGGTATTGTGTACAGTATAAACTAGGCTGCTGCAAAGTGATGTTTGAGGTTTTAAAAAAGTGCTTTCAAAATGTACATTTTGCAATAAGTAATCAGATTGTACCTAGTGCGAACATTTTTGTTCCTTCATTACCCAAGAATTCAGCTGATAATACCATCACAATACCTTTTTCAAAAAGAAGATATCTTTTGTCACCATGAAACTTTAAGTGACTTCTTCAATTAAAGGTTTTGGAGAAGTTCTGTTTCTTCTTTAGCTGTCTATACTTCGCACCCCCTTCGCTTATAAGTGCTTACAATGTGAGCATTAACCATTCATGGACAGCTGTTTTTGTAAAAGGTCAGACCAGGGGGTGTCAGAGAGGGGGCCAACAGAATTGCATTTAGATACTAAGACATGATCCTCTGAACGCTTAGGCTTCAGAGTAATAGCTCAGGAGAAGGATGAAAAGAGGGCGATTCAGTGATGGCTCATGTTTTTTTACTTCAAATGGACAGAGGCAGCTCCCTTAGAGAGATGCTCCCAAGGAAAGGGGCGATAATTGGGGGCTGTGTTTTTTTCCCTTCTTCAGCAGGTCCGTCCCTACCGTAATGGTGCTGGGGCCAACGGTGTAAGTGGCCTCTGCACCCCAATTATGGCTGTCCTACTACAAAAAAAATGAGTCGGGTCCATTGTCCATGCCAACATTAGAGCTCAAGTCACCTGTGCTGCTTTTTATTCTTTTCTAAACATAGGGGCAGAAAGTATAATTGGTGGTGCAGATACAGTGGCAACAAAGTCCAGCGAAATGAGGAGCCAACTAATCCCAATTATAGCTTGTTTACTAGCCTTCCTTCCTTGCTTGCATTGCGGACCAGTGTGCACTTGCTTTGCCAGAGTTGCTTTGGGCCTCAGAGCTGTGACTCAAGGGAGGGATAATTGAGGCAGAGGAGACACCTTGGTTTAGCCTCAGATGTTGGGGGGTGAGGGGGGATGAAGTTTCAAGGTAGGAGCCCTGTTTTTTCTAACAAAGGGCAGAGGAGACAGGCCGCTTTGCAAGGAAGTAGCTCTTATTATTGAAGCAGGTTGTAATAGTACTAGGGGTGGGGGGCAGGGTCTGAAGGGCACAATGCATCACAATTATGACTGTCACACTTTAATAAAGAGGCATGGGGGCTTATTTTCTTTCCTATTATGGTTGAGGGCACACTTGCAGATAAAAGGGATCAAACATGTTGGAGCTCAGTTTTTCTGTGAAAGGGACAGAAAACCTGTTTCAAGATTGGAGTGATGGTAAAGCATGGTGGGGATGTGTGAAATCGGCAGAGGTGAAAGCCTGCTACCCAGGACCTCAGTTATCATTAGTGTAGCAGATGCAGTTGCATTGAGGCCCAGGAGCGCGAGAGGCTCACAGTGCTCCAATTATGTATTTTTGGGTCAATTACTGGGTTTGTTTGATGCATTTGCTCTTTTATAAGTCTCACATTTAGTGTGGATAATGAGCTACAGAAAAAGTACCCCTGACATGATCTCGTAAGCTTCGCCCAGTCCCTTCAGCTCCCCCCAATCCATTCCATAAGATTTTGGAGGGGGCCCCAGCTTCAAAACATTTTGCATGGGAAGCCAGGAGCAAAAAAGTTTAAAGACTTCTGAACTACGCTGTCAACTTTATCTGTGACACAGTTGTCATCGGTCTTTGTTACACCAGTCACTTTTTCACGTATAAAGGTGATTGCATATCTTCTCACCCAAGTTCTGGATTCTGAATTGGAAGGGGATTTCAGTGACCCAGATGCCTCTGTGACTGTCTGTAGCCCCACATAGTTGGATGCGTGTTACGTCCCCAGACAGGCCTCGAAAAATCATGAAAATGTTAATAGACCTGTATGTCTAGTGGTTAAAATAATCTACTCGACCTAATAATGCTCTTGACCCATAAACTAGTTTAAGATTATGTGATCCTGGGCAAATATTTTAATTCACCGACCCTCCCTTTTCTTCTTTATCACATATGAGAGCACCTTTAAATACACGCGTTCAGCATGTGTGCTGTACACACAACACTTTTGTTTGATTTAATAGACTAAACATTTGCTCCATATATAATAAAATCTGGCCACATATAGGATAAACATGACTGCTAACTTGCCTCTTAGTTCATTATCAGCATTTTCATCAGGGCGGGGGCAGGAATGTTTCTCAAATCGTGGTTAAAAACGACCACTTTTAATATATATCCAAAGCATGAAGTGGTAGCGCCATCATTTGCAAACGGCAGATTTTCCATTGAAATAGCCACAAAATTTCGAACTGGCATGCTACCTACTAATAGGGCGGCAGGTGCATAGATAATTTGGGTAGTAGAGTTACGTCCATGGCATAAATATCAGTTAAGGCTGCAAATGCCTTGGCAATTTTGGGCCATTATGATCACCAGGTCTTGCATAACCTCTCCCCACTAATCAACCTCATTCCAGAGGATAAGCGGGAGAATGCTTCAGCCATCATCAAAGAGGGTGTAACAACTTCAGCAGCAGTCATGGACTCTGCAGTGGGCGATTCATATGCAGGCTTTTGCTAGTTGGCTGGTAAGGCTGTATTAAGACAGGCTGGCTGAAATCTACAGCTCTCCATCAGAAAGTTTAAGGAAAAATATTGGATATACTTTTTGTCGGAATCACCCTGTTTGGAAAGCATGTTGATGAGGTTTGCAAAATATTAAAACCAATATGTATATGGGAAAATCTCGGGGTGCCCTGTGATATAGTTGTCCTGGCTTAACTTATCGTGGCTCTAGGGGAGGCTTCAGTCAGTACAGAGTTCAAGGCTGGACGTATTGTCTCCAAGACAGCCCGGCTACGACCAGGGCTATGCACCCAGCAGAAACTAAAGACTAGGATATGGAGATCTTCAAAATTAGCTTGACTCCTTTCGCATGGCAATGCCTCATGAAGTTCTCCAGATGCTTCAGAGAAACGATTAGCTGACGTCACTGGATCTTCGGGATTTATTTATTTATTTAAAAGGTTTTATATAGCGCTGGCTCCACCCGGGGGTATCAGAGCGCTTTACATTGGAATTACAATATTACATGGAATACAAAACGGTGGTGTCCAAAAAGAAGCATTCAGACAAGATAGACTTTGAGGACCACATTGAGTAATATAGAATGACTTAATGAAAAATGCAAGGAAGTAGCAATTTACAAAACAACACGTGAATAGAGTAATTACAAATTATTACACAATATAAAGGAGGGAGACTCATTTTTTTGGGTATAAGGAAGGGTTTTGCAAGTGAGAGAAACGGGGGGGGAGGGGAAGTGTTCGGCAAGGGGTGGTAGGGGGGTGAATAGGTGGGGTCGACACAGGAGGAGTGAAGAGAGGGGGAAAACGGGGTTCCAGAAGGGGGGGAGAGTATGACGGGTATGGTAATGGAAGGATTAAGGACCCCAATATTTGTTGAGCAGGTACATCTTAAGGTCTTTTTTGAAACTGACGTATGAAGGGTTAAGTCGTAGATCTTTAGGGAGGGCATTCCAGATGCTGGGAGCCTTACCAGAGAAGGAGCGAGATTGCGTGGCTTTCTTTTTTAACAGAGGGGGGACGAGGAGGAGAGAATTGGTACTTCTCATCTGTCGGGCACTGCCCGCTTTTTTGAGTTTGTTTGAGAGGAAGAGGGGGGTCTTTTGATGAAGGGCTTTGTACGTTATGCAGGCTATTTTATAAGAGGATCTGCCTTCGATAGGAAGCCATTTAAGGGTCTTGAGAGCAGGCGAGATGTGGTCAGAGCGTTTGTAGTCAGTTGATCCCACATCCCCATACAGTGGGAGCATAGGAAATGCCTCTGCTTTTCAGTGGCAGGCAGCCCTACCAATTCAAGCCACTTAAATTCTGACTCATCAGTTCCAGATATATTTACCAAATGCCTAGCGCCGGTTGCTGCCTTCCTCAGACAGCAGGGTCAACAAGTGTACCCATACTTGGATTACTGAATTATCAAAGCCATCAGGGGAAGAGGCAAAGGCTTCTAAGGACACCTGCATCTCTGTTTCACAGAATAGGCCCGTCACTGAACTACAACAAGTGCTCTATGAAACCACAGACACACATCTTCGGTTCTTGGGAGCGATACTAGACGCTTGATGAAGCTTCAATGCATGGCAAAGACCTTCCCTGTCAAGCACTCAGTCATGATCAGGCAGCTGCATATCTCCGTTCGGCCTGATATCCTGCATACATTTATACCCTTTTGCAGGCTCTGGATGAGGCGTGTCCAGCAAGATTTGGACAGCCAATGGAAGAAAGTTCATTGCATGTGGTCCGTCACTGCACACTTCACGAAACTCGTGACAGGCACTCATGTTGAGGCAGTTCCCTATGAATCTCAACGCAGGGCTCCCATCCCGTCCTTCATTGGACAGAGTGGTGCTCACTACGGACGTGTCCATGAAGGGTTGGGGAGCTCACATGCAAGAGCCTCTGGTCAGATGCAGAAAAGAAGCTCCATAGCAATATCTTGGAGCTCTCTGCCATAAGACTGGGTCTACAGGCCTTTCCCCCAAGACCTGTAGGTCAAGCGGTCCTCATCGGGATGACAATACTCCTGCCCCGTTTTACATCACCCCGCTGTCCGGACGAGGTTCCGGCCTCCGCCAGAAGAGGTGCTGATCCTTTGGGACTAGGCCATTCCTATCCATGGGCATCACCACGGAGCATCTCCCTGGATGCCAAAATGATCAGGCAGACCCACTCAGTCGATCACTTTTGCATTGCTACAAGTGGGAGTTTGACAAAGATCAAGTGGACTACATCTACCATAAATGGGGTTGCCCCACCCTGGACTTGTTCTTCAGCAAATGCTAGTGCTATGCCAGCAGGTTTTGGGAACCAGGTTCCAGAGGCAATGCCTTTTTGATCAAATGGTCCATTATCCCTGCATACCCCTTTCTGCCGTTCCCCCTGATCACCAGGGTTCTAAGGATAGCGAAGGTGGAACATAGTTCTCTGGGTCTCATTACCCCGGCCTAGTCACACCAGTACTGGTTCATTGAGCCCTCAATGGTTCTCCCAACAATTCCATTAAAGATTCACTCCAGGCTCCTCTCCTGGCACAAAGGAGATACTTCACCACAACCTATGGTGATTGAGTCTGACAGCATGGTACCTGATGATCTAGAATTTGGTCATTTTGATCTGACAGCATAATCCAGAAACATCCTGGCACAACCCTGGATGCCAACAACCACAAATACCTCTATTGCCAAGTGGAAGCTTCTCTGTATCGGATGCAAAGCCAATTGATTCCATCCATTGACTTTAACACCCTATCAAATACTTCCATATTTGCTGAACATAGCTAAGAGTGGTCTAAAGTACTAGTCAGTATGAGTCCATATGGCAGTAATATGTTTACGAAGAAAAGACAATTCAACTACTCTTTCCTCGGAGAGAATTATAAAGCAATTTATGAAGGGAATTTTCTGAACGTTTCCTCCTTTGACGCCCATCAATACCATGGGCGCTTAATACTGTCTTGAGCCAGTTCATGCTGCCTTCATTCGAGCCGATCCAGAGTGCATCTAAAGATAATTTCCTGAAAAACAGTGCTTCTCTTGGTGCTTACATGAGTCCACAGAGTGGGAGAGATGCAAGCACTTGCGGTGAAAGACCGCTTTCTCCGCTCTATAAAGGACAAAGTTATTCTGTGAACCAATCCTAAAGTTATTCAAGTCCCTATAGGCTTCCACCTGAAGGAGCCTGTAACTGTGCTCCTTCGTCCCAAATCCACAACGTTGGCAGAAAAGTCATTGCACAGGTGCATCAAGTTTTTCATGAACAAGAGGAAAGACATTCACTCTTCTTACTAAATATTTGTGGAGTACACACTTCACTGTGTTGTGGCGAAAGGTGACGCAGGCTGACAACCAATGTGCTATTCCCTGTTTGAACAGGGGTCTGCCTATCTCTTGATGGCTAAAGACAAATATTTGGTAAGAAGAGTGGATGTCTTTTAAATGGTTAGTTTCATTCCTTAGGGGCAGGTCACAGAGGATAAAAATTGATGAATATCTTTCTGTGCTGATTGCGGTTGAATAAGGGGCCCTCCACCTCCAGGAGTCTATCCTTGCCCCACCCTTTTCAACCTAAACATCGAGCCACTTGGAGCCACAAAGGCAGTTCTTCTTTAAAAGGCAGGGATCTAATATCATCAACACACAAGATGGGGTGGGAGCGAACTAGAACAAGGGAACCAGAGAGGGTGGGAGAATTGGTTCTAATTGACTACCGAACCCAGTGGTACTTGATCTCCCCTCTGATGCATGTCCCTATACGGCAGTGATTTCTATTGTGCCACCTCTACCAATTAATACAACTGAGTCAGTTATTCAGCTAATGAACAAGGTAATTTATTGGTTGCATATACACGCCAATTTACTGCATTCAATGTCTTTGCGTATATTGATGATGCGAAGGGTCGGGTGGGTTGGTCCATTGCCGAAGTACTGGCCCTGGTGATTGCGTGATTGTTAATTAAAATTTGCTTAGCTTTAGTACAGGTAAGTTTCAATTCTATTAAGGACACGGAGGCGAGGGTTATGCCATTCTTCCTTCGCTTTATTTTTCAGCATCCATTTTAAAACGTATAACAAACTACTACTCCCATGAACAGCAGGGAGTAGGAAACAAGAAAGTTCCGTCAGGAGTCCTTCCACTCTGTTCACAGTCCAGCCTGCACTTGGTCCCTCTACTGTGTTTCCTCTTCCTTCGCGCGAACAGCTCTGTCACGAAACCTCACGCATCCTGTTTGGACCCATCATTTCCTGCAACAATGGCAGCGTCAGACCAAGCTCAATGTAAACAGGTCAGCAGAGGCAAACACAAAACAAACAAGCGATGTTAAGCAACGCAAGATCATAGGCAGATACCAAACACACAATTCAACATTTAACTTGACCAACAGTGCAATTGACCTTGTAAACTCAAGTACTTCAGAACAGGGAGGGTCCGCGTCTTCCTTGAACGACGGGCGGGATAATCCTCGCCTCCGTGTCCTTAATAGAATTGAAACTTACCTGTACTAAAGCTATGCAAATTTTCATTGTATGTCAGGACCGGAGGCTCAGATTATACCAGTTTAAAGCTTATCCACCACCAGCTGAGCGACGTGTAACACTGGCTTAAAATAAAACCTCCTAAAGGTCGAATCTTAGGACCAGTCTGGATCTAGACGCATAAGATCTTCCAGAAGCGCTCCGAGCGAAAATGCCTTAGAGGCCATAGCCCCTCTTGCTGAGTGGGCCACAAACCTCTTGGTATCAATCCCCGCCTCCTGCATCACCCAACGTACCCATCTGGCTATAGTTGATGAAGAAACCGGTTTGTACGGTTTTCTCAGTGCGATGAGCAGCTGTCTTTCACCCGGAGGGCTGACCTACTCAGTCAATTCTTCATATGCTCAGAGGCACTGCACCACACACAATTTTGGGGACTCTCTAAATGCTGGGTAGGAGATTACCCTGGTAAGGCACTTGACTTCTACTGACAGTGAAAGAAACCCCCTCTGGGGAAAAGACTCTGGCCGAGATGTCTAGGGCTCGTACATCAGACACACGCCTGCAAGACACCAGGCATAAGAGGGTCGCCAATTTTGCTGAGAGTTCCTTGCGTGACAGAAATCTATTCGGCTGCCAGGACTGGAAGAGATTCAAAACTACATTCACATCCCACAACGCAGAGTACCGTGGTTCCGGTGGGAGGGAAAGACGAACGCCCCTAAGGAGCCTACACACAAATGGGTGTTCCCCCACAGGAGATCCCTGTATGGGAGCATGACCAGCTGAGATCGCCAGAAAATTGAGAATATGTACTACGTTTGCGCCCCTTAGATCGACACCCCGTCGCAAACACCAACTGCGCCATCTATTCCAGGCGGAATGGTATCTTTTGGTTGTGCTATCCGCCCATGCTTTGGATAATAAGGACTCAGCGTGTCCCGGGAGCGACCAGCGTCGCCTGAGATTCGCCAGGCCATCAGCTGGAGCGTCCCTTTTACTACCAGACGGTGGGGATTGTGGTTCGGATCCAGCAGAATGTGAGAAAAGTGGGGGAGTCGGATTGGAAAATCCCAGGAAAGTTCTAGAAGAACTGGAAACCACACTTGAGATCTCCACAGAGGAGTGATCAGCACCACCTCCGCCTTCTGGCGGCACACGTGAGCGGACAGTCTCGTGATCATGGAGAAGGGGGGAAACGCATAACCCTGTTCCCGCTGCCAGTCCTGGAGGAACGCATCCGTCGCCTCCGCAAGAGGATCTGGTCTCTAGCTGAAGAACTTTGGTAACTGATGATCCAGACGCGACGCAAAAAGGTCGATCAAACAAGGCCCCCACCTCTCCATCAGTTGGGAGAAAACGTGGGGATCCAATTTCCAAAAACTGACGTCCAGTAGGTGACGGGAGTGCCAATCGGCCACCTCGTTCACTCGGCCCGGGAGGTTTTCCGCCATCACCAACACTTGGTTGTCCAGGCAAAAGGTCCAAAAATCCTTGGCGAGGTTCGCCAGCGCACAGGACCTGGTGCCAGCCAGATGGTTGATGTAGCTGACGGCGAAGATATTGTCCATCTTAAGAAGGACACAGGACTGCACCCTGTCCATCTTCCAACACTGCACCGCGAACGAGCCCGCCAGCAGCTCCAGACAGTTGATGTGCAATGACTGTTCGTGTGCAGACCAGGCTCCACCGGTGGAAAAATCTCTGCATCTGGCCCCCCCAGCCAGAACGGCTGCCGTGTGACTCGATCACAATGTCTGGGGCGGAGTCGAAGATTGCTCTTCCATTCCACACCTCCATGTGGGTGAGCCACCAAACCAACTCCTCCTTCACTTCCTCCGTAAGGGGGACGGATTGCGAATAGGTCAGCTCCTTCCGGAGGTGATGTGCCTTGAGCCGCTGTAGCGTGCGGTAGTGCAATGCCCGGGAAAGATGGCTCACTAGGCGAGCCAGTTGGCGCAGAGTGGTGTGTGACTTGGCCATGGTTTGGCGGAGCTTGTGTCTGATATTTGCCATTTTCCGGGCCGGAAGGCTCAGAGTCGATGAGGTGGAATCTACTGTGAACGCCAGGAAGGTTGCGCTTTGGACCGGAGTAAGGAGAGCTTTCTTCTCGATGATGACCAAACAGAGGCCCTGCAGTAAGTTGACTGCTGTTTGCAACTGACCGGTCAGGGTCTTGGGGTATTGGGCCATAAACAGCATGTCATCAAGGTACACAATCATCCGGATACCCTGCGCCCTGAGGAACTCCACGGTCGGCGGACCTTCGTGAAACACCAAGGTGCTGAGGATAGCCCGAAAGGCAGATTGGTGAACTGGACAACCTGGCCGTCCCACTTGAATTGCAGGAAACAGCATTGAGGTGGAAAAACCGAAACGGTGAGGTACGCGTCCTTCAAGTCCAGTCGAGAGGCCTCAACACGTCCCTGAGCAGGTGAATACCTTCCATTTTGAAGTCCGCCCCCGTCCGCCTTGTCGACCAGGAAAATATTGCGGATAAAAACTTGGGGATGTTCCTCAGAACGGCAGAGTGCCCCCTTCTGTAGAAGGGCGGAAACCTCCTCGCTTATCAACCCAGCGTCTTGTTGGGAAAAAGAAATGGGACGGGGCGGGACGCTTGGTAGGGGCGGCCATGAAACTCCACCTGAAAGCCCTGCACCGTTTGCAGTACCCAAGCATCGCTCGTGAGAGAGGCCCATGGCGGGAGGAAGTCTGCCAAACGACCCCCCACTCGCAAGCGCGCCGATGGCAGCACACTCCCCTTTTCCAGGATTGTTGGACTGTCCCTTGAAGACTCCACGGCCTCTGAACGTCTGCCCTCTGGTGGGGTAGAACGTGTTGAAGCCTGTGCTGTCCTGGTATTGGCCATTCCCAGAGCCTTGCCCCCTGTCAGGGTTGGAGAAGTTGGACCGGCTGGCCGAGTGGCCACTGCCACGACCGGCCCCTTGGAAAACCCGAGGGGAAAAAACCCTGCGGATGTTGGATTGCGCTTTGTCCAGTGATGTAAAGGTCGCCACAAACTTGCTGAGTTCCTTCACAAAGGGGTCCCCAAACAAACCCCCCTGGGCAACAACGCCAGCCTCCGAAGAGGCGAGGTCTCCCAACTTAGGGTCCACTTTTATCAATAGTGACCTACGCCTCTCTGTGGAGAGTGCGCAGTTTGCGTTCCCCAGGAACACAATAGTGCGCTGTGCCCACCCTGACAGGACCTCGGGCGAAATCAGGTAGCCCGATGCCCTAGCCCCCTCGGCCATTTCTAAGATTTTGGTGTGGGGCCCTACGGCATCGAGGAGTTTGTCCTGGCAAAAACGCCAGGACTGGTCAATACCCTTCTTGGGGTCCCTGACAAACTTGCAATGTCGCCATTTTGGGGTCGATATCCGGGGTAAAGGCGACTTTGTCCTCCAGGCAAGGGTGGGGGCATTCCTCCCGAAGGCGGTTACGAGCGTCCTTCTCCATAGGTTTGCGAAGACGACTCGCCACATACTTGGCCACCTTGTCTCCTGGGACCCAGTCTGTAGACCGAGGATGGACAATATGGTCTGCGTCCAGCATGTCCAAGAGGCCCTCAGGGGCCAGGGGAGGGGGGAAGCCAAGGCCTCAACGGGCCCGCGTCATCGTCGGTGTCCTGGGGGTCCGGGGTAGCAGTGCGAGGGGGCGTCTGGGAACTATCCGGTGTCGCAGGCACTGACTGCGGGGGTGTTGGGGGGGGGGGGGCTTGTGCTAAAAATGCCTCCTTCAGGCGTGCAAAAGCATCTGCATCTACCCCAGGGTTGCACTGCTTTTTGCGGGAGGGGGCACTTCTACCTGCGGTGTCTAGGGGGCCTCAGGGGGACCTGGGGAGGATTTGACCCACTGCCGCGCAATCTGCGTCAAGAGGCACTGTTCTAAGGGTTCCATAGCCTGGTTCACGGCTCTGTAGATGGGATCATCAACTGCCTGATAAAAAATAATCATCCCAAGGCAGGAAGGACAGTGCGTCCTCATCCTGGTCCTGCATGACAGGTAAGTAAACCCCTATGACCAGTAGGCTGTCCCTTAAGTGCCAGAAGCACCACAGTCACTCCGGCATACAGAGCGTGACAAATAGAAGCTGGGTGTACCAGAGACGCACAATTTAGTGGGCGAAGCCCTGGGGACACTGAATGCCCTGAGACGGTCTGAAGGGCTCCTGCCACCCGAGAGAAAGTGTCCCCCCGCGGCGCTGCAGCTGCTAATACAACCCCGCAGGGCGTCAAGAGCCTAATAAAATACAGACCCCAGAGGAGCGTAAGAAATATTGGGGCAGTACAGACCCACAACGGGCGTCACTCAGGAGGCTGGGGACCGGGCTTGGCTCTCAACCAGGCAGCACTCGTCAGCACTCTGATTAGTGCTAGACTCGCTCTACCAGGAGAGACGGCACATCGCCCCCAAGTGGTGGGAGGACCTCACCGCAACACACCAAGGGGTAAAAGTCGCGCAAGGCACGCAAACGCGGCCCACGACACTAGGGAATCTGTAGAAAAAACAGAATTACCAAAACGGCACCTTAACGGCCCGCAAATCAACCATAATAACTTCAGCACACACGAACCCCGTAACATCAAGCAGTCAATTAGGTTCTGGACTGACCGAGCCATCCATTTTTGGTCCATCTAGATTTGGTCCCATGGCAGCTGTCACTGATTTGCTGGAAATTGTTGGCACTGAGAAATTGAATGATTTTTCGTTAATGCTATCTTCTGGTGGACAGCAATATTTTAGTGCCACAACTGGGGGATGCAGTTTCTGTGACCTCATTAACGAGGACAGATAATCTAGCAGGTATTCTAAGTTGTAACATTTCTGAGTTTAGGTTGAAAATGGAAAATCCAACACAGGGCAGTTCATTGACAAACACCTAATATGCCCCCTTTTTTTCCTCAAATTTCTTTTTATTGATTTTTAGTGCAATAACCAGCAATATCAGTTACAGATAGTCTCTTCCCAATATTTTCCACAGCTTACATAGGATACAGTTGCGTGGTGTGAACAAGATATTGTTGACCATTTATTAGAGCGAACAAGCAACAGCTGGCTTCCCATATATGAAATTAAAACTTTTCCCCATCTCCCACCCTCCACCCCCTCCCCTTAAGCCCTCCCTTAAACGTAATGTAACCGTTGGATGGAATAGGAATGGATGGTCATTCAGTATGTATTCTTACCAACAATAGGAGGAGAGTATTCTATGTACGGCCCTAATAGGCTAATACCATATTTGTTCAAGTCGTCATGTTCATTTCTTAAAATTGGAATAAGTGTAGTGATCTAATGGTTGGTGGACATGTTAATGGTAGGCCCCGCGATAGATATTCCACTAGAGGACCCCATGAGTATTCAAAATATTTAAAATTATCCCTAAAAATGTATGCCATTCTTTCCATTACGAGAGCTCTCCAAAGTCGAGCATGCCATTGAGTAATGGCTGTATACAAAGGAATTCCTCAGCACACGTCTGTTATGTCACAATATACATAAACATGCTAGATGTGAGCATAAGTAAAATACAAGTAGGTAAGTTCTTATTTCTTTTTTCCTTTTTATTTTCCGATGTTCAGACAGCCGACACGTGTTTCGTCGCTTACATGGGAATTAATCCCGCGACTTTATCAAGGCTGCATAAAAACAGAATGAATACTCAATGTATCACCTTCTTTAAATTGGGTGTACAGAACTAGTCAGAGATTACATTCAGCGGCCGGTGCCATGCTTCATCACAATATGTTATCTCATTGGTTGTGTGCCCACATGCACAAAATATAAAACACCAGAAACATTGAACATTTTCTTCAAATGTGACCCAATAATCCGTAGATCAAAAGATCCAGAATCCCAAAAGAAAAAGATGGAGTAGGAAGAATTCCGTGGTATAGTCTCAGTAGTAAGTGCAATATAAACCATATATAGTGCCATTCGGTAGTGTCAAAATATAATTTACTCAGACCGTGTATGACGACTCCAAGAATGAACATTCCTGGGGTGAGATCGGAGTGGAGCCCAAAGGGTGAGGTAAAAGATTTTTGTTTTAACTTAATTTAACAAAAAACCAAATTATGTTGGGTAAATACCTATTGTCTTCCTGTGTATAACCCTGTAAAGAAACCAGAGAGCGCCCTGAGTATAAATAGGACCATCAGGCAAAAGTCACATACGGCTAATGTTGCAAACTCAAAGTAACAATTGGCCCACCTACTTTATTAGTGGTGTTAATTCCAACCCACACTGGGATTCAATATCTCGCGACGTCTCACTTCTCAATGTTAAATCCAAGGGATCCCTGTATGTCCCAGAAGTCCAGAATCTACAAAGATATAGCCAGTCATGTTTCACTCCATAAGATTTATGGTTCAAATTGAATACCTCTTCCAATCTCATTGTAGACTAACCATGTGATATTTACCTTCCCTGAGCAATGTCAAGCTCTATTTATTCAAACCCCAATAGTCAAAATCTAGGTGCAGAATGACCAATCTAACACTGCACCATTTGTCATAACACTGAATACAGCTTGACATCACAACAAAGCTATTCAGTTTATATCCGCTTTATCTATCTCCTCATATTGATGCTAGAGTACCATTTGATCCATCTAGTAAATCGTAAAGATAAGCTTCCTCCATTCCTGTGCTATATCTAGAGTGTCAACAAGCTAAAGTGAATCCGTCATGCTAGTTGCTCCATTAGCACTATCATGCTAACGATGAATCTGACAACAAGAACTCACAATATTCTATTCTTCCTTAAAGTCAAAAGCCCCTGGCCAGTTGATCCCTTACCTTATTTCTTAGTAGTTTGATCCACACACGGACGTCGCTCCTCGTGTTGCCGAGTACGGTGCACGAATGAGGCTCCTGGTTCCCGCCATTATATACCGGCTTCACTCAAGTTTGATAGAAACCGAGGAAGGACAGCTATCCAGTTTTCTCAGCAATCAGAGAAGAAGGACTCAAGTATAACCTAGTTGCATAACGGCGGCCATCTTATAACGACACTGAATCCCTAACATCAGTATGTTCTTATTCATTAAGGTGCAAAGCGGTCTTCTGGCAGCAACAATACCTATTGCCTATAAAATAATCCGAAATAAGATTGCGGGGCTATTCCGTTATTGTGCGGGAAACGCGGTGATATAGTCCTATATGCAGACATTGCATCCTGCATTACAGACACAAGGGCTGATATTGTGTAGCGTAAAGGGTATAAAGATACGGTGTGTAGAGGCTGTATATTATGTCATTTTCATGTGAAAGGTGCCTCATGGTCTATGATACATGCATTTTCCATGCTTCATGAACATCTATATAGTGACATGTCTATATATAAAGGGCAGTGTGAAAGTGCCAAGCAGGTGTTCCATTCTAATCCTATTTTACTAGGTGCATATTCTTTATCTCCATCTCTTCAGGGTCCTGATTGCCATAACATGGTTAATGAAATTTAAAATAAATTTGATTTCTCTCTACAAATGTTAAAACATCAGTGCTCATGGGGAAAATAACGTCATAAATGTAATTAGCATTGAGATATAAACCAAAACAAATAAACAATAAATAATAATGTAATTAGCATTGAGATATAAACCAAAACAAATAAACAATAAATAATAAGAGAAGAACATTACACACTCCGTATATTTGACTCACATACAGATGTATCTGTAATTAGCCATGTTGTAACAGTGAGTCATTGAGTCATTTATGTCTTGATGAGGAGACCTACGGAGAGTAATAGTGTGTGGGAGCAGAACTAATACCTGTAGTGTGGCGACTCCATGTATTCATCATCCCAAAAAGTAGTGTAATTCGGGGTCAATGTTAAGCCCTATCTCTGTACTTCGTAGTCTAAGGATCCAAAGTGCCTCTCGTCTACGCAAGGCCAATTCTCTGTTTCCCCCTCTTTGGTGTCGCTGAACCTGTTCTATACCATAGAATTCAAACTGCTTATGAGCTGTCTGAGCTTGACACTGTGTCACATGAGCGGCAATGGGATATCTCACATCTCCCTGCTTGACCGCCCTTATGTGCTCGCTTATCCTCTCACGTAATGTCCTGATGGTACTGCCTACATACCTTTTCATGCATCTGCATTCAATAATATAGACAACAAATTTCGTCATACAGTTGATGTTAGTCACTATGTTGTAAACTCTGTCGCCCGGACCCTTAAACTCAGTTCTTCCGTTACAAGCCCATTTGCAAGAACTGCAGTGCCCACATCCATAGAAGCCTTTTGTCAGCGATGTCAGCCAGTTGTTTTTCTCTCACACCTGGGGTAGCTCGGGCTAAGTATGTTCCTAAGTGACAGGCCTCGTCGGTATGTAATGTTGGGTGTGTCAGTGATGAAATCACTAAGTGATTTGTCTGCCTTGAGTAAATGCCAGTGTCTGTTCAGACTACGACGTAAGACACCAGACATGTTATTGAACCCAGTCACCATACGTACTTTATCTTCCTTACGTCGATGCTGTGAGCCTTCTCTAAGTGTGTCTTGTCTCTTTACCCTGAGTATCCTCTTCTCTGCATTCCGTAAAGTCGTTTCGTCATAGCCCCTATTTCTAAAGCGGGCTAACACTCCCTTCTTACATTCTTCATACTCAGGTTCAAAGCTGCAGTTCCGTCTCACTCTGTCGAGTTCCCCATAGAGATTGACTCTTATCTGAATGAAGGTGGCACTGGATCTGAAGTAGTGCATTACAGGCATGTCTCTTTCGAAAGAGTCTGCTGTGAATCTTAGTTTCACAGCAGTTCTCATCGAAAGAGACAGCCTGTAATGCACTACTTCAATCCAGTGTCCACCTTCATTCGAAGTATCCTAGGGAACTCAGTCAGAGTGAGACGGAACTGCAGCTTTGAACCTGAGTATGAAGAATGTAAGAAGGGAGTGTTAGCCCGCTTTAGAAATAGGGGCTATGACGAAACGACTTTACGGAATGCAGAGAAGAGGATACTCAGGGTAAAGAGACAAGACACACTTAGAGAAGGCTCACAGCATCGACGTAAGGAAGATAAAGTACGTATGGTGACTGGGTTCAATAACATGTCTGGTGTCTTACGTCGTAGTCTGAACAGACACTGGCATTTACTCAAGGCAGACAAATCACTTAGTGATTTCATCACTGACACACCCAACATTACATACCGACGAGGCCTGTCACTTAGGAACATACTTAGCCCGAGCTACCCCAGGTGTGAGAGAAAAACAACTGGCTGACATCGCTGACAAAAGGCTTCTATGGATGTGGGCACTGCAGTTCTTGCAAATGGGCTTGTAACGGAAGAACTGAGTTTAAGGGTCCGGGCGACAGAGTTTACAACATAGTGACTAACATCAACTGTATGACGAAATTTGTTGTCTATATTATTGAATGCAGATGCATGAAAAGGTATGTAGGCAGTACCATCAGGACATTACGTGAGAGGATAAGCGAGCACATAAGGGCGGTCAAGCAGGGAGATGTGAGATATCCCATTGCCGCTCATGTGACACAGTGTCAAGCTCAGACAGCTCATAAGCAGTTTGAATTCTATGGTATAGAACAGGTTCAGCGACACCAAAGAGGGGGAAACAGAGAATTGGCCTTGCGTAGACGAGAGGCACTTTGGATCCTTAGACTACGAAGTACAGAGATAGGGCTTAACATTGACCCCGAATTACACTACTTTTTGGGAAGATGAATACATGGAGTCGCCACACTACAGGTATTAGTTCTGCTCCCCACACACTATTACTCTCCGTAGGTCTCCTCATCAAGACATAAATGACTCAATGACTCACTGTTACAACATGGCTAATTACAGATACATCTGTATGTGAGTCAAATATACGGAGTGTGTAATGTTCTTCTCTTATTATTTATTGTTTATTTGTTTTGGTTTATATCTCAATGCTAATTACATTATTATTTATTGTTTATTTGTTTTGGTTTATATCTCAATGCTAATTACATTTATGACGTTATTTTCCCCATGAGCACTGATGTTTTAACATTTGTAGAGAGAAATCAAATTTATTTTAAATTTCATTAACCATGTTATGGCAATCAGGACCCTGAAGAGATGGAGATAAAGAATATGCACCTAGTAAAATAGGATTAGAATGGAACACCTGCTTGGCACTTTCACACTGCCCTTTATATATAGACATGTCACTATATAGATGTTCATGAAGCATGGAAAATGCATGTATCATAGACCATGAGGCACCTTTCACATGAAAATGACATAATATACAGCCTCTACACACCGTATCTTTATACCCCTTACGCTACACAATATCAGCCCTTGTGTCTGTAATGCAGGATGCAATGTCTGCATATAGGACTATATCACCGCGTTTCCCGCACAATAACGGTAGCCCCGCAATCTTATTTCGGATTATTTTATAGGCAATAGGTATTGTTGCTGCCAGAAGACCGCTTTGCACCTTAATGAATAAGAACATACAGATCTTAGGGATTCAGTGTCGTTATAAGATGGCCACCGTTATGCAACTAGGTTATACTTGAGTCCTTCTTCTCTGATTGCTGAGAAACTGGATAGCTGTCCTTCCTCGGTTTCTTTTAAACTTGAGTGAAGCCGGTATATAATGGCGGGAACCAGGAGCCTCATTCGTGCACCGTACTCGGCAACACGAGGAGCGACGTCCGTGTGTGGGATCAAACTACTAAGAAATAAGGTAAGGGGATCAACTGACCAGGGGCTTTTGACTTTAAGGAAGAATAGAATATTGTGAGTTCTTGTTGTCAGATTCATCGTTAGCATGATAGTGCTAATGGAGCAACTAGCATGACGGATTCATTTTAGCTTGTTGACACTCTAGATATAGCACAGGAATGGAGGAAGCTTATCTTTACGATTTACTAGATGGATCAAATGGTACTCTAGCATTAATATGAGGAGATAGATAAAGCGGATATAAACTGAATAGCTTTGTTGTGATGTCAAGCTGTATTCAGTGTTATGACAAATGGTGCAGTGTTAGATTGGTCATTCTGCACCTAGATTTTGACTATTGGGGTTTGAATAAATAGAGCTTGACATTGCTCAGGGAAGGTAAATATCACATGGTTAGTCTACAATGAGATTGGATGAGGTATTCATTTTGAACCATAAATCTTATGGAGTGAAACATGACTGGCTATATCTTTGTAGATTCTGGACTTCTGGGACATACAGGGATCCCTTGGATTTAACATTGAGAAGTGAGACGTCGCGAGATATTGAATCCCAGTGTGGGTTGGAATTAACACCACTAATAAAGTAGGTGGGCCAATTGTTACTTTGAGTTTGCAACTTTAGCCGTATGTGACTTTTGCCTGATGGTCCTATTTATACTCAGGGCGCTTTCTGGTTTCTTTACAGGGTTATACACAGGAAGACAATAGGTATTTACCCAACATAATTTGGTTTTTTGTTAAATTAAGTTAAAACAAAAAATCTTTACCTCACCTTTGGGCTCCACTCCGATCTCACCCCAGGAATGTTCATTCTTGGAGTCGTCATACACGGTCTGAGTAAATTATATTTTGACACTACCGAATGGCACTGTATATGGTTTATATTGCACTTACTACTGAGACTATACCACGGAATTCTTCTTACTCCATCTTTTTCTTTTGGGATTCTGGATCTTTTGATCTACGGATTATTGGGTCACATTTGAAGAAAATTTTCAATGTTTCTGGTGTTTTATATTTTGTGCATGTGGGCACACAACCAATGAGATAATCTATTGTGATGAAGCATGGCACCGGCCGCTGAATGTAATCTCTGACTAGTTCTGTACACCCAATTTAAAGAAGGTGATACATTGAGTATTCATTCTGTTTTTATGCAGCCTTGATAAAGTCGCGGGATTAATTCCCATGTAAGCGACGAAACACGTGTCGGCTGTCTGAACATCGGAAAATAAAAAGGAAAAAAGAAATAAGAACTTACCTACTTGTATTTTACTTATGCTCACATCTAGCATGTTTATGTATATTGTGACATAACAGACGTGTGCTGAGGAATTCCTTTGTATATCTGTCAATTGGCCAAGGCCATTTTGTATTTTGAGGAGGTCAGTGGTTCTCTTCACCTTGCAGCACCGTGATCAATACAGCAAGTAAATATCAAATATTTGTGTTATCTCTCCCGAGTGGCGCCTTCATTTACCCAACTAAATACCACTGCTCATTAGGTGCTCATAGAGTAATGGCTGTAGCTTTTTTCTTCCAAGCTGTCGCTATCGTGCCTTTGGCTGCCCCCAAGCAAACCCGCATAATGGCTTTGTCCCCCTTCATCTGATACTGCAGTGAATCTAATCTTAGCCCTAGGAGCGTGAATTCAGGCGTATCTGGAATTTGATATCTCAGGATTTTTTTTATTTGAGACAGGATTTCTGCCCGGAAGGGGTGAATCGTCGGACAGTCTCACCAAATGTGTCGGAAATCGCCCAGTAGCCCACAGCCCCTCCAGCACCTATCAGAGGTCCCCGGTAATATTCGTTTCAGCTTTGTAAGATAGAGATGCCAGTCATAGAACGTCTTGTAATGAGCCTGTCTCATACCCGTGGAATGATTATTTTTGTTAATGTCTTTCCATATGGTTTTCCATTGTCTTTCGTTAGTCTCATTCCCCAAGACCCGTTCCCAAAACTCCATAAAGCGGGGTTTAGGTGAGTGCGATGTCGACAGCAATAATGCATATATGAAAGAGATGACTCCCCTCGATGATCCCACCCTCCTCACAAACTTTTCTATGGGTGTTAATTATCTTGTTGCTGCTTCTCTGATATCTGGGCTCAGTACCAAATGCTTAAGTTGGAGGTAACTATAGAGTTCCGAGGTTTGTAGGTTAAAATAGGTTAATATATCATAATTATGAAAGAGGTCCGATACCTTGAGGCATCCCCCCTCCTTCCTAATATGCCCTTTTAAGGATACTTGAATTATAGATCCAACATACAGGTGTGGTTCTAATAGTTTCTCGATCCCAGCTAGCGGATCAGTAGCAGGACATCCGTCGAGCGGGCTGCTCGCCTGGGTGAGAGTATCCCTTTCCTGTAACCGAACTTAAACAGTAATCCAGGGATATCGAAGGGTTCGTTTTCTCCTCCCCTAAGGGTGCGCCAGTTGTGCTAATTAACATCTACAACAGAAGTGTAGGTAAATGCTGTGAGTCACCAACATTGCACACATTGGATAAGACCAATGGGCCTTTAAGGATCTCACTGTGTAGTTGCCATGGGTGATTTTAATCTTTCTTACAAACCCAGTGCTAGATCTCAGGACCTATCCCACGAAGAGGATCAACTGTGGGGAATTTGGGAGTTAAAAACTCCACAGAGGCGGCTCCTCCGTTAAGTCGGAGGAGCGTCGCCCCACTGCTCTCGCAGCAGTGAGAGCATGAAAAAGAAATTGATATTAACACAGGTTATCATTTTATTTTTCTGCGCTTTCTTCAGCCGAGGGCGGGGGTGTAGCCATCCATTCTGATGACACGTCGACACCAGGTAGCTGCAGAAAGGAGGAGGAGTGGTGGCACCGCTGCAAGTGCGCATGACGCTTTGGCCGGCCGTCTTAGGACGGCCAAACCGTCATGCGGACTTAGATGTTTCCACCCGAGCTGTGCTGAACAGCCGGGTGGAGACAGGCACAGGCTCAGGCTCATAGTCCCTTAGTGAGCGCCGAACCAGGGTGCTCAGACCAATCCCGGCGCTGCTCTCATGCTGGGTAATACCAGCAGGAGCGCAGCCTCTGGATTGGTTTTGGGAAGCCTGTGGAATGCCGGTAGTCGTGGAGCAGAAGTGCAGAAGAGCACCGAGGCTGCAGACAGCAGGTAAGCACAATTTTTTACATTTTCTCACATGCGCTCCCCCCCCCCCCCCATCGCGCTGCCTCTGTCCGCCCTGCCACACCCCTTTAATGGCACAGCAGCCATTACTGAAGCTCCACCCAGGAAATGGCCGCTCACCCTCCGTTGTAACACTTGCTCCAACATTTAGACGCTGGACTTATGTAAGCCATATTGATTATGTTTTACTGGACATTAGATTGTGGAGGCAAATGGTGGATATGATGAGAAATGCACAGGATGAGAGCGATCACTATCCCTTAGTACTTTATGTCCATAAACTACTAACATTAGTCCCTCTGTCATCCACGGGAGATATGATCAGCAGTTGAAGGTTATTAATAACTGCAGAAATGTGAGGCTGTAAACTGTTCCCGTGATGCCATGTCACACTTGTGCATGATTCTTGCAACACACATAGAGGTTATGCATGATAACTGGGGGGGACAGCAAAATGATTATGGCTGTGCATGTTAAATTCTTTAACAGTCTTGGGTATTTTTTTGTGTCCCGGTCTAGTAGCACACGAAGCAAGGGCACTGCTACTGGGTGGTTCAATGATATCATCAGAAAGGCCAAAAGTAGTCTGTTAAAAGCTATTGAAAGTGGTAACTTTAGGGAGATTAGGGTAACTAGAGCTGTGTATAAGCGGGAAATAAAACCAGCGAAGGTAGCGTGGAAAAGCAAGCGTTGGGCTGAGCATCCTTGAATAATCAGAATTTTTTTAGGTGGCTAGATAGTAGGGGTAGTGGGAATTCCCGAACTCCTGCTGGGTCTTCTATACTCCCAAGTGAATGTGTTGCTCATTTCAGCAGCCTTCACTCGTACATTAGTTATCGAATAGCACTCTGAAGCACCTGTTTGTGCACTTGTTCTTTTTTCAAGCTGGGACGAGCCTTGTGCTTTGCTAGAGTTCTCCCTTGAAGAGACTACCTTAGCAATCAGGGCATTGAAACAAGGCAAAGCACCAGGCCTGATTAAAAACCCAGGTGCCCTCTACAAATCCGATGATAGTATCTGGGTCCCATATGTCAACACCATTACTAATGCGATTGTGGCAGGTACACCAATCCTGTCTACATGGAGGGGTGGGCTATGCAGCACATTTGCCTGGGTGCTGAAACATCTACTGTTCTTTAACATGGAGGGAAAGTAACTACCAAACTGTGTGACACACCAGGTATGGGAACACATGGAGAGAAATATTGCCTTTCAGCGGGAAATGGTATAGTCCAAAGCTCTGTTTTTAATATAAAATCAGGGCCTTCGGTGGTCATATCACCGAAAATACAAGATTTGAAAAAAATATTATTGTCTATGGGTGCTCGTGGTGGACAATTTCTATGGACTGGAATCTAGAGAATGCTAAAGTGATTCTGGTATTTTACTGACCTCTGCTTGTCGTTTTCTATCAAGAAAGTTAAATTGAGTCAGTTGCCAGAAAAATAAAAAAAAAGAAAGTACCTCAGCAGAAAGCAATGCTGGTATTTTACTGACCTCTGCTGGTCGTTTTCTATCAGGGCAGTTAAATAGAGGCAGTTGAACAGAAAAAAAATCCCTACGTGGAAGCAGATCAGTCCTAGGGCTGATCTCCAGAGCCCACAAAGTACATACACATATACTAAAGTATATAAGTATATACTAAAGTATATACAAGAGGTCTCGAATGCTCGACCTAAAAAGGGAAATCCGGGTGCTCCATCCAATTACTGCCCTTTCAGCCTTCAGGATAATCACCAGAAGGTTTCCTGCAAGCAAAATTCTGGAACAGTTAATGGAGTGGATTGATGATAATCATATAATATCTAATCTGCAACCAGGGTTTATACCTCTGACCAGGTCTATCGACCAGGTTTTCCGCTTTTTGCAGATTAAGAACAGTTGATGTGAGGGGCGGTGACCTTTTTGTGGTATTTGTAGACCTTTGTGCCGCTTTTGATCTGGTCCCAAAGGGAAAATTTGCAGGTGACCATGCGGGAAATGGGGTTCCCGTTTGAATTGCTAAAAATTGTAGAATGTCTCCACAAAGGAAACTACGCCAAAATCCACTGTGGCACCAAGGGGGAATTAACTGATCTAGTTCATATTTAGAAAGGTGTCCGCCAGGGATGCAGTCTGGCCCCTACCCTTTTTCTACGGTATATTAATTGTGTAAAATATATAACTGTGCGAACGACTCTCCTCTCGCTGGGCAAAAAATCACAGGCCTTTTTTACGCAGACGACACCCTCCTATTAGCAAAACAAGGGTGGGTCTTCAAAATCTTGTTTACAGTTTCTGCGCTTTTTGTAAAGACTACGACTTGGAGGTAAATGTTGCCAAAACAAAATTGAAGATTTACAACAAGAGGAAGCGGGTGAAGGGTACGGTTAAACTATGTAATGAGGTAATGGAGAGGGTATCAGAATTTGATTATCTAGGGATTAGATTAGCCGACTCTGGATCCTGGCCTCCACAGATTCTAAAAAGTTCCCATATTGTAAGCCATAGAGCAGGTGCCATCATTAGGATGGCAAAAAAAGGCTCAGTGGTTTCCTATTGTCCCTGCGATAGAAATATATAAAATGCAGGCATAGGGAGCGGCACTGTACGTGGCAGAATTATGGGGCCATTGTAATCTTTGTGCCTTGAATGTCAAAGAGAATAACTTTTCCAGAGCCATTACAGGGTTCGGGAAGGGAACTCCCTTGCTGCCTTTAACATTGATTTTGGGACCAATTCTGTTGCAGAGTTGGTGGCCCTAAGAATGCTTTTGTACTGGGGCCTTATCTGGACCATTAGTGACATCCAAGATTATAGATCGGGCCTTATTGACATCTTGAGCTTCAGTCATCCTTTTTGAAGATTAAGTGGCTAGGATGTATGAAAAGAGCATGGACCGATTTGGGTCTCTGGGAGTTTTGGAAGGATCCCTCGTCCATTCAGGCTAATGCAGCCAAAATGGTCAAAGATAGGTATTGGGAGAGGATAACTGCCCAACATCTACAGTCAGGTCAGAGAGGGAGCCTCTCAAGGTGCTTTTTAATTTACAAATCGGTGCCTAAAGCTGAGTAATTACTTGACTTATATTCGCCCTGTGCAAGCTTGCAATTTTTGTACTTCTACTGACGAAACATTTGCTTTTTTCTGTCCCAAATATGGAAATCCTAGGCGCAGTTGTCTTTTTCCGCTGGTTAGAAATGTATCAATTATGGATAAATGCCCTAAGAATCTGCAAGAGTGACTCCTCTTCTATGGTTGTGGTGGCTGTTAACAAATGTCTATGTGCGGCGTGGACAATTAGGCGGAAACTGATACCACGACAGTGTACTGGTATAGAGATTGATCCCATGGTGTACGGTACTGTTTTAATCTATTTTTAGTGTTAGATTTTATTGTTTTTACCAGTAAGCAAATCATCAATTGTTATAATTGCTATTTTATGACCCATTGTTTGGCTTTTATTGCACTGCACTTTCTGATGAACTTGTATGATATTGATGTCATTCTTTTTATGTTTCCTGCTGAAAATTTCTTTTTCGATTTGTCAATAAACTTTGAAACTTTGAAAGTCGGAGTTAATTGTAGTATTCCCAGATTATGACTTAATCAGTGTATGTCAAAATAGACCATTTTGTATGTATTTATATGCTATTTTGTTGACTGGCTTGGATTCATATAAGCAGGGAATAGGCTGCTCCAAATCAGTGTTAGACTACCAGGACAGACTTCAGTTTTGACATTGATGTCAAAGAGCTACAAGAAATTACATTAGACCATAAATATGGATATTCACCAATCTTCCTTGCTTTATATATTATTGCTACAGAAATTATGAGAAAGCTCAAAAGGGCTGATAGACCCACAAGTGAAATGTGTGTCGGCTGACAGAAGTCTAACTTTTGTCTGACAAGTCTAGCCATATCGAAAATTGTACCCCTAAATCAACAAGGATGATTGTGAATGCAGCCCAAATTGAAGCTTTTGTAAAACCATAAATAATGAGGAAAATACACAAGCTTTATAACCTAGTTAAAAAATGATATGCAAATAACAGCACAAAAAATGTAGCCTTGCGTCTTTGTGAAAGTGGTTTACACTTCACAAGAATTGACTTATAATAATTCTTGTATGCTTATTTTAGGGGGTATGTTGACCTTTACATCAAGTTTGTAATGTATTTTTCTGGGTGGGGGTGGGCCTAGTAACGTCTTAGCATCCTTAAATTTGGCAATATTTTTGAGAAGATGAGCTAATCAATCAAAGTGGATTGTTTACGGGCCTCTCAGATTTGTTTTGGCCGTTCACAACTTTGGAACCAGTTCTATGGATCCCTTTGGATCTAAGCAAGCGATCTGCTTGACTTTACCTAGTTCACAAATTGCTGTCTATTCCACAGAAGCGACTTTATTTAGAAATAACCTTGTGACTGATTTCTCCCCGATGTTCGTAAGCTCACAAGACGTCATTGTCAGTTAGTTCTTGCTGCTACCCAGTGAGATCATGCTTCATTTGAATACCTTAGAGCCAAAGATTATGCAGGTAGCTCTTTTTACATTTTTTTGTGTGGTGTGGTTGGATGAGACTACCTTGATGCTTGTAACTCCTCCAGGGTACAGTGAAAGCTGTCATCTTGGAGTAGGGGGAAGTGTGGCTACTCAGGTAGACTTATTTGTCGCCTATGCAAACTTCCTGGCGTTTTATTTGAGTGAGGTTCCTTTGGGCAATCCATCATCATGAGCAAGGTCCTCTCCCGTAAGCGTCCATTTCCATTGATTAACTCTTTGTCTCGAGTTAAAGCTAAGTCCAGAGTATGTATTTTCTTTTTTACCGATGACAGTTGACTATAGATTTTTTTTTTTTTGCACAGCAGTATGTATGCTTTTCAGGCATAGCTTTGTTATTGTGGTCCAATAGTTCTTGTGTTTCAAAGTGAGCAAATTCTTTTTGTTTTTCTGTGTGTTGCTGTAGGTTGAGGAGAGGCCAACTAGCATTTTACCACTGGAGTCCCGTCTGTAGGGAGAATGTCATCCATTTTGCCCTTTACACCACCAGTTGTGAAGCGTCTCTTGGGCTGGAAGAAATCGGCATCCGGTACTGGAGGAGCCGGTGGTGAACAGAATGGACAAGAGGAAAAATGGTGTGAGAAAGCGGTAAAAAGTTTGGTGAAGAAACTGAAAAAAACAGGACAGTTGGATGAGCTGGAAAAAGCGATCACCACTCAGAACTGCAATACAAAATGTGTCACCATCCCAAGGTAAGAGCCTGATGCATTTGCACATATGGGCATTGGAATGACCAGTAGTTGTATCTGGTGTGAATCCTAAAATGTATTAAGATCCTTAAATAGCCTCAGGAGCGCTGCTCTATTTCGGTTCTGAATAAAACAATTTTTTATATTCTAGCATTAGATCAGTATTTCCTGGCTAAATGATATATATATATATATATATATATATATATATATATATATATATATATACATTTTCTTTTTTCCTCAGGATCTCCACTTTAGAGAGTAAGATTATATTTTCCTTGGTCAACTCTGTCAGCTGTTTTGTAACTATTGATTGCCTAAAGAATTCTGCTTTTGTGACTAAGGCATTACCATTCAGGTTTTCTGGTATGCTATGAATCCATAATGCTTTGATACATAAAATGTGGAAACACAATTAAAGCAATAATCAGGAGATGGGTTTATTTGCATGAGATTTTCATTTATCATCATGATTGTAATGTGCTGGGTTGTCTGTTAAGCAAAGTGGCCTTTGCTAAGTATGCCTCATATATCCATACACCAAAATTTGGGTAGATTAAATAGAATAATGCAATGAACATGAACAGACTTATTTGTGGCAGCTGTCTTTTTGACGTTATGTTAGGAATGGTAGTTGGGTTAAGAATGCATCGCTTGTTGTTCAGCATTATTTCCTTTGTACTGTACATCACAAGTAAAGAGCTGCATCTGCCACTAATGCCTTAAAAGGGGATCGTCCCTTAATGGGTGATTTTGTTTTTCTTTTTTTTTTCTTCCCTAAGTCTCATCAAGTTCATCCCTACAGGGTGATCTTTATTTACCCCAATGCGGCTTATAAAGCACATTAAAATGTTAATCTGACTATGTTGGACTATGTGCTGTTTGTAGGTGAGGTGTTGGGGAGAAGGGATTGCACTGTGAGAACACAACTTTTTTTTATTTGGATGATGCTGAAACAGGAGTGTGGTAATGTGGGTCATGTGATGAGGTAGTGAGTTGAGTTATACAACTAAAAATGGAATGTATGGTATTTGTATAGTGCCAGCTTAGTCAAAACACAGTCGGCGCTGCACAGGATCAAAGGCTAGCATAGTGTCAGTCATTGAATGATAGGAGAGGTATTTAGGAACTGGGTCAGAAGTTTACTGTTACTTCACTTTGATGTAGTGCTCTTAAAAGAGGCGAGTCTTTAACTCTTTCCTAAATTGGAGCAGCAAGAGAGACCTGTTCCATGATGCTGGGTGCTTTGATGGCAAAGTCATGCTGCCTGTTTTGTTTCTTTTTGTCACTTCTTAGTCTTCGATCTGATGTCCTGAGATTGAGCTTGTCTGCAAGATATGCAGAGGTGCTGGTTGTGATGACTGTAAATGTTGCATCTGTAAGATGGTGCAGGCCATTGTGCTGCCATGAGGGGGTGGGGGATTATTGTGATTCCTGGGAGGCCATGGAGCAGGGCATTACCACCATCCGGATGAAAGAGAGCTTCTTCAGCAGTTCTTGAGTCTATTTCTAGAAAAAACTTTCACTTCTTTTAGAAAAGAGCTGGTACCAAGCAGTCTGTTTTTTGGCAATATCATCTTGAGCCTCGATTTTTCCAATATCGCAGCCCAAAACAGGTTAGCTACAGCCAAGGCTGAATCCAACCGCCTTTTCTTCGGATTATTGATTCCTGCTGTCTCCTATGTATCAAGGTAAGTAACCATGTATGGGGAATCTTCGGTCGCTTGTGGCCTTAAGCTGGTGCCAAATCGAATCTCAGAAGCACTGTAAAAGTGAACATAGAATAGAATGTGAACCATTTCGTGTTCCGCATGGCCAGATATTCAACAAGTTCGGGCGGTTAAAATTTAGCCCTGTGCTATTTATAAGGTGACCAGTGCTTGTTTTGTAAAATTATGAAAAAACAAAACTTCGGCCAGGTTTCTCAAATGCTCTGTCGCGAGAGCTCAAAAGTTAGGACCATGCCTTGTCTGTCCTGTTTTGGAATCTTTGGTAGCAACTTGTTCAGGAGAAATCTTGCGGTGGATTTTGAATAGAAAATAATTTTTTGTGACAGCCCCTTCTCTCAAGTATTTATGAAGATTGGTAGATTGTATGGGATGGTTACCCAGCTTTTTAGATGAGTAGGACCTAAGCTGATGAAATTGCCTCCCCTTTTTCACTCCCACATTCACTACTAAAACGTGTACTTATACAAGGACTCTGCAGTCGGGATGGAGCTCTCCACACAAAAAAGATAAGAGGCGTGACCTCCGCACTCGGATTTGTGAATAGCATTTTGTAGTACGCTAGCAGTAGTATTGCAAAACTTACTACAAAATGCAGTTTGTGAATAGGCCTCTATGTAATTATACAGGTACTAGGTAAGAGAAGCATCTATTGACCGGTTCAGCTCCTGATTGTGGCAAGAGCCGGCTTTTTTTCTTGTTTGTTTATTTTTGCTGTTTTATATAGTGTGAACTCAGTCCAAGGGCATTGGAGCACTTTACATGTTACATTGCACAAGGGCAGGTTCATTTTTAGGTTTTGCTTGTGAAATCTCGTGTACATAAAAAAAAAAAAGCTAAAAACCTTTTACATACTGTTACTTACCATTGGTTGGGGTCTCAGTCACTCATTTTCATGCTTCTCATTGGTCAGAGTTTCCTGCTACCTCCGGCTTCCACTTTCGCTTCATGCCTTCTTGTCTTTCCTGGAGCACTGACCAAGTACAGTTTCCTGTCTGCGGCCAATGTTCTCCCAGTGGCCGCAGGCTTGCAGAGGTTTAAAAAAAAAAAAAAATGGTAATCTATTACTCCTTGAGAGTGCATGCCTTTGGAGCTCTCTACTCCTCCCGCCCTTGTTACTTGCTTCTGCCCCCCCCTCCGCTACCTGGTTGCTTGTTGTATAATCCTTGCAAGCGACCTCGGGTTTTATTTAGTATCTGTTATGTTTCTGGCTCACAATGAAATGCCTCGTGGCGGGGAACCAAGCGCTGTGAAGGACTGTCTCTAACCACACATTCCTCTAGTTCCACGCAACTAAATATGGCAGATCCGTTATTAATACCAAGAGCTCTCATTCTGCCAGCCAACAGCATTAAAATCTAAAATTACTGGAGTAAGAGAGCTTTTAATTTCTGATGGATACATCTGCCTGTGGATTCCTCCACCTTTTGAATTACTCCCATGGGCAGCATTCAACGGAAACTTTTCTCCATATCTCTCCCACTTCGAGGACGTCACAATGGAACGACTCCCCACGCGACGCCCCGTGACGTCATCGGAGCCATAAGAAGACCTCGTCGGTCCTGACGTCTGTACCTTTTTTTTCGCGCCGTCGACGCGTAATGGTTTTTTCAGGGCTCTCCCTTTCTGGGAGTTTTTGTTGCAAGTACTTTATATAATTGTAGTAGCGAACATGGCTACCCAGAGGAAGCCATGCAGGGAATGTGGGGGGTCAGTTGTCGATTACTGGGCCCCCCCCCCCCCCATGAAGATTTTTTATGGTGCCTCTCGTCGGACCACGACGTCGGGGAGTGTTCGTCATGCAGGCGCATGAACCCCAAAGCCTTAAAGGATAGGGAGGCCAAGCTGTTTATGGCCAAAGCAAAAAAACAGGCCAGAGGTTGAAGGAGGTCGAGATCCAGGTCCAAGTCACTGACTCCGCATACCTTGAAGTTGTCAAGGAAGCATAAAAAGAAGCGCGCCATGGATCTCGACGTCTGTCATCAAGGGATGAAACACCGAAGTCGGGGTCTCCGGTTTCCTGACATCACCGCAAGGACGAACTTTCTCCTTCCCCTTCTCCTCAGGTGACTCCGGCCCAGTGTCCGGCTCTGAGCTTCACCGGCACCCAGAGAAACGATGCCTCTGCCGCCAGCCACTTCACCCCCCAGCTCCAGGGTCTCCGGTGCCGGAGCCAATTAGATTGCCTCCTCAAACGGTCTCAGCACCAGCGGTACTGGATCCAGTATACCCAGCCTTTCCGGCTCCAGGTACGTTGCATTTCCGTAATGCAATGTTTGGCATGTTTGCCAGAGCTGCTAACCCTGCTGGTGCGCCGGTTGGCCCCATGGGTCTGATTGCTTACTCCCTTGGAGGCTTGCCACCCCACTTCCCTTAGTCACCTCTCATGCCTTTTATGCCAATGGCTCCGGGGAGTTGGCCTCTCCCGACGTTCTCTATGCCGGTGCAGTCCCTGGAGGGAAGAGTGCCGTTGGAAGGATCATCTCCGACACTGTCTGGCTCTGGTCCGGTGCTGACATGAACTCTTCCGGCGTCTTCTACTATCCCAGTGAAATCTTCCATCGACACCGGTCCCGAAGTCATCGGCGCCATGTATGACACCGCTGACGCCGCCGCCGCCGCCGGTCCCAAGGATGAGATCCAGAAGGGAAGCACAAAGGCTGATAGAAGAGGAGGAATATCAAGAGCAGCAGGAGGAGGCAGAAGAGGGTGTGTTTGTTGACCCTGTACAAGAGTTTGAGGGCCTGCAGGAGGCTAATGGCCTGGATACATCTTCTGAAATGGAGCTCTCCTCACCGAAAGGCATTCCAACGCAGGAGGTGTTTTCATATCATTCTGTAATAAGGAAGGCAGCGGATCTGCTGGATTTGTCATTGTCTACTGCAGAACATAAATCTAATATTTTAACAGAGGTACTTCATTCCCCTTCTTCTCTCTCAGGACCCCTGCTTCCTTTTAATGAGACTTTGACTGAGCCTATCTTGGAGGTGTTGCAGAAACCAATGACTGCTCCTGCGTTGTCCAGATCTGTGGTGAGGGGATATAAGGTGGCTCCGGGAGATTGGCTTTCCTTTCTACCCACCGGTCTCCTGAGAGATTGGTAGTCCAGGCATCGTGCTCCTCTAAACATTCTGCAGGCTCATTCCCATCTACGCCTGCAGATAGAGAATCCAAACGAATGGAGCAATCAGCAAAGAAAGTATTTTCTTCGTCTAGTATGACTCTAAAATCAACGAATGCGACATGCCTGTTTGGTCGCTATATCCATGCTCTGATGGACTCGGCGAGGGAGATGCTCCTGAAGCTTCGTAGGAAGTTCAGGGCCATTTCGCAGAAGTACTTTTTGATACTCTGCTGCGGCCTGTCCGGTCATTCAATCGGGGCTGGACACTGTGGACTCTGTTGACAGGGTAATGGGTTTCTCTGTTGCAACCAGGAGGCACGCTTGGCTAAGGGGGTCTGGGTTTTCACCGGATGTATAGGCTACCATATTGCACTTGCCTTTTGACGATTCTCGTCTTTTTGGCGCCAAAGCGGACTCTGCGCTACATCGCTTTAAAGATAGAGCCACAGCGAGATCGTTGGGTCGCCAGTCCCAGTCCAGGGGTTTTGGATACTGCAGGTTTCACGGTTTTGTCAGACTTCATCCTTTCGAGCCAAGCAGCAGCCGCAACAGCAGCAATAAGCAAACCCTCTGTACAGGGCATACAGGGGAAACGGTAGAGGTCGTCTGCGAGGCACAGCTTGGCAGAAAGTCTCCTTCTCCTCTCCTGCCCCTCCAACTGGTACGGCAGGGAAGCAGCCCTAGCACCTCCATCCTAGAACATGTTGGGCACGTGGGAGGACGTGTGTCCCATTTTCTACGAAATTTGAGGTCTGTTACTTCAGATCTCTGGGTGTTGAATCTCGTGGAGAATAGGTATGCCCTACCCTTCCAGGAGTGTCCCCCTCTTTTCCCCCCTTCCCAGGGTTGGTGCTCTGAGGAGCACCTGTTGCTACTACAGCAGAAGGTTCTATCTTTGCTGCACAAAGGTGCAATAGAGGTGGTTCCGGAGCAGGAAAGGGGTCAGGGATGCTACTTCCAGTACTTCCTGATTCCCAAAAAGGATGGTCGATTGATGCCGATCCTAAACCTCAGGATCTTGAATTTTTACCTCTAGCAGGAGAAGTTCAAGATGTTGACCCTAGCTCAGGTTCTTCTGGCGTTGCATCAGGAAGACTGTATGGTGTCCATCGATTTGCAGGATGCGTATTTTCACATTCCCATCCTGAAGTCTCATCGGAAGTATCTCCGTTTTACGGTGGGGGTCTCAACACTACCAGTTTGCGGTCCTTCAGTTCGGTCTTATTCAGCACCTCTGGTATTCACAAAGGTGATGGCGATGGTAGCAGTACATCTCAGAAGATCGGGGATTCCTCTTTTTCCCTATCTGTACGACTGGCTGCTCAAAGCAAAGTCGCTAGAGATGGTGCTGCATCATTTGCAAGTAACAAATCGTCTGTTGTTCGACTTGGGTTTTTCAATAAACCTACTCAAATCTCACTTGGTGCCCTCTCAGCGTAACTTCTTCATAGGGGCATTTGTGCCTTCCCGCCTCTGAAGAGGATTCAAGACATCCAGGCTGTGATTCCACTTCACAATGGAGCGGTTGTTCCAGTCCTGAAGGTCTTGCGCCTGCTTGGTCTGTTCGCTTTCTGCATACTGTTGGTCAACCATGCACGCTGGCACAGGAGGGCCCTCTAGCGGTGCCTCCGCAGGCAAGGGTTTCAACACAATGGAGATTTCAAGGAGGTGGTCAGAATCTCCAGAAAAACTTCAGCGGAGCTGTTATGGTGGAGTGTCTCGGACAACCTGTCTCAAGGGAAGACATTTCAACCTACTTCTCCGGTGACCACAGTGATAACGGATGCCTCCACTCTAGGGTGGGGAGCTCATCTGGGGGATCTGGAGGTCAAAGGCCTTTGGTCTCCAGATGACAGATTGTTTCACATCAATCTTCTGGAATTGCGGGCGATACGTTTAGCTCTCAAGGCCTTTCTTCCCTCCCTTCGCGGTGAGGAAATTCAGGTCCAGACGGACAACACTATCGCAATGTGGTACATCAACAAACATGGAGAAATGGGGTCGTATTGTCTCTGTAGAGAGGCTCTGCGACTCTGGTCCTGGGCTCAGGACCATCAGATTTGTGTGGTTGCGAATCATCTGGCTAGAGTGCTGAATGTGCGTCTGTCGGCCGTACTCAGCCGATCACGAGTGGCGTCTCTATCTATAGGTGGTCCATCACATTTTCAGGATGTGGGGGTTTTCTCGGTTGGACCTGTTTGCCACTCACGAGAACACGCACTGCCCGTCGTTCTGCAGTCTCCAGTATCCGATGCGGGGAGCGTTAGGGGACGCGTTTCAGTTAGATGGGTGCTCACAGCTTCTTTACGCGTTTCCTCCCATACCCTTGATTCCCTGGATTCTGAGGAAGATTTGCCGAGACCGGGCCCCAAGTCATATTGATCGCCCTGGATTGGCCAAGAAGGGTGTGGTACACAGACCTCATTTACCTTTCATCGCACCCTCCGCTCCGTCTCCCTCTCAGGGCAGACCTTTAGCAGTGCAGGGGCAGATTCTACACCCCACCTCCAGAGCCTGCATCTTCATGCCTGGAGATTGAACAGGGTAACCTGAGCTCTTTCTCACTCCTGCTGGATGTGGTGGATGTTATTTTATCGGCCAAAAGACACTCCACCAAATCTATCTATTCTGGTAGGTGGGCTAGGTTTGTTAAGTGGTGTGGAGAGATGTACCTCATTTCATGTGGATAAGATGGTTCTTAGGACCAGAGCTGCTTCCCTGCCTAAGGTTGTCACTCCCTTCCACCTAGGGCAATCTATCACTTTACCCACTTTTTATCCTCACCCTTCTAAGGAGGAGGAGAGACTTCACCACTTGGACCCCAAGAGGGCGACCAGCTTCTACCTGGACAGGAAGAAGGACTTCAGGTTGGATGACCAACTTTTCATCAGATATGTGGGCGAGATGAAGGGCAAGGCTGTCCACAAAAGAACGCTGTCCAGGTTGATCATCCTCTGTATCCAGATCTGCTATGCCTTGGTCAAAAAGTGGCCTCCTGGAGGTATTCTAGCTCGTTCCACCAGAGCAAAGTCTTGTTCTTCGGCTTTAGCTAGAGGTGTACCTATTGTAGACATCTGCAAGGTGCCAACTTAGGCTTCCCTCCACACTTTTGCGAAGCACTATTGCTTAGACTTGGAGATGAGGAGGGATGTCCATTTTGCACGTTCTGTGCTGTAGGATTTTTTGGTATAGGTAGGCAGGCACCCTCAGCCAGGAGTGGGACTGCTTGGGGATTCAATTCAAAAGGTGAGGAATCCACAGGCAGATGTATCCATCAGAAAAACAAGTTACTTACCTTCGGTAATGCTTTTTTGGATGGATACAGTATCTGCCTGTGCATTCCTCACTGACCCACCGCCTCCCCGTTGCCTGCCTGTTTATACAGAAAAATGATTAACATGTTATTTATGTATTTTATTATTGGGATTAATGGAATTTTGTGATACTGGTCATTAGGAAATGTCTATATTTTAGAATTTCCAGTTTTAATTGGTTGTGTATACTTGTGGAAATGTTTTCGGTTCACCTGTTCGCCTCGAAGGCACGGGAAGAATGGGGGGAACTGACAATAGCACGCCGACGAGGTGGTCTTATGGCTCCGATGACGTCGCTTGCTGAGCCGTTCCATTGTGACGTCCTTGTCGACGTGGGCGTGCTATGGAGAAAAGTTTCCGTTGAATGCTGCGCATGGAGGTAATTCAAAAGGTGAATAATCCACAGGCAGATACTGTATCCACCAGAAAAAGCGTTACCGAAGGCAAGTAACTTGTTCTTTCTCTTCCAGGGGATCCTCATCAATAGTCATAAGCACTGAATATTCCCGCCCACGTGCGGGGACCCCGGAAATATAAAAATTATATATGGAAATCACATATATTCAGCTCTACATATATGCATATACATATATCATTTTTTCTCATACCAATGCAGCTCTCAATAGGAGGCTAAACAATGTAATTACACACATAAAAAACTACATTTGCCAATATATAAAAACACCAGAGGACAATTAGTACTTGAACTCTGTTTTTTAATGAGCAAAATACTCATAAAGAGTAAAAACTGCAAAATAAGTAGACATTGTTAGCCTACAGGCTGCATTGTAAACCAATAGCATAGAAAATGAAAGCATTTTCAACAAAAACTGGCACCGTGCCTTTAAGGCAGCCATGACCCCTAGCTTCCCATCATGCCTCAGGGGTGACAGTTAGGTCCGTTGTTCTTTCCGGCTCCTTCAGTCAGGACCCTGGATTTTCAGCTCTTGTTTTTTGACTTTCTGTCAAAAAATATCTGTATGAATCTAGTTTTTCTACTTTCACTCGACGTCTTTTGGTCCTAGAGTGCAAGTAACACCTTTTTGTGTTACAGAAAAGGTTTATTTTTGGATAAAATGCCTTCTTTATTCGATCCTTGCCCGTCCTGTGGCAAGAAGAAGGCCAGAACAGATACACATCCTGTGTGTATTCTCTGCCTCCCCGAGTCCCACTCTTCTGACAACTGCCAGCATTATAAGAAGTTATCAAGAAGGACTATCAAGGAGAGGGACAGGATTCGTCTCTATGGCCTCTCTGAAAGAGGTAGGTCTCCTGTGAGGCAGAAGAAGAGGAGAACTCGGTCGACGTCAAGAGGAAAAGTCCCGACCTGTTCTCCGTCGGCGTCGGGATCTACGTCGAAGAAATCGGCGACGAAGAAATCGGCGTTGAAGACTTCGGTGATGCCGGCGCATCATCATTCGACTATGAAATCTTCGTCGACGAAGGTAACGGGTCCTCCGTTGACGTCAACCAGGCGGCGCTCAACGTCGAGAGACAGGTCTCCGTCGGCGCCGGGTGGGCGTTCGACGTCGAGGCAGATTACGCCGTCGTCGCAGCTGCGATCGACGTCGAGGCAGACCGCTCCGTCGTCGCAGGCGCGATCGACGTCGAGGCACAGCGCTCCGTCGTCGCCTCATCAACGGCGATCGACGTCGAAGCACATCTCCCCGCCTCATCAACGGCGATCGACGTCGAGGCGCATCTCTCCGTCGTCGCCTCCTCATCGGCGATCGACGTCGAGGCACAGATCTCCGCCGGGATCAAGGCAACGATCTTCGGCGTCGAGACACAGGACACCTCCTTCGGCATCGAAGCAGACTCCAATGTCGATCCATCATTCCACGCCGTCGAGACGGATGACACCGCCGAGTGGATCTTCGGCGTCGAGACCAAGACCTCCGTCGCCGGCAGTCCAACGCCGTTCGACGTCGAGACAGCAATCTCCTGAGAGGGTGCAGGGAATGTCGAAGCATGACACTGCATCAGTGTTGGAGAGACGTTCGTCGTCGAAGTCCACTTTCTAAGAGAAGGCAGTCGACGCATAGACGCTCCAGATCAACGTCAAAGCGCCCTTCTGGAGACGCCTCACCTCCAGTGAGCCTGTCTTCGTCACCTTCAGGTTCGCCCAGTTCTCACCGAGGGTCAACGTCCAGATCCCCGGAGGTGGTTATCTCGACGTCCAGCAGTCCAGTGTCAGGGGGTCACCAAGATTCCCCAACAAGGCATGAAGAGCTGAGCTTCACTCCTCCTGCTCAGTCTCCTAAGGAAAGAGAGAGCCGCAGATCGCCTTCCATCCATTTATCGCCACGATGGTACAGGCCTCTACATCACTGAGCTACGAACAGGAATTACTCGAGCCCTCAGAACAGATCCCCGTTGGCTCGTTTAACTCAGAATAAAGAGCGATCTCCTTCAAGAGCAAGAGCTCGCAGCCGCACCCCTGTGCACTCACACAGGAGGAGGTCTAGATCAAGAAGCAGGAGGAGAGCACACAGATCGCCTACTCCGTCCTCTTCTTCCACTCATACATCCCATAGAGACTATTCGCCTACTTTGACTAACAGTCCACCGTCGAGGGTCTCTCCGGTGGACGACATCTACACTTTTCAGGACATTCTTGGCAGAGGAGCTGTAAAGCTGGGTATCCCTATGCCAACTCGTCAAAGCAAGTCCTCTGTGATTTTTGAGACTCTACACCAAAGAGCAGCAGCTAAACCTCTGCTTCCCTTGGTACCAGGCATCATAGAGCCAGTGATGGATATCTTTCTCACGCCAGCGAGTGTTAAGACCGCTCCAGCGAGGATCTTAAAAAGTACCGTTCACCAGAGGACGACCCGCTCTTCCTCAGGGCTGATCCTCCTACGGATTCAGTCGTAATTGCTGCGGCAAAGAAGACCCATGCGGTGGCATCCTCCTCCACTGTCCCACCAGACAAGGAGAGCAAGATGCAGGATTCCTGGGGAAAGAAGGTTTGTGGCACTTCGGCCTCCATGTTGAAGGTCTCCAATGCAGCGGCACTCCTGGGCCGCTACGACAGATCTCTGTGGGATTCACTACAGAGATTCACTGAAAAGTTGCCGCAGGAAGACCGTAAAGATTTTGAAGAAATCTTAACAGAGGGCAGTCAGGTGTCTAACCAGGTCATCAGTGCTGCGGCGGATGGAGCTACCCTTTCGGCACATGCTTATGCTCATGGGGTATGCGCAAGAAGAACATCATGGCTACGTCTTACAGCACTCAAGCCAGAAGCGCAGTCACGCATCCTCAATCTTCCGTTTTCTGGTTCCTCTTTGTTCGGGACTCACACGGATGAAGAGATGACACGGATGAAAACGGAACCGGACACGCTTAAAGCGGTGGGCCTGGAGAAAAGAAAGGAATTCCGTAAGAGATTCCGTCCTTACAATAGACGATCCTCCCAACAGAGGGTTCAAACCCCTCATTGGCAGAAAAATCAGGATCAGCAAGGCCAGCAAAAACGCAGTATCGGGGCAGACGCCCCTCCAGAGGAGGAAGAAACCAGCATCAAGGCAACAATTCCGCCAAGACGCAGTCAAAACAATGAGCACTCACTTCCCTGTCGCCGTTCACCACTCCAGTGGGGAAGTATCGCAAATCATCTCGAAGAGTGGCGAGCTATCACAAAGGATCGGTGGGTGCTAGCCACGTTGCAGAATGGGTACTCTCTACGTTTTCAACATCGCCCACCATCAATCCCTCCAGTTCCTCCGTCGTGTCACCAGTTAAAACTCTTGCAGAAAGAGGTTGCCACCCTTCTCAGAAAGTCAGCCATCGAGAGGGTGCCAGTATCTCAAAGAGGGAAAGGGGTTTTCTCAAGATATTTTTTGGTAAAGAAAAAAAAGCCAAAAAGCAGAGTACAGACCCATTCTGGACTTGCGGTCACTCAACCTATCCATCAAAAAGGAAAAGTTTTGCATGTTGGCTCTCCATCAAATATATCCACATCTCAGGCAGGGGGATTGGATGTGTTCGCTGGATCTGCAAGATGCATACTTTCACGTCCCGATCAATCAGTATCACAGACAGTACCTGCGATTCCTAGTGGGATCCGCTCATTACCAGTTCAAGGTTCTACCCTTCGGGTTGAAGTCAGCCCCCAGAGTGTTCACGAAGTGCATGGCGGTGGTGGCAGCCGCACTGCGCCGCAGGGGTGTCTTTGTATACCCGTACTTGGACGACTGGCTGTTGAAAGGCCCTTCCCCAGACAGTGTGAGGAGTCATTTCTTGAGCTGTCTCGAGCTGTGTCACCGACTGGGCCTGCATGTGAATTTCGTCAAATCAACTTCACAGCCAACGCAGAAAATACATTTCTTAGGAGCTCTGCTAGACTCCACGGTAGGAAAAGTGTTTCCTTCGGAGGAGAGACAGTGTTCCCTCATACAGAAATGCCAGCTGGTTCTGCGCAACAGAAAACTGCCTGTGCGTCGGATTGCCTCCCTGCTAGGGTCGATGGCATCCTGCATCTTCCTGGTTCCCAATGCCAGACTACGAATGCGTCCTCTTCAGCAGGATCTGGAGGACAAGTGGGACCAGCAGACCGCTCGTTGGGACGAAAAATAAGTCCATCAAACGCGGCTCGAGCTTCCATACCTTGGTGGATGAGAAAACGAAATATGCAAGTCGGAGTTCCTTTCCATCAACCTCCGCCTGCTCAGACACTGATCACGGACGCCTCACTGCAGGGGTTGGGGAGCCCACATGGGTTCTCTCCAGACTCCAGGACTGTGGTCTCCAAAAGAGCGATCCTATCACATCAACATGCTAGAGCTGAGAGCAGTTCACCTAGCCCTCAAAGCTTTCCTCACCTCGATTCAGGCAACCTCAGTGTTAGTACAGACGGACAACACCACCACCATGTACTACCTGAACAAACAGGGGGGAACTCGCTCACGCACACTTTCCCTGGAAGCTCAAGCACTCTGGCATTGGCTCCTGGCTCGGAATCTGGCAGTCACAGCAGTCCACCTGCCAGGAGAACAGAACGTGAGAGCGGATGCGCTCAGCCGTCACTTCGAAGACAGAGAAGACTGGGTTCTCAACGACGAGGTCGTCGAAGACATCTTCCAGGCATGGGGTCGTCCCACCATCGACCTCTTCGCGGACGACGAAAATACCAAATGCCGAGACTTCGCCTCACGGTTCTACCGACCAGGATCGAAAGGGAATGCCCTTTTGATAGACTGGTCAGGGGCATTTGTGTACGCCTTTCCACCCCTTCCGCTGATCCCGAAGGTGGTGACCAAGCTGTCCCATTCGTGCACGAGGATGATACTAATTGCCCCGGACGGGCCGAGACAATGGTGGTACCCGGACCTTCTGCACCTATCGGAGTGTCCTCACAAGAAGCTGCCGTGCAGACCGGACCTGCTGTCCAAGATGAACGGGAGGATTCATCATCCCAACCTTCCCTCATTGAACTTGGCAGCATGGCTCCTGAGGTCCTCCAGTATGGCCACTTAGGACTACCGCAGGACTGCATGTCCATCTTGAAGGAAGCAAGAAGACCGTCCACGAGGCATTCGTATGCATGCAAGTGGAAACCGGTTTTACATGTGGTGTATGCAGAACAATTGTAACCCAATCAAAGGTCAGGAAGAGGTCATCCTTCCTTACCTACTTTATCTGGCGAAAGCAGGTTTGAAGTTTTCTTCCATTAAGGTGCATTTAGCAGCTATAACTGCATATAGGCGTTCACCTTCCCAACCTTCCTTCTTCCAGTTACAGGCTGTTAAAGATTTTTTGCAGGGTTTAAAGAAGGTCTACCCTCCGGTACGGCCTCCTTCACCACCCTGGGAGCTTAACCTGGTGCTATCAAAATTGATGGGTCCGCCTTTTGAACCCATACACAAAGCAACCTTACAACATCTTTCTTGGAAGGCGGCTTTCTTGGTAGCGATCACGTCAGCTCGCAGAGTGAGTGAAATACAGGCTCTCTGCTCTAAAGAACCCTATACAGTCTTCCATCTTAACAGGGTTGTGTTGAGGACGCACCCCTCTTTCCTTCCAAAGGTGGGGTCAGATTTTCATGTGAATCAGACCATCTCTCTACCCACCTTTTTCCCAATCCCTCCACTCCAGCTGAGAGGGCTTTGCATTCTCTGGACCTCAAAAGGGTTTTAAAATTCTATCTGGATCGGTCCAAATCTATAAGAAAATCTGATCAACTATTTGTTAACTATGGGTCGATCAGATCTGGGTTCGCAGCTTCAAAGCGCTCCATCTCCAGATGGATAGTTTCATGTATCAAGCTTGCTTATCAATTAGCGCAGAAGCTCCTGGGGTTTACTCCCAGAGCGCATTCTACTAGAGGAAAGGCAGCTACTACTGCTTTTCTTCAGAATGTGCCCATGTCTGAAATCTGTAAGGCGGCAACTTGGAGGTCCGTCCATACATTTACGAGGCACTACTGTCTGGAATCAGACACCAGAGCAGACACCCAAGTAGGCCAGGCCTCCTTGAGGAATCTGTTCAACAGCTGATTTCGGCTGTTATGTTTTTTGTTGGGTCACTTTACTCTCATTTACCTGCAGGTGGTTGATGGGCTTGCTATTCTATTCAGTGCTTATGACTATTGATGAGGATCCCCTGGAAGAGAAGGATAAGTTACTTACCTGTAATCCTAGTTCTCTTCCAGGGGTATCCTCATCAAAGTCATAAGCAACCCACCCGCCTCCCCAGGTAAATGAGGGATTTCTAAAGTGTTAAAGGATATCTTTGTGCCCTGACCTTCAGGGTTATGCAAAGAACAACTGACCTAATTGTCACCCCTGAGGCATGATGGGAAGCTAGGGGTCATGGCTGCCTTAAAGGCACAGTGCCAGTTTTTGTTGAAAATGCTTTCATTTTCTATGCTATTGGGTTACAATGCAGCCTGTAGGCTAACAATGTCTACTTATTTTGCAGTTTTTACTCTTTATGAGTATTTTGCTCATTAAAAAACAGAGTTCAAGTACTAATTGTCCTCTGGTGTTTTTATATATTGGCAAATGTAGTTTTTATGTGTGTAATTACATTGTTTAGCCTCCTATTGAGAGCTGCATTGGTATGAGAAAAAATGATATATGTATATGCATATATGTAGAGCTGTATATATGTGATTTCCATATATAATTTTTATATTTCCGGGGTCCCCGCACGTGGGCGGGAATATTCAGTGCTTATGACTTTGATGAGGATACCCCTGGAAGAGAACTAGGATTACAGGTAAGTAACTTATCCTTCGTGTACTCCCTGCCCATGCGACTGGTCGTGAGATCTCAAATTAAGGCTCTGTGATTGCTTTATCACAGGGCCGTCTACATATGCCAGATCACTATTACAAAGTGCAGGATCCAGATCTGTGCTGGCACTGCTCCAGATACTCCGTTTAAAAAATAGATGGCAGGGAAACAAAAGCCATGCACTGTAATGTACAGGTGGATCTCACCTTTCTACGGACAGGGCTGTTGACTGAGAGCAGGTGCCGAAATTCCAGACAATGGTGGCTATTGGTGTTGTAAATACAATCACGTCTCTACAACGTGCTGTTCTCTGCGTTGACTCTCGATTGTGCTGGTTACATCTGTTAAGCTCTCCTTGGTATAACAATGTCTTCTTTGGCATTGCTGCAATGTTTTCAGTGTGCTTATGTGCAGACTTGCCAACTGGGGAAAAAAGCATTGGCAAAGCCAATAGGTTTTGCCTTTGTTAGATCAGTAGGCTTTGTCGATGTTTTTTTTTTAGATATGTTGCACAGCAGCCTGTGCTTCTGTACAACATAGCTTAAAGTAAACAAAAAAGCACTGGCCGTGTTGTAGCATTTTTTTTCTTTACTTTAAGCCATGTTGCACAGTAGTATATCGCTGCTGTGCACCATGTCTAAAAACTTTGACAAAGCCAACAGATCTCACATAGGTGAAACCTATTGGCTTTGCCAGTGCCTGTTTAGGCTGGAGATTAAGTGATTTGCCCATAATCACTGGATGTTGAATCCACGCCGGGACTTAAAGCGGGTTCCCCAGTTACAAAGTTGGCAGCTCTGGTCGTAATGCCATAACTTCTCTTTTTGTGCGCCCCTTTTCGTAGAAGATAGTGTATCAGGGAATCCGTGACAATCAGGTTGTGAATAGACGGTTTTTAAGCAATCTTATAAATTCAGGGGATTGTCATTTACTCTTATTTTTGCTGCCAGGGAATTCTGTAATTTGTCAGCCTGTTCAGAAGGAGTAGTCTCGCTGACTGTTTTTTTTTTTTTGTAAAGTGTCATGATTAGTCATGGTGCTAGTCTAGAACGTAAATTCCTAGGTTGGTAGTATTTGTTGATTTTTCATGTGGTTGTAATCAGAAACTTTGTGTTTTGCTTTGTGAGTTATACATAATTGCTTGAAGTTCTTCTTGTAATCGGTGGAGAGCCTTACAAGGCAGGGGAGAAGTGTACTCTTAGATGTAAAAGTAATCTTACGGCTGAGATCTGAATTCTTTGAAGTAGTTTCATGGCAGTGAGAGGAATCATGTGGTACAGATCATTTGTCTAATCAACGTTAGAGACGTGTTATTGCTTGAAACGTTTTTGGAATCCATGATCATGATGGGGGGGGGGAGGGGAGGGGAGGGTAGATGTGCTGGACTAACTTCATAGTATAGATGGCTTACAGGTTAGTTTGCCCACTTGGGTGTTTAGAGCCCATAAGAATGCCAAATTGTTTTGTCTCTTGTAATCATGAAAGATCTAAGCATTGTAATTTTAATCAGTAGCTGCATCTTGAAGAGAACAGCTCCAGCTGTCTCATACAGTTAGAATATGTGTTTTTTTCTTCTTTTGTTTAACAGCACATTGGGTGTTTTGTTTCTTAAACTGTATATTTAACTACATAAATAAGTATTGTTCTCTTTGTTTTACTGCAGACAAACAGTGTAGTCTCCAATATCTCACTATTTTCAATAAACATTCCCCTATTTGGAAAAAATACCCCAAAGCAAACTTTAATGTAATGGATATTTTATATAATTATATTCTATTATTACAATTTAGGGGTCTGGTTATAAACCGCTCTCACTTTTGGCTTATGGTCTGTGATGTCACAAGAACCCCTCCGTATCTGCATAGGACCAAACAACATGGGTGCATTACATTTGATGACACAAACCACAAGACCAAACAGAGTGGTTTGTAAATGACTTCAGAACCTGAAATACATTAAACAAGCTAACATTTACAATAAAAAAAAATATATAATTTACTTTATTTGGTAAAGCTAACGTGAAATCGTGTTTTTTTTTTTTTTTTTTGGGTCAAACGGAATGATATATTGGGCTATTTACAATGTTCAAATTTCCCACAAAGAGTGCTAATTAAACCATGAGCAATGTCACAATCAGCTCTTTGAAGCTTCTTCTGCAGTGTTCAGCTATCATTGGGCTCTGATAATATTCATGTGCAGGTTTTGCTTCCGCTTTCATTAAGAGGTCACTAATTAAACTGGACAGTGGTGAAGCACTGGCACATATTTCACTGGTCCCTGTAAAATACTGCTTTTTGGACCATTGCATTGTGTGCAGTGAAAGCATCAAGTAGAAATTGTAGTACAAATAAATATAAATAACCTGGTTTAATAAATAAATGAAATAGATTTGGCACATCTCTATATATATATATATATATAATATATATTGTGTGTGTGTGTATATATATATATTTTTTTTTTCATAGCATGTGTTGGCGGCAGATGTACATGCTATGCATACTCTTTCCATCTAGTGTTGGGCCCAGGACCTTGCATCTTGTTTTTCTCAAGGAAGTTTTATGATCGGCATTGATTCTCCCCTCTCTCTCTCTCGAGGCATTGCGCATGTCGAAGTCTTTGTTCCTCACAACGTTTTTTTCCGCCATCGGACTCAGGCGGGTTACGTCAAAGCTGTTCAAGATTCGACGCCACACTGCCTATGGAAAAAAAGTAATCACCTGAATCGACTTCTACACTTGGGAAAGACTTACTGGATTCCGAATTCACTCAAACATCAAGAATGATCATCTCTGGGTGATGGAGACGAAGAAAGAACTCTTCAGACGGTGTCCTTGGTGCAGAGCCAAGTACACACACTCCGACACACACAACGTATGTAACTTGTGCCTCTCTCCAGCCGAGGCAGAGTTCAGCCATGACTGTAGGAAGCTGGCTCTGTATATACTATACCAAAGTGAGGTATGGTTTGCACAGAGTCCAGTGGGACCCCAAAGGTAGGCACAGGTAAAAGTAGATGGCCCCTTACTCTCTATTTGTGTTTGTGTGGGTGAGCAGTAAGGCTTTATCAGAGGGTAGTGTTAAGCATTTGTTGTACACACTCAATCAGCAAATGATATATCACACTCAAAGACTGAACTTCAGACCAATTGGTTTTGTATAAAAATATTCTTTTAGTTATTTTATCTTCTAGAACCAAGCAAGCCTGGCACAGGTAAGCAATAAATACTTTACAGTAGTAATGCAATTTGTAAACAGTTAGAATTACAATTGTATATGCACTTTGATATGATTACAGTAGAGCTACTTGTAATGCAATGCTTTGAAATACTGTACATATACTTTGTATTGGCTTTTAAGTAGAATGTCAAGTAGATTACTTTACAGATTACTTTTCTTACACAGTGCAGTATACCTGGATACTGCACTGGGACATTTCCTGTAAACGGGTAAGTAAAAGAGTTTTTGTTATTTAGTTACAGTTTTGAAGGTTTTCATAGATTTTCCAACTCCACACTTAGAAACTTTCCACAGAAAAACAGTCAATGTTAACCTATAACACTATTTTCCTCCATAGGATAACAGGTAAGTACTTTGTTGTTGGAGTTGATATTCTGGGGTTAGACTCGGGGGTGCCCCAGGGCCAAAGATGCAGTCTTGTTACACCCTCAGCGGCACTAGGGCGGCAGAGTGCTGAGGCCCAATGTTATCCAATGGGGGATAGGGGGCCTCCGGTTGGTGGCTGCTGACGAGCAGGCCACAAGGTTGTAGGAGCCAAGCTCCTGGTGTTAGGCTCAGTGCAAAGGGGGATCCGGTTTAGCACACAAAGTGCACCCGCAGGGGCGGCTGGGTGCAGGGTGCTGTTTTGGCTCGGGTGACCTTTTGTTTTCAAAGGGGATTTTCGGTTTTGGTTTTTAGCTGCAGGCTCGGTCCAGGAAGACTTCCGGGAAGAACCAACAGCTGGGCAGGAAAATTGGAGGGCTCTGGGACGTAGGTGCACCTCGGGTTCTTTTCTCCATGGCGCAGGGCAGCTGGATGCTAGGGTGTTTTTTTGAGGTCGGATTTCTCCTTACCAGGCCACTCACGGTTGGGGGGGGTGGGGGGGTCTCCGTGCAGAGGCTGCAGGTGACATCCGGGAGTCCTGGAGGGGTCAACCCACGGTGGACTCGGACTCTGGAGCGCTAGGGGACCTTGCTGGGACCAGTGGGCCACTCTAACTCGGGCCATGGGTGACGGGTGCAGTGGTGGTTCCAGGCGTCGGGTTTCTTTGTCCTCAGCAGGCTCAGAGTCTGTCTTGGGAGTTTTCTTTTGAACAGAGCTGCTGTTCACAGGAGATCCGGTCTTTGTTGAAGGCAGTCAGTCCTCTCAGGGTTCTGGAGGTCGCTGGCTGCAGGACAAGGCGACCTTTGGCGCAGGATCTCTGGAAACTGCAGATGGGCCGGTAGGGCTGGGGGCCAAGTAAGTTGTTCTCTGCAGTCTCCTCTGGGCGTCTTCTTTCGTCCTTTTTCTTCTTAGGTTGCGGGAATCTGCCTTCTTGGTTCAGGGCTGCCCCCTAAATACTGTATTTAGGGGGAGTTTTAGGGGTCTCGAGGTTAGTAGCCAATGGGCTACTGACCTTAGGGTGACTACACCCTTTGTGTTCTCTCCCCACGTGGGGGAATGGGCACAATCCCTAGTCCTGATTGGAGAGTGCCTGCCATCTGCAAGATGGGGGCACTGAAGAGTGGGCTTCACCTCGCCTCCCCCCCAGAGGTGGGTTCACCTTCTGGGCTGTGCTAATTTTTCCCGCTTGTCTTCCCGCCAAAAAGGAGGGGTGACAAAAAGTGGGCCTGCTCCTGATAGCAGGTGAGGATGGGGGTCGCATTACAAAGGTGCAAGGCCTTCGAAGCTCCCCTGCCACAGATGGCTCTTCCTGGTCTGGGGGAGGTGTGCATTTTTCATTAAATCCCTCACTGGCATCAGTATGGGTTTAATGTGCTGAGAAGTTTGATACCAAACTTCTCAGTTTTCAGTAAAGCCATTATGGTACTGTGGAGTTCGTAATGACAAACTCCCAGCTCCATATACTCTTAATGGCAGTACTGCACTTACAATGTCTAAGAATTGACTTAGACACTGTAGGGGTACAGGGCTCATGCACCTGTACCCTCACCACTGGTATAGTGCACCCAGCTAGAGGGGTGGCTGATCTATGCCAGGGCAGTGGGTTGTAGGCGTGGCACACAGGGATGTGTGCTATGTCGACCCTTTGTTGTATATTTCCTAGGGTATCCATAAACGGGCTTTCCAGACTCTTGTCCTTATATAGGCACAATTTGCCTTGCCCTTATATTGGCATAAAATCCTAGACCTTATTTAGGCATAACCCATGCACTCCAAATACAGGCATGGATTCCGACATCCGTCCACCCTAGCCTCACAACGAGTTCATGAAAAAAACAGACCCTTGGGCTGCGGGAGTTTCCCTTGCCCAGGACTATTGATTTCTTCAAGGACTCATATATTATGCATGAACCATTATTCCTTAGGGGTTCATTCATGACGTCTTTCGCTGCCCAACTCACGTCAATGCTAACATTTTCAGGTATAAATATACCTTCCCAAACCCCTGTAAATCAGAGGAGACCTCGACTTCAGAGGAGCCCGATTCCCGGCCGGACGCACTGAGAAGACGCTGTCATTCCTGCACGCAGAGAGTCCAGCTTCCAGTGATCTAACTTCCCTTGCGGGGTGTTGGAGTTCGAGTCTGGGAAAGAGATTCCTACCTCTCTCATTCTTCAGGTATGGCGCAGACTAGAACCTAGAGGGACTCTTTGCATACTGGACTCTTGGCATACTAAGCTTAACATACTCTTAGTATACTCTAGTCAGGATTACATCACCTACTTCTACTTCTCCCTACACCTAGGATAGGTTAGGAACACTGGGGTAGAACTAGGCTAGAAACGCATCGTATGAGTACTCGCATTTTTAGGCTGTGTCATTTTATGTAAATGCATATATGCTGAAAAGATAATGCTAACGCAGTATTATTTATTTCTACTGCTCACTCTGTACATTATTTATCTCGCATACTGTCTTGTGATCGTAACAGCACATTTAACTTACAACAGAAACAAGACTGTTCAATAAATCCTTTATTGAAACGCCCGTCTGTTATTTCTGTGTAACTTTGAGAGTAACTAGACATGCACGACTGAGCTGAGTGAAATAGTTATCTATTGTTTCTATGACTCTGGGACACGTCCTGATTCTGTAAGGGAAACACAGTGGTCATGTTTTGCGGCTGCCAGAAACTACTCCCTTCTTGTCGTCAAGTTTCTAGTGGCCTCTGAGCTAGCTGGCACAAGTAATTAAGTTTAATATACTCGATAGGGACATACCGACCGTAGTCCTATGTCAAACCTATAGGATATTTTATTCCAATGCGCAGAGCCTATTAGGGAAATAGGAGCTACACTACACCTTCACTTTGTTCTGCACCAAAACTCGCAGCCTACAAAGGCAGTGTGTGAGTGTAAAGGTACAGGGCCTCTAACGGTGGCACAATAAGTGCTGCAGCCCTTAGAGGTCTTCCCTGGTCACAGTGCCCTGGGTACCTGTGGTACCATTTACCAGGGGCTGACCTGTGGCCAGAGAGTGCCAATTGGGGGTACAAGGTACAGTTTTTGAGAAAGAACACAGGCCCTGGGAACCTGATTGGCAGGGACCCAGGGCACATCAAGTCAAAGTGCATCAGTAGTCTGTCAATAAGTGGGGGCGTTTACTGCTACAGAAACCCAGCTTCCTACAATGACAGCGACGTGGATAGCGAAGCCGTTGCCTTTGCAGAAGATGGAACTGCAATTGCCGGCCCACACTACTCCGCATCCAAAGTATCTTCTGGGGAAGAAGTAGCTCCGGTACAACACAATTCACTGACACTGACCACCGACGCTGGACTGAGGACCAAAACGACGCCACGTACCGTGAGTACTACTACCCTCCATAAAAAGATTATACATTTGCCACCACCAATACCCCGTCATGGTGCGCCACAACCTTCGGGTTCAGGCCGACACCGTGACCATGCCTCAGAACCAAGAAAGGACGAGAGTATTCTTGATCCTGATCCTGATTGGGTGGGCAGGCATCAAAAAGGGGACGGTTCCGAAACCATTTCGGCACCGAAGACCACATCGACTCCGATCAAGCCTTCGATGGGAACCGATTTAAAAACATTGGTACTGAAAAGTTTCAAGACACACACATCTGAGCCAAATAAGCATTCGGAATAGAGCTGAACGAAGTCTAAAACTTCAGAACTGAATTCTGAGAAACACCATGGACACTCTTCTAAACAGAGGAAAAGCCATGATTCCAGTACTCATAAGGCACAGACTGTTTCTAAAAGCACAACAACTGCATACAAGAAACAAAATCCTAAAGTACTAAACCCACTGACGATCAAGGGTTAGTATTTGAAGGTCTACAACGGTTCATTCAAAAAAAGAGAAAGGAGGCTATAAAAAGAAAAATAGAAGAGGGACAACTTACTGAGCCTCCACAAAAGATTATGATTCAAGAAGATGGAGGCAAAAGCCCTGTAGTTTTTAGTGTACCTGCTGCACCTCTCACTCGTTGACCATCTCCACAAGGAGAAGAAGAGGGAGAAATACAGGACACTGATTCCCAGAGTATACACAATACTGATGATACACCTGACTCATGGGAAGACTATGATGTGGTTCTACCAGATTGACTTAGACCCACCTCTGCCCGCTAAACATTCTTCCCCTCAAGACACTTCCTCCTATCACAGTGTCATACAAAGAGCTGCTGAATACCATAAGCTCCCCATGCATTCAACAGAGGAAGAAAGTTATTTTCTAGTAGAAACACTACCCCGCACTGTTAGAAATGGGGGTCTCTAGTTGGCAAGGGCTTGCACCTTTGTCCAAGTAGGGACCCTTCTTCCTAGTCAGGGTAAGGGAGTTACACTCCTAAAATAACCCCTGCTCACCCCCTTGGTAGCTTGGCACGAGCCGTCAGGCTTATTCTAGAGGCAGTGTGTAAAGCATTTGCACCAAACCAACAGTAATACAATGTAAGCACTACAAACGGACACCACACCAGTTTAGAAAAATATCCAATATTTTTATATACTTTAAACAAGACCAAATACGATAAAAATCCACTGTACAGTACTTCAGAAATAGTTACTTCTAAAAATGTCTTTAAAAACAGTTCCTTGATGTCGATAGCTCCGTCCAGGGTTATCACGGCGTCGTGAACAAACAAATCCAAACAGTTCTGGCTGACCGCGGCGTCGCGGGTCAGCTACGGTGTCGGGAAGACCCGCAAACAGTACCTTTCAGAAATGCAGGGCGTCGATGACCTCGCGGTGAGCTTCCGAAAACCAGGCGTCGGTTCCGGAGGTCGGTGCGGCGTCGTCGGGGCCCTCGAAGTCACACGCGTTGCGGATCGATCTCCTCTGTTGAAGTCAGGAGCGCCGGCGTCGGGTGCCGCGGTGCGAAGTGCAGCGGTGCGGCGTGCGGTGCTCTCAGGTCGCGGTGCGAGCAGCGGCTCGGTGGCGGCGTCGGATGGCGTCGGTGAGACCAGGGTCGCGGTGTGAGATGAAGGCGGTGCTCGTCACGGTGCTGGCAGGTCACGGTGCAGCAGCGGCGTCGTCGTAGCTGCAGCGCTGTCGTCGGCTGACGAACTGGAGTCGATGGCACCGGCGTCGGTGGGCCAAGGCTGCGGTGCGGGATGAGGGCGGTGCGTCGTGTAACTTACGAGCGGTGCCCCCGAACCACGGTGCAAACAGCGGCGTCGAGTCCGGCGTGGAGCGGCGTCGTGTCCGGCGTGGAGCGGCGTCGTCGGGGATACCACGGCGTCATCGTGAAGCGAGGCGGTGCGAAGTGCGGTGCCCACAGGTCGCGGTGCGAGCAGCGGCTCGGTGGCGGCGTCAGCAGGCGTCGTCGGTGAGACCAGGGTCGCGTTGCGGCGGTGCCCTCTGCGGTGCCTTCAGGACACGGCGCCGGCAGCGGCGTCGTAGACGGCGTCGGGCTTGAAGTTTTTGCTGTTCCTTAGACTTCTTGAACAGGGGGCAAGCTCTACCTCAAGCCCTTGGAGACACTCACAAAGTAGATTGCAGAAAGTTCAGTTCCAGTCCTTTCACTGCCCAAGACAGAAGCAGCCACTGCAGGCCAACACATCAAAGCACACAGCAAAGTGGTAGTTCCTCCTCACAGCTTCTCCAGCTCTTCTTCTTGGCAGTCTTCTTGATCCCAAAGAGTTCCAATTTTCTGGGGTTTGGGTCCCCCTTTTTATCCTCAATTTCTCTTTGTTCTCTGAAGGCAGAGAGGCCTTTGCCTAGTCCAAACCAGTTCTGGTCAGTCCTGGAGCACTTTGTTGACAAGTCTCCTTCTTTCCTTTCACAGTGCAGGCCAGGGACATCAGACGCACCACAGGAGGTGAAGCCAGCATTGTGGAGGGAAGACCCAGCCCTATTCAGGTCCCAGGTGCATCATCTCCCACCCATCTACATGTAGATCTTGCTATTCAGCCCTGTGCTGACTCACCCTGTCTCCTGGCATCCCCCAGCCCCTGTCACTCACACTCCAGACAAGGAATACACAACCTAGCAGAGGCAGGCTTGGATGGTTAGACAAGAAAATACCCACTTTCTAAAAGTGGTATTTTCAAACACAGAATGTTAAAACCAACTTCACTAAAAGATGCATTTTATCATTCTGAGTCCAGGCATACTAAACTCGAATTTCTACCATGTTCCCTGGGTCAGTTAGGATTATAAGCTGTAATAATCAGAACTGCCCATTCTGGCCTATGGGGAACAGGTAGCCTTGCAATAGTGAAAAACGAAATAGGCTGTAATTCACTATCAGGACATGCCACACACACCAGGGCATGTCCTACCTTTCACATACAATGCACCCTGCCCACAGGGGTACCTTGGGCCTACCTTAGGGGTGACTAACATGTAGAAAAGGGAAGGTTTAGGGACTTGCAAGTGTGTGCACTTGCCAAGTCGACATGGCATCCTCAGGCTGCACACAGGCTCTGCAATGGCAGGCCAGAGTTACACTTTACGGGCTGTTTGCGTGGGTGGCACAATCCAGTGCTGCAGCCCACCAACAGCATTTGATCTATAGGCCCTGGCACTCTCAGTGCACTTTACAAGGGACTGACACATAAATCAAATAGGCCAATCATGGAAATACCAATCCATAACACATTTTATACAGGAGCACTTGCACTTTCCCACTGGACAGCAGTGAGGAAAGTGCGCAGAATCATTACACCAGCAAAAACAGAGTCCAAACCAGGAGGTCAGAAAGCAAAAAGTTAGGGGAAACACGCCAAAAGATGCCAAGTCTAACACGCACAGAAATAACTGTCCAATATTTGCCTATGATTGGATCCATTCTGAATATGACTAAAGACGTGTTCAAGACCCATCGAAATCAAGAGTTCTAACACGACGTATAGAAATATAAAGCCTCACCAAATGACCCAATATATATTAGAGGTCATCCACGTGCAGATTCACTGGTTGTCCCCACTACTAGGAAGAGAGCTGCTGCACAAGGTACTGGAGAAGCACCTCCTCCAGATAAAGAAAGCAAAAGAATGGATGCTGTTGCAAAAAGTTGCTACAGGCACTGTAAACCATTGCAGGATTGCAAACTCTCTGGGACTTCTCTCACGCTATAACAGAGCTACCTGAGATGAAATGCATCTACCAGAGGAATACCGTAAGAAGGGGGACGATCATTTCAAATACTACCATCAAATGTGCCTTCGAGGGAGCTGACACTGCAGCTAGGGGCATACAAACTTCTATTATGCTCAGAAGGCATGTGCCATTATTAAACAAGGATATTGCCTAGAATTACTTCAACAACCACCAAATATTCTTCCAAAAAGGCAGGTATTAAATCCATAACATCTACACCTGTTCGAAGAAGTAAAGGCATTACTACAAAATTGGGCCATCGATAGAGTCCCATATAAATGCCAAAACAAAGGCGTTTACTCTGTTTACTTTCTAATACCAGAGAAAGACTGAACCCTAAGACCCATTCTGGATCTATACCCACTAAATCGCAACATAACATCAGAACATTTTCACATGGTAACTCTACAAGATGTAATACCACTACTGCAAAACGGCGACTTCATGACCGCGTTGGACCTGAAGGACGCTTAATTCTACATACCAATTCATCCAGCACACAGAAAGTTTCTAAGATTTGTGGTAAGTGGACATCATTATCAATTCAAAGTACTACCCTTTGGAGTAACAATTGCTCCAAGGGTATTCACAAAATGTCTAGCAGTATTAGCAACAAAACTAGGAAGATAGAAAATTCATGTGTTTTCTTATCTCGATGTTTGGCTGATCAAGAGTCCAGACAAACACAGATGTGTAGCAGACACCCAAAAGACAATAAATCTACTGCATCAATTGGGTTTCTCAATCAATGTGACAAAATCCCATCTCCAACCATCCCAAATTCAACCATATCTGGGGTCAATTCTTAATGCCATTTCGGGGACAGCTTACCCCTATCCCCAAAGGGTTTTCAATCTCCAGAACCAACGGGATCTTTTTCAGCTACACGAGAATTGGAGAGAATATATGGAACATGAAGCCACACATGACCTAATAATATACTGCACCCGAGTAGAGTAACTGGAAGATTTAAATGAACCCGCTGATTGCAGTCATGATCTAGAGCCCTGATGATGTCCTTTCGGACGAAACGCGTTGGCTGGGCTGAGCTGTGATGAAGTACATTGATTGAATAAACATCGGGATTGAAATGAAACGCAAGACTCCCTAGTGATTATTTGGATGGAATAAGTTACCAATAACAAGTACTAGTCCAGGAAACATTGGAAGAAAAATTGACTGAATTGGACGCGCTCCTTTCTATAATAAACTGGACACTAAATGTATGTTGCCCAGTGGCGGTGGGGCAACGGAGAGTAAAGCGTAAAGTTGGGATTACTGAATTTTCTTGATAAGACACCAGTGCGCACCTGTGTAGAGCCCTCACTGCCATTGTTTGTACTTGTTAACTATAATGTCCCTGTAAGGTTTGGTTTTCTCAGTGAATTTTATTTATATATATATAGGTGTATGGTGTTGCAGCCCCTTGTTGAATCGGAGCAGGTATTTTGGATATATATATGTGTGTTTATATATTAATTTCTCTTTCTTAAACATGCCAGCTTTCTCTCACCTACCGGGAACCATTGGCTCTTTCTTTGAGTACCACAACGCAGTCATTGAACGAATTGACCATCCACCCCCCTCATTTCTATTAGGTGATTTCAGCTTATATCTCACCATCCAACACCATAAAACCTACTCTCCCAACGAAACATACATTACACACCTACACTCAATATGGCAAATGATTAGAACTTATTCTATCTGCCAACTATCCTTTTCCTAGCCAACCATTGAAACCTCTCCGCATGACCCTATTCTGATCACGGTGAATATCTGGTATTCCTTGTTTTTTGCCTTAAGCACTGCTCTCAGGACAGCACTTTCTACAATGAAAAATTGCTACTTTTTAACTCTTTCTCAATATACATTGAGGATTGTCATCCTTTGACAAAATATTACTGGTTTTTAGTTAGAATGGTAAATAAGCCTTCTAGAATATTTTGGTTAAAGTTGCACTTTTATTATTATAGGACTGCAGTTGTAATAGTAAATTTGCCTTCCCAGTGTCTGCAAAACCCTGCCCTGCCCTGAGGGAGTAGTTCAAATCAAGAACTTATCCCTAATCCCCACTAACCATTACTCCTCTCCTTTTTCCAAAAGAAAATATACCCTACACTCTCTTCTTGCCTTATTTCATCAAGTTCACAATGATGTTACACAACACATACTGTGATGCTTTTAACAAAACAAACCACAGTTTTCTTTCATAGGATACACAAACCTTCACCGGCTTATGGACCTATTTTAAACATTTTGTGTGGGTCCACCAACCTGGTTTCAATTTTGTGGGCCAACATGGGTCCTAAAGCTTGCTGTGGATTGGCGATCCCTTGCCTGTTAAGCTTGCACCGGATCGGGTTCGTGCTCACTAGCCTGGATTTGTGAATCTCTCGTTAGCTAGTAGACACAAACCCAGTGCCAGAGGTCCACACAATCAGGATTGCGGAATCCTTCAAGTTAACGGTTATATTTAAGTTAATTTGTAAAGCGCACAAGCTCCGTAAGTCTCTTGGCGTTGTATGAAGTGAGCAAAGAAGGAGAAATCGACAAATGCATCAAGAAGAAAACTATTTGTTAAATGTCAGAGCCTGATGAAATAGCCAAGTCCTAAAAAAATAATCTGAAGACCAATAAGGAATTCTCATACCAGATCACAGTTGCTAAGGAATTCCAGTGCTTCGCAGAGCAAATGACATATCTGTGACCACCCTTCCTGTGTTTGGTTGACTTGGGGACAACAAGTCAATTGGTGGAAGAAAACAAAGGGTTCTGTCCGACAGTAGCTTCAAAACCGGCTTATGACAAATGTGTCAGAGTTGCCACAGAGTGCTCTAAGAGAAATACGATTTAAAATATATCTCTCTTAATCTGCAGCCAGTGTACTATAAGAAGAAGCTTAGCGCAAGTAAAACGTGGCACTCCAGCAGGTAATTGTGCTGACCTGTTCTGGACAACTTGCGTTTCTGAAGTAAATATTACTCTAATATTGTAACTTTCATAGATTCACATGCTTGAATCCTTCCCCGGCGTCAAGATAGGAGTCCCCAGGTATATTTATAAAGTAATGTAATGATCGGTATAGACTAGACCTCTTTAGTTCAATAACCTATCTTAGTCATTTTAAAGTAGAGGCCAAACTTTAAGCTCTGACCAATCAGAATGCACTACCCTCCTGAACACTCCTGTGAGAAGCTCCAGTCCCTCAGATTTTCCACCGCACGTCGTGCTAGGGAGTCTCTACTGAGCTCTGCTCAGTTTTCTCTTCTAACCTGTCCTAGACTCATATATACATTTATTTTTTCTTTACAGATACCAGCAGTATTTATATATTTGCCTTGGGTATATCTGTAATTTGACTTGCGAGTAAATCTGACTCCACTGTGTCAGAAAAAGCAAGAAAAGCTCTCTTCAGAGATTGGGCCACCTGTGGAAAAAAGAGGATTTATACAGATGACCCTCACAAGGATTGTATTTATTGCCTGTATCTTGCGCACAAAGCCACAGACAGCAAGATATGCTGGACTTTTTCTGCCAAAACCTGTAAAGATCGTGAAGGACGGCTTCTTTTATGACTGCAAAAGCTTAAATCTAGAGAGGATCCCGTCTCTGATTCTGATAGCGAGGAATCTACTTCTAGAAGATCTCAGAAGAGACATAGACTCTTCAACTTCCTCTCAGCAGCCTCCTAGCAAACATGCTTAAAAAAAACCCTCTCATGTCCTCGGCTTCTTTACCTCCAGAAATCCTCTAAAATCATTTACACCTCCTCTTCAGATCAAACATTCTTTGAAGAAGCCATCATCGGGTATCGTTGACGGCAAGATTGTCGACGAGTGTATCACCGCCAACGAGGACTAACATCTACAGCTGGTAGTTCCTACTCGTCTACATTTTCCACAGCCTCTTCTCTGTCAACGACCACTCTCGTTGACGAGCCACGGCCCTATTCCATCAGTAAAGATAACTCTATCTTCAGCAGCGACACAGGCGTCGACCACTCTACCATCAGTGAAGCAACCATCGTTGACAAAGACTCAGTTGTCGACGAAGGGTTCGTCGTCGTCAAACTCCACTGTAAACGAAGACCACTTCGTTGACGAAGACCCTATCATCGAGATCTCCGCCGTCAGCAAAGGTTCCATCGCCAACGAAGATCCCACAGTCAACGAGAACTCGGCCCTCGACTAATTCACCTCCGTCGACTAAGTCCCTGCCATTGATGGATGTTGCACACCTGTCCTCTGGTTCACCGTCGACGAAGGATTTGGCACCACCGTCTATTACGGTGTTGACGAAGCAAAAAACTGCAGAACAACACATCTCCTATTTTAACTCCATTTCATACTTCAAGTAAAATCACCCGTCTGTTACCGACTCACCTTCTAGATGAAGAAGATTCTGAAGAGGATCGTATTTTCGGTGTGGGGCTCAGCCCCTCAGAGCTACATTTTAAATGTCAGCCAGAGGATGACAAGGAGGAATACTATGACCAATGTTACTATGGTCCTCCGGAATGTTACCACCAGCATCAGTACCAAGAGGAAATGGTTGCTATACCATCATCCTTAGTTTCAGATTTACAGTGCATGTTAACTGATTACCGCAGGAGTTTCCCTCCCTCAGCACCTGCTACAGCACCATCATCTCCTCTTTCGAAATCACGAACTAAGCCGCCTACACCATCTTTGCCTACAAGACCACTGCCAGTGTCTCCTCCAATGCCGCGCACGTTGCAAACATTCCCTATCCAAGATCCTTTATCATCGAATGGGAGGAAGGTGAGCTCTGTGACGCAGCAACAGAATGGGATAATTATCTGTTACCACTCCCATCATCATCAACTCCTCCTCTGTCATATTCTCCCCCGGCAGACATAGGAGGATTCCACAACCTCTTTGAGAGAGGGGCTAAGAGGTTTGACCTCCCATGCCAGCGAAATAGGCAGACTGGTTTTTATCTGACTTCGAATGAAGCATTTAGAAAGTCCGTCTGAGCCATTCCCATTATCAGTTATATCTGGGAGAAAGGCAATAAAGTTATGCAGACACCCGCAGTTTTGCTTGGTGGCAGTTTTACCACGGCTAGACAAAAAATATAAAGCGCCTGAAGATGCCTCAGCATGCCTCACTGGTCATCCTAATCCAGATTCTGTTGTTGACCAAGCAGCACAACGAAGCTCCATAAATCCATTGGCACCGCTTTCAGCTCCCCCAGATAAAGATGGAAGACGCCTTGACACCATAGGCAAATGTTTTTCTTCTATGTCTGCACTTCCGGTCAGAGCAGCCAACTTGCTAGCAAAACTAGCAAGGTATGACCTACTAATGTGTTCGGATATGGCTCCATATATTGAACAACTACCTGAAGACGTCAAAGCGGAAGATAGGAACACTGGATTTAGAAAGTTGGCTGGTGCTGCGGTCCTCAGACTTCAGGGATGGCTAAAGGCTACCTCGTTCTTTCCCAAGGTTCAAAGCAAAATCATAGACCTCCCCTATGATGGGCAAGCTCTCTTCAGGAAGCATATGGATGACGCCCTTCAAGCCATCAAAAAAGATACAGACACAGCTAAGTTCTTGGGGAAGTTGAAGTTTCGCAAAGCACCTTTTTCGAGGCTCAAGAGGAAGAGGGAAAACCTTCTTACAGCGGAGGTTATCAACAATACAAATATCTCTTATTCTACCTCCCACCAGCGTTATAGGGCTCTATACCAACAAAGGCAACCACCTCAATCGTCATGCGAGATCGCAGCCTAGAGGAAACTCAGGACAAGCATTCAAAGATTCCAGTCGTCAACAATGATGCATTACACGCTCCGGATACTCCGTTTTTTTCCTCATTTCACCTTGGAGGTAGATTTTCCAACTACTTGCGCTAATGGTGGATATTACCACTGACCAATCGGTTTAGACCTCATCCAATTCGGACACACTTCAGAATTTCTCCAAAGATCCCCACCAAATCCTCCACATCCATTCACAAACCTCTTCATCTTCTCAAATTGCACATCAAAACAATGTTGCAGAAGGGAGCTATCGAAAGAGTCCCAGTTTCAATCAATCAAGCTTTATTCGATATCAGGTATCTTAAAAGCATTATCAACATACAAACATTAATAAAAATACAAGTTATCGAATATACAAATCCATAAAAACGATAAGATCATTTTCCCCAGAGATAAAAAGGTCAAACTATTTAAAAGCAAGAATTTTAAAAGAGCAATACAATTAATTCAATTCCAGTTAATATGCACATTATTATATGAAGTGACAATGCAGTAAGTGAACTGTCCGTTTGGTCTCAGGATAAAAAAAAAAAAGGAAAAAAAAAATGCGAACATAATAGTTTATTGAAATGGCTCACGCAGGATTTTAAACCTTACTATCCAGGCACAGCCAAGATACTTGGCCACGCCGCAAGCAAAGAGGGTCCTTGCATCCGATTTCAGAATGCGTAAAGCAACACTATGATCATAAGTGCCCAATTGGCTACAGATGGGTTTAAGCCATCTTATTCTGGCCCTCTTGTAAGCAGGGCAAGCGAACATAAGATGTGCCACACTCTCGGTAGGAGCATTACAGCAGGGACAATCCGCTGTTGTCTCATGTGGGGCGGTCCACTTTGCAGTTAGCTCGCGTACCGGGAGTGAGCCTACCCTAAACTGTATGTACAATGCCCTGTCACGTGGCGCCTGGATAAAGTCTAAGTATGGTTCTAAGAATATGCGCTGCTTGTGGGAATAAAATTCTTCAGTGAGCCTACCTGTTCTCAAGTTGCTGTGCTCTTGGGCATCAACCCACGCCCAATATCGCTTTTTGAGCTCAGCCTTACTAGGTGGGGTTTGAGTATCCCACGAATCCTTGAGGCCAAGCGCTAAACGTTTTTTGAAGGTTAAGCAACCAACTAATTTTTTGATTGCCGTCTAAAACCATCAATTCCGTGAGCGCAGAGGCGTAGCTGGCAAGCTCAGGAGTCCGTCGCAGGCGGGCCCAAAATAACAAGGGCCGCAGCCTGGCTATATCTTTAAAAGAACGCCTGCCCATATCGCTCATCAGAGGTTTAAGGGGTACATTGCAGGGAAGCGTCACTAAATCTCTTAAAAATGTGTGTTCTGATCTGCTAATTACATCTACATTTTCAAAGCTCCAAAGCTCGGCACCGTAGAGGGCTGAACTAACTACTTTGGCTGCATAAATCGTTAGGGCAGGAGCCACTGGTCTGCTCTGGGAGGAGCGATGCTCTCTAACCAATGCTCCTGCCGCACGTTTATGACTCAGAAGCATTTTGTTGATGTGATGCTGCCAGTGCATTTTCTCAGCGAGCCGGATACCTAAGTAATCAAACGTCACGACTCGCTCTAGGCCAGTGCCGTCTAACGTGAATTTACTTTTATATGGCCTATAGGGATAAAACGCCATAAGCTTAGTTTTAGAGGTGTTTACAATCAGCCCCCTAGACTCACAGAAAACATGGAATCTATCTAAGAGCTTTTGGAGCCCAGCCGGAGTCTTAGATATAAGAAGCGTATCGTCTGCGAAGAGCAGAGTAGGGACCCTATCGCCCGCCAGCGCGGGGGCATCAGATGGAAATTCTTGAAGAAAACTAACCACCTCGTTCATATAATGAGAAGAGGGGGCGGAAAAGGAGGGCGAAGAAACATGTGAGAACACGGCTTCAAAGGGAGAGATACAGAGTCGTAGCTCAAAGCCGGCATTCTTACTTACTTCGTCAAGCGCTACTCCCCTCTTCGTACACCTATTCTGTGCCCTGCCTGGGATCCCGCCGATAGCTGAGTGCGGGAACCGGGCGTCTATGTATGCTGAAAGGGCTCAGCCAAGCATCCGTCCGCTGGCTGAGCCCTTTCAGCACTACATAGACGCCCGGTTCCCGCACTCAGCTATCGGCGGATCCAGGCAGGCACAGAATAGGTGTACGAAGAGGGCGGTTGCGCTTGACGAAGTAAGAAAGAATGCCGGCTTTGAGCTACAACTCTGTATCTCTCCCTTTGAAGCCGTTCTCTCACAAGTTTCTTCGTCCTCCTTTTCCACCCCCTCTTCTCATTATTTTCAGTGTTTGACAATAGCAAACCCCCCCCCACCCACCCGACGGGATCCATGGGGCAGGACATACCGTCATCCCACGTAAGCCATGCCTTTTTCTCCTTCATGTTTGTCAGCCATGAGACACCATCACTAAATGGTGTGACCATCACTTTTCACAATATCCATAGTAACATAATGACGGATAATTCAGTATCGACTGGATACTCCCACACTTACTTGCGAATGTGTGATGAACCACTCATTCACCCATTGTTACAGAGTGCGTGGGTGCGCACGACGAGTGCACAATACGAAAAATAGTAACATCAATGTGCTAAATCAATTATTCACCCACGGTTACAAAGCCTGAGCCGTGGGTTCGCACGAAGAGTGCACGATGCAATTAATAGGCACCAGAGTGCACAACACAATTAACAGGCACCAGAATATAGATAGCTGACCGAGCGGCACGGATGAAAGCACGGTTGTTCGTACCTGGTTGAATAACTTCTCTCGGTGTATGAATAACTGTCTACTGCCTTCTGTACTTGTTTTACAGATTTTAGCTTGATTGCCTTTCAGAGAACGCTGAGAAGGTCATAACCGTAAGTGTGCGGTTAATGTGACACAGGGACGGGTGCACCTTAGCGTGTGCATGCCTCCCGTGTCATTTAAGGTCCAGAAGAAAGCCTCGCAAATATGCAAGTTGAGGCTGAAACATGTAGACCGTAATTATGTCACAACGATAATTTTGTCACGGATTTCACTAATTGGATATCACAGGCCAGTTTGCACCTGACAGGACATCCCCCCTGGTTTTACTCTTGCCTTATTGTTCCACTATAAACTTTAGGGAATGGTAAAGGCAATTTTAAGCTTTTTCACTTTACACTACAAAAAACCTGATCTGCTGTAATCAGGCGTTGTAGCACACCCAAGCGGCATTCAGCCACTCGGGTGGGGACCCTATGATGAAGCAGGTCACCAACTAGGTTGGTGAGTGAGGGTGGTTCTTCTTCTTTTTTTTTTTTTTTTTTTTTTTTTTTAAAGATTTTTTTTATTTGTTTCAAAACTTCGAATAATCACAAGCATTGGTATTCATACATTGCAGCCTTGTTACATCAGGTACATAATACATGACATTGTGCAGTTATTCAGTCACTCGTTTCAAGAGAATAGCCCCTATGCCTTAACATTGCCATTTCTTCAGACGGGGAGATACACAAGTCTCCTCGGTGTGCGTTCCATTTGCTCCATTTTTTATCCCACTTCTTGGGACAACCTCTAGATTTAAACCTCTTTTTCTGCAATCATACATTTATCTAGTTCGTTTGCCCAAATCTTTGTCGATGGTCCTTCCGCCACTCCCCACTTCATTGCTATTGCCCGTTTCACTAAGGTATACCCTAGAGTAGCCAGTTGCTGTTCCACTTCCGTAAGGTCAGTAGCCTCCCAGATATTAAGGAGCCCTAGTGGTGGTGTAAGGGTTATCTTTTTCCCTAGTGCGCCCTGCATATGTTTTGTTGCCTTTTCCCATATGGGTCTTATTAGTGGACAGTCCCATATAGTATGGTAAAAGGTTGCCTCTTGGTGACATCCGCGCAGACATAGTGTACCCTGTCTAGTTCCCATTTTCGCTAGTGTGACCCCAGTGATATACGTTCTATGTAGGATTTTTAGTTGGATCAGACGGAGTCGAAGAGTGATAGCTGCCTCCCTTGGGGACATCAGTGCTATTTGCCAGTCTTCATCTTCAATGTGCCCCATGTCAGCTTGCCACCTGTCTCGAAGAGTGTGAAACGGATCTGTCAAATTATTACATTATTTTCGGTACGTTAGTGATATAGCTTTGTTTAAGATCGGTTCAGAAAGCAATCGATCCTTCAAAGGGGACGATTCTGGTAGGTTTCTTATGTCCGGGAGTGCTGCTGTAAGGGCATGACGGATCTGCAAATAGCGAAAAGCCTCCCCTTGAGCTAATTCATACTTCTCCCTTAACTCCCCAAATGTAAGGATTTTGCCCTTTTTCACTAGATGGCCTATAGTGGAGATTCCAATTTTGTCCCATTTATCAAATCCTGGTTGATGACACAAAAGTCCTAGATTTTGAGTGGACCACCATGGCGTGGCCTGGGTCGATACATCCGTCCAACCAAGACGTCTACTCGCCTGGCTCCAAATTTCCACAGTTTGAGCCGTCGGGCCCAGGTACCGCCCTTTCTGGACTTTCGTATACAGCGCTCCTAGGCACCCCTCTCTACCCATCTGATATCTGTCTAGCATATATTCAGGGTCTGTCGGGGAGCGATACATTCAGTGATTCACTACCACTAGCTGTGAGGCCCAATAATAGTCGTATATCAGGGAGTGCAATCCCCCCATCGTACCACCCCTTTAGTCAATTTATGTAGCGCTATGCGAGGCGCTCCTCCATTCCACAGTAACGTTCTAACCTCACTTTCCACACTCCTGAAGTAGGAGTCTGGAACCTTGCAGGGGCAGTTTTGAAGGATGTATAAAAAACGTGGGAGAGCCAGCATCTTAAATAGGGCAGCCCGACCCAGCAAAGAAAGGAGCAGGGATCTCCAATGTTAAACGTCATTACGCAATCTATCCAAGGGGACGGCTACATTTTTGTCATGGAAGAGTTGGGGATCTGGGGTTATAAAGATCCCTAGGTAGGGGAATCCATCCAGGGAGGATGGTTCTTAAAAATAAATTTCTTTTTCATCCTATGCACTAGGTGCAACAGGTGGAATAACTCCCTATTTTGTTTATTTTGATTGCTTATCCAAGGGGACTGGGAGTAGTTCCATAATACCCTTTCTCTCTCTGTTTGATCACACAGGGATGTGTGCCATGTCAACTCTTCACTTTGTTCTGCACCAAAACACGCAGCCTGCAGTGGGTGTGGGTGTGTGTGTGTGTGTGTGTGTGTGTGTGTGTGTGTGTGTAGGTAGGTAGGTAGGTAGGTAGGTAGGTACAGGGCCTCTAAGGGTGGCACAATAAGTGCTGCAGCCCTTAGAGGCCTTCCCTGGCCACAGTACCTATTACAAGGGACTGACATGTGGCCAGAGAGGTGCCATTTGGAGGTACAAGGTACAGTTTTGGGAAAGAACACAGGCCCTGGGAACCTGATTGACAGGGACCCAGGGCACATCAAGTCAAAGTGCATCATTAGTCTGACAAAAAGTGGGGGGGTTACTGCAACAGAAACCTAGCTTCCTACAACCGGCCTATGAATAGATTCACAAAACTGATTTAAAGTTCCATTTACTGTCTTTTCCTGGAAGACAACGCTTTTGGTTGCCCTCGCGTCAGTGAGGAGAGTTGGAGTTTCAGGCTTTTACAGTACAAAAGCCCTTTCTCAGATTTGGTAAGATCAAGGTCATCCTTTGAACTAAATCTGAGGTCATGCCTGTGAGAAGCTGGGTTTCTGTTGCAGTAACCCCCCCCACTTTTTGCCAGACTACTGATGCACTTTGACTTGATGTGCCTTGGGTCCCTGTAAGGAAGTGGGTTTCTGTTGCAGTAACCCCCCCACTTTTTGCCAGACCACTGATGCACTTTGACTTGATGTGTCCTGGGTCCCTGCCAATCAGGTTCCCAGGTTCTGTGTTCTTTCCCCAAAACTGTACCCAATTGGCATCTCTGGCCACAAGTCAGCCCCTGGTAAATGGTACCACAGGTACCCAGGGCACTGTGACCAGGGAAGACCTCTAAGGGCTGCAGCACTTATTGTGCCACCCATAAGAGGCCCTGTACCTTTACACACACACCCTGCCCTTGCAGGCTGCGTGTCTTGGTGCAGAACAAAGTGAAGAGTCGACATGGCACACATCCCTGTGTGCCATGCCCACAAACCACTGCCCTGGCATACATCAGTCACCCCTCTAGCTGGCTGCCCTATGCCAGTGGTGAGGGTACAGGTGCATGAGCCCTGTACCCCTGTCCATTCCTGGGCACTGTAAGTGCAGTGCTGCCATTAAGAGTATATGGTGCTGGGAGTTTGTCATTACGAACTCCCCAGCACCATAATGTCTACACTGAAGACTGGGAAGTTTGGTATCAAACTTCTCAGCACATTAAACCCACACTGATGCCAGTGTGGGATTTAATGTAAAATGCACGACAGAGGGCATCTTAGAGATGCCCCCTGAAACTCGACCAACTCCCAGTGACCTGACTGAGTGGCTGCCGAGGCTGCCACCCCCAGACATGTTTCTGGACCCCTGGGTCGAGAGCTTGCTGCTCTCGGGGTACTGAAACAATGCACATCCTGGGACGAGGTGCCAAGCCTCCTCCCCCAGGATGGGCAGGGTTCACGAAGGAGAAGCTTCAAAGGCATACCGCCTTTGTGAGCCTCACCAGACCACTTGCTGTACTCAGCAACTGGTCCCCACTGGTTCCACCCCCCCCCCCTCTTTGGGCGAGAGACCCGGCGGGAAAAACAGAGTGAGGAAGAGAAGTGTGCCCACCTCTGCCAACTCCACCCCTAGGATGGGGGAGGCGAGGTGAAGCACAACCTCGAGTCCCCGCCATCTTGAGGATGGGGGGGGGGCCCAGCCAACCAAGGACAGGCTCCTGCCCCCCTCCCCCTGGAGAGTGGCAGAGTAGGGGGTGTACCCACCCCAGGGAAGGGACCCATTGGTCCCTGCCCTTACCTACCTGGAACACCCCTAAATTCAGTATTTAGGGGCACCCTGAACCTTCCTTCCTCAGATCCCGATTCTGATACAACAAGAAGAACAAGAAGAAAGAAGACCAGCCGTGCAGCTGCTAACAAGAGGACGACACCAACTGACTTGGCCCCAGCCCTACTGACCTGTCGAGCCTCGAACCTGCTCCTGCTAAACCCCGGCCTCTTCAGTGGTCAGCAACCTCGAAAACCCCGGAGGACCCGACTGCCTTGCTCAACTAAAAAGACTGGGACTCCCACGAGCAGTGGTTCTGCTCAAACATCTGCAACCCCAGGCCCGGCCTGAGACCGCGGATCTTGCCCACTCTGCACCCTCCGAGCCCGGCCCGAGCCAAAGTGGACAAAGACCACGAGGACGTCCCCCCGGCGACTGTGACCCAGAATCCAGCCACAAGGACTCACCTCGACGCTCCTGACGACGCCTGCAGCCTCAACACCAGGGACCCCTCCAACCGCGACCAGCAGAGGGTAAGGATTTCCCGACGTCTTAAGACACCCCTGCACCCGGCGCCCCACGGCCCCCTGTGCCCAACTCCTGGGTGTCTACCCCTCCTACAGCATCCCAACTTACCTCTCGAAGTGGTGGTCGCACCTGAAGAATCACCGTCCCCGAGTTTGCAGCCTTTGTTCGTCTTGCAGCTTTCCCATTGAAATCCATTGGGCGCCCGACGGCCCAAAAGCCCACTGCACCCGGCCGCCCCAGTGCCGCTGAGGGTGCACCAACTACCCTGTTCGACTTCCCCACTTGCCCTGAGTAAGTGACCAGGCGCTTTGCTCCCACAGCCGAGTGGCCTGCCTGCCAGCAGCCACCAACCAAAGGCCCCCCGCCCGCCATAGGCTAACGTTGGGCCTACTCTCTCTGCACCCGGCCGCCCCTGTGCCGCTGAGGGTGTAACAACAGTACAAACCTGAACCTGGGAGACCCCTGAGTCTTGCCCCAGAACCTTAACTCTGCCAGCCAAGTACTTACCTGAAAGCCGATAACTTGCATTTTCTCCATAGGGTAACATTGACTGGTTTTCACTTGGAAATTCTTTTAAGTGTCAAGTTTTGGAACTTTGAAATATTCACTAAAAATCGTCCGAATATCAAAAACGAAATTACTCACCTGTTCTCAGGAGAGATCCCAGTGCTGGATCTAGGTGCCCAGCACTGATTAGAAAAAGTGATTACAACTGTGATTTTCCGATAACTTGATTTTCCTCCATAGGATAACAGTGCCTGGTTTTCACCAGAAATTCTTCTAAGTGTCGAGTTTTGGAACATACAAATATTCCTTAAAAATAGCCTGTGTAACAAAAACGATTTCTTTCAACTGTTTACAGGAAATGCACCAGGGCTGAATCCAGGATCCAGCCCTGAGTAAGAAAAACGTTCGTAAAGTAATGCTATTACAGTTTACTTAAAAATCCCATTGAGCTCAATGTTATAGTATACCAAGTATTGTGTTGCCTATTGCAACCCCTGTGCCATATTGCATTTAAAGTCTATTGTTCATTGAAAGTATTCAACAAACAGCATCTTATCTTGAGAAAGTATTTTTATGCAAACCTGTGGTTCTAAAATAAAACAGTATATTTTTTTATACAAAACAATAGGCCTAGAGTTCAGTTCTTGAGTGTGTGGTTTCATTTGCTGACTGAGTGTGTACATCAAGTGCTTTACACTGTCCTCTGATACTGCCTTACTGCTCGACCAAGCTACCACTTTAGAGAGTAAGGTTCTATCTAACTTTAACCTCTGCCAAACCTCTGGAGACCCTTGGACTCTATACACACTGTACCTCACTTTGGTGCAGTATATATAGAGCCAGTTTCTTACAGTCCCTGCCTATCAGGTTCCCAGGGCCTGTGTCCTTCCCCAAAACTAACCCAAACCCAATTGGCATCTCTGACCACAGGTACCCAGGGCACTGTGACCAGGGAAGACCTCTAAGGGCTGCAGCACTTATTGCGCCCTGTACCTTTATACACACACAGACACACTGCCTTTGCAGGGTGCGTGTCTTGGTGCACAACGAAGTGAAGAGTCGACATGGCACACATCCCTGTGTGCCATGCCTACAACCCACTGCCCTGGCATAGGTCAGTCACCCCTCTAGCTGGATGCCCTATACCAGTGGTGAGGGTACAGGTGCATGAGCCCTGTACCCCTACAGTGCCCAGGTCCATTCCTGGGCACTGTAAGTGCAGTGCTGCCATTAAAAGTATATGGTGCTGGGAGTTTGTCATTACGAACTCCACCGCACCATAATGCCAACACTGAAAACTGGGAAGGTTGGTATCAAACTTCTCAGCACATTAAACCCACACTGATGCCAGTGTGGGATTTAATTAAAAATGCACACGGAGGGCATTTTAGAGATTCCCCCTGAAAAACGACCTACCACTAGTGTCCAGGCTGAGTGACTTCTTTGAGCTCCCACCACCATACATGTTTCTGGACCCCTGGGTCGAGAGCCGGCTGCTCTCGGTGGCCTGAAACAATGCACATCCTGGGACGATGTGCCAAGCCTCCTCCCCCAGGATGGGCAGGGTCCACGAAGGGGAAGCTTCAAAGGCTTGCCGCCATTGTGAGCTTCCCCAGGCCACTTGCTGCTTTCAGCAACTGGTCCCCACTGGTTCTGACCCCCACTTTGGGCGGGAGAACCTGCGGGAAAAACAAGTGAGGAAGAGAGGTGTGCCCACCTCTGCCAACTCCACCCCTCAGGTGGGGGAGGAGGGGTGAAGCACAATTCTCAGTCCCGGCCATCTTGCAGATGGGGGTACCTAGCCAACCAGAGAAAGGCTTATGCCCCCCTCCCACTGGAGGGTGGCATAATAGGGGGTGGACCCACCCCAGGGAATGGACTCATTGGTCCCAACCTTTTACCTACCTGTAATGCCCCTAAATCTAGTATTTAGGGGCACCCCTGAACCGTGCTTCCTCGGACAAGAACCTGCAAGAAGAAAAGGACCGCACAGCCGTGCTGTAGCTAACAAGAGGAGGACGCCCACTGACTTGGCCCCAGCCCTACCGGCCTGTCCCCACCTCGAACCTGCTCCAGCGAAATCCCGGTGTGTCCTGCAACCAGCAACCTCGAGAAACCCGGACGACCTGCCTGCCTTCAATCCCAAAGACTCTGTCTCCAGTGAACGCCGGATTTGTTCAAACAGACTCCAGTTCCGCAAGGATCCGCGGGTCTGCACCCGACGCCCACGGCCCGAGTTCGAGTGGCGTAACACCAAGAGGAGGTCCCCCCCGGCGATCCTGACCCGAGATCCGGTGACTCCTGACATGCCTCAAGCCTCCAGCCGACGCCTGCATCCTCAAACCGGATGGTCCCCCCAACCGCGACTGGGAGCTGGTAAGAAGATCCGACCCTAAAAGGCACCCCTGCACCGGACGCCCCACGGCCTTGGGTGGCCCAACCGACGGCGCCTAACCAACCCCCAAGATCCCCACTTAACACTCTCCAAGTGATGGTCGCACCCAGAAGACCTTCGTCCCCGAGCCTGCAGTGCTTTTGCAAACCAGAGACTCCCCATTGAAAGCTACAGGGCTTCTGACGCCAAAACAGCTCTCTGCACCCGGCCACCCCAGTGCAGCTGAGGGTGCATCTTTTGTGCTGGCCTAAACCCCATTTGCCCTGAGCTTAAGTCCAGGAGCTTTGCTCCCACAACCCAGTGGCCTGCTAGTCAGTAGCCACCAACCGGAGGCCCCCTAGCCCCCATTGGATAACATTGGGCCTCAGCACTCTGCACCCGGCCGCCTTAGTGCCGCTAAAGGTGTAACAAGAGTGCATCCTAGACCCTGGGGGTCCCTGAGTCTAACCCCAGAACACCAAATCCCACAACAAAGTACTTACCTTTAAACCGATAACACTATTTTCCCCCGTAGGATAACATTGACTGTTTTTTCTATGAAAGTGTGGAGTTGGAAAACCTAAAGAAATTCTTTAAAATTGTACTAACTAACAAAAAACGTTTTTACTTACCTGTTTACAGAAAATGTCCCAGTGTAGTATCCAGGTATACTACACTGTGTAAGAAAAGTAATCTGAAAGTAATGTACTGGTCATTTTACTAAAAAAAAACATTCAAAGTATATGTACTGTATTTACAAAGCATTGCATTTTTCAATAACAATACTGTAAGTCAAAACAAAGTGCATATACAATTACAATCTAAACTGTATTACAACTGTATATTTACTGCAAAGTATTTATCACCTACCTGTGCCAGTCTTGCTTGGTTCTAGGAAAATAAAATAACTAAAAGAATATTTTTATACAAAAACAATTGGTCTGAAGTTCAGTCTTTGAGTGTGTGAATTCGTTTGCTGACTGAGTGTTTACAACAAATGCTTAACACTGTCCTCTGATAAAGCCTTACTGCTTGACCACACTACCACAGATAGTGAGGTGCTATCTACTTTACCTCTGCCTACCTTTTTGGGTTCCACCTCACTTTGGTATAGTATATACAGAGCCAGCTTCCTACAATGCCAAAAGTTCCTGCAACCTTCACCTGAGTGACCCTGTTATTCTGCTCTTTTTTCTTAATCCTGCAACATCAGCCAATATATTCTGCACTCACTGGATGTACAGAGGTGCATCCGAATTTACATGGATAAAACAAGTCATTTGCACATCTAGCCAGGTATTTCTATCCTTCGGCCCTACAGGAAGAGAGGTCAGCCCCTGTCAAATCGGGTGAATAGCATGTTGACTGCCCGCCTGCATCAGTTTCTGCCTTAACAAGGCGTAGTGTCTACTCCCGGCGAGGGTGGGTTCCACCAGAAGCCTAGTGACGACCGATGTGCTCTACACCGGAGTGCCTTTGCAGGACTCCTGCGGTGCAGCTACGTGGAAGAGCATACCCACATTCACAAAGCACTACTGTCTGGATGTGAAGGCAGTGGTAGACTCATCAGTGAGAAGGGCCCTTCCCCCAACCTCTTCCAGAGAACCTGCTTGGTTATGAGCTTATATACGGATTGCTATTCTGACTAAAACATATGAATGTATGAAAGATTCCATGCTGGAGAAGGAATTATTTACTTTCCTGTAACTCAAGTTCTCTGGCTTTGGTATCTTTCAAGCAGTCCAACAACCATCCTTCCTACCAGTCAGACACATTTTCTGTTCTATACTATTGTCGCGCTTAGGCATAGATATCCGAACTATGATGGCCTCTAGGGAGGAGCGGAGTTCTCCTATTCTTCCTAGAGGCCATCATAGTTTGAAGTACATACAAGTGTATGTACTTCTAAACAAATTCTCTTGTGCCCTGGGTGCATTTTAACACTATTATTTAAGTTACCTTAAGTTTACCGGAGATTCCCAGCTTGACTACTGGAAATGATTGATGCATGTGATTATATAAAAAAAAAAAATACCAACCTCGAAGAACTGGACTTACAGGTAAGTAACTAATTTCATGTGGAATCAAATTTGTTACATAGATGTGACTTTTTCAAAATTGCCCACACGGGCTATGTTTTCTGATGAATGTGGTTAATGATATATTTCATCTTAACTTCTTTATTTAGCTGTAATTGTTTCAATCTATGATGTTTTTCAAACACTCTGAAATGCGTTCCTGTTTTATTATGTAATTTTGATGGTCTAGGAAACAAATGATAACCATATTTTGGTTTTGTCTATCATTTTGATTTTAAAGATGCACATTTAGTTCTTTCTCAATATTGAGTCAAAAATCCAGAATGTATTTTGACCGTTCCAAAAAACGTAAGTTGTGCCACATTTCTGCAGTGATATTCTCAGAAATGTCTTGCCATCCGATAGGTGTTGTTGTAAATACGGATGGCCCTTTAATGTTCTGCCACTCTTTTCTTTAGCGGAACTTTGGTGCTTACCTACGTAGTACTTTTGACACAGGCGTTCTACTAGATAGACCGCAAGTCAGAATTACAGTTAATCATGTTCCTGATTTTCTTCTCATCACTTTTGTATAGAGCAGTGTATTTTTATTTTATTATTGTTGCTATGTTGACTGCCTTTATTTCTGGAGCATTTACAGAAACCACTATTTTTGTTGAACCAAGATTCTCCTTATCCTGCATCCAAATGGCTAGGAAATCGCAAAGAGGGTGATCTATAAGTGAAATGTGGATTTCTACCTAACAAATTCCCTATTGCTGGTTCAGGTTCTAATATTTTACAATGTTTGTATATTTTGTTGTTTTGTATGTTTTTGTATTTTAATGAACATAGCTACTTTATTAAGTAATTAAGATAAATGAGAGATGATGTAATTTTCCATGCTATTCTCTTACTTTTTCGTAAAAAGTAGTTCGTTTTTTGACTTTAGTTGTTTTGTTTCCATGGCATCTCCTAGGACCTTTTCTAGTTCTGTCTAGCACATGCACTTTATTTTCTACACTAATCTTTAGTACTGCAATTCCACTGCGCCAATAGCTCTCCATTTAGAATACGCCTTTTATTGTCAAATGAATGATAACTTCTCGCATGAAGATACTGTTTCCTGCAGTTGCCTCTGTAGACGGGTTTGTATCTCACTTTAGCTCATTTTAATCCTGAGGTCTAAAAAAAAAAAAAATCTGTTGTATTCGCACTAGTCAGTCCTGTGAATTCAAGATTTAAATTATTCACATTTATGGTTCCCGAATGTTTAAGTCTGAACTTTTGTTCCTTTTTAGGTCTCGGCCTGCACCAGCGCTTGCGCTGGTCTGGCCGAGAGTTTTAGTAAGCGGGTTTTGGAAGTGCAAACCCACTGGCTTTCGGCTGGCGACCAGCTTGCGTTCACGATAGCGTGCACGCGCGCAGCTGCCATCTGGGTTTCCTATCTCTTCCTCATTTCCTCGTCATGGCTCATTAACTCTCTGGACTCTGATGTTTCAATCGCAGCAGCAGCTCACATTACCAACTGACGGCCCTGGACTACAGACACATGAAAAACAACAGCGATTAGCATTGAAATGCAAGCTTTTTTTTGTCCAGTTAGAAATATTGCTTCGGTGGGTTGATTTCACCTTATATCGCCATTTGTTTTATATTGGGAGTCACAGCCTAATTACCAGTATTTTTGTCTCACTCTGTTTTTTTTTTTTTTATATTTATTCGCACAAAGCTATATTTAAGGTTACTTTTTCCGCGTCACTTCACTCTATTTAAACTCCACACCCCCCACTCTTATTGTCTCTCTCCTTCTCTCTCTCTCCCCTCTCTAATTCTCTCTCTACTTAATCAACTCTCCCTCTCTATCTTTTTTAGCCTTTCATTCTCTCTCACCCCTTTATCTGTTTCTCTTTCAAACTCCTTCATTCACTCTCTCTCCCCTTCTTTCTCTCCCTCTATCCCGCTCCACTCTTTATTCTATGTACACACTTTCTCTCTCTTTCTCTCTCACCACCCTCTCTAATTGGGCATTATATCTTCACTCTATCTCTCACTCGGCAACACCACAGCATCACTCAGCATCACCACAGCATCACTCATCACCACAGCATCACTCAGCATCACTCAGCATCACCACAGCATCACCACAGCATCACTCAGCGCAACCACAGCATCACTCAGCATCACCACAGCATCACTCAGCGCAACCACAGCATCAATCAGAGCCAGCACAGCATCAATCAGAGCCAGCACAGCATCAATCAGAGCCAGCACAGCATCAATCAGAGCCAGCACAGCATCAATCAGAGCCAGCACAGCATCAATAAGAGCCAGCACAGTATCACTCAGCACCAACACAACATCTCTCAACGCCATCACAGCATCTCTCAACGCCATCACAGCATCACTCAGTGCAACCACAGCATCACTCAGTGCAACCACAGCATCACTCAGTGCAACCACAGCATCACTCAGTGCAACCACAGCATCACTCAGTGCAACCACAGCATTACTCAGCACAACCACAGCATCACTTAGCGCCACAACAGCATCACTCAGCGTCACCACAGCATTAGTCAGCAGCACCACAACATCACTCCGCGCCACCACAGCATCACTCAGCACCACCATAGCTTCACTCAGCGACACCACATCATCACTCAGGGCCAACACTGCATCACTCAGCACCACCACAGGATCACTCAGCACCACCACAGGATGACTCCGCACCACCACAGAATGACTCAGCACCACCACAGCATCGCTCAGCAGTACCACAGCATCGCTCAGCGCCACCACAGCATCGCTCAGCGCCACCACAGCATCGCTCAGCGCCACCACAGCATCGCTCAGCGCCACCACACCATCGCTCAGGGCCACCACAGCATCGCTCAGGGCCACCACAGCATCGCTCAGCGCCACCACAGCATCGCTCAGCGCCACCACACCATCGCTCAGGGCCACCACACCATCGCTCAGGGCCACCACAGCATCGCTCGGCGCCACCACAGCATCGCTCGGCGCCACCACAGCATCCCTCGGCGCCACCACAGCATCGCTCGGCGCCACCACAGCATCCCTCGGCGCCACCACAGCATCACTCGGCGCCACCACAGCATCACTCGACGCCACCACAGCATCACTCGGCGCCACCACAGCATCACTCGGCGCCACCACAGCATCACTCGGCGCCACCACAGCATCACTCGGCGCCACCACAGCATCACTCGGCGCCACCACAGCATCACTCGGCGCCACCACAGCATCACTCGGCGCCACCACAGCATCACTCGGCGCCACCACAGCATCACTCGGCGCCACCACAGCATCACCACAGCAATATCACTCAGCGCCGCCACAGCAATATCACTCAGCGCCGCCACAGCAATATCACTCAGCGCCGCCACAGCAATATCACTCAGCGCCGCCACAGCATCGCTCAGCGCCGCCACAGCATCGCTCAGCGCCGCCACAGCATCGCTCAGCGCCGCCACAGCACCAAGACAATATCACTCAGCACCACCACAGCATCACTCAGCGCCAAGACAATATCACTCAGCACCACAGCAGTATCACTCAGCAAGTCCTGAGTATCATTCAGCATCACCTCAGCATCACCTCAGCATCGTCTCCGCAACAGTCACCACCACCACCACTACCACCTCAGCATCACTCAGCACCACCTCAGCCTGCTCTCGGAATCTGGCATCTGTTGATTCTCTCCTAGCGTCTGGCCGCTGCTAGTGTTATAATACAGGTACTAGTTCCCAACCTTCACCCTCCAATTGTTTATGCCCCCTCAAAAAAAAAGCTTTAACAAACAACCATTGCAATAGGCAGAAACAAGTTGCCAGCATTGCAAGAACAAAAGAAAACTGAGAATTTTTTATTGTAAATACTTTTTTTATTATGGTCGTTCAGTTTTACATAATGCCTTCTTGGTCATATATAAAGTAACAAAAATGCTTCTGACACTTTTTTATTATAACTTTTCAGCATGCTGCACAGCAGCCACACTTCTCTACAGCACAGCTTGAAGACATTGGCAAAGTCAAAAGCTCTGGCTAAACACTTATAAGGCCCCAAAGGCGAGACCTATTGGCTATGCCAATGCTTGTTATGAATAAGTCATCGATCAGACAAAGGCACAGTATTTTTGGTTTTTCATACTTTGCGTACGACTCAGCAGATCTAATACGTTTGGTGAATCGGTTTACAAATTAGGTACTCATTCAGGAATGTTATATTTGCAGCAGTGTGTCCCTCCTTTGGAGAATTCACATGTTTTAATCCATTATATTAGTGAAAAAGTAATTACCCATCATAATCTGTGCAAACGTTATTGAGACCCAGTTCAATATTCAGAAAAATGTCTACAATAAAAACGAAAATATTGTTTTGCAAGTAGTACTCTGTGATTTTGATAATCTGTTCAGTATTTTCTTCAAGCTCGGTGATCTTGGTTTCAAGCATTGATTCATGCATAAAATGATATTTTGCCGAAACCAATTAACAAATTGTCATTCTTCCAGTGTAGATCATAGATGTTTGTTACAGAATGTCATGACTCTCTAATATAAGATGCTAGCCCCCATACAAATTAGAAAACAAAATGTTCAGTATATATATGTTTTCAGAAAGCTCCCAATGAAGGATTCAGCAGGACTCTTTGCTGATAATTGGCGTGTATAGAAAGTGGGGGTTTGGGGATCATAGTTACTCAAAAACTGAGATTCATCCTCACTCAAAACACGCTGTTTTCCAATTTATCAGTTTGTATTTATAGTCTCCTAAATTGAATGTTTATTTTCTTTTTCGATTATTTCCTCATAATCTTTATTCAAATAGTTGCCTGCTAGCCCCCTTTATGTATAGCTCCCTCCTCACAGAACAGCATTTCCTTCGCCTAATGGCTGTGAAAACATTTTCAATGATTTTATTTCTCTTCTTAAAAAGAAAAATGAAATGGTTCTCTGCAGCAATGCTGCTTTAGGTATCTGAAAGAAACGGTTAGTTATAGATTCCTTACCTTAGATTTACCCCCAGGCGTCAGACTGGATCCGGAAAGTTTTTCGTCAGCAGTACCTCTGCACGTCGAAAGGTGGCGTTGGTCGGCTCTGCGTCCGTCGTTGGCGTCGTGGTCGCCGGGATGACGTAGCGGTAGCTACTTAGACGCCGCCCTCGCGCGCCCTGCGTCAGTTCTTTCTTTTTCCGCGCCAACCAGCGCAGATCCGGAGAGAGCGGTACCTCCAGTCACTTTTTGACTGACTTTTTTACGACTTTTGTCGACACCCTTTTTGAGTCCTCCCGACTCCTGTGGCACGTAGGGATGCCCGGCTTCAAGGCTTGCGGTTCCTGTAACCGACTAATGTCGGTGACGGATCCGCGCCGCGTGTGCCTCTTTTGCCTGGAGCGCGACCACGACCCCAAGTCGTGCTCAGACTGCCAGTCCATGGCTCCGAAGGCTTTGCGGGAGCGGTCCTGAAAGCTTCTTGAGCGCCGGCAGTCGGCTACGCGCCGTGCGAGGTCGCGAGGGAGGTCGAGGGACCGGTCGCGGAGCCATCACCACTCGTCGAAGTCTTCACACTCTGGGTCAGGTATGTCGAAGAAGAAGTTGAAGAATAGTCGTCGCTCTTCGACTTCTCCCCGTCGGTCGGCTGACGCGACAAGGGATGCGGGCGGTGCCCCTCCCGCGGCTCCGCGTGCGTAGCTGTCTCCCGAGTTTCCCTCCCTTCCCGGGACCCGGAGCGACTCCTGCCCAGCTTCGTAAGTTCTACGAGGCGATGCACGCCATCTTTATACAGCCCGAACCCGCCGGCGCGCCTTCGGGCCCCGCGGACTCGTCTGGGGGGCCTAGGCCTTCTCCGCCGGCTCCGGCCCCGCAGGCCCCCCTTGGATCCAGGCCTGGATCCGGATCGGCGCCGGTTGAACTCATTACGCCTCCACCGGCGCTGCTTCCACCGGCACAGCGTCCGCATTCGACGCCGGCGTCGATCCGGCCTCCATCCTGATGTGGACACTCAGCCGTGCGTCGCCCGATGCCCGATCCGGCGCCAAGCGGGGTTTTTGTGCCCCATTTCACTCCTGGGGTCCCTTTTAGACCAGATTGGCACCCAGAGGACGAGGAGGAGGACTGGGAGGGGTCAGGTGACCCTTTGACTGACCAGTTGGAGTATAACCCGGACTGGAGAGAGGACCTGGGGGATGCCAGTGGTCTTGATACATCTCCTGACCTTGGCATGTTGTCTCCTCCTACCGTGGCTACGGAGGAGGGAGCGTCATACGCAGTGGTGTTGCGTAGGGCGGCCGAGGCTCTCAACCTCGAGCTTCCTACCGTGGCAGTCGGGACCAACCTCCTGACGGAGGTGCTTCAACCGCAAGCGAGCTCTTAGGAGCCCCTGCTTACGTTTAATGAGGCCCTCACCGACGTCCTTTTGGGCAGCTGGTCCAGGCCCAACACAGGGACTCCCGTGGATAGGATGATCGCCCGACGCCACCGCCCGGCCCCGGGCGACCCCACCTTCCTCTCCCAACACCTCACCCCTGAGAGCTTGGTGGTCCAAGCCTCTACTTCCAAGGGCGCATTCCCTAACGCTCCACCAGATGGGGAATCCAAGAAGCTGGATCATCTTGGAAAGAAGAATTTTTTTTCCGCCAGCTTGGGACTGAGATCGGTAAACACCGCATGTCTATTGGGCCGTTACTCCCACTCTGTGTGGGACACGGTTGCGCAAGTGCTGCCTCAGTGCCCGGAGGAGGCCCGGACACTACTCTCCCAGGCTGTCGCCGCCGGGAGGGACGCGGCCAAGTTAACCATCCGTTGTGGGCTGGACACCGCCGACTCTCTAGGCAGGACGATTTCCACATCGGTAGCCCTTCGACGCTACGACTGGATGAGATCAACTGGCTTTTCGGGGGATGTCCAGAATACTCTCATGGACATGCCTTTTGATGGCCGTCGCCTTTTTGGCGACAAAGCAGACAACGCTCTAGAGCGTTTCAAGGACTCACGGGCCTCTCCAGCCGCCCTGGGCAGTCTGCTTTTCGCCCCTATCATGGCTACGGAAGGGGTGCCCAACTACGTCCCGCCCAGAGCCACAGTCCGGCGCAAGCTCCCCAACCTTCGCGCAGCCATGGACGTGGGAACCACCGTCGTGGTTCAGGGGGCCAGCGGGCGGGCCAGTCCACCAACCCCCCCTCTGCAGCAGCCTCCAAACCTTCCTAGTCCGACATTTCAGGCCCATCAAACGCTAGTGGGCGGCAGGATCCGCCATCACGTCGGACAGGTGGGTTTTGCAGATAGTCCGAAGGGGCTACTCCCTCCCATTCAAGGCTACCCCTCCAGCCATGCCACCTCGGTACCATTGTATCTCGGAGGATCATTTGGGCCTTCTCCAACAGGAAGTTACGGCTATCTTGGCCAAGGGAGCCATTGAGCGCGTTCCTGCCCCAGAAGTAGGTCATGGTTGTTACTCCCACTATTTTCTGGTACCCAAGAAGGACAAGGGCCTGCGTCCTATCTTGGATCTCGGGGACGTCAACCGCTTCCTCCGGAAGGAGAGGTTCAAGATGTTGACGCTCACTCAGGTCTTGTCTGCCCTCGACCCTGGAGACTGGTTGGTAGCGTTGGACTTGCAGGACGCTTACTTTCACATCCCCGTCCTGCCGGACCACCGGCGTTAACTGCGGTTCACTGTAGGCCACGAGCATTTTCAGTTTACCGTGCTCCCCTTTGGCCTTACCAGCGCCCCTCGGGTGTTCACGAAAGTGATGGCGGTGGTCGCAGCTCATCTGCGCACATCAGGGGTTCCAGTCTTCCCCAATCTCGACGACTGGCTGTTGAAGGTGGGCTCGCCCCAGGCCGTCATCTCCCACCTCCAGACTACGGCCGACCTCCTGCATTCGCTGGGGTTCTCCATCAACGTGCCGAAGTCACACCTGATCCCCCCTCAGAAGCTCCTCTTCATCGGAGCGGTTCTGGACACGGCACGTTTTCGGGTTTATCCTCCCGAACAGCGAGTCCGGGATATTCGGGCTATGATTCCGATCTTTCAGCCTCTATCCCGGGTTTCGGTCAGGATGACCCTGAGGCTGCTGGGCCTCATGGCCTCCTGCATCCTGCTAGTCGATCATGCCAGGTGGCATATGCGGGCTCTGCAGTGGGACCTGAAGTTCCAGTGGGCGCAACATCAGGGGAATCTGTCCGATTGCGTCCAGATCTCGGAGGGCACTGCTCATCAACTGCAGTGGTGGCTCAGGAACCTGGATTGGGTCAACGGCAGATCCCTCTCCCTTTCCCAACCAGACCACACAGTGGTGACGGACGCATCCCTTCTGGGATGGGGCGGTCACATGGGAGAGGCGGAGATCAGAGGCCTCTGGTCTCCGGCGGAGTCAGAGCTCCACATCAACCTTCTGGAGCTTCGGGCGATTCGTCTTGCACTCAAGGCATTCCTTCCCTCTGTCCGGGGGAGAGTAGTGCAGGTGTTCACGGACAACACCACCGCCATGTGGTACTGCAGCAAACAAGGCGGGGTGGGGTTGTGGACCCTATGTCAAGAGGCCCTCCGCCTCTGGACATGGCTGGAACATCAGGGCATATCCCTGGTGGTTCAACACCTGGCAGGTTCACTGAACGCCAGGGCGGACGAACTCAGCCGCAGGTGCATGATGGATCACGAATGGCGTCTTCACTCGGAGGTGGTGCAAGGTCTCTTTCAGCAGTGGGGAGAGTCTTGGTTAGATCTATTAGCCACCGAAGAGAACGCGCAATGTCGGCAATTCTGCGCGTTGGAATTTCCAAGGTGGCACTCGCTATGCGACGCTTTTCGTCACAAGTGGAGTTGCGGTCTGTTGTACGCCTTTCCGCCTATACCACTTCTGCCCAGAGTGCTGAAGGAGATCAAGCGCGACCGGGCCCAAGTCATTCTTGTGGCTCCGGATTGGGCACGAAGAGTTTGGTATCCCGAGCTGCTCAACATGGCCATCGATCCTCCGACCAGACTGCCTCTTCGGGATGATCTTCTGTCGCAGCAGCAGGGGACGGTCCTCCTCCCGAACCTGTCCAGCCTCCACCTCCTTGCGTGGAGATTGAGCGATGGCAGTTGACGTCATTCGACTTGCCTCCCGAAGTCTGTGATGCAGCCGGGCGTCCCTCCACTAAGAAGGTATACGCCTACTGATGGAACAAATTTGTGGCATGGTACGCAGCAAAGGCTGTGGATCCCCTTTCTGCCCCTCTCTCTGAGGTTCTCTTGTTCCTCCTTTCTTTGGCCCAGCAGGGCTCTGCTCTGGGCACTATCAAGGGTTATCTTTCGGCCATTTCTGTCTTTCTAAGGCTTCCTGATCAGCCTTCTCTCCAAGTCCCCGGGTTGTAAATCGTTTCTTAAAAGGCATAACTCATCTCTTTCCTCCTATTCCCTTCGTTATGCCTCAGTGGGACTTGAATCTAGTCTTAACGTATTTGATGTGCTCTCCCTTTGAGCCACTTCACAACTGTCCTTTAAGACTTTTAACTCTTAAAACTGCTTTCCTGGTAGCCATCACATCTGCCAGAAGAGTGAGTGAGCTCCAGGATCTTTCATCTAAACCTCCTTTTCTGGCTGTACATCCGGACAAAGTTGTCCTACGAACTCGTCCATCCTTTCTTCCCAAGGTGGTCACTTCTTTTCACATCGGGGAAACCATCACTTTGCCCACCTTCTTTCCGCCTCCGCATCCTTCTAAAGAGGAAGAGAGCCTCCACCGTCTGGACCCAAAACGTGCGCTTTCCTTCTACCTGGATCGCACAAAACAGTTCCAGGTGGATGACCAACTCTTTGTTGGCTACGTAGGCGCCAAGAAAGGTTGGACCGTACACAAGCGGACCATCTCTAGATGGGTCGTTTTGTGTATTAAAGCCTGCTATTCTTTGGCTAAAAAGGAGCCTCTAGTGGGGCTACGCGCCCATTCCACCAGGGCGACGGCAGCCACTACTGCTTTGGGACGAGGAGTTCCTCTGAATGACATCTGTCAGGCAGCTACGTGGGCATCGCTGCACACGTTCACCAAACACTACTGCCTGGACAGCCAAGTCCGGAGAGACGGCTTCTTTGGCCGTTCTGTTCTCCGGGACTTTCTGGTGTGACATTGGTTCGCAGACCCTCCTCCGGGGTTGGTATTGCTGGGGTATCTATTCTAAGGTAAGAAATCTATAACTAACTGTTTCTTTCAGATGAACAAGTTACTTCCCTTCGATAACGATATATCTGTAAGAAACATAGGTTAGTTATAGATTCCTTACCGCCCCACCCATCCTCCCCGTTCTGTGAACTGATTTCTAGGATTGAGGTCATCCTTTCAGGGCCCTAGTTTTGTTCACCAGTGGTCAGTGTCTTGCATGGCTCTGCGTTTCTGCCGCGGAAAGTCGTGTACAGAACAGACGTCAGTGCGTGAGGGCGGCGTCTAAGTAGCTACGGCGACGTCATCCCGGTGACCACGACGCCAACGACGGACGCGGAGCCGACCGACGCCACCTTTCGACACGCAGAGGTACTGCTGACGAAAAACTTTCCGGATCCAGTCTGACGCCTGGGGGTAATTATAAGGTAAGGAATCTATAACTAACCTATGTTTCTTAGAGATATATCGTTACCAAAGGTAAGGAACTTGTTCTTTATACCCATTTGTTATCTCCCCCCCCCTCCCTCCCCCACCCCCTCCCCCATGTCATTTTTTGAATGAATGTGCATATGTTGTCTTTACATAGGCTTTGTGTTACTTGTAGGGTTTCTTTTCCTCTTTTTTTATTAATTGTGTTCCAGGATCCCAAGTGTGCACGATTAAGTGTGTGTATTTAAAGAAGATACTCCTAAGAGAGTTCTTGCATTACAGGTAGTAAGCTTTGCTTTTCCTTCTCGTTAGTGGTAGCAACCACTAACCTCCAGCAATTCAGTACTATACCACAGAGGTATCATCTCTGCAAATAAACACAATGATGCTTCCAAACTCGACACTGTCAATAAAGACCTGTAAGCTATTAAAAATTCTGTTTACAAACGCTAAGGCCAAATTCTCCATATCCTTGTGTGAATTAATCACACTACTTTTGCCCCAAACCTTTTATTTTTTTATTTTTTTACAAAAAATCACACATTCATCAAAATTTCAAAAACCTTTGGAGTGAATACCCAATAAACAACCCATGAGAAAACAAGCGAGCGCCACCTACAAACAAAAGTGGCAGCATTTGAAGCATTTCTTGATCAGGCAATCTCTGGCCTTACAGTTGAGTCAAAAGACTATGCAGATGTTCTGTCACTACCTAAAATTCAGCTCTTAAACCAATGGGAAAGAGGCGGAATCAATCCATCCTTAATCAGGCTGATGCCTCTGATAACCATTTCAAACTTGACCTCCCCATGGCATCCACGGTTTAGAAAAAATTCGTAGTTTAACGAAATCCAAGCTTACCTTCATGATCACATCCATATCAAATGTTTGCATCTTTGCTTTAGATCAGACTATTGCACGAATATGACACTAAAGGCAAGACTTGCAGCTGCTAAGCTGGTCTGAAACGTTTTACCTTGATTGCACTATTGGTGTCTTGTCTGCACACAAATTTTAAGACGCCCCTCCCTCCCCACACCACAGATGCATCCGCTTAGAGGAACTTAGGCTACCTCTATTGTGATGGCCCAAAATGCATTAAAATTAATTACTCTTTCCTTAAGCTGTCTGTTTTCATCTCACAAAAAACACAATGGATAAGCCATGGAAGCTGCTGGTTGAAAGGAAGATTTTGCCATTGAGGGACACTCTTGTAAGGAAGTGGGTTTCTGTTGCAGTAACCCCCCCCCCACCTTTTGCCAGACCACTGATGCACTTTGACTTGATGTGCCCTGGGTCCCTGCCAATCAGGTTCCCAGGGCCTGTGTTCTTTCCCCAAAACTACCCAATTGGCATCTCTGGCCACAGGTCAGCCCATGGTAAATGGTACCACAGGTACCCAGGGGACTGTGACCAGGGAAGACCTCTAAGGGCTGCAGCACTTATTGTGCCACCCTTAAGAGGCCCTGTACCTTTACACACACACACTGCCTTTGCAGGCTGCGTGTTTTGGTGCAGAACAAAGTGAAGAGTCGACATTGCACACACCTCTGTGGGCCATGCCTACAACCCACTGCCCTGGCATAGGTCAGTCACCCCTCTAGCTGGGTGCACTATACCAGTGGTGAGGGTACAGGTGCATGAGCCCTGTACCCCTACAGTGTCCAAGTCCATTCTTAGACATTGTAAGTGCAGTGCTGCCATTAAGAGTATCAAACTTCTCAGCACATTAAACCCACACTGATGCCAGTGTGGGATTTAATGAAAAATGCACACAGAGGGCATCTTTGAGATGCCCCCTGAAAAACGACCAACCTCTGGTGGGTTCCCTGACTGGTACACACCAGCCTGCCACCACGAGACCTGTTTCTGGACCCCTAGGGTGGGAGCCTACGCTCCATGAGCCCAGAAACAAAGCCTTTCCTGGGTGGAGGTGTACACACCTCCCCCAGGCCAGGAAGAGCCATCTGTGGCAGGGGAGCTTCAAAGGCCTGGCAGTCTTTATTATGCGACCCCCCCCCCAGCCTCTCCCGCTATCAGGAGCAGGCCCCCTTCCTGTCTCTCCTCCCTTTCGGCAGGAAGACAGGCGGGAAAAACTAGCCAGCCCAGGAGGTGTGCCCACCTCTGCCAACTCCACCCCTAAGGTGGGGGAGGCGAGGTGAAGCCCACTCTCCAGTGCAAGATGGCAGGCACTCCCCAATCAGGACTAGGGATTGTGCGCACTCCCCCACGTGGGGTGAGCACACCAAGGGTGTAGTCACCCTAAGGTCAGTAGCCCATTGGCTACTGACCTCAAGACCCCTAAAACGCCCCATAAATACAGTATTTAGGGGGCAGCCCTGAACCAGGAAGGTAGATCCAGAAACAAGAAGAAAAGAAGAAGGACCGAACTGCCGTGCAGCCTGCTAACAAGAGGAAGACAACAACTGACTTGGCCCCAGCCCTACCGGCCTGTCTGCCCTCGAACCTGCTTCCTGCGAAAACCCGGTGTGTCCTGCAGCCAGCAACCTCAAGAACCCCGGAGGACCTGCCTGCCTTCACTTCTGAAGCCTGCTTCTCCCGTGAACACCGGATTTGTTCAAACTCAGCAACCTCTGGCAGCAGCCGGAAACCGTGAATCCAGCCCACTCTGCACCCGTCGACCCCGGCCCGAGCTCGAGTGGGAAAACACCAAGAGGAGGTCCCCTCGGCGATCCTGACCCGAGATCCGGCGACTCCTGACCTGCCTCCAGACGACGCCTGCAGCGTAAATCCAGAGGGCCCCCCCTACCTCGACCAGAGCGGGTAAGAAAATCCGACCCTAAAAGGCACCCCGGCGCCCCACGGCCCTGTGTGCCCCAACCAACGGTGCCTAACCAACCCTTACCTATCCAACTTACCTCTCAAAGTGGTGGTCGCATCCAGAAGGTCCTCGTCCAAGAGCCTGCAGTGCGTTTCCAAACCGAAGGTTCCCCATAGACTAGAAGAGGGCTTCCGACGCCAAAACAGCACCCTGCACCCAGCCGCCCGAGTGCCGCTGAGGGTGCCCTTTTGATACCTACTTGTTTCCCCATTTGCCCTGAGTCTACAACCAGGAGCTTTGCTCCCACAACCCAGTGGCCTGCTTGCCAGCAGCCACCAACCGGAGACCCCCTATCCTCCATAGGAGAACATTGGGCCTCAACACTCTGCACCCGGCCGCCCTAGTGCCGCTGAGGGTGCAACAACAGTGCATCACTGACCCTGGGAGACCCCTGAGTCTAACCCCAGAACCCTAACTCAAAAGACCGATTACTTAACTCGAAACCGATAACCTGTTTTTCCTCATAAAATAACATTGTCACTTTTTCTCCCAAAAAGTTTCTAAGTGTCAACTTTTGAAAACTAAGAATATTCCTTAAAAATCGCACAAATAACCTAATCAAATTTTCTCAACTATTTGCAGGAAAGGTCCCAGTGCTGAATCTAGGTATCCAGCACTGAGTAGGAAAAGTAACGTAAAAGTAACTTGCCTGTGAATTGAATTTCCTTCCATAGCATAACATTGGTGGTTCTATGTGAAAAAGTTTCTAAGTGTCAACTTTTGAAATACAAGAATATTCTTTAAAAATCGTACATCTAACTAAAACGCATTTTCTCAAATGTTTTCAGGAAAAAGTAATCCGAAAAGTAACTTACCTGCAATTTACAGGAAAAGCCTATGTATTTCAATGTACTGGTCCAAAAAGTTTCTAAGTGTGGACTTTTGAAATCTGAAAATATTCTCTCAAAATCGTACAAACTACAAAAATGTACTTATTTACCTGTTTTAAGTAAATGTCCCAGTGCTGAATCTAGGAGTCCAGCACTGGATTACAAAAGTAACGCAAAAGTAATTTTACCTGCATTTACCTTAAAAAGCCATTCATTTCAATGTACTGCATTTACTAAGTATTGCAACCTACTGCATCCCCTGTAAATCAAATCAAGTACAATCTTCATTGCTTTTTCAAACTGTGTACAACAAGTAACTTATTACTGAAAAGAATTGAATGCTTACCTGTATCAGGCTTGCTTGGTTCTAAAATAAAATAACAGTATATTTTTTATACAAAAACAATTGGCCTAGAGTTCAGTTCTTGTGTGTGAATTCATTTGCTGACTGAGTGTGTACATCAAATGCTTAACACTGTCCTCTGATACTGCCTTACTGCTCGACCAAGCTACCACTATTAGAGAGTAAGGTTCTATCTAACTTTAACCTCTGCCTACCTTTGGGGACTCTTGGACTCTATACACACTGTACCTCACTTTGGTGCAGTATATATAGAGCCAGTTTCTTACAACTCTCCATTAACTGTGCAAACTATTTGATCATATGCACCAAAGCAAACTACCTCTTTGACGCAATATTTTAATTGTCTGTTCACTTTCTCCTAAATATTTCAAGGACCTGCACTAAGTGAATCCCATTTCTTTCACTTAAAGTAATGCTTCTTTTGTGCTAGAGTGAGAAAGTGCCTCTTTTGACAAGGCTAGCCACCCCACTTTTTGCCTGTAAAATAATGTGGTTTTGATTGCAAGTGCACAGGGTCCCTGCCAACCCTGTGCCAGTTCTCCTTCCCTAAAACGGTACCTCGATTGGCAACTTCAGCCCTCATGTAAGTCCCTAGTAAATGGAACCCTTGGTACCTAGGACATGGGGACTGAGGAGGGTCCCCTAAGGACCCCCTCACCAAGGCCATGCCTCTGCCAGTACAGTTTGCATGCCTTGGTGCAATGAAATTCGACAGTCAACATGGCACACTGCCTGTGTGCCTCGTACTGCAGCTCTGCCTAAGGTTTAGGTAAGTCACCCCTCTAGCAGGCCTTACAAGCCCTAACTCAGGGTGCACTATATCTCAGGTGTGGGCATATCTGCCTGAGCAGATATGCCCCTACAGTATTTAAGTCTATTCCTTAATATTGTAAGTGCCAGGGAAGCCATAGAGAGTGCATGGGCTGGAAATTCGACAACTTTAGTTCCCCAGCACCATGATAGCTTCACTGAACCCCGGAGTGATTGGTACCAAACACTTTCTCTTAACAAACCCAAACTGATGCCAGTGTTGGATTTATAAAAACATGTACTCAGAGGCCACCTCCGTGGTGCCCCATGAAAAACTACCAACCCTGGTGTGGTCTCTGACTAGCTTTAGGCAGCCTGCCACCACCAAACATGTTTCTGGACCCTTGGGTCGAGAGCCTCTCTTCTCTGAAGCCAGAAATAAAGCACATCGTGGGTGGAGGTGTCACACCTTCTCCCCCAGGATGAGCACAGTGCTTGAGAGGGAAGCTTCAAAGGCCTGCCGCCTTTGTAATCTGACACCAGCCTCTGCTGCTAGGAGCAGATAGCAGCTCCCGGTTCAAGCCCCCAATTTTGGCGTGAGAACCGGTGGGAAAACTTAATAAGAATAGGAGGTGTGCCCCCCTTCATCAACTCCACCCCATAGGTGCTGAAGGCGAAGTAAAGCACATTTTTCAGTGCCCACCAAGCTAGTGGTACTTATCCAGTCAGGGCTAGGGCTATGCCCCCTTCCCACAGGAGGATGGCATAGTAAGGAACCCATTGGTCTCTACCGGTTACTCCCTTGTAATGCCCCTAAATCTAGTATTTAGGTGGCTCCCCCAAACCCTGAAATTAGATTCCTGACGACACAAGAAGAGCCGGACACTACAGCGTTGCACCAGCAGAAACTACAGACACCAACTGACTTGGACCTTGTCCTACCGGTCTGTCTACAGCCCTCGACGATCCTGTGCCAAATGACCCGCCCTGCAGCCCAGCGACCTCCAAAGTCTTGGGAGGACTGCCTGCCTTCCACAAAGACTCAAAATCTGCCTTGGACAGCGGACTTGTCCAGTAGAAACCAACTTAAAAGAAAAAACTCTGCCCTGAGTAACCGCGAAACTGCCTCCGGACCCACCTCTGCACCCGACGCCCACGGCCCGAGTCCAAGTGAGGAAGGTTCCCCAGCATTTCTGATAGAGTCCACCGTTGGCTGAACCCTGCCGGACTCCACCTCGATACCTGCAGCCTCAGCTCGAAGACTCCCACTGACCGCGGCCTGCCCGGTAAGCTGTTTCCTGACGCCAAAGGACACTCCCTGCACCAGACGCACCTGTGCCACTGAGCGTGTCCGTTTGATGCTGCCTTGTGGCCCCACCCTCGTACTTGCCTTAACTCCAGGAGTTTGACGCCCGACATCGCTTTACTCACCTGCGAGCAGTGCGACTTCCCCTCTGTTTCCATTGGTTAACATTGGGTGCTTAACCCTGAATTTGACCTCTGCACCCAGCCTCCTCTGTGCTGCTGGTGGTGCATTCTTGGTTCTGATTTGAACCTTGCCTGATGTTGACACCACAACCCGGAGACTGCATTTGTAAGTAGAGTACTTACCTGCAAAACTGCATTCTTGTTTTCCTCCCATAGGTTAACATTGCAAAACCTTAAAATTGCACTGTGTCCACTTTTTAAAGTGTAAAGTATTTTTCATGAAAAACGTACTTACCTTTTTGCATATATCTTGGACTTAAAACTTGAGAGAAGCTTCTTTTTCCAAAATTGGTGTGGATCTCCTTTTTGAGTCGTGTTATTTATTAGTCAATGTGTGTATAACAAATGTCTTACACTCCTCTGTGTTAGGCCTAAGGCTGCTCGACCACACTACCACAAATAGAGCACCTTGAGTTTACATTGTCTTGTACACTTCTGGGGGAATTTCTGGACTCTTCGCACGATATAATCACTTACTGGTATTTTATATAAAGAGCCAGCTTCCAACAGCTAGTGATCTGGGTTCCTTAGTTTTACAGCATCAACCTGTACGCAAGTGTGTTGTTTTTCTTTTTTGTGTGGATAAAAACGTGGCAGTAAACTGAATAGCTATTCAAACCCATTAGCTAATGCATGTTGTTTTGCCAGTTTGAGCTGATTTCTAGAGATAATGGCCCTCACACTACATCAGCATTGTGTTATTCAAGAGACATCAAATCTTTACACTGTCTGTAATCAGTAACTCAACACTCAATTCTTGAATTCATTCAAGTGAGACTTTTCTGTGCACAGCATCTTTCCATGTGTGAAGCCTTTCTCCTAAGTACTAGTTATCTAACAGTAGACCAATGGTGAGCATGTAATCATTGAGAATCATATCAGGAGCTAGTAATGACTCTTCCCATGGGTCACCTGCCTTGAAGCCCATTTCTTTTCTGAAGAGCTATCCTTGAGCTGGAGTGTGGCAGTTTGTGTAGCAGTGGTGAAAGTTTTGGCAAGGATGGAGTTCACGATAAAGACTTTATTTTTTTTACTAACTTTTGTCTAAGGATTAATAGTATTAACAACCCAGTGTGTGAATACATTTTTGGGACTGCTAACCTGAAGGTGCTATTACAGAGTAAGTAGATTTTTTACCCGTCCACCACAAGCCTGTACACACAAACTATAGTTCTATTTAAGATGAAGTGACTGAGTTTTCTAGCAACAACAATCCTATCTGACCGGACAATCATATGTTGAGAAGTAAATAAGCACATTATTTTTTTCATAGATCTGCTCAAGCTATTTGTTTGGAGAACATTTGTAAGGACTAAAGATTATTGTGTACCTCTTGTGTATCATAACAGCCTGCTAGGCCCAACTAGGTCTTCTTTCCGATGTCAACTGTCATCGCCAAATGAGGTGCAGTTGTACAGCTCCTATATTTTCTTTGTGTCCATTTCTACTTTTTGTTCCCTTTTTTTCGGTTTGACAGCTTCACTACGTACTTTTAATGTTTTACCTTGTATTTGGAAATTCAAATGCGGGGTTTTTCATGCACTTTGTATCTGAAAATCATGCTCCCATAATCCTTCATGCTGTTGATCATTGTGTCATAACACATTGTCTGTTTATACTTGTCATTATATATGTTCTCATTTCCACTGTTTATTTGTCAATAGCACATCATGGCCATTCTGGCACTTTTTTAACTGGCACATTTCTTTCAGAATTTCCTTTTTTGGGTGCAGGCTCTCTTCCTTAGAGCTCCCATCGAGTAAATGTAAAAACTAGTAATATACAAAAATACTTTTTTGTACAATTTTCAAGAGGGCCTCTTTGTTAATCACTTTATAGGGACGCAGTGAGCTTCTGCCTGTCCAGTGGTACGCATGTTGCGCATGTTGAAACCAAGGTTATCTAATTCCGGTCACTGTTTCTTGTTTGTAGACAAACGCTTTGTTTGAATTAGTGTCTGATGCTTAATGATAACCTTAACAGTTGTTGTTGTTGTAACCTGTTTAAAGATGGTTGCAACCAAGCTAATCTTTCACTTTGCAGATCACAAGTGTTATGTTTTCTAAACATTATCACAGTTATTCTTGAGTCACGTGTTTCATTTTATTGGCATTCTTCACATAGAACATGTTCAATGTAATTTATTATCAAGCCATCTGCAGAAACGCTCTGTCTTCTATGTGAAGGAAGAATTCTGTACATTCCATGTTTTACATCATGGTATTTTGAACAACCATGCATCCATGTTCACATCAACTTTTTTGTTTTTCGATTTATGCACAGCACTTGCTCTGAAATTTGGGGACTGAGTACACCAAATACCATAGATCAGTGGGATACAACAGGCCTTTACAGCTTCTCTGAACAAACCAGGTGAATATTCTGCACTCTCACATCTTAGAGCTCTTCTGGGAGGATGGGTGGTTTAAGTTATTCAGTGGGATTGTTTCATTACTTAATGGTACAAATATTTTCGTGAATAAAGCATATGGCACAGCATTTCTATTACATTGCTGGCCTGTTTTATAAATGCCATTTATTTTTTGCCCGCTGATGTTTTGACCAATGAAATATCTTTTAACACTGATCTTTTTGAGGTTGGGCATATCAGTGTTTCACACATGTTCTGGTATTTAGCCAAGATAGCATATTCAGTTTATAATTATCATCTGATAAATGTCTAAAAAATTTAATTGACTTTTTGTCTCTTGTTTTGAAGAGTTCGTGTCGAGGTTATGGATGTTGAGATCAGACTTGAGTATCTGAAGTAACTAACCTCCAATTAAGTTATTGGTGTTTGTTTTTTGTTTCTTGGAAACTAATTGGCTTAGCTTCTGTTGCTTCTCTGACGAAGTTTCCTATCTCCCTGCCCATTAATCTGCATTTGTTTTTATACACCTGCAGTGTGTGGACAAAGGGTTCTCAAGTTCAGTTTAGCCAGACATAAAAAAATCAAGAAACAAATACTGCTAACCATATTATCATTTTTTGTTCGGGGGATTTTGAATGTTCCTTCATACACTTAACCATTTGGTTTCACCTTGTAAGATGAGTGCTGATTGGCTGGTTTGCCAGGGAATTTGAGAGGCTGGGAGGGATGATAAACGTGGTATAGCAGGAAGGTGTTTTTTTGTTATTTTGTTTCTTACATGTGCTGTGTTTTTTTTTTCTTTTCTTCTTTTCATCCAATGCTTGTGAATTGCATTTCAAACTTGTATCTTCATTTGCATCTATTGCATGATCTTTAGTAAAGCGTTCTTCAAGACTAGTTTTCTAAAAGCTGCAAATTACCAGACGCTTTGTTTTCTCTTCCTCCCACCCCAATATCTCATAAGCTTTTTTGACCATTGGTTATTTTTCACTGCACTCCTGAGTCTTTCCCACTTTCCTGTATGGTGTTTTCTGTTAATGACAGTGGAATGCTTGTCTATGCGCAGGAAGACTGAGAAAACCAACCGTTTTTGGTTTTGGGCAGTGTTTCACAATATTGATGACCGTTGCAGTATAACTCTTATACTTTTATACTCATTTTAGAAAAGTAAATCTTTTGTGCACTCCCAGTTTGTCAGTGTTCTACAAAGTTTTTTTTTTTTTACTCAAATAGGTCACTCGATGGGCGCCTTCAAGTATCTCATCGTAAAGGGTTGCCACATGTAATTTATTGTCGTCTTTGGCGCTGGCCTGATCTTCACAGTCATCATGAACTCAAAGCAATAGAAAACTGTGAATATGCCTTCAATCTTAAAAAAGATGAAGTGTGTGTGAACCCCTATCACTACCAGCGAGTGGAGACTCCAGGTAGGAGGACAGATAAATCGTCGAACATCTAGAAATTGTAAGGCACTTATGTTGGATATAAAGGTCTTACTTATTTTCTTAAATCATTTTTACTATACTAAATCAGTATTTACTGCCACAGGATACAAAGCAAACCACTGGCAGTCTTGATTCATGAGGCGAGAAATTTCTCAGTTCCAAGTATAGAAATTCATTGTTTTGCAGCGTGAATCCTTTTCTGGATTCACATGCTGTGCATTATTCCGCCATCTAGTGGTTGGGTCCGGAATTGCCCTTGTTTTCTTTTCTTTCTTTTTTTTTGTTTTTGTTTTGGTCGCTGTCGACCACCATTTGGTGCCAGGTACGTCCCCTGTGTGACGTCAGACGGTATCCTGGAGGTCTACGTGCGTGGTAGCCATCTTCAGATTCTTTTTTCCGCCTTTGGGTCTGGAAGCAATTCGGGAAGCTCCGAAGAATTTTTCGAATTTAATTTCCCAAAACTTCAAGAAAACAGAAAAAAGATCACCGTGAAGTTCATCTCTCTTCGACGTAACCGGAGAGAAGATCACAGTTCCGGCGAAGCTCCGGGGCTTATACCACAGAGGGCCTCATCGGTCCACAAACGGCGAGGTTGGGGACATGGAAAATACCCCTTTCAAGTGTTGTCCCAAGTGCCACCACAAATACGCTCAACGTGACCCGCACGACGTCTGTAACCTCTGCCTACCAAAAGACCATCAGGACAAGAACTGCGAGGTCTGCGCGGAGTTCCTGCCGAAAACTCTAAGAACCCGCCGTAAGCACAGAGAGGCCCACTACGCCACAATGTCGCAGACGACGAAGAAGACGTACCTCAGAGATCTGGGTTTCTCCAGCGACAAGGACGAACACTGAGTGCCAGCAGAATCGACGCACGAGGGGTCAGACGTTGAAATTCAAGAAGGGGACTCCGAAAAGGCCCGCACCCACAAAAAGACGAGAGAGCCAAAGAAGAAGACGGATAAGGTAAGACACCACACACATCCGTCGGAACCGAAGGACCACGAACACAAGGCGCAACCCAAGGCAGCCCCGACGCCGAGCAAAAAGGTGATCGAAGGTCAGCCGCGAGTGAAAGAGCCCCACGGAACCCAACTGAACGTTACTGAGGAGGTAAAATCGCAGAAGACGCCGAAAACAAGGGTCGAAGCCGAACCCGCGAAGAAGACCGCCACGCCGTCTAGGTCGGACGCATGCGCAAACAAAAAGAAAATCCCCAGCCTCCGACGCCGAGAGGGCTCTCGAGGTCGAAAAAAAAGAGAAAGGGGCTCGAAGAGGAGATGACTGTGATTCTTCAGAAGAAGAAAGAGTTCGACGAATCCCTTAAAGGATTTTCGAATCCCCAAGACTCCGGTCTCCGAAATAAAGAACGCTCCGGTCGCCGAACCAGCGAACATAGAGGCGGAAAACGCCGAAGGAGATGAAGACTATATCTTCGAATCGCCTCCCACCCCAGAGCCTCGAGACGAAGACCCCAAGGAATACGAAGACCTTCCTGAAGAGGAAGAAATCTGACAATTTCGAGGATACGCGGAACGAATTAGACACCGAGATCCCCGAGGAGGAGATATGCAGTTATCCTTCGAAGGCTTCGCCTCCAGACGACATAGCCTTTTATAATGGCATAGTCAAGAGGGCAGCAGACCAGTTAGGAGTCCCCCTCGAGGAAGAGAAAGGGGACACATGTTTCCTATTAGAAACCCTGGCCCCTGCCACTAAAGGAGTTCAGTACCTGCCTATGCTTCCCAGTATCCTGGCTCAAGGCAAAGAAGCCTTCAAAGAACCAGCCTCAAGCAAGGGAATAACACCCAGGGTGGAGAAAAAACACAAAGCCTCCTCAAGGGACTCTAAGTACATTCAGGGGAACACGGTGCCAGACTCAATCATTGTCACCACAGCCAGAAGGAGAGCCAATGCAGTCTCCAATACCGGACCTCCTCCAGAGAAGGAGAGTGAAAGAATGGACATGGTGGGGAGGAAGATGGAAAAGGAAGCAGCTACGCAATGGCGTATTGCTAATTCTAATGCCTTGCTGAATAGATATGGTCACCAACAGTGGGAAGACATAGAAGAGCTTCTTATCAAGCTCCCAGAAGAAGACAAAATCCATCGTCCAGGAAGGCAAGAACAGCAAATACTTGCCTTAAGTCAGCTCTCGACGCAGCAGACACTGCTAGCAGGCAAATGTGCACAAGTACCATCCTGAGAAGACATGCCTGGCTCAGGATATCAGGATTCAAGCAGGAAGTTCAAACTTCTATCATCAACAGACCATTCACGGGAGACGCACTCTTCGGAAAAGAGGTCACTGAATCTCTGCAACAGATTGAAAAAGATAATGAAACAGCAAGGGCGATGGAAGCCCTACAGCAGAGAGGTTCTTTTAAAAGAGGTGGTTTCAATAGCAAGAAGGCCACTGGAAGAGGCGCTTTTGGCCAGGGGCAGCAAATGGCACAACAATCACAAAGTCGAGGCTCGGCACAGCAAACAGGGCAGCAGTCAAGCTACCAAGGTTGGCAGCAACAGCAGAAGCAGCCCTGTCGAGCAAGAGGCAGAGGCCAAACCTCAAGAGGAAGAGGAAACGGTTCATACTGACTCGTTTGCAAAAAAGGACCCACACAAAACACCAGTGGGGGGAAGAATATCCTTTTTCCTCAAACAATAGCAAAAGATCACAACGGACAATTGGATATTAAATTTGGTAAAATACGGGTATTGCATAGAGCTGACAAAGACACCACCGGCAAACCCACCAAAAGCAAGAAAATTCCTGAAATCAGAACAAACATTGCTAAATTCAGAGATCAAAGAACTATCGCAAAAACACGCAATAGAATTTGTGCGAAAACGGGAGTCGTTCACAGGAAACTACTCCCCATACTTCCTGGTACCCAAACAGGATCTGTCTCGAAGACCAATTCTGGACCTAAGGTTCATAAACAAGTTCATATTAACACAACGCTTCAAAATGTGTACCCTGCAAGAAATAATCCCACAGATACAAAAGGGGGATTACATGGCAACCATAGACCTCAAAGACGCCTACTTGCATATCCCTATGAACAAAAGACACAGAAAGTACCTGCGATTCCTACACAACGGAACACATTATCAATTCAGGGTACTCCCTTTCGGGATAAAATCTGCACCACGTGTCTTCACAAAGTGCCTAGAAGCAGTGGCTGCACATCTGAGAAGGAAAGGAATCCATGTCAATCCATGTCTATCCCTATCTAGACGACTGGCTCATAAGGGCACACTCAAAGCAAGCATGCCACAATCATGTTCAAACAGCTGTACAAACGCTTCAAAAACTGGGTTTCTCAATAAACCACAAAAAATCATCCACAAATCCAGAAAGGGGAAAAAAAACTTTCCTAGGAGCAAGTTTATACTCAATAAGTGCGAAAGCGTATCCAACACAAAAGAGAATACAAGCTATCCACCACAAAACAACCCTTTACCAGAAGGAACTATCTGACTGAGGAAGGTCATGAAACTGATGGGCATGATGGCATCATGCATCCCACTGATTCCTCACGCTTACACAAAGGGTGCAGGCACAGATACAATGGTGGGCATCCAACAACATAGCACAGGGGAGACCTTTCAAAAACCCTACTCCTTCTATGACAATCACCACGGACGCATCCCTCAACGGTTGGAGCACACTTCAACCAGCTCAAAGTACATGGTCAATGGAACGAACAGGATTCCATAAGACACATCAACTATCTGGAGATGAAGACTGTCTTTCTGGCACTGAAGGCATTCCAAAAACACATTCAGGGGAAAACTGTGCTGATCCAGACAGACAATACCACGACAATGTTCTACCTCAACAAACAAGGAGGTGCAAAGTCCTCAACGGTTGGGGAGCACACTTCAACCAGCTCAAAGTACATGGTCAATGGAACGAACAGGATTCCATAAGACACATCAACTATCTGGAGATGAAGACTGTCTTTCTGGCACTGAAGGCATTCCAAAAACACATTCAGGGGAAAACTGTGCTGATCCAGACGGACAATACCACGACAATGTTCTACCTCAACAAACCAGGAGGTACAAAGTCCTTTCCACTGAGCAAACTAGCACAGGACATCTGGCAGTGGGCACTTGCTCAAGAGATCAACCTACAAACGGTGCATTTGCCAGGAGTAGACAATATTACAGCGGATCAGCTGAGCAGACAGAACAACTGCTCTCACGAATGGGAGTTGAAACAATCAGCAGTTCAATACCTGTTCAAACACTGGGGAACTCCAGTGATAGATCTGTTTGCAACAATGCAGCACAAGAAATGCCAGTCCTTTCCCTCGGTTTCCACATCACCGGTCAAAGGGCAATGCGCTTTCACTCAACTGGTCACAGACATTTGCTTACGCTTTTCCACCGATACCCCTAATACAAAGAGTACTGGAAAAAACAAAACACACGGGAACAAACATGATTCTCATTGCCCCTCAATGGCCAAGGCAAACATGGTACTCAACCCTACTGGAACTATCCAAAGGGAGAATGATGAGGATCAAAGCAGACAAGGATCTGCTAACAATGCAACAGGGCCACATTTTTCACCCGGAACCAGCGACACTGCACCTAGCAGCTTGGCGCCTGAATACATAGAATTTGGCCATCTCAAATTACCTCTAAGAACTATGGAAATTCTAAAGGAGGCAAGGAAACAACCAACAAGAAAATGCTACGCAGCTAAATGGAAGCGATACACCACATGGTGCACTGCTAACAATCAGATGGGTTCAATCAACACGCCAGAAACTGTAATCACGTACCTAACTTATCTCCTGGACAGCAGCGTCAACTACTCAAGCATAAAGGTGCACCTAGCTGCCATCGTAGCATACACGAGGGAAAGCATGCAAAAGTTTCTTCACAAGGCCTCTAATTAAGAGATTCTTAGAAGGAACAAAAAGGATTGCCCCACCAAGGGCAGCCCCTGTACCCACATGGAGTCTAAATACAGTGCTTTCACAACTGACAAAACCCTTTGAACCCATTCACTAGGCAGATCTTAAACACATCACTCTTAAAACAGCCTTTCTCATCGCCATTACCTCCCTACGGAGAGTAAGTGAGTTACTAGAGCCATACCTACAAATTTATAAAGACAAAGTGATTTTAAAAACAAACCCACACTTCGTACCAAAGGTAGTATCAAAATACCACTTGGATCAAAATATTCTCCTGCCTATTTTCTTCAAAGATCCAAAGACCTAAGCAGAAAAAAGTCTCCATACCCTGGATGTTAAGGAGAGCGTTACTGTACTATTTACAAAGAACAGAACAAATACGCAAAACAATTGTTTGTCGCATACGCTCACACCAAAACAGGATCACCAGTCACAAAGGCAACAATTGCACGATGGATAGTACAAACCATCCAGTCATGTTGTGCCTATGCCAAAAAATAACTAACTATACGGCCTACAGCTCACTCCACTAGAAAGAAAGGAGCAACCGTAGCTTTCATGGCTAATGTACCCATTGGCACTATTTGTGCAACAGCAACATGGGCATCACCACACACCTCTACAAAACATTACTGTGTGGACATTCAAATGAGTAAGGAGGCTCAAATTGGACAAAAGGTGCTTCAACACCTGTTTGCAAAGCCTTCCTCTCGCCACAGCCTCCCAACCTCGGGAGAAACCGCTACGTAATCTAATGCACAGCATGTGAATCCAGAAAAGGATTCACGCTGCAAAACGAAATGGTTACTTACCAGTAGGAGTAGTTTTGCAGCTTGAAGAATTTTCTGGATTCACATGTGACCCACCCGACCTCCCCTACAAGGAAAACGAACAGGTGGGGGAAGCAAATGATTACATCAGTTATTTATTAACCATATCAAGGACTAGAAAATAGAAATAAGAACAGAAAAAAGAATCCGAAGATGGCTACCACGCACGTCGACCTCCAGGATACCGTCACACAGGGGACGTACCTGGCACCAAATGGTGGTCGACAGCGACCAAAACAAAAAAAACAAGGACAATTCCGGACCAACCACTAGATGGCGGAATAATGCACAGCATGTGAATCCAGAAAATTCTTCAAGCTGCAAAACTACTCCTACTGGTAAGTAACCATTTCGTTTCGTTCTATTGTAAACATTTCAAACCCCATTAACATTTTTTCTACCTTTTTATGTTGTTTGACATTGCAGATCATATTACTTGCTTAGTAAGTCAGTTGTGCAGAATATTTTAAAATTGGCATAGTTGAGTATCAGCAGAGCCTTTTTGATTATAACGGGGCTATGTGGAGAAAAAGAAGCTAATGATTTGAAATTAACTTAATTTGTATATTCTCTTCATTATTGTACATACAATGTACAACATGTGTATGTTTATCGTTGGAAGGAATACAACAGTAGATTATTTGAATAAATGTATGGAAGTTTACTTTATGTTCGAGGCATGCGAGCAGTAGATCACATACTGTGCATAGCCCGCCATCTGGTGTTGGGTCCGGATGTTTGCACTTTGTTTTTGTTCGAAGAAGTCTTCCCAGTCACGAGGTAGGCGACTCCTCCTTTCGGTGATAGAGCGCATGGGCATCGGCTCCATCGTTAGATTGTTTTTTTCCGCCATCTGGTTCGGATGTGTATTGCTGCGCTCCGGTTCGGCACCGATCTCGGACCCCTTCCACGCGCAATACACTACCCTCGATGGTATTGTTATCGATCGCGGCTCTCCATTCTTCGCGTTTCGCCTCAACTCAAAACAACTTCGATTGGGAAAACTCGTGGCGGGCCGTCGGGCCTACCCGTGCCGACAGCGCCAGCAGTCGATGGAACAGACTCCTTTTCAAGTTCTGCCCCGAATGTCGTGCCAAGTTTCCACGCACGACTTGTACGAAGTGTGCAACCTCTGCCTTTCCCCAGAACACGACGAGAAACACTGCGACGCGTGCCAATCGTTTCGATCGAAGAAAACGCTTTGTGACCGTCGGGCTGACGTCACGAGATGCAACACCAAAGCGGCTCCGCACCGGACATCTTCTGCGAAGATTCCGACACAGAATATTACGCTCAAGGAGCCGAGGAACAAGAGCAACATGTCTCCGTGTCCGAAGCCGACTCCGACATAGAAGAGGAGGAGCAGGTTACTCCGGGTCAGCGTACCGTGAGTAAAGATACCCCCTTGCACCGCCAACAGACCAAGAAAAAGGCTCCAGTCCCTCCTCTGCCTTCGGGCCAAGGTCGGCACCGACAGAGTTTCCGACGCCCGCCCTCGGGTCCGGCTCCGAAGCACAAAGATAAGCCTTCCGGCTCGTGCTCGAGCCGCCCCCATATCTGTGCCGAACCGGCACCTTCAGAACCGAAATCGAAACATCTCCTGGTAACAATTCCACCGTTACCGAAGAATCCACCTTCCGCACCGAAAGGCTCGGAGCCGAAACCTTAGACGCCGAAACCGGCGAGTAAGGAAAAAGACACTCCGTCTAAAGAGCTACGATCCGATGCTCTGCCCTCGGATCCGAAGCAGAAAAGACTGGTTATAAACCCTGATACAGGACATATCCATGCCACCCTTCCAAAGAAACTTAAAATAGACCAGCCAGAGGATTACCACGTTCCTCTCAAAAGGAAAAGTGTGGGTACTAACCCTTCTCCCCCTTACATTGCACCTATTTCTCCCACTGATCCCAATCTACTTATTACACCTTCAAATTCATCACCACCACCATCACCTGACCCACAGGATGACTGGGATGGGGATGAGGATCAGAATAGGCCACAAGACATCGATCCCTGGGAGGATTATCATACTGACCCCATTACTGATAATGACCCTGATCTGTATCCGTCTAGACCCTCCCCACCTGATGATAGCATTGGATATGTTGAGCTTCTTAACAGGGCTGCTAAATATCATGGAGTGGAGCTCCATAAAGAGACATTAGAAGAGGATTTCCTCTTTGAGACCCTTACTTCCTCTCAAAGAGCACTCCTACATTGCCAATGCTTAAAGGCATGTTAAAACACACAGATGACATATTTAAAGATCCTGTGATGGCGAGAATTATTACACCTAGGGTGGAGAAAAAATATAAGCCTGCCCCTACTGACCCTGCTTATATCAGAGGTCAGTTGCCCTTAAACTCGCTTGTGGTTTCCAATGCTCGCAAGAGGGCTAACTCACAGACCACAGGTGAAGCTCCTCCTCCCGATAAGGAGTCTAAGCTCATTGATGCCTCTGGCAAAAGAGTGGCTTCGCAAGCAGCCAATCATTGGCGCATTGCCAATGCTCAAACTTTGCTGGCTCGCTACGATAGGGCTCATTACGATGAGTTGGAAAAACTCATGCAATTTCTGCCTGATGAACACAAGACTAGGGCTAATGATCTTATCCAAGAAGGTAAACTCATCACCAATACATCTATCAGGTGTGCCCTAGATGCAGCCGACACCGCAGCCCGTGCAGTAAATACTAGCGTACTCCTACGCAGGCATGCTTGGTTGAGAATCTCAGGATTCAAGCCTGAGGTGCAAACCTCCATTCTCAACCAACCATTTGATAAGGAACATCTCTTTGGCCCAGCGGTTGATACTTCACTAGAGAAAATGAAGAAAGACACGGAGGTCGCAAAGTCCATGGGAGCTTTGTAATTACCTACCAAAAGGGGTTCCTTTCGCCGCTCCTTTTAAAGGGGTGGTTCCAAAAAGTTATCCACCGAAAATCCCTCCTCCTCTTACAAGGGCAATAATCAATCCCCCCTCATCAAGAGGTTATTTCAGAGGAGGTTTTAGAGGAAACAACGGAAAGGGAAGAGGCAGAGGCAACTCCACCCGGATGTATGATGCTACATCGCAAACGTTTACATCGCAAACATTGACATCGCCGTTTTGACATCGCATACACATTCACAACGCACACTTTCACAACGCAAACCATTAGTTCGCTTTCCCATTGAAATGCATACAAAACACAATCACAACGCACACAAACACACTGCACGCTTTAACATCGCGATTTTTTCTCCCGACCCTAAACTAAACTCCCCCTTACGCCTAAAGCCTAAAACACTGTCCTACAGTACGACCAGACACTGCCCTAAACCCTAAACACTACAGTCTAAGCACAATCCCCCTTACGCCTAAAGCTTAAAACACTGCCCTACACTACGACCCCCAGACACTGCCCTAAACCCTAAACACTACACTCTACGCACAATCCCCCTTACCTCTCTCTCCTCGCGTCGTCCGTCCCGGTGCTCGCCTCTGTCCGCGTCCGACTCTCGTCCATTACACCACATGCGATTTAAAAGCGCATACGTTTTAAAAGCGCATGCGATGTAATGGGACGCGTGGTAATGGTCCACGTTGTAACGTCGCTTGCGTTGTAACGCTTGCGACGTAAACGCATGCGATGCAACGCATGCGTTGTGATGGGTGTTCGCCCTCCACCCGCACTTCCCCCGCAAACAAACAGTGACTTCCTTCCGTTACCCCCGATCATTCCACTCCTCTCGGGGGACGTCTCTCCTAATTCCTACCTGTCTGGAATTCAATCACCTCAGACAAGTGGGTACTACAAATTATCCAGTATGGTTACTGCCTGGAGCTTACAGACACTTCCACCCCCCCAATATTCCTCCAAGATCACATGCAATGTCACAAGAACAACTTACCCTTCTGAGGCAAGAGGTTCTCTCTCTGTTAGAAAAACATGCTATAGAGCCAGTCCCATTACAATACCAAGGGACCGGAGTATACTCCCTGTACTTCTTAATTCCCAGAAAGGACTGATCTCTCCGGCCTATACTAGACCTCAGAGAACTAAACCTATACATTCAGTCGGACCACTTTCACATGGTCACACTCCAAGTACTTCCACTCCTTCAGCAAGGCAACTTTCTGTCCACTCTGGACTTAAAGGACGCCTATTTCCATATTCCTATTCACCCTGCTCACCGCAAATACCTCAGGTTTCTGGTAGACGGCCAACATTATCAATTCAAAGTCCTCCCATTCGGAGTAACTACCGCACCCAGGGTTTTCACAAAATGCCTGGCAGTAGTCGCGGCTCATCTAGGAAGACAGCACATTCATGTCTTCCCTTATCTAGACGACCGGCTCATAGCATCAAAGCTGCCTACGACACACTCAGAAAACAGTGCAACTACTTCACCACCTTGGGTTCACTGTAAACCTTACCAAGTCTCATTTCCAACCGTCCAAAACACGTGTATTTAGGAGCCACAATAGATACTCACAAAGCTCTAGCGTGTCCCAACCGAGTCAGAATCCGCAACATGCAGACTCTAATCTCTGTTTCAGCCCCAACACTCATTATCAGCTCGAATGTTTATGCAATTGCTAGGAATGATGGCGTCTTGCATCTTAATCGTTCCTTACGCAAGACTCCAAATGCGCCCCCTTCAAGAGTGCTTGGCACGTCAGTGGAACCAGGCTCAGGGTCAGTTATCAGACCTGGTGTTGGTGGACGGCCGCACCCATCGCTCTCTGCAGTGGTAGAATACACAAAACCTTTCAAAAGGGCGGCCCTTCATCGACCCGGTTCCACATGTAGTGCTAACAACAGACGCATCGCTCACTGGCTGGGGAGCTCACCTCCAAAAGCATACTGTTCAGGGCATATGGACTCTGCAACAAAAGCAACTCCACATAAACCATCTAGAGCTGCTAGCAAGTTTTCTAGCGCTCAAAGCATTTCAACTTCATCTAGTAGGCAAAGCGGTCCTGAGTCGCACAGACAAAATGACAGCAATGTACTACATACAAAAACAGGGGGGAACACACTCTCTCCAGCTGTCCCAATTAGCTCAGAACATCTGGAGATGGGCCAAAACTCACAAAATATATCTCCTTGCAGAACACCTCCCAGGAGTAAACAACCAGATTGCAGATCTGCTCAGTCAACGGCAACAGATCCACGAATGGGAACTCCGCCCTCAAGTTCTCCTCCCATTCTTTCAAATGTGGGGCTTCCCAGAGATAGATCTGTTCGCAACACAACTAAACGCAAAATGCCCAAGCTTCGCGTCCAGGTATCCACACCCAATGTCCAAAGGCAATGCACTATGGATGAACTGGTCAGGGATATTTGCTTACGCTTTTCCGCCTCTCCCACTCATTCCATTAGTGGTTCAAAAGCTCAGACAGCAGTCCATGACACTAATCCTAGTTGCTCCCACATGGCCTGCCAACCCTGGTTCACAACCCTGTTGGAGTGATCAGTAGTTCCTCACCAAAAACTACACATTACTCCCAATCTCCTCACACAGAACCATAGAAGGATAAGGCATCCAGATCCCACTCATCTCAACCATTGCGACCTGGCACCTGAAATCTTAAAGTTTGGCTTCCTCAATCTTCCCCCAGATTGCATGAATATCATCAAAGAGGCTAGACGCCAAACTACAAGAGCATGCTATGCAGCAAAATGGAAGCAGTTTGTGAAATACTGTAATAACAATCAAATCAATCCGCTGGACGCTTCAATCCAAAACATCATTTGCTATCTGTTACATCTACAGCGTTCCAATTTAGCGTACACATCCATACGCTTACATCTTGCTGCAATAGCCGCATATCTGCAGAACAGACAACATCTGTCTCATTTCAGGGTGCCTGCTGTTAAAGCATTTATGGAAGGACTTAAAAGAGTAATTCCCCCAAGGCTTCCACCTGCTCCAATGTGGAATCTAAACATCGTCCTTACCAGACTTGTGGGTCCACCTTTTGAGCCATTGCACAGATGTGAACTACAATTTCTCACTTGGCAGGTAGCTTTCCTCATAGCCATCACATCTCTGAGGAGAGTGGGTGGGCTTCAGGCACTAACCATAGAAGAACCATTTTTACAGATACACCAAAACAAAGTAATTCATAGGACTAACCCCAGATTCCTACCTAAAGTCATTTCTGCCTTTCATATCAACCAATCCGTTGAGTTGCCTGTGTTCTTCCCTCAACCAGATTCCGTGGCAGAACGCGCTCTTCACACTCTAGATGTAAAAAGAGCAATACTATACTACATTGAAAGGACAAAACTCTTCCATAACACCAAGCAACTCTTTGTTGCTTTTGCTCCACCACATAAAGGCAATCCTATATCAAAATCAGGCATTGCACGGTGGATAGTCAAATGCATTCAAACATGTTACATTAAAGCAAAACGCACATTAACAATTCCCCCTAGAGCGCACTCCACTCGCAAACTAGGGGCCTCTATGGCATTTTTAGGAAACATACCCATAGATGATATCTGCAAAGCTGTAACATGGTCTACACCACACACATTCACATAACCCTACTGTGTAGATGTATTAGCTAGACAACAAGCTAGTGTGGGCCAAGCAGTTTTACGTACATTATTTCAGACGGCTGCAACAGCTACAGGTTAGCCACCGCTTTGGCAGTTACTGCTATATAGTCTATGCACAGCATGTGATCTACAGCTCACATGCCTCGAACGGAAAATGCTACTTACCACAGAATGCATCTGTTCTTGGCATGTAGAGCTGTAGAGTCACATGCGTCCACCCACCTCCCCGGGTACCTGTACCTGTTGCAGTAATATCTTTCTTGGATACAATTTACATGGACCTCTTCTTACTACTCTTACTAACTCCATCATCACCCTCTACGGCAAAACAATCTAACGATGGAGCCGATTCGCACTATCACCGAAAGGAGGAGTCACCTACCTCGTGACTGGAAAGACTTCCTCTAACAAAACCAAAGTGCAAACATCCGGACCCAACAACAGATGGCGGGCTATGCACTGCATGTGACTCTACAGCTCTACATGCCAAGAACAGATGCATACTGTGGTAAGTAGCATTTTCCTTTTGTCTATTAACCGTTTAGTATTTTCTCTAAAGATATTTTATGTTTCTTCTTTAAAGTGTTGCCTCCAGTTTTGGTGCCTCGACATACAGAGATTCTTACTGAACTACCACCCCTTGATGATTATACTCACTCCATTCCTGAAAATACTAACTTTCCAGCAGGAATCGAACCACAGAGCAATTATATACCAGGTATGTCATCCTAAAAATTCTTCAGCTCAGGCGTTATGGAGGTTATTAAAGCAGATTTATCCTATGGTTAATGCAGCTGTGCATGCTTCTTGTCATTGTATTAGCTCTCCCATGAAGATGTTGTTTTGATGGTCTGCTGGGATTCTGGGCTCTAATTAATGATCTGGCCAACACTCTTAAGCATAGTGTCTCACCCTGGTTTCTAAATAGAGCCCTTGTCTTTAAGCTCAGTCTTTTAGAAATGTGGCGTGTCCCAGGCGTGCTTGACAAGCATCTGTTTGTCAAGTTGACCAACAGATGGATTTTTTTTTGTAAAAGCACCCATGCCGCGCTTTCACTTTAATAGCGGCCGCTCACCTTTCTTTAGGCGCGGCCTCCATGAATGTGAAAGCACCGCAAGGGCGCTAGTAAACAAACCCCCAAAAAATAATAATAAGTAAGCGCGGCCACTATACTTAAAGCGGATAGCGCTGCTAAAATAAAGAAAGAAACGCGGCCGCTATAGTTAAAGCGGACCGCCATTAGTAAATAAAATAAAAGCGGGTGACGTGCTGCGACTTAGTGGGTGGAATAGGGGCAAATCATTAAACAAAATAGTGCTCACAGCCAAGATAAAGCAGACCATGTAACAAGACAAGTAAAAGGCCAGTCGTTATGGGAGGTAACAAATGCAGACAAGGAAGTCTGTACCAAGGAGGGACTAACAAGCCTAATAACGACTCGGAAGCCAGCGTTTAGGAAGGACAATGACACAAGCCAATTAAAAAATATGGGCGGAGAGTGGGTGGGGCTTCAAAGCCATTCTCCAATACTGCATGCCTCACAGCAGCACCTGCTCTTCCCAGGCTCGACCTAAAAACAAAGAAGAATGACTCCAATCTCTCAAAATGTTAAAAGAAAATGTTACATTTCTTGTACACCATGGGCTTGCCATATTTTACAGTGCACCGTGCTGGGAGAGAGTGATGAAGCGGATTGTGGTAAGCGGTTGGGTGGGGTTTAAACACTCTAGGTTAAAGGAAACGACATTGTATGGCACCTTATAAGCTAAACCTATTTTAGTCTTTTAAGGGCCATTGCCTTTTCAAAGTGTTATGTTCCTGTGCAATCATAGTATCCATTTAAACTATCAATGGCAAAGTCTTCCTTGTTGGACCCATTGGCATGTGCGTTCCAGCTGAAGGGCGTGGGTGCTATTTGCTTTAATTTTTTTTATTTACTGATCCTAGATGGTGGACATTACTTGGATCGATAAATAAAAAAATAGGGAGAAAGCGCCAATTGAATGTCTGTTGGTGTACGTAGTAGGAGAGGAGACTGTGTGGGGAGGAAGGGGAAATGCAGCATACTGAGGGAAAGGGGAGCAGCACAACAGGGAGAGAACACTACAGAAGCACACGGGTAAATGAGAACAACATGGAGTGCGGGTGGGAAGAGAGAAGCGCACTGGCAAGAGCACATTGCGGGGGAGAAGCAGACGGGTGGGAGAGAGCAACACAGAACAGGAGTGCGGACAGAAGCACACAGCTGGTAAGTAAATGCACTTGTGGAATGCTTAAGCAAAAGATATTTGAGAGTTGTGCTGAGGGATGAGGGAAGCACACTGCTTGAGAGAGCAACACAGAGGGGAGAGGTGGGTGACAAGCGCATGAAGAAGACCGCTGGAAAACACATGCACTCTTGTGGCGTGCTTAAGCAAATAGAAGATAGCAGTTCCCTAAAAGTATGCAGTGGACGGAGACAAGTAAAGAGGGTATGCTCCAGGGGAGGGACAAACACAAGGCAGACAAGCCATCAAATAAGAAGCAAGCAAATGAGTGACAAGCCAACCAATGTTAAGCAATGGGTGGGCTTTACAGCCTTTGTAACATCTTGGTAAATAAGTCTTATGCAACAAGATGAATTGTGCTGTCTCATCGATTAGACTTAAAAATGAACAAGCAGTAGATCTCGCCTATATGAGAGCTGTTTGCTTTGCCACTGTCTTTTAACCATGTTATACAGCAACATGGCTGCTGTTCAGCAAGGCAAAAAGTTAGTGGCGTGGAAAAGAGTGCCGTAGAGGAGAGTGGAATAGATTAGAGTGGAGTGCTGTAGAGTGGTATAGAGAGGAGTGGCGTAGAGGGTCAGTTGTGGGTGTAAACAACTGAAGCGTCAAAAGAGATGGCAGATAGGGTATAAACAACATAAATAAGAAGCTTAGAGTGCATTGCAAAAAGAAGAGGAAGAACACCTACTTGGTCCATGCTCTAGGGAGGAGCAAACGCAAGAAAGGAAGGGAAGCCTACGGGAGCTAAGCAATCAAAATATTGTAAATGAGTGACTACTAAAACACATAATGGTATACTGTTGGAAAGTTTTAAGCCCACTCAATTGTAAACAATAATTACTCCAGTATTAGAACTTTCATAGATTCACATGCTTGAATCATTCCCCGTCGTCGAGATGGGAGTCCCCGGTACATCAAAAAAGCAATGCTAAACCTATACAAAGCATAAACTAGGCCTAGGCCCATTTCAGTTTTGTAACCTATCTCTCGATTTGTAAAAGAGACCAAAAGTAATTCTTGACCCAATCAGGACCCTTCACCCTCTAGAACACTCCTGAGAGAACCTTAGAACTTCAGATTTTCTACTGCACGTTGTGTTAGGGTGTCTCCTCTAAGCTCTGCTCAGTTTTTTCTTCTTCTTAGTGAATTTAGAAAGAGTTCTTGGCTTCATGTCAGTATTCTACAACTACAGGATCCATCTTCAGTGCTGGTTTGTCAACATTCTGGCATAATTATGTCGGAAAAGGAAAAAATGGGTCTTTTTAGAGCCTTTGCTACTTGCTCGAAGAAAAGGCTTTATACAGATGACCCTCATGAAGACTGTATTTATTGCCTATATCCCAACCATAAGGCAAAGGAATGCAAGGTATGTCGTACCTTTTCTAATAAAACCTTAAGCGATCGTGAGGGGCGCCTTCTTAAATGGCTTCAAAACCTCAAAGCCAGAAAAGAGGTGATTTCAAGCGAGGGCAGTGATGAGGCATCCTCTTCTTCATCCAGGAGGTCCCATAAGAGGAGAAGATAACCTCAAGCCCCTTCATCTGGTTAGCGTCCAGGAAAAGCCCTTAAAAAGACCTCTCATGGGTCGCATGGGCGCAGTCCCTCAAAATCTCCTCACAAACATGGAGAGGAAGGGACATTCTTCCAGGGACAAACAACCAAAAAAGCGAGTTCTGAGTCGCCTAATACACCCCCCTCAAGTCATACACTCCTTCAAAAAGCCTTCTTCAGTGCGTCCTGAAGGAAAGCCGTCGACGAAAGCTCCATCGTCGACGGTACTGTCAACGAAGAAACCATCTCTGTCGTCGACGAAGGTGGAAGTTCGCCTGTCGTCAAAAAAGGCGCCGACGGCGGCGTTGGGGGCTCCATTGTCGAAGGTTTTGTCACCGTCGAGTATGATGTCGACACCGGTATCGTCGATGACTGCTTCGATGACTATGAAGCCGTCGACAGTGACGACGACAGCGCCGATGGCAAGGTCGACGACGGTAACGGCGACATCGGCGGTTATACCATCGCCGATGGTTTCCAAGTCACCGCCAACAGCTGCTTCTACGACAATGGTGTCGTCGGTGATCTCGTCGACGGGCCTGTCGATGAGGGAAAAAACACCGGATAAAACAGAGAAAGCTAGAACAAGGAAAATTACACCGGAAACTAGCTCACCTAGCAAGGTTACACCTCTTTTGCCTTCTCACCTGTTGGAACAGCAGGATTCTAAGGAAGAAGATGATTGGCCCTTTGGCCCTTTGGCTACGCGAGTAGCCCGTCCCAGCTGCATGTTAAGTGTCAAGAGGATGATTTTGAGGAGGAATATCGGGAATATCAAGACTATATTCCTCAGCAACAATACCATCAGGATTATCAGGAGGAGGTAGTTTGCATTCCTTCATCTTCATTAACGGACCTCAATTCATGTTGGCTGACTACAGGAAGAGATTTCCCCCAACGCCTGTACCTCAGGAAATACCGTCATTAGTTCCTCGTCCACGTTCTATTCCGTCTACTCCAAAGAGGGTTCAAACTATACTGGCGGAACCTCTGCTGAAATCACCTCCATCAGTCCTCCAACAGGATCCGGGTACTGCAGATGATGATCAGGAAGAGGGAGATCTTAGAGATCCGCATAGAGAGTGGGACGACTACCTCATTCCCACGCCTTCTTCTCCCTCTCCGGTGCCCGTTGACTCGCCAACAGAGGATATTGGTGGTTTTTATAACTTGTTAGAGAGAGCTGCCAAGAGATTTGATCTACCAATGCCGGCTACCCAAACGGACTGTTTTTTTATATGATTTTAAAGAGCCCTTTAGGAAATCAATGAGGGCTATCCCCATTATAGGTCATGTATAGGAGGAAGGACTCGAGGTCATGAGGACACCAGCGACGGTGACACCAGTGCTATCCAGGTTGGAAAAGAAATACAAGGCCCCAGAGGATGCTCCAGTCTGTTTGGTAGGCCATCCCAAACCGGATTCGGTAATCTCTCAGGCAGCGCAGCGAAAATCCAAAAACCCATCTGCACCCATTACCACGCCTCCTGATAGGGAAGGCAGGCGCCTGGATAACGCCGGTAAGCGCTTTGCATCAATGTCGGCTCTGATGGTCAGAACAGCTAATTCCATACTGGGTAGATATGACAGACAAATGTGGTGTGACCTGGCTCCGTATATGGATCAGCTTCCTGAAGAGAGCAAAACAGAAGTTAAAATTCTCCAGGAGGGCGACAGAGCATCTGCAGAGGTTATAGATTGTGCAATGGATATCACAATTACAGCATTCAGATCGCTGGGGAGTGCAGCAGTGTTACGCCGTCATTGATGGCTCCGAGCTACTTCATTTAGACCGGAAGTTCAAAATAAGATCCTAGACCTTCCATTCGATGGAGAAGCTTTATTTGGGAAGCACATCGATGATGCATTACAGGATATTAAGAAAGATACTGACACAGCGAAGGCTTTAGGGACGCTTCAGTATCGGAAAGTGCCCTTTAGAGGAGCTAGAGGAAGGGGCCTTCCCTCCTACAGGGGAGGATATCAGCAGTATATATACCCCTCATACGCAACATCTTCCCAGCCATATCGACAACAGAATGTTCAACGACAGCCACAGTCAAGGACGTATTCTAAATCTGCTCCCAGAGAAAGAGCAGGACGTCAGGGAAAAGATACCTCACAACGTCAATGATTAACTTCAGGCTCCGGCTATTTTTATTCCCACCCTTCCACAAGTTCCCTTAGGGCGGCAAATTTCTTTTCACCTTCACCAGTGGCAAAAAATAACCACGGACCGATGGGTCCTCAATCTAATACGATTCGGCCATACGTTGGAGTTTCTGCATATCCCACCTTGTACTTCTCCAGGACGGCAAGAGGTAAAACACCTACATCTCATGCATTTGAAAATTTTTACAATGCTCCGAAAAGGAGCAATAGAACTGGTGCCAAACTCCCAGAGAGGGAAGGGATTCTATTCCTGTTTCTTTCTAGTACGCAAGAACTTTCGACAATGGTGTCCGATCCTGGATTTGAGAACTCTAAACACTTATCTCAAAGAGCAGTCCTTTCGCATGGTCTCTCTTCAAGACATTTTATTACTTCTAAACCCCGGGGATCATATGACCACCTTAGACTTACAAGATGCATTTTTTCACACCCCCATCCCTCCCACAGGCAGTACCTTTGATTTGCTGTAGCCGGAAGCCATTACCAGTTCAAGGTACTGCCATTTGGCCTCAAGTCGTCTCCAAGAATTTTCACCAAATGTCTGGCTCCAGTAGCAGCTTTTCTGAGGAAGCAAAGGCATCAGGTGTTTCCTTACCTGGATGATTATCTAATCAAAGTGCCTTCACACGCAGCTGTTCAGTCGTCCACAGTGGCATGTACAAGACTGTTTGCCGAGTTGGGCCTGACTCTGAACAAGGAAAAGTCATCTCTGCACCCTTCCACGAACATCACCTTCTTAGGAGCAATTTTGGACACCACAATAAACAAGGCGTTTCCTTCTCTCTTTCTCGACAAACGAAACTAATTTCACTGGCCTGATCATTCGCAAAAAAGAAAGTCACTTTCAGTTCGCCGTTACAAGTCACTCCTGGGAACAATGTCATCTTGCATCCCTCTCGTCCCCTTCTGCCGGTTAAGGACGCGTCCATTGCAGGAAGAGCTGGATTGGCAGTAGGTTCCTTCGAGGATGTCATTACAGTCATGCCGGGTATGATCCACGCCATGTCTTGGTGGACCCGACGTCAAATTATTTCTGTCTCTTTCCTTTCTCACCATGCCGGGTACACATGTGATCACCACCGATGCCTCCCTGGATGGATGGGGAGCCTTCCTGCAAGACCTCCAGGTCAGTGGCCGTTGGCAGTGTCAAGACCAGCAGCTTCACATCAATTTGCTGGAGCTCAGAGCAGTGACATTAACATTGCAGGCATTTCTGTTGAAGATCAAGAACTCGACTGTGCTGATCAGGACAGACAACACAACGGCAATGCATTATCTCAACAAGCAAGGCGGCACGAGATCCTTTCCACTATCTCAAGAGGCCCAGTGCATCTGGAAATGGGCTTTGCAGAACGGAATTTCTCTGAAGGCAGAACACCTTCCGGGGGATCAAAATGTCACGGCAGACACATCAAGTCTACCTGCCACGAGTGGGAAATCCATCAGAAAACCCTAGACAGCATTTTTTTTAAAAATGGGTTAGGCCAACAGTGGACCTCTTTGCGACAGCACAGAAAAAGAAATGCCGGTACTTCGCAAGTTGGCATCACCAACCGGGATCCTGGGGGAATGCATTTTTGATGGCATTGTCTGGCATCTTTGCCTACGCTTTTCCGCCGATTCCCCTCCTACTATGACTGCTCATGAAGATCAGGACAGAGCCTTGCAGGATGATCCCAATAGCCTCATCGTGGCCCGACAATATTGGTTCACAGAACTTCTCCTTCTTTCGGAGACACAACCTATTCTTCTTCATCCCATTCCCTTTCTTCTGACGATGTTGCAGGGACAAGTGCTACATCCAGATCCGAAATTGCTTCGATTAGCGGCATGGCTCCTTAACACTGTGAACTTCAACATCTCGAAATCCCATCAGAGTGCAGGGATGTTCTTTAAAATGCCCGGGCACAGAGTACGAATAAGACGTACAGGATGAAATGGAAAAGATTCTGTATATGGTGCTGGGATTCAAATGTTCATCCTCTAAGATCCTCATCTCATGAGAATCCTTCCTTACATTCTACTATTGGCAAAATCTGGATTAGCACATACATCAATTAAAGTCCATCTAGCTGCTATATCTCGCTTTAGGAGGACATCCTCAGGACCATCGTTATGGTCGGAAAGAATCATTAAGCAGTTCATGAGAGGCCTGTTCCATACTTTTCCTCCGGTTAGGCCTCCGCCACCTCTCTGGCATCTTAATATAGTATTGTCACAACTCATGAAACATCCCTTTGAACTCATTCATAAGGCGGACCTTAAGTTCCTTTCTTGGAAGGTGGCTCTTCTCCTGGCGCTGACATCGGCCAGGAGAGTTGGAGAAATTCAGGCCCTGAACATACATGAACCGTTTCTACAGTTTAGGGATGATCGAGTAGTCCTTCATACTAATCCCAAGTTTATCCCCAAAGTGCCATCGAACTTTTATTTGAACGAACCTCTTATCCTTAAAACATTCTTCCCTCTACCAACAACTGCAGCTGAAAGAGCTCTTCATTCGCTGGATATTCAGTGTTGTCTAAAATTTTATCTACGAAGAACAAAGGCTTTTGGCAAATCGTCCCAGCTTTTTGTATCCTTCAGCGCGCCCAGAAAGGGCTATCCTCTTTCCAAGAGGGGAATTGCTCAATGGATCTCGAATGCAATCCAGTATTGCCATCAAGCAGCAGGAAAACCTCTCTGCGAGCACGGGTGCGTGCTCACTCTACGAGAGCAATCTCTACATCGACTGCTTTGTTTGCTGGGGTACCTATCCAGGATATATGCAGGGCTGCTACCTGGAAGAGTACTCACACCTTCAACAGACATTACTGGTTGGATGCAGCCGCTAGCAATGATGTGGCAGTAGGACAGGCGGTGATGAGGAACCTTTTCCAGTGACGGTGAGCTCTCTCCTTCATCCCTCCTTCCTTTCTACTGTAAGGCTACGCATATTTTATTTCATATGGATTTCTCTTTGTGTAGATGTTTATAATATGATGTTTACCCTGATAAGTGTTTGTTTTTATGGTGTTTTTGAATCTGTAGATGTTAAGTATGGAGTATTTATCAGTTTGGGGACTATGGTTTTTTCAATTAAAGCAGTTCTTTCCTACAGATTGACCATTTGAAGCACACTTACAATTATTTAAGTAGAGAAAAAAATGTGCTACTGACTGCTAGCTACTCTGATTCAAGCATGTGAATCTATGAAAGTTCCAATACTGGAGTAAGAAAATAAGTGTTCGAGGCATATGAGCTGTAGATCATATGCTTTTGCATAGATTACCATCTAGTGTTGTGTCCGGATGTTTGCACTTTGTTTTACTTCGAAGAAGTCTTTCCAGTCACAAGGTAGGTGACTCCTCCGTTAGGTGATAGTGCGCATGGGCATCGACTCCATTGTTGGATTGTTTTTTTCCGCCATCGGGTTCGGATGTGAATTGTTGCGTTCTGGTTAGGCACCGTTCTTCGGGCCCCATTCGACGCGCAATCCACTACCCTCGACGGTATTGTTAAGCTACTGCGTTTCCCCTTCTCCGCGTATAGTTTACTCTCTCAAACCTTCGATCGGAACATTCGTGGAAGGCTGTTGGACATACCCGTGCCGGGATCGGTTGCAGCTGATGGAACGGACTCCATTCAAGTTATGTCCAAGGTGTCGCGCTAAGTTCCCGCGCACCGATTTGCATGAAGTGTGCAACCTTTGCCTATCCCCGGAACACGACGAGAAAGACTGCGACGCGTGCCAGTCGTTTCGATCGAAGAAAACCCTCCGTGATCGTCGGGCTCGACGTCACGAAATGTACCAACAAAGCGGCCCTGCGCCGGACCTCCTTGCAGAAGAGTCGCAAGCGCAGGAAGCCGAGATGGAGGAGGAGCACGTCTCCGTATCCAATACTGACTCCGATGCCGAAGACCTGACCCCGGCACAACGGACCATGAGTAAACAGCCTTCGTTCCCCTATCATCTCCTTTACAAGAAAAAGGCTCCGGTCCCTCCTCTGCCTCTGGGCCAAGGTCGGCACTGAGAAAGTTTCGAGCACTCCGCCTGCGGGCTCGGCGCCGAAGCACAAGCAGCAGCCTTCCGGTTCGGGCTCGACCCGTCCCCACGCCGGTGCCGACCCGAAACCTTCGGCGTCGAAACCGAAACACCTTCTGGTCTCCGTCCCGCCGTTGCGGAAAGCTAAATCTTCGGAGACGAAAACTTCAGAGTTTCGACGCCGAGACCGACGTCTAAAGAAGGTACAGCGACTAAAGAGTCCCGGACCGAACATCCACTGGATCCAAAACAAAAAGAAATCGCAATCCACCCGGAAACTGGACACATTCATGCCAAACTTCCGGAAAAGAGAAAATGGGCTTATCAGAGGACTACCACATTCCTTTGAAAAAGAAAAATGTGGCTATTGACTCTTCTCTTTACATTTCTAAAGACCCTCTTCTTTCACCTGCACATTCCCCTACACCACCATCACCGGACCCACAAGATACAGGAGATGATGATGAGGATTTAGATGCCTATGCACCACAAGATGTCCCACAGGATCCTGATCCATGGGATCATTATAATGTCCCTTAACTTGCTAATGACCCTGATTTGTATCCATCTAGACCTTCCCCTACAAATGATAATATTGGGTACATTGAGCTCATTAATAGGGCTGCACAATACCATGGGGTAGAGCTCCATAAAGAGAGTCTAGAAGAAGACTTTATATTAGAGACCCTTAGTTCATCTCAAAGGGCTACACAAACCTTACCAATGTTAAAGGCCCTGCTTAAACATACTGACGATATCTTTCAAGACCCTGTCAAAGCTCAAAGCTAGGATCATCACTCCCAGGGTAGAGAAGAAATACCGGGCGGCACCTAATGACCCAGTCTACATCAAAGGACAGTTACCTTTAGACTCTTTGGTCGTTTCTAATGCTCGTAAGAGGGCTAACTCCCAAACCACAGGGGACGCCCGCCTCCGGATAAAGAGTCCAAATTATTGGATGCTTCCGGTAAACGGATAGCATCACAAGCTGCTAATAATTGGCACATTGCCAATGCCCAGGCATTACTGGCAAGATATGATAGGGCTCAATATGATGAACTCCAGAAGCTCATTGAGTTCCTTCCTGACTACCATAAAGCTAAAGCCAGCGACCTTATGCAAGAGGGTAAATTAATAACCGATACCTCTATCAGATGTGCCTTAGATCAGGCAGATAATGCGGCGCGGGCAATCAACACTAGCGTACTGCTCTGTAGGCATGCTTGGTTAAGGATTTCTGGGTTCAAACCTGAGGTGCAAGCCTCTATCCTTAACCTTTTGATGCGCAACATCTCTGTGGCCCAGCTGTTGATGCATCTTTGGAAAAAATGAAAAAAGACACAGAGGTTGCTAAGTCCATGGAGGCCCTGCAAGCACCTTCCAACAGAGGTTCCTTTCGTCGCTCATTCTACAGGGGCGGCTCCAAAAACATTTCTTTGGACAATGCCTACTCCTCTTACAAGGGCAACATTCAGTCTGCCTCTTCAAGAGGTTATTTTCGAGGAGGATATAGAGGAAATAACGGCAGGGGAAGAGGCAGAGGTAATTCTACATGCACCTCCCCCGCCAACAACAACAAACAATGACTTATTTCCCATACCCCCGATCATTCCACTCCTGTCGGGGGACGTCTCTCACAATTTCTACCCATTTGGAATTCAATTACATCCGACAAATGGGTTCTACAAATTATCCAATATGGTTATTGCCTGGAACTTACAAGCACTCAACCCAATATTCCTCCAAGGCCACAGCTCATGTCACAAGAACATCTTATGCTTCTAAAGCAGGAAGTTTTTTCGTTATTGCAAAAAGGTGCAATAGAACCAGTCCCTTTACAATATCAAGGAACAGGAGTGTACTCCCTATACTTCCTAATTCCCAAAAAGGACGGCTCTCTCAGGCCCATATTGGACCTCAGAGAACTCAATCTGTACATTCAGTCGGACCATTTTCACATGGTAACACTCCAGCAAGTGCTTCCTCTCCTTCAGCAAGGCGACTTTCTATCCACTCTGGATCTAAAGGATGCTTATTTCCATATACCAATACACCCTGCTCACCGCAAATACCTCCGGTTTGTGGTAGCAGGCCAACATTATCAATTCAAGGAGTCACAACTGCTCCCAGGGTTTTCACAAAATGCTTAGCAGTAGTCGCAGCCCACCTGAGAAGACAACAGGGTCACGCCTTCCCCTACTTAGACGACTGGCTTATAAAGGCCAGTTCACACAACAGTTGCCTGCGACACACAGAGAAAACTGTACAACTCCTTCACCAACTAGGGTTCACAATAAACCATGCCAAATCCCATCTCCAGCCCTCAGTGTCTCAAGACTATCTAGGAGCTACCATAGACTCACACAAAGCTGTAGCATATCCAACTCCAGCCAGACTCCGGACGTTTCAGAACGTACTGTCTCAGTTTCAGCCTCAACACTCCTTACCAGCTCGAGTGTTCATGCAATTACTAGGAATGATGGAGTCTCGCATTTTCATAGTTCCCTACGCAAGACTTCAGATGCGTCCTCTGCAGGAATGCTTAGCACGTCAGTGGAACCAGACTCCGGGTCAGTTATCAGATCTACTGTTGGTAGACGGCCGCACCCATCGCTCTCTGCAGTGGTGGAACACATAAAACCTGTTAAAAGGGTGGCCCTTCAGCGACCCGGTTCCACAGACAGTACTGACAACAGACGCATCACTAACAGGTTGGGGAGCACATCTCCAAAACCACACAATTCAAGGCATGTGGAGCCCCCAACAGAAACCGCTTCACATCAATCAGCTAGAGCTCCTCGCGATTTTTCTGGCTCTCAAAGCGTTTCAAGTTCAGTTAGTACGCAAAACCGTACTAATTCGTACAGACAACATGACAGCCATGTACTACATTCAAAAACAGGGGGGGACACACTCTCTCCAACTGTCCCAGCTAGCACAGGAAATCTGGAGATGGGCCATTCATCAAAAAATCTATCTCTTGGCAGAACACCTCCCAGGAGTGGACAATCAGATGGCAGATCTGTTAAGTCGACAGACACAACAGATCCACGAATGGGAATTACATCCTCAAGTCCTCCTCCCATTCTTCCAAATGTGGGGCTTCCCTTACATAGACCTGTTCGCCACGCATCTAAACGCAAAATGCCCAAACTTCGCGTCCAGGTATCCACACCCATTGTCCAAAGGCAATGCACTATGGATGAATTGGTCAGGGATATTTGCTTACGCTTTTCCGCCTCTCCCACTCATTCCATTAGTGGTTCGGAAACTCAAACGTCCCTGACACTAATCCTGGTTGCTCCCACATGGGCACATCAACCATGGTTCACAACCCTATTGGAACTCTCAGTAGTTCCTCATCAAAAACTACATCTCTCACCCAGTCTCCTCGCCCAGAGCCATGGCGAGATAAGACACCCAGATCCCAGTCACCTCAATCTAGCGATCTGGCACCTGAAGTCCTAGAGTTTGGCTATCTCAATCTACTGCCAGACTGTATGAATATCATCAAGGAAGCTAGGCGTCCTACCACAAGAGCCTGCTATGCAGCCAAGTGGAAGCGGTTTGTGATTTACTGTAGCAACAACCACATCAACCCGCTTGATGCTTCGGTACAAAACATTATATGCTATTTGTTACATCTACAACGGTCCAACTTAGCATACACATCTATCCGCTTACATCTTGCTGCAATAGCTGCGTACCTCCAAAATAGGCAGCATCTGTCTCTTTTTCGAGTACCTGTCATTAAAGCATTTATGGAGGGACTCAAAAGAGTTATTCCACGAGACGTCCACCTGCCCCAGTGTGGAATCTCAATATTGTTCTCACCAGACTAATGGGTCCACCCTTTGAACCATTGCACAGATGTGAACTACAATTTCTTACATGGAAAGTGGTTTTTCTAGTTGCTATCATATCACTCAGAAGAGTCAGTGAGATCCAGGCATTAACTATAGAAGACCCTTTTTTGCAAATGCACCAAAACAAAGTAGTTCTTCGGACCAACCCTAAATTCCTTCCTAAAGTCATTTCTGCCTTTCACATTAATCAATCGGTTGAGTTACCTGTTTTCTTCCCTCAACCAGATTCAGTGGCAGAACGTGCTCTGCACACACTAGATGTCAAATGAGCATTGCTGTATTACATTGAAAGGACAAAACCTTTCCGTAACACTAATCAACTTTTTGTAGCCTTTGCTCCACCACACAAGGGCAATGCCATATTGAAATCGGGTATTTCAAGGTGGATTGTTAAGTGTATTCAGATATGCTATGCAAAGGCTAAACGAACATTACCAGTTCCCCCTAGAGCACATTCTACACGTAAACTGGGGGCTTCTATGGCATTCCTAGGAAATATACCCATAGACGACATATGCAAAGCTGCAACATGGTCTACCCCTCACACATTCACAAAACATTACTCGGTGGATGTGTTAGCAGCACAACAAGCTAGAGTAGGCCAGGCAGTTTACGTACACTATTTCAGACTACTGCAACAGCTGCAGGTTAGCCACTGCTTTGGGAGATAACTGCTGTATAGTCTATGCCAAAGCATATGATCTATAGCTCATATGCCTCGAACGGAAAATGCTACTTACCAGTATGCATCTGTTCTCGGCATGTAGAGCTGTAGAATCATATGCGCCCACCAACCTCCCTGGGTACCTATAACTGTTGCATTTACATCTTAATTAGATACATACATTCATGGACATCTCCTTCTAACTACTCTTACTGGCTCCATTATCACCCTCTGCGGGAAAACAATCTAACAATGGAGTCGATGCCCATGCGCTCTATCACCTAAGGGAGGAGTCACCTACCTCGTGACTGGAAAGACTTCTTCGAAGAAAAACAAAGTGCAAACATCCGGACCCAACACTAGATGGCGATCTATGCAAAAGCATATGATTCTACAGCTCTACATGCCGAGAACAGATGCATACTGGTAAGTAGCATTTTCCTACCTACCTGTTCTCCAGCATTGGAAGCTTTCATAGATTCACATGCGACCCGCCCTCCTCCCCTGAGAGACTGCCCTCTGGATTTTTCCAGGGTTATCATTTGCACAAGTACTCTGAAAATCTGAAGGTCTAAGGTTCTCTCAGGAGTGTTCTAGAGGGTGACGGGTCCTGATTGTTTCAAGAATTACTTTTGGTCTCTTTTACAAAACGAGAGATATAGGTTACAAAACTTAAATGGGCCTAGGCCTAGTTTCTGCTTTGTATTGGTTTAGCATTGCTTTTTTGATGTACCGGGGACTCCCCTCTCGATGGGGAATGATTCAAGCATGTGAAACTATGAAAGCTTCCAATACTTGAGAACTACAGTTACAGGTAAGTAACTTATTTTTGTCCTGCAGCACAACGCATGAGCTGTTTAGGTGAGATATTTTAACACTTTCTCTGACCTCCAGGATGTCTGCTGTGCCTGAATGAATCGCATTGCCAGTGCAATTTTTCACTGTCAAGAAATCCTAAACACAATGCTGTACCTTTGTGACTCATTTATACCACTTGAAATGCTTTGGAAAATAGCTTTTCTTTATACACTGTCAAAAGGATTTCTCTGTTGCCTAAGTAAGCGGTAAAAAAAAGGAATTTGATGCTAGGTTCAACTGGCAGCTTTCAAGATCCTCATTTCAAGGTTCCCTGCCCTGGGACTGCTATTGTCTTTCTGAGGTGGCCCATTTGGTGGAGGTAAAGTATTCACTTGTAGAAGGAACTTGGCGGCCCTGCAGGAAAGCTGAATTGATTTGCTGTTTAGTAATGTCAGCACTGCAAAACGGCATGATCGTATATTGAGTGCCCGGAAAGCAGGGCAGAGTAGTTTCTGCCTTAAAGAGTTTACTGTCGGGCAGATGCACAGAAAATGTAACAAGCTTTCGTCAAATCGACCGCAAAGTCGGCAGAGAGAGTTCAACCATCTTTGTTCCCAGGACGGCACCTGGTCTTTTGAAGGAAAGGCATCCATTCTTGTTTTTAAATGAAAGTGCTGGATCATTTGAGAAATGTGCCACATAAGGTATGATTGGGGCCCCCAGCTGCTGTAAGATTGTAAGACTGACCAGCTGTGTTTTTTTCCTGCCAGTTCACCTTTATCCATCGACCATCATTTTAATTTGGCGGCTTTGTTGGCGAGTTTTTTTAATGCTTCGTGGCTAATATTTAGCTCCCAGGCCTCGTGTAAATTGAGTGATTACAAAGCTTGGCGGAGCGCTGTTGGCCAGCTGTGTTTGATCTAATGCTGGCTTTCCATTTCGGACCAACACAAAGCGGCCAAGGACTCCGGAGGGGCGGCTCAACTTCCAGCACAATTTAATTAGAGAAGCCATTCTCACCGGGAACTGATGCTTGTAGGAAAGTGACTCTATATATACTGCACCAAAGTAAGGTACAGGGTGTATAGGGTCCACAGTTCCCCAATGGCAAGGCAGAGGCTAAAGTTAGATATAACCTTACTCTCTAAAGTGGTAGCTTGGTCGAGCAGTAAGGCAGTATCAGAGGACAGTGTAAAGCATTTGTTGTACACACTCAGTCAGCAAATGAAGCCACACACTCAAGAACTGAACTCTAGGCCAATGGTTTGTATATAAAAATATAGGCTTGTTTTATTTTAGAACCAACAATAGGAATCAAAATATACTTTCTCAGAATGAAATGCTTTGTTTAAACACTTTTCAAATAGGCAATAGTCTTTTTGATGACAGTAGTCACAGTTGTTGCAAGAGGCAACACAATTTCAAACACAATGCAACATTGAGCTCAATGGACAGTTTTGATTAAATGCAATTAATTACTTTGTGGATTACTTTTCTAACCACAGGACTGGATCTTGAATTGAGTCCCGGGACATCTCCTGTAAACAGTTAAGTAAAAGCGTTTTGGTTATAGTAGTGATTCTTGAGGAATATTATGGTATTTCAAAAGTTGACACTTAGAAACTTTTCTGGGTAAAATTACCAATGTTATCCTATGGAAGGAAATACAGTTTGCAAGCAAAGTATGTTTACGTTACTTTTGTAATCCAGTGCTGGAGTCTCAGGTCCAGCACTGGGATATCTATCTAAAACAGGTAAGTAATTACGTTTGTATCGTTGGCACGATTTTTAAAGAATATTTGTAAGATTCAGAAATCGACACCTAGAAACTTTTTCAACAAAAAGCAGGCAATGATATCCTATGGAAGGAATTTCAAATTACGGGTAAGTACGGTTAAAATTACTTTTCAGGGTCGGTACTGGTCTGAAAGATGCAGTGCTGAGGTCTCTCCTGATAGCAGGTGAGTAAATCGGAATTCGTTACTGTTGTGATTTTTAAGCAATATTTTGGTATTTCAAAAGTGGACACTTCGAAGAAATTTCACAGAAAACCAGTCAATGGATCCCTATGGAAGAAAATTGAGTTAGCGGTAAGTAACGTTGTGATTACTTTTCAGGGTCAGTGCTGGGCACCAAGATCCAGCACTGGGATCTCTCCTAATAGCAGGTGAGTATTTCTGTTTTCGTTACTCGGTTGATTTTAGGTGAATATTTTAAATTTGGGAAGCTCCACACTTAGAAGAATTTCCGAGTGAAACCAGTCAATGTTACCCTATGGAAGAAAAGTGGGTTATCGGCTTTTGGGTAAGTACTCGACTGGCAGAGTTAAGGTTCTGGGCATAGACTCAGGGGTCCCCCAGGGTCAGGTAAGTACAGTTGTTACACCCTCAGCGGCACAGGGGCGGCCGGGTGCAGAGTGAGTAGGCCCAATGTTATCCTATGGACGGCAGGGGGGCTTTGGTTGTTGGCTGCTGGCTAGCAGGCCACTCGGCTGTGGGAGCAAAGCTCCTGGTCACTTGCTCAGGGAAAGTGGGGAAGTTGAACAGGGTAGTTGGTGCACCCTCAGCGGCACTGGGGCGGCCGGGTGCAGTGGGCTTTTGGGCCGTCGGGCGCCCAATGGTTTTCAATGGTAGAGCTGTGTGACGAACAAAGACTGCAAACTCTGGGACGGTGATTCTTCAGGTGCGACCACCACTTTGAGAGGTAAGTTGGGAAGCTGTGGGAAGGGTAGGCACCCCGGAGTTGGGCACAGGAGGCCGTGGGGCGTCGGGTGCAGGGGTGTCTTTAGGCGTCGGAAATCTTACCCTCGGCGGGTCGCGGTTGGAGGGGTCCCTGGTTCTGAGGCTGCAGGCGTCGTCAGGAGCGTCGAGGAGGGCCCTTGGGTGCTGGATTCTGGGTCACAGTCGCCGGGGGGACGTCCTCTTGGTATTTGCCCACTCAGGCACAGGCCGGGCTCGGCGGGTGCAGAGGGTGCAGGATTCGCGGTTCCCGGTTGGCACCAGGGGTTGGTTGTTTGCTTTGAGCAGTACCACGGCTCTTGGGAGTCCCAGGGGGTTGGAGTCACTAGGCAGTCAGGTCCCCCGGGGTTTGTGAGGGTGCTGACCACTGGAGACGCCGGGGTTTAGCAGGAGCCGGTTCGAGGGTCGACAGGCCGGTAGGGCTGGGGCCAAATCAGCTTGTCTCTTCCTCTTGTGAGCAGCTGCACGCAGGTCTTCTTGTTTCTTGTTCTTCTTTCTTGTTTTTGGAATCTGGAACTGAGGAAGGAAGGTTCAGGGAGCCCCTAAATACTGAATTTAGGGGTGGTTACAGGTAGGTAAGGGCAGGGACCAATGGGTCCCTTCCCTGGGGTGGGTACACCCCCTATTCTGCCACTCTCCAGTGGGAGGGGGGCAGGAGCCTGTCCCTGGTTGGCTGGGTCCCCCCATCCTCAAGATGGTGGGGACTCGAGTTTGTGCTTCACCTCACCTCCCCCACCTTAGGGGTGAAGTTGGCAGAGGTGGGCACAACCCATTTCCTGCCTCTGGTTTTCCCGCCGGTTCTCCCGCCAGAAGTGGGGGTAGAACCAGTGGGGACCAGTTTGCTGGGAGCAGCAAATGGTCTGGGGAAGCTCAAAAGGCGGCAGGCCTTTGAAGCTTCCCCTGCCCATCCTGGGGGAGGAGGCTTTGGCACCTCGCCTCAGGATGCGCATTGTTTCAGGCCCCTGAGAGCAGAGGCTCTCGACCCAGGGGTCCAGAAACATGTCTGGTGGTGGCAGCCTGGGCAGCCACTCAGTCCGGACACTGGAGGTCGGGTTGGTTTCAGGTGGCATCTCTAAGATGCCCTCTGGAGTATGTTTTACATTAAATCCCACACTGGCATCAGTGTGGGTTTAATGTGCTGAGAAGTTTGATACCAAACTTCCCAGTCTTCAGTGTAGCCATTATGGTGCTGTGGAGTTCGTAATGACAAACTCCCAGCACCATATACTCTTAATGGCAGCACTGCACTTACAATGCCCAAGAATGGACTTGGGCACAGGGCTCATGGCTCTGTGCCCTCACCACTGGCATAGTGCACCCAGCTAGAGGGGTGGCTGACCTAGGCCAGGGCAGTGGCTTGTAGGCATGGCACACAGGGATGTGTGCCATGTCGACTCTTCACTTTTGTTCTGCACCAAGACACGCAGCCTGCAAAGGCAGTGTGTGTATGTAAAGGTACAGGGTCCCTAAGGGTGGCACAACAAGTGCTGCAGCCCTTAGGGGCCTTCCCTGGTCACAGTGCCCTGGGTACCCATGGTACCATTTACCAGGGGCTGACCTGTGGCCAGGGATGCCAATTGGGTGTAGGCATCAATGCAGTTTTAGGGAAGGAACACAGGCCCTGGGTACCTGGTTGGCAGGAGCCCAGGGCACACTCAGTCAAAGCACATCAGCAATTCAGCAAAAAGTGGGGGCATACCATGCAAGAAAGATGGCACTTTCTCACAATGCTTAAGTCCGAATTCCAAGCACACTTGAGCTTGGCAGGTGTGTCGTGGTATGCGGTAAATGCTTTTGAACAGGACGGACAGTTGAGTGTTAAGGATCGTTGCGTCCTTGCCCTTAAGGAGTTCCGAACCATAAGTCAAAGACGATAAAAATTTAGCACTGATAATTTGCAATAAGTATGACTGTGATTAACTACCCATTTTTTTGTTTATTAGATTGAGTGCAAAAAACAGTTTGTTTGCCAAGGCCCTTCGTTGGGCAAGATACTTTTTGAAGTTGTCTGGAGTCCAGTTCCACCCCTAGATATTTGTAGGTGTTCACCTGTTCGATCTTATTGCCAGCGAGTAAGAGGTTTATTTTCTGTTTTCTAACTGAAGAGTTCTCCTCAGCTCTACTCTTATAGAACCCTCTTTGATTAATGCCCTCCTTGACCCCTGAGACTTTGTGAAATGAAGGTATTTTTCCAGCATTGGATCTTTCATAGATTCATATGCTTGAGAATCCTTTCCTGTTATAGAGCTGGGAATCTGCAGTAACCTTGAAAACGTATTCCCAATGAATGCCTAAGAGGCCTGCAAACAGTGTCACTTCAGTAACTAACTAAACAACTTTAAAGAGAAAGATTGATTTCAACTAATCAGCTTCTACCACTGTGAGAACCACTCCCCTCGGAGGCCACAAATACCTCACATTTTCTGCCACATGTTGTGTAAAAGGGAATTTTCTTCCGAGGTATGCTCAGCCTTCTTCAGAGTAATTATCTGATTTCTTATTGCCTTTTCATCTTTTGTTGCACTTCCAATTAGGGTGCCATTGTCTTTAAGCTTTGATTTTCCTTGAGAATCATTGCTTTAGCATGGAGGAATCTTCTGGAAATCTCTCTTTATGACCTGCAACTTCTGTGGTTAAAAACAGAGGTGATGTCTTTTGCGCTAAGAACATGAAGGATACACCTTGAACTCCTGAACAGAAGATCATTTTGATTGCTATTGGGATGCTCGAAGCTTCCTTGGATGGAGATCTGTGAACCAATATTGGCGACCCCAAGAGGCTAGGTCTAAATCTTTCTGATCACCAGAGACTAACGGAAGTGGTGTAAAGGTGTATACAAAGGTAGTGGACTGTGATATTGAAATGGCATTCCCCATTAAACCCTGGTTTCCATTTCCTGCTGGCTAAGAACTTACTAGACTAAATAGAAGAGTTTCTATTCTTGGTGTCCAACTCTGGGTCCCAGTTTGTCTAAGCCACATTTAAGTTTGCCTTATTTGCTACATTTAGATCAGTCGTGGCTTAAATACTGCTTCGTTCTACTATATATGCTAGCCATTTCATGATTCGGCAGAACTGTGGATGTCTCTTCTTTGTTTTGGAACAAACAGTTCATCACGCGCTGTTGAGAACATTCCTGCAGCCAACTGAAGAAAAGTCCTTTTAGGATTAAGTCGTATTTATTGGAAGGAAGTCACTATACACAGCTTGCTGCCTACATCCATCGGCCGGCAGGGCGATTCATCAGTATCTATACACAGCGATCATGCCACAACCCGGAGGCCGGCCGCGTAAGAGGTAAAAAATGTAGAGGAAGACGCTTGTCCCTTCCGAGTTTAACCCAAAACTAGAGAATCAAGAAAAAATAAAAAAAAAACCTCCCTCCCTTCTCGTCGAAACCCACCCCCCCCCCCCCCAGACCAATGTGCTGAGGATGGTCCCTAGAGGACCCGGTGTAAGGTTTTGGTGTCAATTAGCTGTGGATGGGGTCTCTAACTCGGGCTGTGTTTCGGTGAGCCGCAGGAGGCGCAGATATTTGGGGCACGTCACCTCATTCATTTCCGTTGTTAGCAGGGACAATAACAGGCGCCATATGGTGCGGAAGGAATCTGCAGAGTTCGTGAGGGTAGCTTGGATACGTTCCATGCCTACAATGAACCATAGTTTATGTAGCCATCCCATGTGGGTCGGTCTGGTCTGTGTGCCCCATAAGGAAAGAATGTGCTGTACATCTGCTCCCATAGCTAAACCGATTTGTTTCCCTCGTATCGACTTCAGTGGGTACATGAGTGGGTTGGGCAGCCCCAAAAGTGTGTAGGCGGGGAATCGGGGAATTTCGGTCTCAAAGTGTCTATCTATGTCGTCTAGAATGTAATTCCAGTAGTCTGTCACTGCTGTGCACTCCCACAGTATGTGTGTCAAGGTACCCTCCTCATCACAGCCCTGCCAGCACGTCGGGCTATGGTCTGGGTTCCCTTTATGTAATCTGGCTGGAGTCAAGTACCAGTATGTGACCACCTTGATTGACATTTCCCTACTGGCCGTGTTACGGGCCGTGTGATTGGCCCGGAAAGAGAGATCGCGCCATTCTTTCTCCGTGAGATCTCTCCCAATTTCCTTTGCCCAGCGCCGTTGACCTGCCGAGGGCGAAAAGGGTGTCTGCGGACGAAGCATGTTGTATAATTCGGAAATCATCTTCTTATCAGAAGTTTTCGTTAAAAGCCATCTCACATAGCTGGTGAGCTTCCTACTGACCAGCGGTCGTATGTCCGGCTGGAGAAGCCAGTGGCGGATTTGAAAGTATTGAAAGAGGTGTGGGGCTGTAATGTCGTAGGATTGTTGCGCCTCGATGAAGGAGAGGAACCCTTCTAGATTAAAGAGATGTCCCCCTGATTTACAATCCGTACCCCGCCACTGCGGGAACGCCCGTTCTAAGCCAGGGATAAACTCTGGGTTATCGAATAAGGGTGTCAATGGGGAAGGGAAGGATGTGAGGCCACATTTTACGGCCACCGTATCCCACACGCGTAGTAGTGTGCTCGTGATGGGGGAGGCCCTAAGATTTGGTGGTCTATCCGATCGCTTCAGAAACGGCACCTTCCATAAGGAGAGTTTTGCAGCGTGAATCTTTCTGGATTCACTATGCTGTGCATCATTCCGCCATCTCGTGGTTGGGTCCGGATTCGTAGTCTTTTCTTTCTTTCTTTTTTTTTGTTGTTGTTGTTGGCCCAGGTGGGCGGCGACGCCCCCACCATTTGGTGTCCTCGGTGACGTCGTCGCGCTTCCTGCTGAAGCTTCCACCTTGGGTCGCCATCTTCAGATTCTTTTTTCCGCCGTGGGGTCTGGATCGTCGACGAGAAGTTCCAGAAAGTTTGGACGAAGAATCTCAAATTCAGTAATCACCACAGAAGATCGTTTCCTGAGACACCGGACAAGGAGACAAGTACCGGAGGCGATGAGAAGGACGACGAGGTAGAAGGTCCACGACCAAAATCTCGACGCCTACAAAGAATGCGCTCACAGGGGGCCCCCTGAGCGCGGGTATGGACAAGACACCGTTTAAGTTTTGCCAAAACTGTCACCACAAGTACGCCCAGAAGGACCAGCACCCAGTCTGCAACCTCTGCTTGCCGCTCGACCACATCAGCGAAGACTGCAACGCGTGTTCGGCGTTCACCCCGAAACCCTCCGGGTGAAAGAGAGGCAAAGAAGGGCTAACCACAACATGCAGGGCCAGGGACCAGCTCCATCGCTCCCAGACCTGGGCCTCTCGAGTGGAGAGGAAGACAACATCGCAGAGGGACCGGAGGACTGCTCAGTCGTCGAGGTCCACAATAAAACGTTGAAGGAGGTAAGGGAGACGTCGACCCCGAAGCACCCAAGCGACGCTCTAAAGAGTGAAGCCAAGGCCCCGAGCGACACTCTCAGAAGTGAAGCCAAGTCCTCGAAGGGAGCGTTGCCGCCGAAACACTCGACGAAAGCAACAGCAACCAAGGACAAACAGCCGAGCGGATCCTTCGGGAAGGACTCCCAATCGGCAAAAGCCTCCGAAAAACCAAGGGCGTCGAAGGTAACCTCCGAAAAGGAAGCCTCGACGCCCAGAAAAGAAGGCCCGGCGTCATCCTCGACGTCCGAGACCGCAAAGAGGGGCGCTTCAGCCATCGACGCCGAAAAGGTCCACGAGATGGAGAAGAAAAAGAGAAGGCTCGAAGCAGAGATGGCGAGCATCCTGCAATGGAAAAAAGACTTCGACGAAAAAATGAAGCTATACGCCATTCCGTCGAAGCCATCACGCGAAGCACTCGGGGAGGGCGACACCGAAGACATCGAACCCCCGAAAACCCCTGAACCGCTCGACGAACAGGGCGAAGAGAACTACTACTTCGAAGCCGAAGGCGAAGAAGAGTACCAGTCTTACCGGGACTCGACGCCCTCGGAAGCACAAGACTTGGACTGGCAAGACCTCGACGCAGAATCACCAGAAGAAGGGGTAGACTCTTATCCCTCGAGGCCTTCGCCGCCAGACGACATTGGAGTCTACAATGTGGTCGTCCAAAAGGCTGCAGCAACGTATGGCGTCGAAATGCAAGAGGAGAAGGCAAAGGCATGTTTCCTTTTGGAAACTCTACTTCCTCAACAAACCAGGTCCCAGTTCCTACCCATGCTTCCTAGCGTCCTGGACCAGGGAAGGGAGGCCTTCAAAGAACCGGCAGTCTGCAAGGCTGTTACACCAAGGAGCGAAAAAAAGTACAAACACTCCTCAAAAGACCCTGCGTACATCCAAGGGTCAGTGCCAGCAGACTCCATTATCACGGCAACGGCCAGGAAAAGGGCCAATGTGCCCACTAACACAGGTCCACCTCCAGACAAAGAGAGCAAACGAATGGACCTCACAGGACGAAAGGTGGAGAGGAACGCAGCCATACACTGGCGCATCGCCAACTCCAACGCCCTCATCAGCAGGCATGCATACCAGCATTGGGATGAAATGAGCCAGCTCATAACACACCTGCCACAACAACACCAACAAAGGGCTAATCACCTAGTGGAAGAGGGCAAGGCTATCGCAAACACTTGCCTAAAATCAGCCTTGGACGCAGCAGAGAACTCCAGCAGGCAGATGATGATAGGGGTGACTGAAAGGAGACACGCATGGCTCAGGATCTCGGGTTTCAAACCTGAGGTACAAAGCAATATCCTGAAAACGCCATTCGACGGCCAGAAACTGTTTGGAGCCCCGGTCGACGAGAAGTTGACGCAGCTTAAAAAAGACAACGAAACTGCGAGGTCCATGGGAGCACTGCAATTCAGGGGGATGAGAAGAGGAACCCCCTCAAGGCGGCCCAATGGTAGAGGGGGCAATGCGCCCGCCACTTCCCACCAATCTCCCCAACAAGGATACCAGGGGAACAACCAGGGCCAAAGCCAACAGGGACAACAACAGCAAAATTGGCAGTATCAACCCAGAGGACGGTCCTTTCGAGGACGCGGGTACGGACGGGGACAGTCCCGAAGAAGGGGTCAGCAGCCCACCTCAAAGTGACTCCGCAAAGAAACCAAACCCTTCCCTATCAACACCAAGGGAGAGGAGAAGTCAACAGAAGGAAAAAAATAAGAAACACACACCGCAAACAAATAACCACCGAGCATACAACCCCGGTGGGGGGCCGAATAGGAAACTTCCTCACACAATGGAGAGAGATTACCACGGACAAATGGATACTGAACATCATACAGCACGGATACTGCATAGAACTCCAAAAACACCCCCCCGGGCAGAAGACCAAGACACCGGCCACTCCCCGCAAGGGAGCTCGCCCTCCTACGTCTAGAAGCAGAGGAGCTGCTAAAAAAAAAAAAAGAGCAATAGAACCAGTTCCAATCAACGAAAGGAACAAGGGAGTCTACTCAACGTACTTCCTAGTGCCAAAGGTAGACGAAACACTAAGGCCAATACTAGACCTCAGATTCCTGAACAAGTTCGTAAGAACTCAAAAATTCAAAATGACGTCACTTCAGGAAGTAATACCCCCAAATCCAACAAGGGGATTACATGGCGACCATAGACATGAAAGACGCATATCTGCTCTTACCCGTCAACCACAAACACAAACGTCTACTAAGATTCGTGATAGGCCAGAATCACTACCAGTTCACAGTGCTAGCCTTCGGGCTCAAGTCCGCACCAAGGGTGTTCACAAAATGCCTAGCAGCAGTGGCAGCGCACCTACGGAGAAAGGGCATACATGTATACCCCTACCCTCGACGACTGGCTTGTGAAAGCAGGATCATACAGGCACTGCAAAGATCACATCAAACAAGTCATACAAACACTGTCCAGACTAGGTTTCTCAATACATTGGGAGAAATCGTCAACAGAACCGCAGCAGATCAAAATATTCTTAGGGGCACAAATCGACAGCACACAGTCCAAGGTGTTCCCCAGCGACAAGAGAACTATAGCACTCCTGAGGGAAACACGTCATTACCGCAAGGGGCAAGTTCTGACAGTGAGGACAGTGAGCAGACTAATGGGGATGATGGCATCATGCATCCACCTAGTCCCAAATATCAAGCTGCACATGAGACCGTTCCAAGAATGGATACAGCAACAGTGGTCACAAGCAACAGGGAGTTGGGAAGATCTAGTGGTTGTATATCACACTAGAGCCGCTCCGAATGTCCTGTTGCTAGTGCTAGTGTTTATAGTTCGTGAGTACTGGCATCTCACAAAAAGTGAAGGACTGGTCTCACACACCACCTGGTGTCATGCTTCATCATTGACCAGTCCTCGCCCTCTAAAAACTTGGTTTGGTAGAGGGCGGGCATACACCTGACGACAGGGATGCACTTCTAAACTAAGTGGGGGCCCGTTATAAAAAACAGTGAGTTAAAATGCCATTATAGGTGTCAAATTAAATTTTAATAGTGCAGACATCTATATGGTGATTAAAATCAAGTGACCGGTGAACTGGGGATATTTATTGTCCCCCCACCGATGTCCATGTGGTCGACATGTTTCTACCTAGTGGCCCATGGGGGTCCATGGCATTCATCAGGACCTAAAAAGTTGAAAAATAGAAAATAAGGGCTCCACTCATACCAAACTATGGTGAGAGGGTCTCCACTAAGTGGGGTGATATAAATCACTCTCCACCATAATAGGGCCTGAATCTAGAGCCCTAACTTGGGGACACTGTGCCCCATAGGAGGGTGAGGGCAGGGGACCCCTTCGGTCCAGACCGTGTGCCACGACGCGATCTCCGCCTCTAAGCCTATCCTTGTGCACCTCCGCTCCTCGAAGGACTGGCGAGGGCGAGGACTGGTCAATGATGAAGCATGACACCAGGTGGTGTGTGAGACCAGTCCTTCACTTTTTGTGAGATGCCAGTACTCACGAACTATAAACACTAGCACTAGCAACAGGACATTGGGAGTGGCTCTAGTGTGATATACATTCTATGTTGGAGGCTGCCGACTCTCAGCACCCCGTGCCTCTGGTTCCCTTAGCCCAGAAGCGCTCTGGGCACTGTGGTTACACAAAGATCTAGTGGTTGTCACACACGCAGTGCAGCGAGAAATAGCGTGGTGGAAGGAAGAGAACATATTACAGGGGAAGCTATTCACACAGCCAACTCCAACAGTGACCATCACAACAGACGCCTCACAGCAGGGCTGGGGCGCGCACGTGGACAGACTCCGCGTCAGGGGGCTGTGGTCACAACAAGATGCAGTGAGACACATCAACTACCTAGAACTAAAAACTGTGTTACTAGCCTTAAAAGCCTTTCAGAAGCAGCTTTACGGCCAGAGAGTGCTGATACAAACAGACAACACAACCACCATGTTCTACATCAACAAACAAGGTGGAACACAGTCAGCACCGCTATCAAGCCTGGCACAAGAGATTTGGAGATGGGCCATCCCTCGAAGGATAGACCTTCTGGCAATACACCTACCAGGAATAGACAATGTAGAAGCAGACCGACTCAGCAGGCAGACGTCGGCATCCCACGAATGGGAGCTCAACCAACAGGAAGTGCAGCGGCTGTTCCAAAAGTGGGGTGCACCACGGATAGACCTGTTTGCAACACTCCAGAATGCAAATTGCCAACATTACGCATCCAGACAACCGGACCATAGGTCCCTAGGGAATGCGCTATGGATAAGTTGGTCGAACGAATTTGCATACGCTTTTCCCCCCGATACCACTGTTACACAAGGTACTCAGCAAATGCAGGAGCAGCAGCATGACACTCATACTGGTGGCACCTCAGTGGGCTAGACAATCATGGTTCTCACAAATAATGGAAATGGCGCAGGAACCAGCACACAGGTTCAGCAGAAGGAAAGACCTCCTGACAATGCAAGACGGAAAAGTGCTCCACCCAGAACCAGAGAGCCTCAGCCTAGCAGCATGGCTCCTGAGGACCTAGAATTCGCACACCTCAAACTACCACCAAGCACTATGGCAGTACTCAGAGAAGCAAGGAGACCCACTGCAAGGAAGTGCTACATTGCAAAGTGGAAAAGGTTCTCGCAATGGTGCCTTAAAGAGGGACTGCAACGAAAGGTCACAAAAGAATCAACGGTACTACAATACTTAACACACCTACTACACAGCGGGCTGAGCTACTCGTCACTAAGGGTTCACTTAGCAGCCATAGTGGCCTACACCAGGGGAGAAGAGGGGAAAAGTTTCTTCACCTCCCAGGTGGTCAAAAGATTCCTGGAGGGGGCCAAAAGAATAGCCCCCCCAAAAAGGATGCCAGCCCCAAGCTGGAACCTCAACACTGTGCTAACACAGTTGATGAAATCACCATTTGAGCCCATACACAAGACTACACTGCACATGCTCACACTAAAGACGGCATTCTTGGTGGCTATCACGTCACTCCGAAGAGTCAGTGAACTGCAGGCTCTTACAGTACAAGAGCCCTACTTGCAAATACACAAGGACAGAATTGTCATGAGAACGGACCCACACTTCCTGCCAAAGGTGGTGTCGCGGTTCCATATCAACCAAACAATACAGATACCAAGTTTCTTCCAAAAACCATCAACGCCCACAGAAAAGGCGCTACACACGCTGGACGCCAGAAGGGCAGTGATGCACTACATAGAAAGGACAAAGGAATGCAGGAAAACGAAACAACTCTTCGTTTCCTTCGCAAGCAGTTTCTTGGGACGACCAGTAACAAAAAATACCATAGCACGATGGATTGCACAGGCAATACAACTCTGCCACAAGCAGGCAGGACAAGAATTAGAGGGAGCCACCCAGGCTCACTCAACAAGGAAGAAAGGAGCAACGGTTGCGTTCCTAGCGAACACACCTATCCAAGACATTTGCCAAGCGGCAACATGGTCTTCCGTGCACACGTTCACCAAACACTACTGTGTGAATATCCAGATGAACAAAGAGACACAAGTAGGACAGAAGGTCTTACAGCACATTTTCAGCAACCAATGCTCATCTTCCACCCAACCACCGCAATAACACAAAACCGCTACAAAGTCTATGCACAGCATAGTGAATCCAGAAAGATTCACGCTGCAAAACGAATAGTTTACCTGTCGGTGTAGTTTTGCAGCTTGAAGACTTTCTGGATTCACTAGCGATCCCACCCTCCTCCGCCAGGAAGATAATATAGGAGGTTAAGGGTAAAACTAGACTACATAAAAGGTTTAGAGGGATCAAAAGAAAAATAGAAGGATAAAAGAAAAAGACATGGACTACAAACCAATAAGAGGAAAAGAAAAAAAAAAAAGAATCCGAAGATGGCGACCAAAGGTGGGAGCTTCCGCAGGAAGCGCGACGACGTCACCGAGGACACCAAATGGTGGGGGCGTCGCCGCCCACCTGGGCCAACAACAAAAAAAAAAAAAAAAGAAAGAAAAGACTACGAATCCGGACCCAACCACAAGATGGCGGAATAATGCACAGCATAGTGAATCCAGAAAGTCTTCAAGCTGCAAAACTACACCGACAGGTAAACTATTCGTTTCGCGAGCGCCCTATCTTGGAACAGCCATCTCTTTTCAGATTCCGGTCTGCTCCATTCTACGAGGTGCCTAATTTGAGATGCCCTAAAATAGTCTAGGAAGTTCGGGATACCCAACCCTCCTTCGTCAGGAGATCTGTGGGAGAGATCTCTGCGCATCCGAGGTCTTGCCCCAGCCCAAATGAAGTGCTGTACTGCTCCCTGTATCTTGTGAAGGGTTCCCGGCGGGGGCCAGGCCTGTATGGTCTGGAAGACATAGAGTGCTTTGGGTAGTATACTCATTTTTATTGCCGCAATCCGGCCAAGGTGAGACATCGAGTGCTTTTGCCACTGTTGGAGGCATGTCTGGATATGGGAGAGAAGCCTGGCATAATTCTGTGTGACCGTTCACTTGACAGAGGGAGCTAGGTCTATGCCCAAGTAAGTGATTGCATCGCAGGTCTGGAGTTCTCCGTAGGACGGGCGCCCCGTCCTGGGTAGGTCTGCGTTGCGGCCCAAGTGCAAGATCGTGGATTTCCCCATATTGATCTTAAAGCCGGAGACCCTGCCAAAGGAGGTCAATTCCCGAAGGAAAGCCGGTACCGAACGCTCCGGTGACTCCAAGGTTGCCAATATGTCGTCGGCATATAGACTCACCGTATGTCTCTCCTCTCCGAAGGGGATGCCAGAGATATCGGGGTTGTCCCTGATTTTCTGCGCTAAGGGTTCCACATATAGTGCAAAGAGCAGGAGTGACAGCGGGCACCCTTGTCTCGTGCCTCTTTGGATTTCAAAGGGCGTGGAGGCCGTGCCATTCACCCTGACCGTGGCTTTAGGCGCGTCGTAGCAGCTCGCTACCCAGACTCTAAACCGCTCCCCAATGCCGAAGTGGGCTAGTGTGCGATCTAGGAAGCCCCAATCGACCCGGTCAAAGGCCTTTTCTGCATCGACCGATAGCAGCAAGGCATTCATTTTAGTACGATGGGCTTTATCTATCAAGTGTAGTATTCGCTTGGTATTGTCACTACTCTGACGGTTATATATGAAGCCGGCTTGGTCCGGTTCGATAATACCAGGTAGGCGCGGGCCCAACCTGGCTGCCAGGATCCCCGTAAACAGCTTTAGATCCAGGTTGAGGAGGGAAATCGGGCGATAAGAGCTACATTGAGTCACATCTTTCCCGGGTTTAGGGATAACTACGATATCAGCGGCCAGCATATCAGAGGGGATGGTACCGGGGCCCTGGAAGGAATTAAAGAGGCGTGTTAAAATGGGTGCAAGAAGTGGGCAGAGGGTTTTATAGAAACCCGCCGAGAAGCCGTCTGGGCCCGGCGATTTCAACGGTTTGAGGCGGGAGATGGCGCCTATCACTTCCTCAATGCAAATGGGCGCATCCAGTGTTTCCGCCCCCGCAGAGTCCAAAGCCATTGTGGCGGCACCCTGGAGATAGGCCTCCCCCTCGTCGCGCGCGTGCGAGGCCGTGCTGTATAGGGTTGAGTAGAAGCCCCTAAAGACTTCCGCGATCTCCTCGTCCCGTTCCACTGTCTCTCCCCCCCCCCCCCCCGGTGGTCTGAAGCGCCGATATCTTTGCGCGTTGGACACGAGCCCTAAGCTTGCTAGCGAGGAGACGTCCCGTTTTGTCGCCCCCTACATAGTAAGTATGTTTGAGCCGGAGGGCCGCATACTCGGCTCTGTCCAGATCTAGTGCTGCCAGCTGTGCCCTCGCCGCTTTCACTTGACGCCATATCCTGGGAGCGCAGGTGCGGCTGTGTATCCGCTCCAGCACTCGAGCCGCAAGCAGTCCCCTTTTGTCTCTGCGGTCCTTGGCATCGGCTGCAGAGATGGCAATCAGCTCCCCCCGCACCACGGCCTTGAGAGCCCCCCATAGTGCCGTGATGGGTGTACCGGGATTATCATTCCTTGCCAGGTATTCAGTGATACATTTGTGGAGCTGTTGAGACACCCCTTGCCTCTGAAGCAAATCTTCCCGGGGGTCTGCGCATGGCGGGCAATGAAAGGGTCATGGTCACTGCGTCGTGATCTGAAAGCGCCGCTGGGGTGATGGTCACCGTGTCTACCAGGGGCGTCAGGTCAGTAGACCCTATAAAGTGATCTAGCCTGGCGTAGGTATGGTGTGCATGGGAATAGTAGGAATACTGCGTGGTGTGTGGATGAGCTACCCTCCATATATCCTCCAAGCCCCTATCTCTCAGCCAGGCCTTTCCTGTCGCAGATAGCGCCCCTGTTTGTCCGTATCGCTGCCCGGACCGGTCCCTTTCCACGACTAGGTTCAGGTCCCCTCCCATCACTATCCTCTTGGCGTGCGTGCAAAGTGTCTCCGACAGTGACTCTGTGAGAAATTGTTCTTGACCTGTGTTGGGAGCATATAGGGAGCCTACCACCAAAGGAACCCCCGCCACCCCACCCAGAGTGTGCGGGCTAGAAGACGGCCTTTTATCTCTGCCACTGTATCCCCCACCGTACCCTGAAATGACTTGGCTATTAATATGGCTACCCCGGCCTTCTTCTCCGACGTGGAGGAATAGAATTGTTGAGGAAAGGCTCGGGACCTCATCCGGTGCCAGTCTTTGGGGAGGAGGTGAGTCTCCTGGAGCAGGCACACAGACACCCCTGAATTTTCTAGGTAGGACAGTACCGCCCTTCTCTTAATGGGGTTGTTCAGCCCCTTCACATTAAGGGTGAGAATTTGAAGTGTGTGAGTTGTCATGAGGCAGGCACCGGGAGAATGCTGTGTCTGGGGGGAAGCTATCTCCTCAGCCGCATAATGATGGTCGTAGGCCCTGTAGTCAGCCCCTTGTGTTGTGGAATGATGAGCGGACCCCGCCCCCGGCAGCACATCGGTTCTTCCCACCCTCCCCTCCCGTACCCCCAACTCTGACCCGCTCGTGCCCCAAGTTTCTCTTATCCCCCCCCTCCCTCCCAGAACCTACCCAGTCCCTCCCTAACCCCAACCAAAAAACCCCCCAAGTTCGTCAATGTCCAGCGCCCATCATCTCGGGATGTGGGCATTTGGAGAACAGAGATCAGGGTGTGTGTGTGTGGACCAAGTGTCTCTGGCTCCCCGCTCCCAGCCCCCCCACCAGCCCGTGCAATGTGCCGTGTGCTCCTTGCCCTAAAGCTAAGGGCAGGTCGCTGAGGGCGGTGTCTTTCAGAACTGTTTCAAGGGCCGCCTGTCGCTCTTGTGCCACAGTGTCCGGGTCCGGCCGAGCCTCTAGTTTGGGAGAGCGTCGACGTCCCACCCGTTGCCATCCGGCCCCGGAGGGTCTCCGCGGAGGCCCAGGTGACTCATCTGTGTGTTGTTTTTCCAGGCCAAGGATCTTACAGGTGTCCTGGAGGGACCTGAGTTGGTGGAGTTGGCCATTCCATTTAAAGATGAGGCGGAAAGGGTGGCCCCAGGAATACGGCACCCCCTGCTCTCGTAGATGTGTAGTGGCTTCTTTGAAGGCATTCCTCTTGTGAAGCGTTATGGAGGCGAGGTCTTGGTAGAGAGCCACGGAGTGCCCTTGATAGCTGAGGGGTTGTTTCGATCGTGCCTCTCTCAGTATGCGTTCTTTGAGAGGGTAATCTGGGAGAAAGGCCACCATGTCCGGGGGGGAGCAGGGGCCCGCCTTGGCAAGCCCACCCGGTGAGCCCGATCAATGCGGACTTCGAAGTCTGGCGGTTCCCCTAGAATGTCCCGAAACAGCCCTTGCAAATAGCGGGTTATGTCCGGCCCTTCCGTCTTCGAAGGGACCCCTCTGACGCAGATGTTTCTTCGAGAGAGATTTTCGAGGTCCTCCGCATGGGCTTGTAGGTCTATTTGTTGATCTCGGAGGCGAATGACCTCCTGTTGAAGTTGCACAAGCTCTTCGCCCGCGGCTTGCTCTCGGTCTTCAAGCGCTGCAACTCTTTCCCCTACTGCGTCGACATCCCGGCGGATTTCTTTCACCTCTCCCACTACTTCGCACTTGAGCGTTTGGAAGTCCTCGCGGAGGGTGTTGAATAGGGATTCTAGAAAGGATCGGGTGATCGGGACCTCTCCTTTCTCGGAGCCCGCGGGGGTCCCCGGGGCCGGGGGTGTTCTACTTCACCTCTCGCCAGCGGGGGAGCTTTTAGTGAGCATCTCCTTCACCGATCTCTCCCCTTTCTTCCTGACCGATGTCATCGCTGGTCCGCACCGTGGTTTGGGGTCGTTTCTGGTTGCCGACCCCACCCTGGGGCACATGAATGGCACACTCAAGAAGGAGTGCGGACCTCCTCCGGCCGGTACCGCGGCGTCCCCGCCCGGTCCGACGTCTCCCGGTCTCTGGCTATGTGGGTAGCGCCTCCTCAAGGGCTGCCTGAGATTGGGGAGGTCCCCTCCTTTTCTTCTCAATGTAGGGGCCACTGGTGTTCGCGGTGCATGGATTCTAAAAATGGTCTACCCTCCGTCCCCTCTCCGGCGTGCCCCGGCTTCCTTTCCCGCCTGGCAAGGGTCCCAGCCTCTGGCGAAGCCCCTCGTGACCGTCACTCCATTTCTCCCGCTTTCGGCCACCAGTCAAGGCCCTGGCGCACTTCGCTCTTCTGGGGCGCTGTTCTGGGTAAATCCACGGCAGCCCCCCGCACCGGGCCCCGCCACGCGCCTTGCCAGAGGCAACTCGGGCCGCAGGTCAGCAGCCCCCAGTCGAATGAGCGCGGGACCTCAAGCAGGGAACCCTAAGCTCGGCCGCTCTAGGCGTCTTTGCACCCGCTGCCCCTGTCCTTGCGTCACCGCCAGGTGAAAGCCCCGGCCGAGCCAGCAACGTCTCGCCCCTAATGCGCCGCCATTCCACGCGGCTCGCTCCTCTCGGTCGGTGTATGCTCCCCCGCTGAGGCCACAGACGACCCCTCCAGTCGCTACTCGTGCACTGCTCTCGTAGTTTGTACTAGGTGGTGGACTCCAGAGGTCCCTAGTTCTCCCGTCTCCGAGTTATTATCAAGCCCCTAAGCAATTCCGGGGCCCTGCCTTTGAGCAGACCGCTCCTGGGCCTCCTGCAGCAAACAACTGATAGGCCCCCTGGTGTGCCTGCAGCTGTGTGAGTCTCTGGTGCTCCAGCCCCCTGATGTGCAGCCTGCTCCGTTCTCCTCCTGGCGCCGGGGGGGGGGGCAGCCCCGTTTGGAAACCGCACCGGCGCCGGAGCTTTGTATCCTAAAAGGCCAAGAGGGCACGTCCCTCTGCGGGCCCGCAGCAACCTCCGGGCTCCCCTGCACTGCTACCGCCTTCTTGTGCTTGAGAGCCCGATCTCAGGCCTCCTCGCGCCGCCTGCCTCCTGGCGCGCGCCTGCTGGCACTGCGGCGCCTGGGCCCAGTCTCCGTCCCTGTCTCTGCCCGCTAGCGCCAGTCGACAGCTCTGGCCGATGCTCTGCCCGGCAGGGCCTCCGCCACTCCGCCGATCTCGGCGCCGCTCCGAGCACTCCAAGCCCCGGGCTGTGTGCGGCCCACTAGGCCACGCCGCAGTCTGCGCTCCCCGGCGTCTGCACCTGCCGCTCCAGTGCCTTGCTCCGTGCCTGGTCCCCCGCCAAGCTCCTCACCTTGTCGCGCCGCCGCCGGTGATTCCGCGGCTAGCCCCCCGGGACCGCCGTCTCTGCTGTGGCTGAGGTATTGTTGCTACCGGCCTCCGCAAGCCCGGTCGGGTCCGGCCGCCATTTTCGCCCTGCTGTCTCGCGGCTGACCGGGACACACTGTCGCCCTCAGGCCGGCCCCCAGCCTCGAACCACTGGGTGTCGGTGATGTCCACGGGCCGGAGGAGTGTCCCCTCCACACCCCCCCACCCCCCCTCAAATCCGGACTGCCGGAGGGAGCAATGTGCTGCTGCGGGCCGATTTGGGCGCCCGGGAGCGGGGAGACGATGTGGAACACGTCCTACCCGCTCGCCATCTTGGGCACGCCCCAGAAAAGTCCTTTTAAACTCATTCACAAGGTGGACAATACGTTTTTTATCATGAACAGTAGCAATTGTGTTAGCTTTAACATCTGCCCAGTAGGTGAGCTAAATGCAGGCTTTCCAGTTAACGACCCATTTATGATTTTTTTTCGTTTTGTTTGAATCTTTATTTTGATTTTGCAAACAAAATGAAATGTAGATGGCAACTTAAGAAACACCGGCATTGCTTCATTCTCGTTCTTATAATGTTTACAGCTGGTCAGTCATGACCAACTCATATTAATATGTGCAATTAGAAAAAAAACACATCAAATTTAAAATTGTAATTAACTAAGCCTAGTTTGGTAGCAGGTGATATTCAGACATCAAACCCAGCAAGGTAAAGTGTGGACAACGATATCATTGATACAGGAAGGGACACACAATTTTTTTTAGGGTGTACAGTGCATCTTCCCTTTTGGGACGCTATGATAGATCCCTAAGGGATTCCCTGGAGAGGTTCAAGGACAAGTTGCCCAAAGAGAATCTGAAAGATTTTGAAGAAGTTCTCCAAGAAGGAGGCCTGGTGCAAACCAAATGATTAGTGTGGCAGCAGGTGATGCAACCCTGGCGGCACATGCTTACGCACATGGAGTGTGTGATCGACGTTCATCCGGGCTCTGGCTGACTGCACTGAAGCTGGAAGCTCAGCAACTCATTTTGATCCTGCCATTTACAGGAAATTCTCTTTGGATCCCAAACGGGCGATTAAATGGCCAAAATGAAGACGGAACTTGACACACTGGAGACAGTGGCTTGTGACAAAAAAAAAGATTTTAGTTGGTGGTACAGGCCATGCGATCGCAGGCCGTTAGATCAGAGGGTTCAAGTCCCTCAATGGTCTCAAAGGCAGCAACAACACCAACCCAGAGCACACTACCAAGGGAGTCGCTCTTCCCGTGGTAGAGGAGCTCGACGCCAAACCTCTTTAGCTGCGAAAATGCCAACGAAACAATGAACAGTCGCTACCTCCGTCGCCGTTCTCCATTCCAGTGGGAGGGAAGTATTGCCAATCATCTGCAAGAATGGCACATCATTACAAAAGATCAATGGGTATTGAATACGCTGCGAAATGGGTACTCTCTACGTTTTGAGAAATTGTGCATCCTGGCTCTCCATCAAATATATCCTCACCTCCAGCAAAGATATTGGATGTGCTCAATAGACCTACAAGATGCATATTTCCATGTGCCAATCAACCCACACCATCGGACGTTTCTACGCTTCGTGGTAGGGGGCCAAACATTACCAATACAAAGTGCTCCTTTTTGGGCTTAAGTCTGCTCCAAGAGCTTTTACCAAGTGCATGGCTGTGGTAGCAGTGGCTCAACGTCGCTGAGGGCTGTTTGTTTATCCTTATCTGGATGACTGGCTCCTGAAGAGTTCTTCTCCCCAGTGCGCAAAGCCCCAGTATCAAACGTGTCTAAGTTTGCTTCAAAGGCTGGGTCTACACGTCAACTTTGCCAAGTCAATTCAACAGCCTACCCAAAGGATACACTATCTGGGCACAGCACTGGACTCCAAAACAGGAAAAGTGTATCCTTTGGAGCAGAGACTATCCTGTATAACCCTGAAATGCAACCATCTTCTTCGCACTCTTCAACCTTCAGTCCGGCAGGTTGCCTCTCTGCTGGGATCAATGGCATCTTGCATCTTCCTAGTTCCCAATGCCAGATTGAGGATGCAACCCTTGCAGCAGGATCTAGAAAACAAATGGGACCAGCAGACTGCTCGATGGGACAACAAGGTCAATCTCTCCCAGTCGGCAAGAGCTTCCATCCCGTGGTGGACTTGTCTCAAAAATCTCCTGGTGGGAGTCCCATTCCATGGGACACCTCCAACACAAACTCTGATCATGGATGCATTCCTCAACGGGTGGGGGGGCCCCACATGGGTCCTCTTCAAACGCAGGGTCTGTGGTCGACCAAAGAACAGGCATACCACATCCATATGCTGGAGCTACGGGCCGTGCATCTAGCCCTCAAGGCCTTCTACCCCTCCTTTCAGGCCAGCTCCATATTATTTCAAACAGACAACACGGCCACCATGTACTACCTAAACAAACAGGGAGGGACCCGATCTCGCCCCCTATCCTTCAGAGAATGGGGTAAACTACGTATCGATCTCTTTGCGGACGACACCAACAAAAAATGCCAAGACTTCACGTCAAGATATTACCAGCCAGGGACAAAAAGGAATGCCCTTTTGATCAGTTGGTCAGGGGACTTTTTGTATGCATTTCCACCATTCCCTCTCATTCGGTCTGTATTAACCAAACTCTACCACTCCAGAGCGAGGATGATCCTGATCGCACCAGACTGGTTATTTGTCCTATTGCATCCTCAATAATTATGTTATTGAGGATGCAATAGGACAAATAATTCCCTTGAAATATAATAATTTTTTGATCCATGCAAGATTTAGTGGTCTTTTCCATGATTAGGAATCATTTTAAATTAGTAAACTACATTTTCTATAGGGTTTTTTATTGTCATTATTAAATGTATTTAGAGATTGTGATTTTTAACATGTTTTTAATATAAATTTTGTATAGTACATTGCATATACGTATATTGAATAAATTGGTATTGTCCATTTGATGTCTTGATCTCGTGGTTCCTATATTCATTGTTTTCATATTGGTGACACAGGTTTTTGTGTGAGTGTGGATTTCTGTATGTGTGCTTACCCAAAGGGGGTTTTACTGTGACTAAGGTCTATTTTGGTACCCATCTCCTTTGGTGTTTGGGTCCCTATCGCTTCTCTTTGAGCCACACTTGTCTACATCCTTCACAGACCGGATTCAGACCCCAACAAGGTACTGAGACGGCCCTCTTGGCGGTGGTAGAGGGTCTAGAAAAATCGTGGATGGGGGAGGCTGTGCTGCGATCTTTCTTTTAGATCTCAGCGCAGCCTTTGACACTGTTAACCATTAGCGTTTGATCCAGAGACTCAGGGAGGTGGGAGTGAGAGGGGGATTTCTGAAGTGGTTGCAATCCTTTTTGGAGGATAAGTTTTTGAAGACTAAGCCTTTTCTGATCATATGCCCCTCAGATGCGGTGACCCTCAAGGGTCTTCCTTAAGCCCCACTTTATTTAATGTATATATGAGCCCCTTAGCAGAAATTGTGAAACCTTTTGGAGTCCAGATTATTACCTATGCTGACGACACCCAGCTGGTCGTCTCTTTTAACCATCTTGACAACACAATTCCAGGCCTGGCTTTGTGTTTGGAGCAGGTAGCAATATGGATGGAAGGCTAATATTTGAAATTGAATGGGGCTAAGACAGAGTTGATGTTCCTGGGCATACCTCCTATTTTGAACCTAGGATCATTCTGGCCTGCCTTGGCCCGGTCCCCATCCCTAAGGACCAGATTAAGAGCTTAGGCATCTGGCTTGACCGGAATCTTGACTTTAAGGAGCAAGCACGCAAGGTGGCGTCTAGCTGTTTCGCCATCCTTAGGATGGTGCGAAAAGTCCTTCCTCTCCTACCTTTTCAAGCCAGAAGACTCTTGGTGCAGGCACTGATCCTCTCCCGGCTGGATTACGCCAATGCCCTTTATCTAGGAGCTCCACGTTTCACCATCATGAAACTCCAGATCATCCAAAATTGTGCTGCGCGCATGCTCCTGAGAATTCCCTACCGCCAATCGGCAAAGTCAGCCCTGGCCACCCTTCATTGGCTCCCCATTCAGGAGAGAATTGAGTTTAAGGCCTTATGCGTTGCACACAAGGCCCTAGCAGGTAGAGGACTGCCTATTATTCGCACTATCTTGCTCCCCTACCGTGCTAATAGGGCCCTACAGTCAGATAATCAACATCTGGCGGTAGTCCCGAAAATCCAAAAGTGGAGGACGGCTTTTTTCTTACAATGCGGCCAAGCTGTGGAACTCCCTTCCCCTTCAGGCTCGTCGGGAGGCTAACCATCTGACCTTCCGGAAACTCATTAAAACCTTACTGTTTCCCTACGCCACTCGGTGTTCTTGAATGTCTTGCTCTCAGCGCTGGGATGCCCTTGGGTAGCCATGCGCTATAGAAATGTCGATTCATTCATTCTTCCAGCTTCCGGTGGTTATGGATTTTTTGCAAGGGTTAAAGAAAGTCTTTCCTCCAGTTTGCTCCCCTTCTCCCTGGGAGCTCAGTTTGGTCCTCTCCAAGCTCATGGGTCCCCCCTTTGAGCCAATTCTCAAAACGACCCTGCAACATCTCACATGGAAGGCTGCCTTTTTAGTAGCGATCAGTTCTGCTCATAGGAGGTTCAGTCTCTCCTTTTGAAAGGAGCTATAGAGCCCGTACCACTACAATACCACGGGTCGGGCGTATACTCCTTCTGTTTTATAATACCCAAAAAGGACGGTTCTCTCACACCTATCTTGGACCTCAGAGAATTGAATTTTTACATACAATCCGAACATTTTCACATGGTAACACTTCAGCAAGTGCTCCCACTCCTACAACAGGGCGATTTTCTGCCTACCCTAGACTTAAAGGACCCCTATTTCCATATTCCAATACATCCCGCTCATCGCAAATTTCTCAGATTTGTGGTAGCGAGCCATCATTACCAGTTCAAGGTACTCCCGTTCGGAGTTACCACAGCTCCCAGAGTCTTTATAAAGTGTCTGGCAGTGGTCGCTGCTGACCTAAGAAGACAACACATTCATCTCTTCCCCTACTTGGACGACTGGCTCATCAAAGCCAGTACGTATCCAAAGTGTCTCCAACACACTCCCAGGACGCTGCAGTTACTGCACCAAATGGGGTTCGCAGAAAATATGTTGAAATCGCATCTTCAACCTTCCAACACTCAAAACTTATCTAGGAGCCACTCTAGATACTCAAAGGGCTCTAGCCTTCCCCAATGCAGCCAGAATTCGCAATATTCAGTCTCTAGTTCTCCAGTTTCAGCCCACTGACTCGCTGCCAGCTCGAGTGTTTATGCAACTGCTGGGAATGATAGCCTCTTGCATCATCATTGTTCCCATGCCAGGCTTCACATGGGTCCCCTCCAGGAATGTTTAGCAAGTCAGTGGAACTAATCACAGGGTCTTTTAACAGATCTAGTGTTGGTAAGCGGCCTTGCTCATCGCACTCTGCAGTGGTGGAACCTACAAAATTTATCAAAAGGACGGCCCTTCGTAGACCCTGTTCCACAGACGATGCTAACAGCGGACACGTCCCTCACTGGTTGATGGGGCTCATCTTCAACATCACACAGTGGAAGGCCTGTGGAGTCAACAACAAAAAAACTCTCCACATAAACCATCTAGAGCTGCTAACAGTGTTTCTAGAGCTCAAAGCATTTCAGATTCACCTGGTCGGCAAAGCTGTCGTAGTTCGTACCGACAACATGACAGCTATGTATTATATACAAAAACGGGGGGGACACACTCTCCAACTGTCGCACTTGGCTCAAGCCATTTGGAAGTGGGTGATTCACCACAAAATCTATCTCCTAGCAGAACACCGCCCAGGAGTGAACAATCAGATTGCCGATCTCAGCAGACAGAGACAGCAAATCCACGAATGGGAACTTCACCCTCAAGTTCTCCTCCCATACCTTCAAAGTTGGGGAGTCCCTCAAATATATCTTTTTGCCACACACCAAAATGCCCAAACTTTACCTCCAGGTACCCACACCCGCTCTCCAAAGGCAATGCACTATGGATGAACTGGTCCGGGATATTTGCCTACGCTTTTCTGCCTCTCCCACTCATTCCATTAGTGGTTTGGAAACTCAGGCAAACATCCCTCACACTGATCCTAGTAGCTCCCACATAGGCCCGTCAACCTTGGTTCACAACCGTATTGGAGCTGTCACTAGTTCCACATCATAAACTGCACCTCACGCCCAGTCTCCTTACACAGAGCCATGGAGAAATCAGACACATAGATCCCAAACTACTGAACCTCGCAATCTGGCTCCTGAAATCATAGAGTTTGGTTACCTAAATCTCCTACCAGACTGTATGAACATCATTAGAGCGGCCAGAAGTCCTACTACAAGAGCCTGATATGCAACTAAATGGAAACGTTTTCTTATCTATTGCAATAATACCAACATCAATCCTCTTGATGCTTCAATACAAAATATCATTTGTTATCTGTTACACTTGCAGCAGTCGGGGTTAGCTTACACCTCTATCCGACTGCATTTCGCTGCAATAGCTGCGTATCTACAAAACAGGCAACACTTATCTCTTTTTAGAGTGCCAGTAATCAAAGCTTTCCTGGAAGTACTTAAAAGAGTTATCCCACCAAGATTTCCACCTGCCCTTGTGTGGAATCTTAACATAGTCCTCACAAGACTAATGGGCCCACCTTTTGACCCATGCATAAATGTAAACTACAGTTTCTCTCCTGGAAAACTGCATTCCTCATTGCAATCACTTCACTGAGGAGAGTGGGTGAACTACAGGCACTATCCATAGAAGAACCTTTTTCCAACTTCACAGAGACAAAGTGGTTCTTTGTACTAACCCCAAGTTTCTACCTAAGGTAGTTTCTGCCTTTCACATCAATCATTCGGTTGAGTTACCTGTATTCTTTCCTCAACCTGATTCAGTGGCAGAACGAGCTCTACACACCTTAGATGTTCGAAGAGCCCTTTTTATATTACATTAAAAGAACAAAATCATTTTGTAAAACTAAACAACTTTTCGTTGCTTTTGCACCACCACACAAGGGCAATCCCATATCCAAGTCCGGTATTGCCAGAACGATCGATAAATGCATTGAAACTTGTTATGCAAAAAGAACGTTAACAATACCCCCTGAGCGCATTCCACTCGCAAAATAGGGGCTACTATCGCTTTCTTAGGAAACATCCTCATAGTTTACATTTGTAAAGCTGCAACATGGTCTACACCACACACATTCACCAAGCACTATTGTGTAGATGTGTTAGCCAGACAACAAGCTAATGTGGGCCAGGCAGTACTTAAAACACTCTTTCAGACAACTCCAACAGCTACAGGTTAGCCACCAATTTGGGAGAATACTGCTGTATAGTCTATGCAAAGCATGTGATCTACAGCTCACTTGCCGCGAACGGATAATGTTACTTACTCAGTAAGCATCTGTTCTTCGTATGTAGAGCTGTAGATTCACATGCGCCACCCGCCTCCCAGGGTACCTGTACCTGTTGCAGTTCTCTCTTACTCTATATGCATACGCATGGACATCTCTATTCTTTACTACTACTCCATTCTCACCCTCTGCGGCAAACAATCTAACAATGGAGTTGATGCCCATGTGCACTATCACCTACCTCGTGACTGGAAAGACTTCTTCGAAGAAAAACAAAGTGCAAACATCAGGACCCAACACTAGATTGCGAGCTTTGCACAGCATGTGAATCTACAGCTCTACATGCCAAGAACAGATGCTTACTGGGTAAGTAACATTATCCTTCTTACCTGTTGGTGTAGTTTTGCAGCTTCAAAGATTTTCTGGATTCACACAAGTGACCCACCCACCTCCACCAAGAAGAAGAAAGAAGAAAAATAGACAAAGAATTAATAAAAAGAAAAACAAAACTGAAGATGGCGACCAAGAATGGGAGATTCTGGGGGAGGGCGTACGACGCCACAGGTAGCACCAAATGGAGGATCCGTCGATGCCAAACAACAAAAAGTAGAAGAAGGACTACAAAAGGTGGAGAAACAAGTTGCAAACATCCGGACCCAACACTAGATGGCAGGAGTATGCAAAGCATGTGAATCTACAGCTCTATATGCCAAGAACAGATGCTTACTAGGTTAGTAACATTATCCATATATATATATATATATGTGTGTATATGCGTGCTAAGTATCTCTGTTAATGGAATGGAGCAACTGACACTGGTAGGACATGCTTGCGATACTGGTGATATGTGCAGCCTTGAAGGCATGGTCCGTTTTCCAGTTTTACTGTGGACTCAAGCCTATCTTGCTACATTTCCTTTTTTGTGTAACTTTTCTCAATGTAGTCATTATTTTAAAATAGAATTGCCTTCTCTTTGTCGGCCTTTTATTTTGGCTAATATATTCTTCCTGACAGACGGCTGTAATATGAATTTTGATTTAAAAGTGCACAATTTCATAGAAAATTGATTAAGTATGTGTTCGAGGCATAAGAGCTGTAGATCGTATACTTGTGCATAGATCGCCATTTAGTGTTGGGCTCGGATGTTTGCACTTTGTTTTTGTCTTGGAAGAAGTCTTTGTAGTCACGAGGTAGGTGACTCCTCCTTAGGACGATAGTGCGCATGGGCATCGACTCCATCTCCAGATTGTTTTTTTCCGCCATTGGGTTCGGATGTGATTTGCTGCGCTCTGGGTCGGTTTCGAACCCCCACTCCCCCCCTTCAACGCGAAATTCCTCTCCACTCGACGGTATTGTCTCGATCGCGTTTCCCTTTCGACGCGCATCTTTAAAACAAACTCCTCGATCTTCGACCCGGGCCGTTGGACCTATCCGCGCCGACCACGCCTGCAGTCAATGGAAAGGAGTCCTTTCGAAAAATGCCCCGGGTGTGGTGCTAAGTTCCCACACATGGACTTGCACGAGGTTTGTAATCTCTGCCTCTCCCCGGAGCACGAAGACAAGAACTGCAAGGCCTGTGCATCGTTCAGGTCGAAGAAAACCATCTGTGATCGTCTGGCTCGACGTCACGAAATGTCTCACGGAAGCAGCTCGATTCCGGACATCTTCAGAGCAGATCCCAATGTCCAGCCGGAGCAAAAAAGTGATGAAGAAGACATCTCCGTCTCCGAGGCCGACGACTCCGACGTCGAAGAGAAGACACTCACCCCGGCTCAGCGGTCCGTGAGTACCGAAACGCCTCTCCCAAAAACAAACCTAAGGCTCCGGTAACAACCTCGCCCTCGGGTCAACACGGGCAACATGTCAGACGCCCTGTCCTCGGGCCCCGCTATGAAACCTAAAGATAAGCCTTCCGGCTCGGGCTCGAGCCAACTCCATTCCGGTGCCGAAAAGTCACCATCGGCACCGAAGCACCAGACCAAAGATGTGCCACGCCCTTCTTCGTCGACGCCAAAGACAGCCTCGACGCCGAAGCCCTCGGCGTCGAAACAAACCAAGGACAAACATTTGGAACCGAAAAAAGTCTCGGAGCCGAAAAAAGTCTCGGAGCCACAAACTCTAGAACAAAACCTAAGGAGTCCAAGACCCCACAGAAAGCCTCAGAGACTCGGTCCAAAGAACATTCTTACCCAAAATCTCCGGCACCGAAAAAAGTCATTTTACCCACACAGCCTATGTAAGAAAGTGGCTCGGTATATACTGAACCAAAGTAAGGTTCAGTGTGCACAGAGTCCCCAGTCCCCAGAGGTTTGGCAGAGGCTAAAGTTAGATATAACCTTACTCTCTAAAGTGGTAGCTTGGTCGAGCAGTAAGGCAGTATCAGAGGACAGTGTAAAGCATTTGTTGTACACACTCAGTCAGCAAATGGTCTCACACACTCAAGAACTGAACTCTAGGCCAATGGTTTTTTATCAAAATATATAGTTTTATTTTAGAACCCACAATAGGTATCAAAATATACTTTCTCAGAATGAGTTACTTTAGTTAAATACTTTTCAAATAGGCAATAGACTTTTGAATACAATAGTTACAGTTGTGGCAATAAGCAACACAATTTCAAACACAATAATACATTGAGCTCAATGGGAATTTCTAGTTAAATGCAATAGATTACTTTTTGGATTACTTTTTTTACCACAGGACTGGATCCTAGATTCAGTCCTGGGACATCTCCTGTAAACAGTTGAGTAAAAACGTTTTGGTTACAGTTGTGATTTTTAAGGAATATTATTGTATTTTAAAAGTTGACACTCAGAAACTTTTTCCCATAGAATCACCAATGTTATCCTATGGGAGGAAATTCACTTAGCAGGTAAGTGTGGTTATTGTTACTTTTTCTAACTCAGTGTTGGATCCTGGATCCAGCACTGGTGCATCTCCTGTAAACAGTTGAAAGAATGTGTTTTTGTTATACAGGCGATTTTTAACGAATATTTGTAAGTTTGCAAAATCGACACTTAGAAACTTTTTCAGCAAAAACCAGGCAATCTTATCCTATGGAAGGAAATTCAAGTTACCGGTAAGTACAGTTATGATTACTTTTCAGGGTCAGTGCTGGGCACCAAGATCCAGCACTGGGATCTCTCCTGATAACAGGTCAGTAATTTCGTTTTCGTTGATCGGACGATTTTTAGTGATTATTTTAAAGTTTCAAAACTCGACACTTCGAAGAATTTTCAGTGTAAACCAGTCAATGTTACGCTATGGAGAAAATGTAGGTTATCGGTTTTCAGGTAAGTACCCGACTGGCAGAGTTAAGGTTCTGGGCATAGACTCAGGGGTCTCCCAGGGTCAGTGATGCACTGTTGTTGCACCCTCAGCGGCACTAGGGCGGCCGGGTGCAGAGTGTTGAGGCCCAATGTTATCCTATGGGGGATGGGGGGCCTCCGGTTGGTGGCTGCTGGCGAGCAGGCCACAAGGTTGTGGGAGCAAAGCTCCTAGGGTTTAGGTCAGGGCAAATTAGGAAACAAGCCAGCACAAAAGGTGCACCCTCAGCGGCGCTGGGGCGGCCGGGTGCAGAGTGCTGTTTTGGCGTCGGGTGCCCTGTTGTTTTCAATGGGGATTTTCGGTTTTGGTTTTCAGCTGCAGGCTCGGTCCAGGAAGACTTCCAGGAGGAACCAACAGCTGGGCAGGTAAATTGGAGGGCTCGGGGACGTAGGTGCACCTCGGGTTCCTTTCTCCAGGGCGCAGGGCGGCTGGATGCAGGGGTGTCTTTTGAGGTCGGATTTCACCTTACCGGGCCACTCGCGGTTGGGGGGGGGGGGGTGGGGGGAAGGTCTCTTGCAGAGGCTGCAGGCGACGTCGGGGAGTCAACCCACAGTGGACTCGGACTCTGGAGCGCTGGGGGACCTCGCTGGGACCGGTGGGCCACTTGAACTTGGGCTGTAGGCGACGGGTGCAGTGGTGGTTCCAGGCGTCGGGTTTCTTTTTCCTCAGCAGGCTCGGAGTCTTTGTTTGGTGTTTCTTTTGAACAGAGCTGCTGTTCACAGGAGATCCGGTCTTTGTTGAAGGCAGTCAGTCCTCCCCTGGGTTCTGGAGGTCGCTGGCTGTAGGACAAGACTATTTTTGCCGCAGGATCTCTGGAAACTGCAGACGGGCCGGTAGGGCTGGGGCCAAGTCAGTTGTTCTCTGCAGTCTCCTCTGCTGGGCGTCTTCTTTCGTCCTTTTTCTTCTTAGGTTGCGGGAATCTGAGGAAGGAAGGTTCAGGGTGCCCCTAAATACTAAATTTAGGGGCGTTAAAGGTAGGTAAAGGGCAGGGACCAATGGGTCCCTTCCCTGGGGTGGGTACACCCCCTATCCTGCCCCTCTCCTGTGGGAGGGGGGCAGTAGCCTAGTCCTGATTGGGCAGGGCTCCCCATCTTCAAGATGGTGAGAGCCCGGAGTTGTGCTTCACCTCGCCTCCCCCACCTGAGGGGTGGGGTTGGCAGAGGCTGGCACATCCCCTTTCCTCCCTTGGGGTTTCCCGCCAGTCTTCCCGCCAGAGAGGGGGTCAGAACCGGTGGGGGCCAGTTGCTGAGTACAGCAAGTGGCCTGGAGAAGCTCACAAAGGCGGCATGCCTTTGAAGCTTCCCCTGCCCATCCTGGGGGAGGAGACCTAGCACCTCGCCCAGGATGTGCATTGTTGCAGGCCCAGGAGAGCGGATGGCTCTCCACCCAGGAGTCCAGCAACATGTCTGCTGTGTGGCAGCCGGGGCAGCCCCTCAGACAAGACGTGGATTGTAGGTTAGGTTCAGGGGGCAACTCTAAGTTGCCCTCTGTCGTGCATTTTATATTAAATCCCACACTGGCATCAGTGTGGGTTTAATGTGCTGAGAAGTTTGATACCAAACTTCTCAGTCTTCAGTGTAGCCATTATGGTGCTGTGGAGTTCGTAATGACAACCTCCCAGCACCATATACTCTTAATGGCATCACTGCACTTACAGTGCCCAGGAATGGCCCTGGGTACTGTAGGGGCACAGGGCTCATGCACCTGTGCCCACACCACTGGCATAGTGCACCCAGCTAGAGGGGTGACTGAGGTATGCCAGGGCAGTGTGTTTGTGGGCATGGCACACAGGGATGTGTGCCATGTCGACTGTTTAGTTCTGCACCAAGTCACTCAGCCTGCAAAGGCAGGGTGTGTGTGTCAGGGTACAGGGCCTCTAAGGGTGGCACAATAAATGCTGCAGACCTTAGGGGCCTTCTCTTGTCACAGTGCCCTGGGTACCTAGGGTACCATTTACCAGGGGCTTACCTGTGGCCAGAGATGCCAATTGGGTTTAGGCTTTAGTACAGTTTTTAGGGAAGGAACACAGGCCCTGGGTACCTGATTGGCAGGGACCCAGGGCACACCAAGGAAAAGTGCATCAGTTATCAGGAAAAAAGTGGGGGGGTTACTGCAACAGAAACCCACTTTCCTACAGCCTGTACCTGATTTTTTGGATCCAAAACAAAAAACTCTTTTTATTGTCCCAGAGACTGGCAAAGTCGTCGCCAAGCCTCCAAAAAGAGGAAACTGGACACTTCAGAGGAATCTGAAATACCCTTGAAACGAAAGGAGATGAGTACTAACACCTCCCCACCTCCTTCTCCTCCTCCAGCTGATCCAAATCTTCTAATTTCTCCACCACACTCCCCACAACATACTTTTTGACCTCAAACATCAGATACTGAGGATGATCATACCGATAGGGGTGGGAATATAGATCCACATGGGGATGATGATGCACATACCATCCCACACGACGTAGACCCTTGGGATGACTACAACACAGATCCCGACCCACATAATGACCCGGACCTCTATCCATCTAGGCCATCACCGCCAGATGACAATATTGGGTTTGCGCAACTAATCAATAGGGCTTCCCAATACCACGGGGTACAGTTACATTCTGATCCCTTAGAGGAAGATTTTTTACTTGAAACTTTTGCACCCTCGCAAAAGTCCACGCACACCCTGCCAATGTTAAAATGCATGCTCAAACATGCCCCAGACGTTTTTAAGGACCCTGCCAGAGCCAGGATTCTCAACACCAGGATAGATGAATAGTATAAGGCAGCTCCCAATGACCCAATTTACATTAAAGGTCAGGTCCCTTTGGATTCTCTTGTGGTGTCTAATGCACGCAAGACGGCAAACTCACAGAGTACAGGCGACACCCCCCCTCCTGATAAGGAGTCCAAACTAATAGACGCATCTGGTAAACGTATTGCGTCACAGGCTGCAAATCATTGGCGGATTGCCAATGCCCAAGCTTTATTGGCCAGGTACGACAGGGCTCACTATGACGAGCTTGAAAAGCTCATGCAACACCTTCCTGACCAGTACAAACAAAAGGCCAACGACCTTATACAAGAGGGGAAATTGATCACAAACACCTCAATTAAATGTGCGCTCGACGCGGCTGATACCGCATCTCGCGCCATTAACACTAGCCTTTTGTTGCTCAGGCACACTTGGCTCCAAGTCTCCGGATTCAAACAGGAGGTGCAATCTGCTATTCTAAATCAGCCATTTGATCAAGAACATCTTTTCGGGCCCTCAGTTGACACATCTTTAGAAAAAATGAAAAAAGATACGGACACTGCTAAGTCCATGGGGGCCTTACAATTCCCTTCCCCTAGAGGTTCTTTTCACTGCTCCTTCTACAGAGCTGTTCAAAACCATTGGCTCAGAACATCCCTCTTCTTCCTATAAAAGCCCCACTCAAACGTCCTCCAACGGATACTTTCGCGGAGGCTACAGAGGCAACAATGGTAAGGGAAGACGTCGCGGCAACAATAACCGCAACTCCCCTACTACCAAACAGTGACTTCCCTGCCCTTCCCCCCGATCATCCCACTCCTGTCGGGGGACGTCTCTCACAGTTCCTACCTGTCTGGAATTCAATCACAACAGACAAGTGGGTAAGACAAATTATCCAGTATGGTTACTGCCTGGAACTCAACTCTACTCCCCCAAATATTCCTCCCAGACAACTTCCAATGTCCTCGGAACATCTGACACTTCTCAAACAAGAGGTTCTCTCTCTAGTACAAAAGCATGCAATAGAACCAGTCCCCTTGCCTCATCAAGGCACAGCGGTTTACTCCCTCTATTTCCAAAAAAGGACGGCTCTCTCAGGCCCATATTGGACCTCAGACCGCTAAACCTCTAAATTCAGTCGGATCACTTCCACATGGTCACTCTCCAACAGCTGCTCCCACTGCTTCAACAGGGCGACTTTCTCTCCACTCTGGATTTAAAGGACGCCTACTTTCATATTCCCATTCACCCTGCTCACAGGAAATATCTCAGGTTCGTGGTAGATGGTCAACACTACCAATTCAAGGTCCTCCCATTCGGGGTGACTACAGCACCCAGAGTCTTCACCAAGTGTCTCGCAGTAGTTGCGGCCCACTTACGAAGACAGCACATTCATGTCTTCCCTTATCTAGACGACTGGCTCATAAAAGCCAAGTCACACAGCAGCTGTGTGCAACACACACACAAAACAATCCAACTGCTTCACAACTTGGGATTCACTGTAAACCTCACCAAATCCCACCTCCAACCGTCCAGCATACAACAATATCTAGGGGCTACAATAGACACTTCAAAAGCTCTAGCATACCCCAACCCAGTCAGGATAAGCACCATACAAGCTCTAATAGCAAAATTTCAGCCTCAACACTCACTACCAGCGCAAGTGTTCATGCAACTAATCGGGATGATGGCCTCTTGCATTCTCATCGTCCCTTATGCAAGACTCCAAATGCGTCCCTTACAGGAGTGTTTGGCACGTCAGTGGAACCAGGCTCAAGGTCAGCTAACAGATCTGGTGTTGGTGAGACGACCGCACCCATCGCTCTCTGCAGTGGTGGAACACACAAAACCTTTCCAAAGGGCGGCGTTCCTCGACCCGGTTCCACAGATGGTGCTAACAGCAGACGCATCGCTCACCGGCTGGGGAGCTCATCTTCAAACCCATACCATTCAGGGCATATGGACCCCTCAACAAAAACAATTCCACATAAATTACCTGGAATTGTTGGCAATCTTCCTAGCGTTAAAATCTTTTCAACTCCACCTCGTAAGCAAAGCAGTCCTAGTCCGTACAGACAACATGACAGCAATGTATTACATACAAAAACAGGGGGTGACACACTCTCTGCAGCTTTCACACCTAGCTCAAAGCATATGGAGATGAGCCATTCCTCAAAACATACATCTCCTTGCAGAACACCTCCCAGGAGTACACAATCAAATTGCAGATCTACTCAGTCGCCAAACACAGCAGATCCACGAATGGGAACTTCATCCTCAAGTTCTGCTTCCATTCTTTCAAATGTGGGGCCACCCAGAAATAGACCTGTTCGCCACACACCAAAACGCAAAATGCCCAAGCTTCGCATCCAGGTATCCACACCCATTGTCCATAGGCAATGCGCTATGGATGAACTGGTCAGGCAAATTTGCTTACGCTTTTCCGCCTCTCCCGCTCATTCCACTAGTGGTTCGGAAGCTCAAACAGCATTCCCTCACAATGATCCTGATTGCTCAAACATGGGCCCGACAGCCATGGTTCACAACCCTCTTGGAACTATCAGTAGTTCCTCATCAAAAGCTACGCCTCTCACCCAAGCTTCTCACTCAGAACCATGGACAGATACGGCATCCAGATCCCAGTCAACTCAACCTTGCGATCTGGCACCTGAAATCTTAGAGTTTGGCTACCTAACTCCCTAATCTCCCGCCAGACTGCATGAACATCATTAAAGAGGCTAGACGTCCTACCACTAGAGCTTGCTATGCAGCAAAGTGGAAAAGATTTGCAATTTACTGTACAAATAACAAAATCAACCCACTAGATGCTTCTATTCAAAACATCATCTGTTACCTTTTACATCTACAACAATGTAATCTAGCGTATACATCCATTAGACTACATTTGGCTGCAATAGCAGCCTATCTCCAAAACAGACAACACTTGTCTTTGTTTAGGGTACCAGCTATCAAAGCATTTATGGAAGGACTTAAAAGAATAATTCCACCTAGAGTTCCACCCTCTCCAGTATGGAACCTGAATGTGGTACTTACCAGGCTCATGGGTCCCCCATTTGAACCTATGCATAAATGCGAATTACAATTTCTCACCTGGAAAGTAGCTTTCCTGGTTGCGATCACCTCTCTCAGAAGAGTCAGTGAACTCCAGGCATTAACCATACAAGAACCATTTCTCCAAATCCATCATAACAAAGTGGTTCTTAGGACTAACCCAAAATATCTACCTAAAGTCGTCTCTGCTTTCCACCTTAACCAGTCTGTAGAACTCCCAGTGTTTTTCCCTCTACCAGACTCAGTAGCAGAACGAGCTCTTCACACGCTAGACGTAAAAAGAGCGATACTTTACTACATTGAAAGAACAAAATCCTTTAGAAAGACTAAACAACTTTTTGTGGCTTTCTTCCCACCTCATTTTTAAACACAGTTTTTTGAGTTACAGTTCGCAGGTGTATACACATATACAGTAAGTTCTGTGGCACATGGCAAATCGACATCACAATGCAGCAGTACACGAAGGTACATCTGGCACTGTGTGCATAGGGCCATCAGAGCATTGAGCGAAACTCAGGTTTTCTCTTTTTGTGAACCATATACCGTAAAAAAGGGAGAACATTAAACAAAAACAATATGAAATAAAGACAAAACATCCCCCCTCCCTTCCCTGATCCATTGGTCCACACAGTACAGTAGGGTTTAGGAAAAAGTTGTGTACACTGGCTCAATTGTAAAAAAGAGATCAGACTCCATCAGGTGGAGTAGGCAATCACATACATCCCTGGGCATCAACAATAAATTATAACATGTTGTTACTCAATTCCAAGCGAATCAGCCATAGGGGAAAGGGGGGCTGCGGGTGGTGCAGGCACAGTTGGCGACACCGGAGGGGGGGAGTGAGTCAAGGGCTTTAAGTGTCCAACATTTGGTCCCAATCCATAGAAATGGGAGTTTTGCGATGGCCTCGGTACTCCTCCTGTCTAAGGATAGCGCTCTCCGCAGTACTGCACCTGACCATTTCCGTCTGCCAGACCGCTGCTGTAGGGGGATGGGCAGATTTCCACCTCATGGTGATGGTCCATTTTGCCAACAGTACAGCCAGGTCCGCAAATTTAAACTGCACTTTCAATTTCTTGGGGGGTTTATGCAGACCCAGTAGGCAGCTATCCGCAGCCATCCAGTCGGCAGTGCCTGTGACCTCTCGGACTCTGCAACCATTCTTTTGCCAATAAGTTTGCAAGCGTGGGCAAGACCATAACATGTGGAGGAGGTCAGCATCCGCCTCCTGACACCTAGGGCAGGAAAGTTGGGCGTCTGGATAGATACAGTTCAGGCGGTGTGGGGTCAGGTAAGCCCTGTGCAAGATCAAGTGTTGTATATATTTAAATTTAGCATTCCGGGAGACTTTCTTGGGGTATTCCAATATAGTTGCCCAATCTCTGTCCGCGAGTTCTCTCCCCAGTCCCGCCTCCCATTTAGCCCGGAGCGGAGTTAGCGACGTCCCTGAGTTTGCGCGGACCCCCCTATAGAGCCATCGGGTAAGATGTCGACCAGTACCCATCAGGTATGTAGCATATACGAGTTCATGTTTTAGGGGTCCTATCCCGTCAGGGGACCAATGGTGTTTGATGTAGTGGGTAATGGTGGCGTGGAGAAGAAACCGTGTCGGGGGGGACCCCCTGTGCTCGGGTGAAATTGTCATGGTCCGTCAGTGTGCCTTCTACAAACAGCGTTCCAACAGTGGATACCCCCTCCCGCTCCCAGAGGGACACAGTCCGCCTCGTTATTAAGCCATGTGCGCCAGGGATCCCAAGGAAGGGAATATTGGGAGAGTATGGGAGGGTTCGTCTCGTATAGTTGAGAGACTTCTTCCAGTACACCAGCGCAGTCCTAAGCAAGGGGGGAGCTGTTGGCGTGATTTTAGCCCGCGGCAAAAGTAAAGCATGCACTGTACCCTGAGCAAGGAGGCGATCAGTGTACCCAATCTCATGAATGTGCCTTCCCGCCAGCCAATAGGACAACCACTGTAGTTGGCTGGCCATACAGTATGCCCGAAAGTCTGGCGCCCCCAGGCCTCCCTCAACAGGCCGAAGCTGTAACTTTGCCAATCCCACTCTCCTGCGTCCCTTTCCCCAGATAAGGTCTACCAACAGGGAATCCAGCGTCTTAAAAATACCAGGCGGGATGACAACCGGTACGTTAGCAAAGAGATATGAAAGACGGGGGAGCATAACCATTTTTGAGATGGCTATCCTGCCGATCACAGACAATGGCAAGGAAGTCCAGAAGGAGATCTGCCTCCGGAGAGACCGTATTGTCTTTTGTAGATTACCATCAATCAAGTTCTGGGGAGTTCGATAAATTTGAATACCCAAGTATTTGAAGTGGTCTGGGGCGGTCGTCAGCAGGAGGTCGCCAAAGGCTATCGGGTCAGGGGCGTCCCTATGCCGCATAAAGAAGGCGTGACATTTCTGGGTGTTAATCGTCAAACCCGATATTCGTCCAAAGCTTTTAAGTAGAGTCGGGACGGGGTCCAGACTGGTCGTGAGGTCATTAAAGTAGAGGATAATGTCGTCCGCATATGCAGACGCAATATGTGTTGTGTTAAACGCGGGTATCCCCAGGCCTATGGCCTCCTTGCGGATCTTGAGGAGTAGGGGTTCTAGCGCCAGGACAAATAATATTGGTGACAGGGGGCAGCCCTGTCGCGTGCCCCTGGCCACAGGATAAGCGGCCGATATGGATGTACCTGTCCGGGCCCGGGCCGTGGGAGAGGAGTACAGCAATTTGACCCACCGTAGGTGTCCCCCTGGGATACCAAACCTCTTAAGAGAGGACAGCATATATGTCCAGTCAAGGGTGTCAAACGCCTGTCGCATATCCAGAGATATGCACCCGGCGGTGTCGGAAAGGGCTGCAGTGGTTTCCATCAGATAATGGAGGCGCCTAATATTGAGAGAGGTGCTGCGGCCCGGGACGAATCCGCATTGATCCCTATGGATAAGTCCGGGGAGGTAAGGAAGCAGACGCTGGGCTAGTATTTTACTGAGTATTTTGTACTCGGTAGCCAACATAGAGAGGGGACGGTATCCCAATATGTCTCGGGGATCCCTGTTGGGCTTGGGGAGGGAAACAACCAGCGCTTGCATAGTCGTTACAGGAAGCGTGCGCTTTTCTAGTGCTGTCTTGTAAAGAGTCAACAGGCGTGGGGCTAATTGCTCATTATAGGTCAAATAAAACTCCGCTGGGAGCCCGTCCAGCCCCGGAGTCTTGTTCTTAGGGAGACCCTTAAGGGTTCCCATTACCTCAGCTTTAGTAATAGGGGCCTCCAAGTCCGATTGTGCATCTGCCGACAATACGGGGAAGGTGAGGTCGTCCAGGAAATGAGTCAGGAGATCTTGGGACACAGCGGTCGGGGCAGTGTAAAGGGACCTGTAGTATGTGCAAAACGCCGCGTTAATATCGGCTTGGGTATTGGCCACAGTGCCATCCGGGAGGAATACCTCCAGTATAGGATGCAGGGGTGGAGTGTCGCGGATGAGACGGGCCAAAAGAGTCCCTGATTTGTCAGCCTCTTTATGACTATACTGGGTATATGTACTGTAGTCTATCAAGCGGAGTCGTTCAAGGAGCTCCGCATGTTGAATCCTGGCTTCCTGCAATGGCGCCTGCCGAGTAGGGTCGGAGATAGCCTCATTTTCAAGTTTGTTCAGGGAGTCCTCCACCGAGACAGGCTTCCGATGTAGCTCGTGTAGGGCCCCAACAGTAGCCCCTATGGCCACCCCCCTAATCACTGACTTAAACGCATCCCATTCAACTAGACACGAGGATGCCGAGCCACTATTTTCCGTGAAGTAATTGGTGATGGCACCCAAAGTATCCCGATATACCCCATCTTCCAGTGTGAGCGGCCACAGTCGCCAAGTCGGGACCGGGGGCAGGGCCCTCCCCCATTCGAGCAGCAGTTCAAGTGGATTGTGGTCGAACAGCGTTTTCCCGAGGTACGTGGATTCAATCACTTGGGATGACAGGGACAGGGAGCAGAAAATTCTGTCTATGCGCGTATGCAGCTGGTGTGGGGGGGAGTAAAATGAATATTCACGGTCAAGCGGGTGTTGTGTGCGCCACAACACCCGCTTGACCAGCCCACCGCCCAGGCATATAGGAAGTCTGCTATCTTAGTAGTCACTGCGCCCTTCACTGGGGCATGGGAGCGGTCCAACTGCACATCCAGAACAGAATTAAAATCCCCCCCGAGAACCCAGGGACACTGTATCCAGTCTACCAAAACCGCATTAAGGCTAGTAAGGTAAGCAGTCTGTTCGTAGTTCAGGGCATACACGCTGCCCAAAACAATTGGAGTTCCGTCCAGTCTGCCCCGCAGGAGAACATAGCGCCCTGCTGTGTCTCCCCTCCGCTCCTGCAGCTCAAATGGCACCCCATTCCTTACCCAGATAAGTGACCCGCGTGCAAAGGCAGAGTAGGAAGTATTATGTATTTGCCCTTTCCATTTCCTCTGCAGTTTAACAACCTCTGAGTCCGTCATGTGTGTTTCCTGGAGTAAAGCTATATGGGCCTTGCGCCTGTTCAATTGGGCATAGATGCGATGCCGCTTATGCACAGATCCCATACCCCGCACATTCCAAGTCAGTATTTTATACTTAGTTAAAACAGCCATGTATCAACATTCGTGGAGAGAAGGGCGCCCCAGGGTGGCATCGTGAACACAACACAATAAAGAATAGGTTGTGGACCAGGAACAAAAAACGACCCCTGAAAAAACAATCCACAATACTAGGGCCAGCCACCGAACTGTGCTGGTCCAAACACAGATTAACAAACATTAAGTCCAAACGGCTATACCATGCAGTGAATGCAACTGCAGGGGGCGCGGGCCCAGCTCCAAACATTCGCCGCACGAACACACCCAGAATTACATCCCCGCCGGGACTATGTAGGATGATGAACAATGAGGTATGCAGAACCTGGGAGAGAAAGGGTTAGGCAAAAGGAAAAATTACCCCACATTATACAGATAGTATCAACAGCTTGCTGTCTCAGGGTCATAGTTACGAAAGAGTTGTAGAGGACAGGCCTCCACTTCAACCAAACAGGTCCTTGACCACCTGAGGAGTAATCGAGGGGAACAAAGGGTCATTGCTGCCAGAGTCGGACGGCGTCACATCATCGTCTGATTGTTCCGGGGAGGAAGAAATCTGTGTAGGATCGCTTATGGCAGCGGCCACCTCCAGCGCAGATACCTGTCCCATCACGGCCTGTTCCAGTGTTGGTTTCTTTGTAGAAGGGAGTGATCGCGAAGCTCCATTAAGACGGGGTCTAAGCCGGTTGGACTGCGCCCGCGGCCCCCGCACCCGCTGGTCGATGCCATCCAGAGACTGGGCGGGCAAAGTGTGTTCAAGCCAGTCGTTCGCCGCTTCGGGGCAATTAAAGAAGTGGGTTTTCTGGTTGTGAATTATTTTTAAACGTGCGGGGAACAGCAAGGCGTACTTCAGATTGAGGGCTTGGAGCTTCTTCTTGAGCGCCTGGTAAGAGGCCCTCTGACGCTGTACCTGCACAGTGTAATCCGGATACAGGGAGATTCGGGTGTTTTCGAACAGTATCTGGGCATTGTCCCGTGCCTTCTGTAATAGGAGATCGCGATCTCTATAATTGAGAATGCGGGCAATGAGTGGTCTGGGCGGCCGGCCCGCAGCCGGCCTGCCCGTAGGGATACGATGCGCACGTTCCACGCAGAAGAAGGCGGAAAGACCCTCCGGAGCCACCCTGTCTCTGAGCCACTTCTCAACAAAGTGCGTTGCGTCAGTACCTTCAGAGCGCTCCGGCAGCCCAATAATGCGGATGTTATTTCGCCGCGCCCTCCCTTCCGCATCGTCGGCCCTGTCCAGCAGGATGGTCAGTTGTTCATTCAAGTGCGCTAGTTGGGCAGCATGATCTTTTTGTTGAGGCACAAGATCAGACAGTGTGCGGGTGTGGTCCTTGACAGTAGTTGCGAGGTTACCATGATCTGCCTGCAGGAGATTAAGGCCAGTAGTAAGCGTACCTATCTGGTGCTCGATGGCCTGGCGCGAGTCCCTGATCTCCTGTAGAATCAGGTCCAATTTGTCAGGGGGGTGGAGGGGTGGGGCGCGACACGACAGGGCATTCGGCGGAACGCAGCTGATCGAGGAAGCCTGGGAGGCAGAGTCCGCAGCCCCCTGATGTGGATCCTCAGTGCCGGGCCCCTCCGGTTGCTTCCCCCGTGGGCGCCCCATGGCAGCGTGCACAATGGCGAGAAGTGGAAGTGAAAGGACCACCAGGCGTCCACCACAGTCGTCACACCCAGCACAACTTGAAGTCTATGCGCCACCGGGCAAGTGGGCAGTCCACGTGCAAGCAGTCTGTAGGCCGCAAACAGGGGAGGAGAGAGACCCCAGCCAGGAGCAAGAGCAGGCGCCAGAGAGAGCGCAGGCGGTACTCACTGTGTCCAGTCCCAGTCTGTGGGTCCGCGCCCATTCAAGGGGACAAGCGTGGGGTCCAGATTTCATTTAGCGCAGCACCGGTCCTCAATTACGGCCGTCCGGCCGCGTGCGCACCCAACCCGCCGTCGGACCACAGAGCCCGTTCACCGCACCTCCGGCCCGCGTCCAGCCGGCGGGGCCCCCGATCGTCCACGGCCAATGGGACTCTCCGCGCATTGTAGAGCGGCCTCGGCCACGCAGCCACAGGGGCACCACCAGCCGTCCCGTGGCGGGCACCGCAGCCACTCCCAGTGACGCAGTCAGCACAGCGGCGCGGAGGCCGCACACCCGGCCGGCCGCCGGTCGGGGCCCAGGACGCCGGCCCCCAGCGGCCCTCACCTCCGATGACGCAGGGCCGAGGGGCGCCGACGACATCCAAAGCCGGAGATCCCAGCCGTCCCGGGGGTTTACAGCCCCGTCGTTGCAGGTAGGAGACCCCAGTGGATTCCGCAATCAGGCAGACCACTTCAGCGGCAGGGAGACTCCCAGGGTCGGCGGGGATAGCAGGGTGATTCAAGTCCCGGCCGGGAGCTCCGCTACAGTTCGACTGCCATGTTCGGCGCCTAGCCACGCCCCCCTCTTCCCACCTCATAAAAGCAATCCTATCTCAAAAACAGGGATTGCAAGGTGGATTGTTGCATGCATCCAAATATGCTATGCTAAAGCCAAACGCACCTTAACCATTCCCCCTAGGGCTCACTCCACACGTAAACTAGGGGCATCTATGGCATTCTTAGGGAACATTCCCCTAGATGACATCTGCAAAGAAGCAACTTGGTCTACACCACACACGTTCACAAAACACTATTGTGTAGACGTGCAAGCAAAACAGCAAGCTAGTGTGGGCCAAGCTGTATTAAGAACACTTTTTCAAACCGCTGCAACAGATACAGGTAGCCACTGCTAAGGAGGTAACTGTTGTATAGTCTATGCACAAGTATACGATCTACAGCTCATATGCCTCGAACTGAAAATGCTACTTACCAGTATGCATCTGTTCTTGGCATGTAGAGCTATAGATTCGTATACGCCCACCCGCCTCCCCGGATATCTCTATCTGTTCCAGTACTATCTTACTTAGATACATTACACAGGGACATCCTTTTCTATTTCTTACTAACTCCATCATAACCCTCCATGGCAAAACAATCTGGAGATGGAGTCGATGCCCATGCTCACTATCGTCCTAAGGAGGAGTCACCTACCTCGTGACTACAAAGACTTCTTCCAAGACAAAAACAAAGTGCAAACATCCGAGCCCAACACCAGATGGCGATCTATGCACAAGTTTACGAATCTACAGCTCTACATGCCAAGAACAGATGCATACTGGTAAGTAGCATTTTCCTTTCTAAAACTGCTAGGGGAACGCGTGCATGGTCATGACTATTTAATACCCGGATTATAATGTAAATGTTCTTGGAGGAAATTTTTGAGTATTGGTAAATTACCTATTACAGTATAAATTGTTTTACAATGGTTTTGTTGTTGTTGGCTCTTTAGAGACCCCACCGCCTGGATACATCAGTGAAGATGGCGAAGCCAGTGATCAGCAGCTTAACCAGAGTATGGACACAGGTATTGTGCAGAATTTTAATCGGTGTAATAGAAATGGGGCAGTATTCTGATCTCCAGTCCTGATTTGTATATTTGTTAGCAATAATATTTAGATATTTGGATTTAAAACTACCCTGTTACAGCTTTTGGTGCTGTACCTGTAGTCATGCTATGTATTGATAAATCCGTTTAAGCAGCTCAGGGTAATCTACCTGAAAACTATAGACCTCCATCCATTTTAGGGCTCTTTAGAATAATAGTGTGCAGCATGTTTTGTTGCTGAGCACATGCTATGTACTTTCCTGCACTTAAGGATATTGAGTATGCAGTGAAATAACTGATAGGAAATGGTTAATGCTCAGTTAGGTTGACAGCCTGTCTCCATATTGTGAGCAGTTTGTGGCCCATTAGTTAGCGCACTTGAATGTTCAGATTTATTTTGGCGGGAACTGTAATTTTTCATAGCTTCTACCCAATTGTTTGTGAAGTGTATAGGAAAGATAGAACATTTATACTGCACCTTCCTTTTAAAGTGCAGTAAACTATAATTGAATTGTCAAGGAAGCTAGCTACCAGTTGTTTTGTAAGATGCAGTTAATAGTGACTCATGGCTTAAATTGTTTTCATTTTGTAGGATATTTGTTGATGGTCATAATCATTAGAATAATTCCTTGCAGCGTGGACCCCAAAACACTTTGAATCCATAATTGCCCATATAACAGTACGTTCAGGGTGCGAATCCCCATATTCTCGTTTGAGGTGAAGCACTCTTCAGAAGCCTATCGAAACAAAGGTATTTCCGAAATGTAGACGGTAAAATGCTCAAGATTCCATATAAATTTACATTGCTGCATTTGAAACACAAATACTGTTTGAGGGAAAAATGCAGCCTGATAGGCTTACATTGTAAAGTTTTAGCGAAAAACTGCTGTCCAATTAGGCATCCAGTGACTTCCACTACCCATGATGCACCTCACTTGTGGTTGCCTCCATCAGACAGTTCTTTTTTCCTGGTTGTGAGAGAAGGATACTACAACACCTGGCGTATTTCACACATCTACTTTTTCAGATTTTGTTTCCCTTGAAGTCTTTCCATAGAATTCACTGAGTAATACTGTTCTTTCTGGACATCATAGGACTCATTTTTCTGTCATAATGCTTACATATTTCAGGACTTACTCATCCTGTGGCTGAAAAAAGGCAGCTTCAAAGCCACACAAAGTTTGTGTGGTATTTACCATTCAACCATAGAATGTGAATTCTGCCTAAAAATGTCCAAATAGACTTTAAGACGAAATCTGGCTCAGACTTAATTTTAAGACGTGATTGCAAAGGAAGAGAGGAGGAAGTGGAGCTATGGAAAGTTATCAAGCCAGCCTCCACACCCTCCAAGATGCCTACACATCAAAAAGATTTCCCAAGAAGAAAATCTGAAGCAAAAAGGAGAACAAATGACAGGAGTCCTCATCACCACCATTTTGCTTCAAAAATGTCTGTCAAAAGCATCTACGCCAACGTTTTCACCATCAAGGCCAAGGTTTGTCATCGACGAGACTTCGCAAGTCAGTGACAGTCTGTCGAAGCTCTCAAAGCCTACAGACAATGCCTTGATGACAATTCCAGCAAGATCAATGTTTCCGAGGCTCAAATTACAGTCCGTGCCATTATCAATGTCAAAAAGCGCTGTTTGACATCAAGACCATCCTCCCCAAACTCAGCACTCCAGGGATTTTTCCGCCTCCTACACCATACATTAATTCAGTTCAATTAAGTCCTTGCATTCATGCAGAGTGAACTGTCTTTCAGTGACACTAATACTTTGATCATCTCTATTCCCACAAAGAGGCTGAGAATCTATAAAGAGGACATCCCGCCGTAAACTCTGTTTGCCCCTCTTGACTTGCCTCCACTGCAACCAGTTACTACAACATTTCCAGAATTACCACCTATCAATGCCACAACAAACGTGCATTAGCAAAGACAGTATGCATTAAGACCTACTGCCTTTGCCAGTGATTTTTAGCAATGCTGTACAGCATTCCCGATGTTGTACAGTATGGCAAAAGTGTAAACTAAAACTTTCCAGTCAGTTTGATCTGTAAATAAACAAAATAAAGTGAAAGCAGTCGCTCCAAACCTGCAAAAGAAGTTCAAACCCCCACAACAGGATCCCTAATTTCTGAAAATCGTGTCACCTCAGTCAGAAAGCTCTATGGATCGGCAGCATAGACCACTGAGGTCAAAAGAATGTATATAACGGGGAGAAAAATGTACAACAGCATTAAATGTAAGTACTACAGCTGTCTTTGGCCATTATCACAGGGAAATCTGTAAAGGATTGAGATCGTTCATAGCTGACCTCCCATCACCAAAGCTAGGCTGACTTGCGGGGTCCCCCAGGGTTCCTCCCTTTCGCCCCTCCTGTTTAATCTGTACATGCTTCCTCTGATTTGGTCCTTACGTAAAAGGAGAGTTGTCACTTTTAACTATGCTGATGACCTCCAGCTGGTGTTTGAAATTGATTCTTCCAACACTGCAGTATCCAATTTCCAGTCCACCATGAGCTATATTAGCGAATGGATGTACGCTAATCAACTAAAACTTAACCCTGATAAAACTGAGCTGATCCTGACTGGAGGTACTGCCAACCCTTGGAACTCTAATTTTTGGCCCCCTCTCCTAGGTAGTCCCCCTCACCCAGCAGAATCTGTAAAAAGCCTAGGGGTCATAATCAGCAACGATTTGTCTATGAAATCTCAGATTGGTGCAGTGGTATCTACCTGCTTCTTCCACCTACGCAGAATTCGGAAGATCTGTAGATTTCTGACCACCAAGGCCTTGACTTTGGTCATCCTGGCCTTGGTTATCTCTCATATTGATTATGCCAATTCACTGTCTGCATTCCGGCATACCAACTCCACCGTTTGCAACTGGTACAAAACCAGGCAGCCAGGCTCATCTTTCATCAACCTAGATACCAACACGTCCTCCCCCTGATGAAGAGCCTTCATTGGCTTCCGGTGGCTAAACGTTGTGCATTTAAACTGGGCTGCACCATCTTTAAAGCCCTTGCCGGCCATGGCCCAGTATTCATCTCATCTAGGATCCATTGTTATGTCCCCTCTCGCGAACTTCGCTCCTCCCATCTGAATTTGCTCACCACCCCCACCTTCAAACGTAAAAACATGGTGGCCTTGGATTTTCTTTTTTGGCCCCTCAATTCTGGAACTCTCTCCCCATTGGACTGAGGTTAGTTACCTCCTACGCCCAATTCAGAACACTTCTTAAGACTCTTCTGTTCTCTCAGGCATATGAGTAAAGCTTCTGTTCATCATACCATTGTCGCCCCCCTGCTTTTAGCGCCATGAAACCGCTAGGTGTTAGTGCGCTCTATAAATATTTTTAACATAACATAACCTTGGGCATGCACTGACGAGGTTATGAGACTCCATGAGTTCTTCATGTACTTTCAGGTCTGCGCGGTGAATCTTCCAACATCCAGAGTTGGGGGGGGGGGGGGGGGGCGGGAAACCTTAGTCCGTGTTTTTTTCTCTTAACTATGCTAGCCGGAGACCAAAGCCCACTGATCGAGTCCCCGAATGCCAGAGCCCACGTGCTCTCCCCAGTGCGCGTACCCCTTTGCATCGACATCTTCAGCACTAGAGAATGCAGATCCTGACAGGCTAATGTTATAGACGCCCTTACAGTGCTGCCTCGATGCCATGTGAAGTACCCATGGTCGATCACAATGAAGTTTGACCCTCCCGGATGACACATCGCATGGAGCTTACCTCGCCTTCCGGTCAAAGCAATCTCTACAGTACCGAAGGGATGGGTTTTGGGTGCACTGAGAGATACACCAGCTGTCTGCAGCAACACATCCAACTTCTTCTCAAACAAGACTCCTTCAGCGCAGAGGAATATAAGGATGCTGGCCTTTCAGGTTTCCTGCTGCATTAGCGGACACCCAGCCCAGAGGCCATCACTTTCAGTCGTTCCGACCTGGAGGAAGAAGCTCCACCAACTACCAAAAACAGGATCCCTTGAATGAAAACCTCTGCCAGGGTCGTATGTATGGTCAGCCAAGCCTCCCAAGAGGCCTCATGCCGAGGCAAGTCACCCCTCGTGAGGGAGTTTGCCAATGATCCCTGTGTATACATTGCTACAACTTGCAGTGCATTTGCCTCCTTTGGCTCCAGTCAGCATGGAACGTCTGCCTCTGATCTGAAGGAGTCCTCCAGGGGTCTTGACCCCTTTTGCCTGTTGAGTCCTAAGGCTACTAACAAGCCTTCACTCCATTCGAAGCCAAGGCCCCTGTGATGCTGGCGTCTAAGCCCTTGGCGTCTTCTGAGCCATTGTCAACGGCAAGAACACCCTTGATGATTGACTCTGAAGATTCAGAGCAGCCAATCCTCCAAAAGCTACAAGAAGTGGCAGAAGCTCCTCTTTATCTATACCGTAAATTGAATGATTTCGGCAAAGCCACTCCTACCGCAACCACAGAGACACTGTCTCAGAAGAGGAGACTTGCAATTTGAGGAGGAACTTGCATTGGAAGCCCATGGACAGGAGCACCAGCCCCCCCGTCCCCTATGCTCTACTTCCACTTCCACAATGACCAAACTCGTGCCTCCACTGTCTCCACCAGAAGAATCCCCAAACTCCTGTTATGACCCATGCAGTCCTTCTGTCCCTGCCAACCTCTTACAACACCCCCTTCGAGCCATGACCACAGATGACCCTTGGGAAGACTACAATATGTACTCTCTCTGGCGACTCAGACCTGAACAATTACCCCCATTAGGGTATCTGTCTACCCCATCTGCCGCGACGATACCACAGCCCATTATGAGGTGATCCAGCCGGCAGCCAATGTTCACAAGGTGGATATGCACGTCCTCCACAAAGAAGACTGTTTCCTCCTCTATATACTGTCCAAGTCGAAGAGGCAGCAGTTTTTAGCCATGATGGACATTCAGGGTACCCTTAAAGGTCAGGGTACTAAAATGAAATTAATAAAATGAAAAGAAAAAAAATGAAAATGAAATGCAGGTATTTGTAAAGCGTGAACAATGACCCCTAAGGGTGTCAAGGCGCTGGGGGCTGTCGGGAAGATTAAGCAAGCTATTGCCCAGAGTCACATGGCGCTGGGCTAACCTGCCACCGGGGATCGAACCGTGAGCCCCGGTGTTCCAGAGTCAGCCGCCCTGGCCGCTGCACCACACCTCTTCCACAGAGTGCAGAAGTACGTGCCAGTGAACTGGTCTATTCCAGGTTCCATGTCCCACTTAACTCCCTAGTCGTGCACACAAGCCCGCATGTGGGCTTATACTCGAGCCACAGGCGACACCCTGCTGAGGAGGGCAAGAGGCTGCACACAGCCGGCAAGAGAGTGGCTATTGGGGCCTTTACACACCGGTTCATTTGCTACTCTGTGGAGTTTCTCTCCCACTAGGATAGAGCCCTGTGGAAAGAAGTGCAAGAGCTGGTGAAGCATCTCCCTGAGAAGTTCAGGAAGAGTGAAGAGTACATATGTAGGAGGCTGGCTTAGTATATGGTGCACACTTATTTAAGTGAAGCACCTTGCGCTAATCCAGGCAACCCTTATGGTGATTTTAGTGGTCTCTGATAACCTTTTGAAAGCTCTCAAAGTGGTAGCTGTGGAGAGCAGCCTTCAGGCTTTTCTTGAAGGAGTGTTAAGCAGCTTGTTTTACCAGTTCTAATCATGTAGTGTAGGATAAATGAAAAAAAAAGCCCACAGTGTATATATAAAAATATCTATTTATTACACAACACTCACTGACACATTGGTATATCTCCTACCCGGAGATATCAACACAAATACACAATAATACTTCAGTTCCAATAAGGTAAGTATCATAAAATACAGTGGTCTCCAGGGGGAGACCAAACCTTAAACGGAAATGGAATGCGAACTGGAAGTCAGGACTTGGACCAGTAGACTCAGATGAGCTGGGGACACAATGAACTACCCCAGGTAAGTACCCAGGAACCCCACGAAGGCTGTGTGCACAGTGGAAACACAGCTGATTGCCCAGTAGAAGTCAACAGGGAGGTCGCGGTTGTAGTTTTGAAGAAGGACCCTTCCCAGTGGATCCTGAAGAAACCCCGTGAAAGACAGAAGGTTGGAGTCGCCCCACCCGTGGATACCCCAGGAACCAGGATACCTGCACCAGGGCAGCTGGGTGCATAGGTGCGAAGTCACGTCGGAAACCGCCATAGACCACAATGGAGGACTAAAGGAAAGATGCCACTGGAGAAGACTGTGCAAGAGCCCGGTAGAATCTACGGGTGGATTCTTGAAGTGAGGAACCTGCAAGCACAGGGGGACAGTGACTATGCCACTTTGAGGTGTCCAGGAGGCACGAAAGAGCAATGCCCACCGATGACGGACGGTTCAGAAGAATTGACGGCAACCTTTTCGCTGCAGCTGTGATGACCAGGCGACTCTGAATAAGGCCAGAAGCCGTGTACGAGCTGTCCCACGTTGGAAGTCCAGAACCAGGTGGCTGGTGTCCTTGGCAGCTGCAACAGGTGTGGGAAGCCAAGAAGGAGCAGCGTTGAGACCAGCAAGGTCCAAGAGACTTAACACAAGCAGGAGAGTCGGAGCAGGCCCCGAGAAAGCAGGGGAGGCCACTGTAGCAGAAGATTCTCAAGGAGACCCACAGGCCAAAGATGCAGGAGTCCCAAAAGGACCTTGAGCGCCTCACCAAGAAGGACGACCCACGGTGCAGATGATGCGGTGAGGACGCTGTACTTGGCAAGAAGAGATGCTGGAGCTTCTTGTTGCCCAAAGAAGTCTGGAGTGCTAAGCCAATAAGCCTTGGCAACAGTAAGTCGCCGCGGCGCACTGGGGTTTGGTCCCAGCGGTTCTGACGAGGGATACTGACCTCAAAATTGCAGAGAGGGCAGGTCAGGCCTCTAGGGAGTTGCAGAACCACCACCTGTGTTACTGAGCCTTTCGAAGTCTGTGGGACGTCAGAAGCAGCAGACCGGTCAGCTTTGTTGCGGTGCCTGCAGATGCGGGGGGAGTGCCTCTTTCACTCCAAGGGAGATTACTTCGGGTGTCCTTGATGCCCACAAGTCTGGTGAAGATCCTGGAAGAAGGTCAGACACAGATGACAAAGAAAACTTGCCGAGTAGCGAGACGAGGAGCAGCAGGAGTCTTCCTTGATGCAGTCTCGGTTCTAGGTGAAGTCCAGCGAAGTCCAAGTGTCCTGACGGTCGAAGAATGATGTGGTTTCAGGCTCGAGTTTTGTCCCACAACGAATCTGAGGACCCACCCACAGGTAAGCCCTTAAATACCCTAGGAAGGAGGTTATGACGACTCGGGGGTCCCTCCCAGAGGAGGGGTTGGACAGAGGGGAGGAAACTCCCATGTCCTTTGTCCAGTTTCACACCAGAGCGGGAGCCAAGGGCTCCCTGAACTGGTTCAAACTGGAGTATGCAAGGAGGGCACCAAATGTGCCCTTCAAAGCAGTCTGGTGGTGCTGGCAATTGCCCCCACCCCAGCCCAATACACTAAGTCCTGTCTGGGAGGTGGTCACACCTCCCTGTGACAAGAAACCCATTGTTCTACCTTTCCCTGCTCGAGCTTGGCTCAGCAGCATGAGGGCAGAATCGTGCCTGTGGTCGGCTGCAGCACTAGCTTGCTGTCAGACCCTGAAAGGCTGTAACCGGGAGTACAGGGAAGTACCCTAAGGGAGCCCCTTCAGTACATGGGATCATACTTGGAATCGGTGTTGGGGTATGATTCCAACATGTTTGATACCAAACATGACCGGGTTCGGTGCAGCCACTATATAGTTAGACATCTCACAAAGACTGATGTCCACTATAGGCAATAAAATGGCTGACCGCACTTACAAAGCCTGGAGAATCGACTCTGGGATTTGTAGGGGTGTCCTGCTCATGCAGGGACACTCTCACACTTCTAACCAAGCACCCTTCCTTCACGACTGCCAGAGGGGCGACTTTAAGGTGTTAAGTGCAGTGACCTCAGATATAAGAAAACTTATATCTGTCGTGAGGGGTGCTAGCACCAACTCACACAGGCTGCGATTGCAGGCCTGTAATCACAGTTTGAGTGGTCTCTCATAAGTGGCACAATGCATACTGCAGCCCATGGGAGACTCCTACTGTACCTATGCCCTAGGTACCTTAGTACCGTATACTAGGGACTTACAAGGGTACACTAGTAGCCAATTGTGAATGTACAGCAGTATTTACCATACCCGATTAGCAGGATCGCAGTCAGACTAGTAAAAAAAAAAAAACATACTGAGACCAGCAAAAAGTGGGGTTAACCATGAAAGCAGATCCTACTTTCCTACAACATAGTCTCCCAGGGCAAGACCGTGTCCATCACAACCATCCATTGCGCCTACGATACTGCGGAAACAGACTCCAAGTGGGCTAACACAAGCGTTGACGGAGAAAAGAGTGATCAACGTGAAAATAAAGTAGAGACGTCTCGAAACCGATATGGAGGCCTTATTCAAAAGGAAGGAGTAATTTGACTACTCCTTAAAGGGATATACACCCATCGAAGGAAAAGAGATCAGGGAACAAAGACTAGAGCTTCCTAAAATGCTACCACTGGCAGAAGAGCAGGAGGAGGAAACTTTAGAGCTTGAAGACAACTTTGAAGGCTGCTCTTTCAAGAGGGGGATGTTCAGGATTGACACTGCCAATAGATCAATATGAGGATTGCCAGAGTCTTATTAACAAATGCGCCCAATGGTGCATTAAAAAAACAGGTTGCCAAGTTAAAATAATAGCAAACATCATTATGACTCGTAGGGTTGGATGGGTAGGCCACACAGTGAAATCAGTGGATGGAAATTGTGTGGTCCTAATTTTTAAGGATCCCAGATGCGTGCATTTCTTGCTAACACACCTGACTGAAGTGACTGGGGAGCCTGGCTCTATTGGGCTAGTCCCCTAGTTTTCTTTAATCCTTCCCATATAGGTCCAATCCATCGCCAACGGCAAGCACATAATCGGACAAAACAGAGTAACCTCTGCTCCGTACAGCCCCTTGAGCAGATATATTGTTTTGAAGTTCTTTCTGGCCTGACAGATATAGATTGACAGTTGGCCTTGGTATGCCAGGAAAGAGCAAGCGCGAGTGGGCTGTGCAGTACAACGAAGTAATGCCTCATCGGTAATGAACCTTGAGGGGATGGTCGACGTGGGGGCACTATCCACTTGTGCCTGCTCCACTGACATACCTGTCAACCCTAAAACGGGGCAAGCAATTCAGGGAAAGATGACTACTCCCTTTAGAATCCTGTCTTGGAATATAGCCGGAGTACGTACAAAACTAGGGAACGGTGACTGGTTAAGTTTTGTGCGTTTTTGTGACTTTATCTGTCTACAAGCTACATGGTCCCCAAATAATTTTTTTATAAATGGGTTCCGCTCTTTTTGTGTCCCAGCAATTTCATCTACGTCAGGAAGGGCCAAGGGCGGTATCGCAATACTTATAGCAGTAAAGCATGCATCTGTAAAAGCTAAACACATCTGTTCCTCTCCCTGGTACCAATTGCTAGCGATCTCAGGATTGGCTCAGGTCAATTTGTTATTGGTGAATCTATATTACAACATTTTTGATAAGGGTAATTGTCAAGTAATTGAAGATTTGTATGATGAAATTAGTAAAGTTTCTGACAAGAGCCAGCCCCTATGTGTGCTATGGGTGAGAGATTTTAATTGTACTCTTTGTAAATATAGCACCCATCGAGTTTGTGGGCTGGAAGATAATGACAGCCAGTCCATGGCCCATTTTAGTCATTCTTGTTTGGGGAAGCTCTTAATTCAATTTTGGTTGCAAATGATAAAAACAATTTAAATGATTATTTTAGTAATTATTAAACAGTGCCCAACCTTTTTTGCAGGTGGTCAGGAAAGCTCTATTGATTTAATGCTAATGTCTAAGATCTACACTGCCCTGTTTCAGGGTTTTAAAATTAAACCAAATTGCTCGAGTGACCACATCCCGCTAATAGCTACCGTTATCATAAATCCACAGATGAACACAAAGAAAGAACTGGTGATTCAGTATAATCCCAATAAAACTATTAGGTTGAAATGGGACCAGATAGACCCTCAAAGATTTGAGCAAGAAATCATCTCGGGTAATTGTAATCTTATAGACGGTGCACTGGTTTAACAATGAATGCACCAAAGCACACAGAGCTAAAAAGGGCCCTACATACAACCCCCCGCGATAGAGCGCGAGTAAAAATCCTGAGGGGCAAATATAAAACTGTGATTGAACAGCGGGAGAGGGAATTGAGGAAGGAGGCATGCGAGGACTTGAAACGTGCAGGATTCCTTAAAGTCTCAAAAACATTGGGGAAATCATAAACCGCCCAATGTTCACGGAAGTTGTGAGGCAGATTGACTCGCTAATCCTAGGTGAAGCCTGGGAAGCCCACTTTACCCGCATCTTTAATCTCTCACATAGGTTGGCGGTCACTAGTACAGGATATGCCCCATGATCCAACTCAAGCCTTACAGCTAAGTTCGTCTATCACGGTCCAAGAAGTAGAGGTGGCTATTGCACAGGGCATTAGTTTGAAAGCCCCGGGCCCAGATGGGGTGCCCCTTGATCTTTTTAAGCGAAATCCTAAATTGTGGGCTCTATTATTAACTAATATTTTTAAAACAGCCATTATAGGACCAATGCCTGTGTCCTGGAAAGAGGCGATGATAGTCCCCATTTTTAAAAAGGGGGACTGGAATGACCCAGTTTGTTATAGACCCATATCATTGATTAACGTAACAGTTAAGGTCTTGAGCAGGGTCCTCCAAGCATGTCTAGAAGAATGGGCATCTACAAATGGGGTCCAAAACTGTTTTAGAAGGGGCATGGGTACGACCGAACAATGCCTCAACTTGTCCCTGATTGTCAGTAAGCACACGAAGTCCATGAAGAGCTCTATGCATCTTGCCTTCGTGGACTTATCCAGTGCCTTTGATACTGTCAATCGGGACAAACTGTGGACCATGATGGAAGACATGGGTGTAGAAAAAGCGTTAGTAGTCCTCCTACGGAGACTTCACACAAACACATTGGTTACCGTAAGATATGGCAGCAAGGGGGAAAAAAACACAACCCATCATTTCTACTGAAGGGGTTCGTCAAGCCTGCATCTTAGCCCCGTTTTTATTTCTCATCTATACCAATGGGCTTGACGCTTTCTTACTAAAAAGAGAGCTTGACTTTCCGAGAATTGGCAGGAAATTTGTACCTCTCCTCTCATATGCAGAAGATACAGTTTTGCTGGTGAAGACTGTTATGGGTCTTCAGAAAGCCCTCCATGCCTTCGCAGGATTTAGGACATCCCTTGAATTAAAAGTCAATACTATTAAATCATACATCATGGTATGTGGTCAACGCACCACAAAAACCAAAACGTTTGTGATGCAGGGAAAGGTGATAGAAAAAGTTAGGAATTTTTCTTACTTGGGCAATCTATTCAACACTACCGTCAGAGCGCAGCAGACCAGTAGGGCCGCTGATGCGCTCTTTCGGTTTGCATCTAAGTTGGGGCAAAAACCAGTTAAATAATTACTAACTCTTTACAGAGCTAAATGCCTCCCTATTGCCATCTGTGGGTCAGGTGTATGGGGATATAATAGTTGCCTTCAGCTTCAAGTAGTAGAAAATAATTTTTTTAAAAGACTTCTGTTGGTACCAAAAAGCACCTTTACAACATTCTTCCATACAGAATTGGGCATAGATCTTATAGATCTGATGATTGGAGGACTTGGCGTTCTTAAGAGACATCATTATGGATTGCTTTACTACCCGTAGAGCCGATAAGATCCCCTGGCTTCACTTTCTGAAAGACCGGTATTATGAGCTAGGACTAGGGCACTTTTTTGAAAATCACCATAACATTCCCCCAAATGCTAAAGACCTTATTAAACAGGCCTCTTTAAATATGGCCAACTTGTGTAAGCCACATCCTCCAGGTCATTTGGGAGCCCCCCATCCTGATACGGCCATCCCACAGTTTTATTTAACCTTTTCCACTAATGTCCAGACTAGATTTTATTTTACTAGATTTCGGGCAGGCACTGTGCCCTTTTTGCTAGCGTTCCCGCGCCAAGGAGGATGGTCGGATAAGCTCACGCCATGCCCCTGGGACAATATATTTAAGCAAAGCACGTTGCACTTTGTATTATTCTGTGCACTTTATAAGTCAGTGAGAGTTAGATTTCTGCTACCATTATTGCAAAAGCTCCAACCATGTTTGTTTAGCGAGGGTTTTAGCTGTCTACACTCCTTGGCTTCTACTAATATTTGTGTTGCGGCAGCAAACTTCTTTAGGGGCGCAGCTGGTATCAGAAAGCGATATGAGCAAAATCAGTTCTAGATAAGGACTGGTTTTTATGTTTTGATATCTAATGATGGTTTTAAGGTCTTTTTTTGGTTTAATTGTATTATTTTAGTGACTCATTTTATGTACTTTAATGACACTCCAGAATCACGCCAGGCCGGAAATAGTATAGCAACTCGGATGACTGAGCGGACCCTATAGTGGCCTTTTTCTGGTTTTCATTTTGAGATTTTTTTGTCACCCAGGTGTTGATTACAAAAGTAGGGTCCCATCCTACAGCATAAATAAGATAAACCTCATATCATGTTTTAGCTGGTATGGAATGTTATTATGTTTGATGTGTTTTATCTGGTATGGATTATTATTTTTAACGAGGTTTTTTAATGTATTGTAAATTTTATTATGAGTTCTTTTATGGTTCATCGAACCGAAATAAAGCTTATTTGACTGACTGACACCGCTGACGAAGTTTGGCATGACATTGATTCCAACTCACCAGAGGATAGCATAGACGGCCTACCCTTTGAGGCCATCACCACCCAACGACATTTCAGTCTACTTTGTGTTTGTCAAAAGGTCGGCAGACACCAATGTGTTCTACCACAGGAGAGAAGCCTTCAGGGAGTCAACCGCGGCAAAGGCAGTTCTCTCGTAGGGGATTTCCATGTATAGTCATAAGTGATGAATAGTCCCGCCCATGCGTGGGGACCCTGGAGCACTTTCTCCAATATATGTTCTTAAGTGATAACGTTCGCCTTTCTTCTGGAAGGCCTTGAAAAGTCACTTAGTCATAATGCAGCCTAGGGGTAGGCTACAGTGGTCAGAGTTCTTCACCTTGGAACGGTAAAAGAAAAGACTGTGATTACATGTGCTCGCAGAATATATATTCTTTGTAATGGCACAGAAAAAGAACCTTTACAAACCCTTTTGCTATGAAAAGACAGACATGAAGTGCAGGGCCATGTAGCCCATCGGCTGCCATTATAAGTGAAGAAAAATAAAGCTGTGCCTTTAAGAGTAGAGAGGCCACCAATATCCCATCATGCTTAGCCAGAGGCAATTTACCTCAGTTCTTTTTGAAGGCTACATTAAAATGATAATAACGGAGCATGAGATTATTTATCCACTCCACCGGGGAGGAGGGAGGGCTGTGAGAAAGTGCCCTGTTTCTGCATGGTTGCCCCCACTTTTTGCTGAATTGCTGATGTGCTTTGACTGAGTGTGCCCTGGGCTCCTGCCAATCAGGTGCCCAGGGCCTATGTTCTTTCCCTAAAATCTGCATTAAAAATCAAACCCAATTGGCATCTCTGGCCACAGGTCATCCCCTGGTAAATGGTACCACAGGTACCCAAGGCACTGTGACCAGGGAAGACCTCTAAGAGCTGCAGCACTTATTGTGCCACCCTTAGAGGTCCTGTACCTTTACACTCACACACTGCCTTTGCAGGCTGCGTGTTTTGGTTCAGAACAAAGTGAAGAGTCGACATGGCACACATTCCTGTGTGCCATGCCTACAACCCATTGCCCTGGCATAGATCCGTCCCCCTCTAGCTGGGTGTACTATACCAGTGGTGAGGGTACAGGTGCATGAACACTGTACCCCTACAGTGTCTAAGTCCATTCTTAGACATTGTAAGTGCAGTGCTGCCATTAAGAGTATATAGTGCTGGGAGTTTGTTGTTACGAACTCCACAGCACCATAATGGCAACACTGAAAACTGAGAAGTTTGGTATCAAACTTCTCAGCACATTAAACCCACGCAGACGACAGTGTGGGATTTGATGAAAAATGCACACAGAGGGCATCTTAGAGATGCCCCCTGAAAAACGACCTACCACTAGTGTCCAGGCTGAGTGGCTGCTTTCAACTGCCACCACCAGACATGTTTCTGGACCCCTGGGTCGAGAGCCTGCTACTCTCGGGGGTTTGAAACAATGCACATCCTGGGTCGAGGTGCCAAGCCTCCTCCCCCAGGATGGTCAGGGTCCACGAAGGGGAAGCTTCAAAGGCTTGCCGCCTTTGTGAGCTTCCCCAGACCACTTGTTGCTTTCAGCAACTGGTCCCCACTGGTTCTGACCCCCACTTTGAACGGGAGAACCGGCGGGAAAAACAAGTGAGGGAGAGAGGTGTGCCCACCTCTGCCAACTCCACCCCTCAGGTGGGGGAGGCGAGGTGAGGCACAACTCTGTCCCGCCATCTTGCAGATGGGGGGACTCAGCCAACCAGGGAAAAGCTTATGCCCCCCTCCCACTGGAGGGTGGCATTATAGGGGGTGTATCCATCCCAGGGAAGGTACCCATTGGTCCCAACCTTTTTACCTACCTGTAACGCCCCTAAATCTAGTATTTAGGGGCACCCCTAAGCATTGCTTCCTCAGACTAGAAATTACAAGACGAAAAGAAGGACCGAACAGCCGTGCCAAAGCTAACAAGAAGAGGACGCCCACTGACTTGGCCCCAGCCCTATCGGCCTGTCCCCACCTCAAACCTGCTCCAGCGAAATCCCGCTGTGTCCTGCAGCCAGCAACCTCAAGAAACCCAGAGGACCTGCCTGCCTTCAATGCCAAAGACTCTGTCTCCCGTGAACACCGGATTTGTTCAAACAACAGAGTACAGCTCCACAATGATCTGCGAGTTTGCACCACTCTGCACCCGACGCCCATGGCCCGAGTTCGAGTGGCCCAACACCAAGAGGAGGTCTCCCCGGCGATCCTGACCTGAGATCCGGCGACCCCTGACCTGCCTCCAGCCGATTCCTGCAGCCTCAAACCGGAAGGCCCTCCCCCCCAACCATGACCAGGAGCTGGTAGGAAGAACCGACCCTAAAAGGCACCCCTGCACCTGACGCCCCACGGCCTTGGGTGGCCCAACCGACGGTGCCTAACCAACCCCCTACATCCCAACTTACCTCCCCAAGTGTTGGTCGCACCCAGAAGACCTTCGTCCCCGAGCCTGCAGTGCTTTTGCAAACCGGAGACTCCTCTTTGAAAGCTACAGGGCACTCGACGCCAAAACAGCACTCTGCACCCGCCCGCCCCAGTGCCGATGAGGGTGCATCTTTTGTGCTGGCCTAAACCCCCATTTGCCCTGAGCTTAAGTCCAGGAGATTTGCTCCCACAACCTAGTGGCCTGCTAGCCAGCAGGCACCAACCAAAGACCCCTATCCCCCAATGGATAACATTGGGCCTCACACCCTCAGCGGCACTAGGGCGGCCGGGTGCAGAGTGCTAACAAGAGTGCATCCTTGACCCTGGGGGACCCCTGAGTCTAACCCCAGAACACCAACTCCCACAACAAAGTACTTACCTTTGAAACGATGTTAGTGGCATGTGAGCTGTAGATCACATGCTGTGCATAGCTCACCATCTAGTGTTGGGTCCGGATGTTTGCACTTTGTTTTTCTTCGAAGAAGTCTTTCCAGCCACGAGGTAGGTGACTCCTCCTTTCGGTGATAGTGCGCATGGGCATCGACTCCATTGTTAGATTGTTTTTTCCCCGTCATCGGGTTCAGACGTCTATCGCTGCACTCCGGTTCGACACCGTTCCTTCAGTTTCCCTCAAAGCGCAAGATACCCTCGACGGTATTGTTTTCGATCGCGTCTCCCTTTCTATCGCGTATCGTATTTACTTACTAAAACTAATCTTTCGATCGGAAAGCTCGTGGAAGGCTGTCTGGCCTACCCGCGTTGGGCCGACCCGCAGTCGATGAAACGAACTCCCTTCAAATTCTGCCCTCTGTGTCACGTGAAATACCCGCGCACCGACTCACACGAAGTGTGTAACCTGTGTTTGTCCCCAGAACACCAAGAACAAGACTGCGACGCGTGCCAGGCTTTCCACTCAAAGAAAACACTTTGCGACCGTCAGGCTCGACGTCTCGACATGCAGAGCCAGCACACAAGCTCCATTCCGGACATCTTCAGGCACCAATCGGACGAGGAGGCCATGGGAACCGAGGAAGAGCAGGAGCTGGTCGCCATCTCAGAGCTCGGCTCCGACCAAGGGGACGACATCCCACATGGACAACGTACCACGAGTACAGCTCCCCCCTTGTCCCAAGAGACAACTCCACATAAAAAGAAGGCGCCGGTCCAACCCGCGCCCTCGGGCTCCGGTCGGCACCGAGACCGCTTCCGACGCCCCGCCTTCTGGGTCGGCACCAAAGCCTACTAAAAAGCCTTCCGGCTCCGAAAAGACTCCCTCCAAATCGAGCTCCGAGCCGATACCTTCGGGGTCGAAACACAAGTCCGGCACCGACCCCCACCATTCGGCCCCGAAACACACTTCGGATCCGAAGACACCAATGCTTACGACTCCGGCACCGAAAATTTCAGCGCTGAAATAGTTAGATGTGCCGAAAACACCAAAAATGCACAGTTTCGACGTTCCGATCGACAAACCAGATCCGAAACAGAAAGTGTTGTATATTCATCCACAGACTGGACATATCACCACTAAAGTGACTTTAAAAAGAAGGGCTGATACAGAAGAGGAATATCACATTCCTTTGAAGAAAAGGACTGTTGGAACTAACCCTTCCCCTCCTACTCTTCCTCTTTCTCTTCCATCACCTCCTTCCCCTCAGTTTCAGCTAACTTCACCTGAACATTCACCACCACATACTCCTGACAACCAGGATGATGGGGATGATAATCAACCACTACAAGACCCATGGGATGATTACAACACCAATTCGCCCACAGGCAATGATCCCGACTTGTACCCTAACAAGCCCTCTCCACCAGATGACAGTGTAGGCTACATTGAATTACTGGGTAGAGCTGCCAACTACCATGGGGTGCAGCTACATAAAGAATCCTTAGAAGAGGATTTCCTCTTTGAAACCCTCAATACCACGCAGAAGTCATCACACACACTACCCATGCTCAAAGGGATGACCAGGCATGTAGATGACATCTTTAATGACCCGGTCAGAGCTCGTATTCTTACCCCTAGAGTAGACAAGAAGTACAAGCCAGCACCATCGGACCCAGTATATATAAGGGGACAGTTACCACTGGACTCCCTGGTTGTGTCCAATGCAAGGAAAAGAGCCAATTCCCAAACAGGAGATGCTCCGCTCCGGATAAAGAATCCAAACTTATTGATGCTTCGGGGAAAAGGGTGGCCTCTCAGGCAGCGAACTTCTGGCATGTCTCCAACACTCAGGCATTGCTAGCACGATGCCACTGTGCGCACTGGGACGAGATGGAGCAATTGATCCAATTTTTGCCCCAGGAACACAGATCTAAAGCACAAGACCTGGTGCGTGAAGGACAACTTATTTCTAACAACACAATAAGATGGTCCCTAGATGCTGCAGACACTGCTGCTAGAGCTATAAACACCAGTGTCCTCTTAAGGAGGCATGCCTGGCTTCGCATATCTGGGTTCAAACCCGGAAGTTCAAATCTCCATATCAAATACACCCTTTGATAAGGAACATCTATTTGGCCCAGTGGTAGATTCTTCACTAGAGAAAATGAAGAAAGACACTGAAGTGGCCTAAGCCATGGGAGCCCTTCAGTCAACACACAGCCGTGGTTCCTCTCGGCGCTCTTTTTACCGCAAAGGTTCTAAAAATACCTTCTCGGAGACCACCTCCACCTATAAGGGCAATTACCAACCCTCTCCATCTAGGGGTTACTTCAGAGGGGGTTACAGAGGTAGCAAAGGCAGGGGTAGGGGTTCAAACACACGCGCCTCCCCCACCAATACAAGGCAGTGACTTGCCTCCACTTCCCCCCGACCACTTAACACCTGTCGGGGGAAGACTGTCAGATTTCCTACCAATCTGGCAGTCAATAACAACAGACAATTGGGTACTACAAATTATCCGTTCTGGTTACTGCCTAGAGTTCATCAACACTCCTCCAAACATTCCACAAAGTCACACAAACTTTCACCAGATCACCTACACCTTCTCAAACAAGAGGTTCAGTCTCGACTTCTGAAAGGGACTATAGAGCCCGTACCACCCCAACATCACTGGTCAGGCGTGTACTCCTTTTACTTTCTAATACCCAAAAAAGATGGTGTTCTCAGACCAATATTAGATCTCCGAGAAATCAATCTTTACATTCAGTCACATCATTTCCACATGGTAACACTTCAACAAGTACTTCCTCTGCTGCAGAAAGGCGACTTTCTGTCTACTCTAGATTTAAAAGACGCCTATATTCATATTCCAATCCACCCCGCTCATCGCAAATTCCTCAGGTTTGTGGTAGCAGGTCAACACTTCCAGTTCAAGGTACTCCCATTCAGAGTCATCACGGCCCCCAGAGTCTTTACAAAGTGTCTGGTGGTAGTTGCTGCTCACCTAAGAAGACAAAGCATCCATGTCTTCCCATACTTGGACAACTGGCTCATCAAAGCCAGCACGTACCAGCAATGTCTTCAGCACACTTTCAGAATGATTCAGTTACTACATCAACTAGGGTTCACAATCAATGTGCCAAAATCACATCTCCAACCAGCCAATACTCAGGACTACCTAGGAGCCACGCTAAATACTCAAAAAGCTTTGGCCTTCCCCAGCATAGCCAGAATTCGAAATATTCAGGCTTTAGTTCTCTAGTTTCAACCCAATAATTTGGATTCCTGCTCGGGTTTATATGCAACTGCTGGGAATGATGGCATCTTGCATCATAATCGTTCCCCATGCCAGGCTGCACATGCGTCCACTTCAAGAATGCTTAGCCAGTCAGTGGAACCAGTCACAAGGTCTATTGACCGATCTAGTGTTGGTAAGCGGCGTACTCATCTCTCTCTGCAGTGGTGTAACACACAAAATTTGTCCAAAGGACGGCCGTTCATAAACCCGGTTCCACAGATAGTACTGACGGCGGACGCGTCCCTCACTGGCTGGGGAGCTCATCTGCAACATCACACAGTGCAATTACTGTGGAGTCAACAGCAGAAGTTGCTACACATCAATCATCTAGAGCTGCTTGCAATCTTTCTAGCCCTCAAGGCGTTACAGACTCACCTGGAGGGCAAAGCTGTCTTGGTTTGTACAGACATGACAGCTATGTATTACATACAAAAACAGGGGGACAAACACTTTCTCCAACTGTCTCACTTAGCCCAAGACATCTGGAGGTGGGCCATTCACCACAAACTTTATCTCCTAGTGGAACACCTCCCAGGAGTGAACAACCAGATTGCAGATCTCCTCAGCAGGCAGAAACCGCAAATACACGAATGGGAACTCCACCCTCCGGTTCTCCTCCCATGCATTCAAAGTTGGGAAGTCCCTCACATGACCTGTTCGCCACATACCAAAACGCAAAATGCCGAAGCTTCGCCTCCAGGTACCCACACCCGCAATCCAAGGGCAATGCACTATGGATGAACTGGTCAGGGATATTTGCCTACGCTTTTCCGCCTCTCCCACTCATTCCATTAGTGGTTCACAAGCTCAGGCAAACATCTCTCACACTAATCCTAGTAGCTCTCACATGGGCACGCCAACCTTGGTTCACAACCCTGTTGGAGCTATCTCTGGTTCCGCATCAAAAGCTGCATTTAACCTCCAGTCTCCTCACACACAGCCATGGAGAAATCAGACACCCAGATCCCAAACAGCTGAACCTCGCGATCTGGCTCCTGAAATCTTAGAGTTTGGTTACTTGAACCTTCCACCAGAAAGTATGGCTATCATTAGGGAGGCTAGAAGACCTATTACAAGGGCCTGCTACGCAGCTAAGTGGAAGCGATTTGTTGTTTATTGTGGTAACAATCATATCAACCCTCTTGATGCTTCCATACAGAACATCATCTGCTATCTGTTACACTTGCAACAGTCAGCGTTGGCTTACACCTCCACCAGACTACACCTAGCGGCAATAGCTGCATATCTACAAAATAGACAGCATTTGTCGTTGTTTAAAGTACCAGTGATCAAAGCCTTCATGGAAGGACTAAAAAGAGTCATCCCACCTAAACTTCCACCTGCTATTGTGTGGAATCTTAACATAGTCCTCACAAGATTAATGGGCCCACCTTTTGAGCCCATGTACAAATGCGAACCTTAGTTCCTCTCCTGGAAAACCGCTTTCCCTATTGCAATCACTTCTTTAAGGAGAGTGAGTGAATTACAGGCATTAACCATACAAGAACCATTTTTCCAACTACATAGAGACAAAGTGGTTCTTCGTACCAATCCTAAATTTTTACCTAAGGTAATATCTGCATTTCATATAAATCAGTCGGTAGAATTACCTGTATTCTTCCCTCAACCTGATTTAGTGGCAGAACGAGCTTTACACACCTTAGATGTTAGAAGAGCACTCTTGTACTACTTTGAAAGAACAAAATCTTTTCTTAAAACAAAACAACTTTTTGTTGCTTTTCCGCCACCACACAAGGGCAATCCTATTTCCAAATCGGGTATTGCTAGGTGGATTGTTAAGTGCATTCAAACCTGCTATACAAAAGCAAATAGAACTTTAACTGTACCCCCTAGGGCACATTCCACTCGCAAGCTAGGGGCCACTGGCTTTTTTGGGAAACATTCCCATAGTTTACATTTGCAAAGCTGCAACATGGTCTACACCACACACATTCACTAAACACTATTGTGTAGATGTGTTAGCGAGACAACAAGCCAATGTGGGTCAAGCAGTACTTAAGACACTATTTCAGACAACTCCAACAGCTACAGGTTAGCCACCGCTTTGGGAGGATACTGCTATAAAGTCTATGCACAGCATGTGATCTACAGCTCACATGCCTCGAACGGATAATGTTACTTACCCAGTAAGCATCTGTTCTTGGCATGTAGAGCTGTAGATACACATGCGCCCACCCACCTCCCCGGATACCTGTATCTGCTGTAGTTCTCTATTTAATTTACATACATACATACGCATGGACATCTCTATTCTTTACTACTACTCCATTCTCACCCTCTGCGGCAAACAATCTAACAATGGAGTCGATGCCCATGTGCACTATCACCGAAAGGAGGAGTCGCCTACCTCGTGACTGGAAAGACTTCTTCGAAGAAAAACAAAGTGCAAACATCCGGACCCAACACTAGATCGTGAGCTTTGCACAGCATGTGAATCTACAGCTCTACATGCCAAGAACAGATGCTTACTGGGTAAGTAACATTATCCTTCTTACCTGTTGGTGTAGTTTTGCAGCTTCAAAGATTTTCTGGATTCACACAAGTGACCCACCCACCTCCACCAAGAAGAAGAAAGAAGAAAAATAGACAAAGAATTAATAAAAAAGAAAAACAAAACTGAAGATGGCGACCAAGAATGGGAGATTCTGGGGGAGGGTGTACGACGCCACAGGTAGCACCAAATGGAGGATCTGTCGATGCCCAACAACAAAAAGTAGAAGGACTACAAAAGGTGGAGAATTCCAGACCCAACCACTAGATTGTGGAATAATGTACAGCATGTGAATCCAGAAAATTCATCCTGTTGCAAAACTACACCTACAAGTAAGAAACTATTTCGTTTTCACATGCATCACTTTAGTATCCAATCAAAAAAACAAAGTGGGAAGTTATGAATCTTTTTCATTAGACCTTCACAGAATTTTACTTCTGAGCAGTTTTATTTGAGAGACTGGAATGATTGTCAGGGTGTCTCTGTGGACACTTCACACACTGAGGGTGTGTGTGCATTTTGGAAAAGTGGTTTTCTGTAGTTTTAGTAATCTAATCTGTCCGGTGTGTGGCTTGTTAGTATGGGTTTGTTTTAACAAATAATTAGTAAAGGGAACTTCAGTTGAAATATAGAAATATGATGTTTCTTTATGCAGAGACTAAGCATGCTCTTTTGAAATTCACTCGTCCTCTGTAGTTGTGTTTAATGATAGAACTAAAATCATGGCAAAGGTTAGGTGTTCTATAAATGCTCTTTTATGAACATCTACCTTTTTTTTGCTTTACAGCCACTGACCACCTCTTTGACAAAATAACATTTAATTTGAGAGAGAGAATAAATTGTGGTGTAGTTTTCTTTATAGCCATGACTATTAGCTGAGTTAATAAGTAACATTGTTTTTTTTTTCCTCAACAGGGTCTCCAGCAGAACTGTCTCCGAGTACTCTGTCTCCTGTCAATCATAGCCTGGGTGAGCCTCAGTCACTCTACAGTTTTATTTGTACTCTTACCATAATCCTAATTTGTGTAGAGGCGTAATGGTATGTTGTGACATGTCAGAATAAAATCGGTACGTTGAGGTTCTTAACCTCACACAGTTAGTCCCTTGATTAGATCAGGATAGTTCTGTGCTTATTTTTTTCCTTCCTCTGCATCAGACTGCTTCATTCTATGATGCTTGTATACAGAAATAAAGGCAAATTAGTCACTTGATGTCCTTGACTAGAGAAAAATGAGGTAATTGCTATATGTAGTAAAACAATAGTCACTGTTGCAGGTAATATAGCTGTCACAGAGCAGAGGAAGAAAAGAAGGCGGCTACAAAAAGGACCTTGTTTAAAGAAGTGGCACAGCGTGATTTATATATTTTTTAAATCACCCCCCCCCCACGCCACCCAACTCTTTAAAAAAATAATTAATATCTTTATCATTGTTCCTGAAATAGTATTAGGTTGTTACGGTTGTAGATCTCAATTGATAGTTATACACCATGAATTGTCTTGGCTTTTACAAAATGTTGGCAATGTGCTGCTTTAAAAAACATGCTCTGCATACTCCTGCTATTTAGTGTTGGGTGTGTGCACTGCAAGGTTTCGTTTGAAACTGAAAGCTCCATTTCGAAGTCACCTGTGATTACCACTGCTGTGCACCCTCCCTTACTTCAGACAGACTGGCAATGCAGTCATTTAATGCCCTTTTTCCTGGTGGTGGTGCTAAAGTCACACCCTCTGGCACATGGCATGTGAGATTCTTCCTGAACTACCTTTGTGTTGCCATCGCTCAAGAGGTCTAAAATGGACAAGGCGCGCAGCTTTCAGATTCTATTTTCTGTCTTAGACATCACTGACTCGATTGCTCGTACAGTGGGCACCATTGCCTTTATCAGGCCTAGATGCACTTTACCAAATTTTCCGAGTACTTCTAGACATCATTAATTGATATGCCCTTTGATGGGCCCTGATCTTTTGGGCAAAAAGCTAATGTGAGTGTGGAGCATTTCAAAACTAGCTGACATAAGACTCGCTCCTTAGGATTACTGTCCCCAGCCCACCAGTTCCACCAACCGTTTACGAAGTATACAAAGCTCAGAGGCTACTCTAGGGGCCTTGCTTTCTGGCAGCAGCGCCCATCGCAGTCCATCCAGCAACCAGCATATACTTTTTGTGGCCGTTGAGGGAGAGGCAGTACCATATATCAAGGACAGCAGCACTATTCCTCTTAATCTCCAGTCAACACTTCAAATATCCTTTAGTTTGCCCTCGTACAGACATCAAGGGCCGCGAGGGGTCCAGTGTGACATTGCCTCCCCTACTGGTCTTCAATCACTTCAGACTAAGTCTTCAAGATTCTCTTTCTGGACACCCCTCTTCATGTACCCCCTCCTTTTGCACCCAGATGATGACAAACTGTGCCAGAATCGTTTTTTAAAGAAGTGTTGATGTTGTTCATCAAGAGGGTTATAAAGCTTGTTCCCAAGATATGGAGCATGAACTTGACTATATCCTGACCCCCAAGAAGGATTAAGCTTCAAGACAGATCCTAGACCTTAAGATTACTCAGTTATTTTTTTTTCAAGTAAAGGAAGTTCAAAATGAAGAGACTCATGCATGTTATGCTAGCCTCGGACCAAGCAGTATTAATGGTATCCGGACCTGGAGCACTCTAACTTTCATGTATCAGTCCTGCTATTGAAAGTATCTCCACTTTGTGGTGGAATCAGACCACTTCAATTCATTGTTCTGCCTTTTGACCTTTCTTTTGGCCCCTCCATTCTTCACAAAGATAATGTTGCAATAGTCGTTGCCCCTCTTCACAGGTCAGTATTTCCGTACCTTGACAACAATTTGTTGAATGAGATCCTGCCTCAGCTAGTCTTTGACCACCTGCACAAGACTGTGCCATTTTTGTCCATTCAGATTTTCCTTGAAGTTTCATCTTCTACCATCCACGAGGCTGCCCTTTACTGGAACCATTTTGGACACTGGTTTCTTAACTTCTTTCCACCTCCACCATGGGTGGAGGACATTCAGGCTATTATCCTTGTGTTTCTGGTAAGAGCCACTATTCCATCCTTGATGATTCTGAGGCTTATGGGCCTGTTAACATCTTGCATCTTGTTGGTGCTCAGGGTCAGTGATCTAAGCAGACTCTTCAGTTGAACCTGTTCCTGTAGTGGGCCAACACTGGGGAAACCTTTGACAGAATCTATGTCACCGACTTGGTGGTTGAGGACCACTGGAAAGCTAGATCTATTGAATTTTTCAATGCTTGTTCTCCATTTGCACGAGGGCTACAGGTAGTCCTGCCGGGGCATGTCTGCCAAAAGTAAATGTTATTGAGGCACTTGGCTCACTGCTTCTTTTTCCCAACACTAACCCTCCCGCCAAACTACCCGACCCTAGCCCCACCCCTATCCTGAATAGGGGCTGCCTTGTGAGCATCCCCATGGAACTGAAGGTGATGAAGTCCCACCTCCAAAACAATGTATAGAGCTCTGGAGTTCCTTTTTTCTTGAGGTGGGACTTGGGCTCCTGTACACCTTTTTATCTCTGCCTCTGAATACCACAGATGCTGAGAAAAAAAAAAAAAAAGTCCGGCAGGACAAAGCTCTGCATTTGACTCCGAGGGGCTGCCACTGAGTGTGTGCCCTCCGCTTCGACTGCCTCTTCGGGGCGATCTGCTGTCCCAGCAGCAGGGCCAACTTTTACACCCAAATCTATATAATCTACACCTCCATGCCTGAAGAGTGGGCGTAAGGAACGAAGGGGTTTTGATCCATTAATGGTGGTGGTGGCGGTGGCTGTCAGTTTGGCTGCTTGCCGCCCCTCCTAGTCTGTATATTCTGGCAGTTGGACTAAATTTGTATCATGATATGAAAAGATGCAAGTAGACCCACTACAGGCAAAACTGTCTTATGTTTTGTTTGCTTTGTCTAGGGCTCGGCAAAGCTTTGCTGTGGGCACAGATAAGACACCTTCGGCCTTTCTTTTTTTGCCTGATAAGCCTTCATTATGCAGTTACGTGATTTATTTTAAAAGGACTTTTATATGCGTTTCTGCTGCTCCTTTCTTTATGCCGCAATAGGACTGTAGGAAGCTGGCTCTCTATATGATATATTAAAATGAGATATATTGTGTAAACAGTCCAGGGGTTCCCTTATAAGTGGTCAGGGCTTGCAATGGCAATCCGATGTTGCTCTTCTAGGGGGTAGTGTGGTCAGGCAGCCTTAGGCTTATCACAAAGGAGTGCAAGACATCTGAAAATGCACACACTGACCAATAAATGAGACACACGACTTAATAGCAAAATCCACACCAATTTATAAAAAATAACACGTATCTTTATATGTTTAGGCGCCAGAAGCAATTTATTCAGGTAAGTACGTTTTTAAATAGGTATTCTTTTCCGTTCAAAAAGTCGACAGTACAATTTTTAAGGTTTGCAATGTTAAACTGGGAAGGAAAATCATATGCGGTTTACCAGTTCTTGTCATGGGACCTGTGTCTTGGGTCAAAGGTGAGTACATGGCAAGGTCCAAGGCAGCACCCACAGGTCACCTCCAGTGACTTGTTGGTGAGGTAACCTTAGCCCATCTCCGAGTTTTCACCTTCACTCCAGAAGGAGCTTTGGAAGAGATGTTCTGAGAGATCCAAAAGGGAATAGCCCTATGATGAGACAAGACCAGTGGCAGGGGAAACCCCACCACTAAGTCTGTAAGATTAGAAAAAATAGGATCCAGCGTATGTGCACACTTGTAAGTGGACTCGGAGACCAGCTGGGGCAGTTGAAGACTAGCTAAGTCTGCAACCAAAGCTGAAGCTAAAGGGGACATCAAATCATCAAAATGAATATTAATGTCTCCAACCACTGTGAAGTTACAATAGTGTAGGATTAATGGGGGCAAAATACCTGCTGGAGAAGATGTAAAACTGTCAGCTGGCCCTGGTGGTTCTAAAATGGCTTCCCTGTTCACTTGCAGTAGTGGAACTGACCAGCGCATCGCCATATCTTCTCATGCAGATATGCCCTCACATGTAATATTAAGCACCCTGCCTTAAGGCTGTAAGGCCCTGCTGTAGGGGTGGCTTACAAATACTACAAGCATTGTTAGGACACATGGCACACAGGGATGTGTCGGGTCTTTTTTCACTTTAGTCTGCACCATAACACGCAGGCTGTGATGGCAGCCCTGCATGAGTATGATGAGGGATCCCTTAGCGTGGCACATTTCGTGCTGCAGCCCTTGGGGGACCCTCTTTAGTACCTCAGGCCCTTGGTACCAGGGTTACCATTTACTAGGGACTACTAGAAAGTGCTAAAGGTCTTGCCAATTGGGGGACCGTACAGTTTTGGGAAAGAGATCTGGCATTGGTGATCTGGTTAGCAGGAACCCAGTGCACTTCCAGTCGAAATCACATCATGTACCAGGCAAAAAGTGGGGGTGACCATGTCAAAAAGGAGTAATTTCCTACAGGGACCATAATTTTGTCTTTACCTTTTTCATGTGTGCACCGTTTGAGTGTATGCACAGTTGCACTCAGACATTTGACACTTAAGACGGTTTTCTAATTGTCATTACATCTGCAGAAAGAGCAAGTGAATTACATGTATTACCTGTTTTGTTCCCTTTTTTTCCTTGCCACTTTGGTGCTTCAGACTCTGGCATAGTTTCTTCTGAAAGTGGTGTCTCCTTTTCATGTGGGGCAGTCAATCTTGTTCTCCGTATTCTTCTTTCTGCTGCTTCCCTCTAAGGAGCTAAGAAGCAACAAGTAGACTATCATCATTTTTGTTTAGGTTTACTGGGGCAAAGAAAGGAAAGGCAGTCCAGAAACAGACGTGGATTTTCCTTTGCATTAAGCTTATCTATGATCTCTCAAAGAAGAAGCCTTTTAAGGGCCATTGAACTAATTCCACACTGGTAAAAGCAGCTTCTGAGACCCTTACTAGAGGCGTTCTAGTGTTGGACATCTGCCAAGCTGCTGTATGAGCATATATCCATACTTGACCCGGGATGGGGAGGAAGGGGTGTCATTTTTCCTGTTCAGTCCTGGAGCAATTGGTGTAAAGTCCACACCTCAGAACCACCATCATTGGAAGGGTATTAGTTTGGTATTGGTTCAGAAGGTGAGAAATCTGCAGTTAGAAGTATCCGTCAGAAAAATGTTAGTTACATTTGGTAATTCTTTCTGGTGGGTATGGTCTCTAACTGGAGTTTGCTTACTGGCTACCCACCCAATCTCCCTGTTCAGTGGAGGGCACTTCTGCTAGATTATAAGGATTATAACGTCCCAAGTTAGATTTCACATATTGTCAGCAATCTTAATTTGTTGTTTCTTCATCGGAGGGCATGGAAATTGTCTGTTGATAAAATGTCAGCACACGGGTGGCACCTATGAGCAGCTCCATCATGTCACTTACAGAAGCGCACTGTGGTTGCCATGGAGTCAGATACTGCCAAATACCTGTGCTCAGGAGGCATTGCAGTAATTTTGGATCCAGTCTGGCACCTGAAAGGATTCAAAAGGTAAAGAACCTGTGTTCGAGTATCCACCAGAAAGAGCATTACCAAAGTTAAGTAACTTATACGTTGGAGGCATGTGAGCTGTATATCACGTGCTTTGCATAGCCTGCCATCTAGTGTTGGGTCCGGATGTTTGCACTTTGTTTTTGTTCGAAGAAGTCTTTTCCAGTCACGAGGTAGGTGACTCCTCCTTTTGGTGATAGTGCGCATGGGCATCGACTCCATTGTTAGATTGTTTTTTTCCGCCATCGGGTTCGGATGTGAATTGCTGCGCTCCAGTTCGGCACCGTTTCTCGGGTTCCCTTCGACACGCAATCCACTAACCTCACGGTATTGTTTCTCGATCGCGTTTCCTATTCTCTGCGTTTCCTTTTGACTCAAAGGTCTTCGATCGGAAAACTCGTGGAGGGCTGTTGGGCCTACCCACGCCGGGCTTGCTAGCAGTCGACGGAACGGACTCCATTCAAGCTCTGTCCCGGGTGTCGCGCTAAGTTTCCGCGAACCGACTTGCACGAAGTGTGCAACCTCTGTCTATCCCCGGAACACGACGAACAGGTTTGCTACGCGTACCAATCGTTTCGATCCAAGAAGATGCTCCGTGACCGTCGGGCTCGACGTCACAAAATGCAACATCAAAGCGGCTCCGCACCCGACATCTTCGGTGAAGATTCCGACAGAGAAGAATTCCACGCTGAAGGAGCCAAAGAAGAAGCAGAGCATATCTCTGTCTCTGTGTCTGAGGCCGACTCCGACATGGAAGACCAGGAGCAAGTTACACCGGGTCAGCGTACCGTGAGTACAGAAACCCCCTTGCCCCACCAACACAAGAAGAAAAAGGCTCCGGTCCTTCCTCTGCCTTCGGGTGAAGGTTGGCACTGAGACAGAGTTTCGAACGCCCCGCCCTCGGGCCCGGCACCGAAACACTCTGGCTTGAGTTGGCCCCATGCCGGTGCCGAGCCAAAACCTTCGGTGTCGAAACCGAAACATGTCTTGGTAACCATTCCCTCGTTACCGAAGAGTAAATCTTCGGAGCCGAAACTTTTGGTGCAGAAAACGGCGACCAAAGAGAGAGACTCCACCAAAAGCCTCGTTTTGAAGTTCCACCTTCGGATCCGAAACAAAAAGAACTGGTAATATATCCAGACACTGGACATATTCTGGCCAAATTGCCAGAGAAGAGGAAAATAAGCCTACAGGAGGACTACCACATTCCTCTAAAGAGAAAAAATGTGGGTACTAACCCTTCTCCACCTTACATTCCACCTCCTTCGCCCACTGATCCAAATTTGCTCATCACACCCACAAATTCACCACCACCACTCACTCACTCACCTGACCCACAGGATGAAGGGGATGGGGATGAGCATAGGCCATAGGATATTGACCCATGGGAAGACTGACACTGATCCGAACACTGATAATGATCCGGATCTATATCCTTCCAAACCCTCACCACCCGACGACAACATGGGATACATAGTTACTTAACAGGGCTGCTCATTATCATGGGGTGGATTACGTAAAGAGGCTCTGGAAGAGGATTTTTTATTCGAAAGCCTAATTTCCTCTCAGAGAGCTACTCACACACTACCAATGCTCAAAGGGATTGTTAGAAACGGGGTAGCGTGGTGCGGAGCGGGTAGGCCAAACTCGGAGGCATTGTGTAAAGCATCTGCGCAGCACACACTCACAGGCGACACACTGGGCACACTACAAAAAGAGACCACACCAGGTTAGGTGAAAAAACAGCATATGTATTATGCAGAACACGTCCTAAGGCAATCACAGTTGTAACAGTGTGCCAACTGGCACCGGGTAGCAATTTACACGGGGATTATTTACAGGGCAGGGCCAATCGGGCCGCTGCCAGGACCATCATAGAGCACAAGCAATAATAGTAAAGCAACCAATGCCTCCTGATAAAATAAGGGGGGTTAGCAATATCACATGTGCAGAAAAGCATTAGGCATAACCTTCAACCTCACATTGACAGGAAAACACATTATGCAGGACAGTGGGCATAAACACCTCATTAGCATAAGTGCAGAGTCATTAGGCATAAATCATGAGGCATCTCCCTAGGCATAAATGCAACACCATCAGCATGGGGCATACACATGAGGCCTAGAAGGAAAACACCAGGCCAGGCATAACCTAAAACATCCTACTAGGCACCTCATTAGGAGCATAAATCACATTTGCCTAAATCGGAGTAGGCCTAAACATATGCATGGGGCAGAAATCAGAGTACGCATAAACCCAGAACATTATAACCTGACATTAAGCATAGGCCCAAAAACGTAAACAGGCATGAATCATGGGCATGGAGCATAATCATTAGGCAGAACACCAACAGCATAACCACATTAGGATGGGGCGTAAAACATCTGAGCATGAAGGCATCACCACATTAACGTTAGGCATAACATCAGCGATGCAGACATTAAGGAAAAGCTGCACATATTATCACTGCCATCAACATTGTAGGTTAGCCTTTTGGCGCCACCGCGCCTGGGGAGCCCCCTCTGGGACTCTCAGGACAAAACAATGCCCCACGTTGCAACTGCCCACTGTCCAGCGGGGCAGTGGGGTAAGTAAAGCCACCAAGTCACCAAACACGGGCACTGGCGCGTTCACGTTGCCCCCTCGGCGCGGCTGTAAAAAGAAATAAGCTCTGGCACTACCAATGTGCAGTTGGAGCCCCAATCCAGGACTCCTGACGGAAAAGTTGCCCCAACGTTGCAGCTGCCGCTACCTGCGGTGCGGCTGGGTTCAGTAAATCAGGCAGGGAGGCACAGGTCCGTTGGAGCCCCCTCCGCTGGGGCTCAGAAGTCAAAAATGCCCCCCTCGGCGCAGCTGCCCACTGCCAGGCGGGGCAGCTGTACAGGGAACCAATGCAGCACTTCTGGTGCCCCTGCCGGCACCCGCGATGCTCCCAGGAGCCCCCGCTCACCGGCAACATCTCACCTGGGGGCAGCGCTCTCTTCGGTCTCCTCTTCCCTTCAGGCCTGGTTCCTCACACCGCAGGGGGAGACGGTGCACTCGGTCTCTGGGCTTGGCACACCCACGGGGCTCTCCTCCTGGGAAGCCCCCACCTACGGAGCGACGTCTCCGTCGACTTTTGGGCCGTTTGCCAGCGCGGGGTGGGCTCCCGCCTGGCTGTCTTGCAGACACGGGGCTCTCTTCACCCGGGCCACCCCTCGTGGGGCCCGGGACTTCTGGTTCGACTTGTGGAGGCGGGGTAGGCTCCCGTCCTCCTATCCGCTCACACTTCCTGGCTCCGGCCGGCAATGGCTTCCGTCGTGCGGCCCCCGCCCACCTCCAGGCGGGCTTCAAAGCTTCCTCGTCGCGTCAGCGGCTCGGGCCGCAGCGGTGATTTTAGGCAGTTTTGAAGTGCGGGGTGGCCCACCCCGTAACGATAACGCGGGATAGGCACCCGCTCAAGACAGCATTCACGCGGGGTAGGCACCTGCTAAGGACGACAATACGGGATAGGCTCCCGTTATGTGGAAGGATAAAGCGGGGTGGGCACCCGATCTTCGTTGGAACGCGGGGCTCTCCCTGACACACGGGAGCCCTGCTGGGATTATGGCTCCTCCTCCCGGGGGCACAAACGTGCGCTGCAGGGCCCACGCTCCTCACCTCCTTAGGGTAATGAAATATAGCGCTCAACAGGCGCTAGACAGCACCACCAGATTCAGGGACAACAGATAGTGCTCCTCTTCTGGCAATGTAGGGAAGGGTGCCCACACGGCGCTGGAGTGCGGCAGGGAAGCACAGTCCATTCGAATATAGCGCTCCCAAGGCGCTAGGGACCAGGAGGACACCATCAATGCAGGGCAAGATCAGCAGGCAGTAGGGCAGCTCACCAAAAATGAAGCAGCAGTTCCTGGGAACAGTCATCCCCCATTAAGATGGCAATCCTGCTAGCACAGCAGTCTTCACTCCAGCAGAGTCTCTCACTGGTCCTGTAACAGCAGAGGGGTACAGATGGGCACAGGGGCCAGCACGCAGGCCCTTGCGGCGGTACCTCCTGGCAGAGTGCCCCCTCTCAATCAAAGTCCAGCCCAGCACACCGCAGGGAGCATATATATATATATATATATATCTATCTCCCCCTCACCCCACCTACCAGAAAGGGCTAGAAGGTTCCCTGGGAAACCGGTCCCAACTGGTTTAGGGGGAGGAGTAGAGCACCCTGGCTGCCAGGTTTCCCTCCAAAAGCTGGGGGCTGGGAGACAGACCACTAGACTGGCAACCCACCTCAGGCAGGCGGCACAAACACACAGCCATGGCGTCCATTTTAAAAGTGAAGTTTCTGCAATGGTGAAAATAAAGGTGCGTACACCATTGCACAGCATTTATTTTCCTCTCACACCACACATGGCATATACATTTCCTACCATGGGGGAGATGTCCCCTAAAAGGGGGGGGAGGGGGTTCCTAATATAAGCCTATGTAAGGCAGAAAGCACATACACTTTCACTGCTAACCAGCGCTAAAGTGTCCAACAACCACTCATTCCACAGCAGCAAAAAGGCTAGGGGGAAGGCGAAAAAGCTCGGGATGACCCTGCAAGCAGGGCCAAGTCCAACAGGGATGCTTAAGCATACATATGAGATATTTAAAGATCCTGTGAGGGCAAGAATTATTACACCCAGGGTCGATAAAAAGTATAAGCCAGCACCTACTGACCCCGCTTACATCAAGGGTCAGCTGCCTTTAGACTCTTGTAGTTTCCAACGCTCGCAGGAGAGCAAACTGACAAACCACAGGTTAAGGCCCCTCCTTCTGATAAGGAGTCAAAATTAATTGATGCCTCTGGCAAGAGAGTAGCGTCGCAAGCAGCCAATCATTGGCGCATTGCTAATGCGCAAGCTTTATTAGCTCGCTATGACAGGGCTCATTACGATGAGCTAGAGAAACTGATGCAATTTCTGCCCGATGAGCACAAATCAAAGGCTAATGACATTATTCATGAGGGTAAATTAATCACTAATACCTCCATCAGGTGCCCTTAGATGCAGCAGACACAGCAGTCCACCCAGTGAACACCAGCGTACTGCTACGCAGGCATGCTTGGTTGAGAATTTCAGGGTTCAAATTTGAGGTTCAGGCCTCTATTCTCAACCAACCATTCGACAAAGAACACCTCTTCGGCCCAACAGTCGACACTTCCCTAGAAAAAATGAAGGACACTGAGGTCGCCAAGTCTATGGGGGCTTTGCATTTACCTTCTAATAGTGGATCCTTTCGTCGCTCCTTTTACAGGGGAGGCTCCAAAAATGTTTCCACAGAGAATCCCTCCTCCTCTTTCAAGGGCAACAACCAATCGCCCTCATCAAGAGGCTACTTTAGAGGTAACAACGGTAAGGGAAGAGGCAGGGGCAACTCAACACGCACTTCCCCCGCAAACAACAAACAGTGACTTCCTTCCGCTACCCCCTGATCGTTCCACTCCTGTCTGGGGACGTCTCACCCAATTTCTACCCGTCTGGAATACAATCACCTCAGACAGATGGGTTCTACAAATTATCCAATATGGTTCTCTTCCAGGGGATCCTCATCAAAGTCATAAGCACTGAATATTCCCGCCCATGTGCGGGGTCCCCGGAAATAATAAAAATTATATATGAAAAACATATATATACAGATATATATATATATATATATATATATATATATATATATATATATATATATATAATTTTTCTCATATCAATGCAGCCCCCATCTAGGAGGCTAAACAATGCAATAACAAATAAAACTGCTTTTGCAAACACATAATATATGTATAAAAACACAGGAGGGCAAGTACCACTTGAACTCTGTTTTTAATGAGTAAACCTCATGAAAAAAACTGCAAAAAAAGCAGACATTGTTAGCCTACAGGCTGCATTGTAAACCAATAGCATAGAAAATGAAAGCATTTTCACACAAAACTGGCACCGTGACTTTAAGGCAGCCATGACCCCTAGCTTCCCATCATGCCTCAGGGGTGACAGTTAGGCCAGTTGTTCTTTCCGGCTCCTTCAGACAGGACCCTGGATTCACAGCTCTTCCTTTTTTGACTTTTCTGTCAAAAATTGTCAATTTTTTTGGGGGGATTTTTTGCTTTCACTCGACGTCTTTTAGCCTTGGAGTGAAGGTTAAACCTTTTTGGAGTTCCAGAAAAGGTTTATTTCTGTCAGAAATGCCTTCCTTATTTGATCCTTGCCCTGTCTGTGGCAAAAAGAAGGCTAGATCAGACACACACTCTGTGTATACTCTGCCTCCCTGATTCTCACTCTTCTGCAACCTGTCATCACTGCAAGAAGTTGTCGAGAAGAACCATCAAGGACAGGGAGAGAATTCGACTTTATGGCCTCTCTGAAAGAGGTAGGTCTCCAGTGAGGCAACAGAAAAAGAGATCACGGTCGACGTCGAGAGGCAAGGTCCCGACCTGTTCTCCTTCGGCGTCGGGATCGGCGTCGAAGCTACCGACGGCGAAGCAGTCGTCGTCTAAGACTACGGTGGTGCAGGCGCATCACTCTTCTACGAAATCGAGGACAGCGCTCTCAACGTCGATGAAGGTAAAGGGCCCTCCGTTGTCGTCAACCAGGCGATGATCAACGTCGAGGAGCAAATCTCCGTCGACGCTGGCTAGGCGTTCGACGTCGAGACAAATCACTCCGTCGTCGCCACCTCAACGGCGATCGGCGTCGAGGCAGAAGTCTCCGTCGAGATCAGTACAGAGATCTTCGACGTTGAGGCACAAGACTCCGTCGCCAAAGCAGAAGTCTCAGTCGAGATCGGTGCAGAGATCTTCGACGTCGAGGCACAAGACTCCGTCGCTGACGTCGAGACGGAAGTCTCCGTCGACGTCAGCACACCGGAGGTCGACGTCGAGACATCGGTCGTCAGAGCAGAGGCGGTTGACGTCAAAGCAAGGTACTCCGTCGGCGTCAGGCAGACGCTCGACGTCGAGGCACCGATCGACTTCAAGATTGAGTCCTCCTTCGAAAAGGAGAAGGTCGACGTCGAAGCAGGCATCACCGTCGACGGGACGACGGTCGACGTCGAGAAAGCAGTCTGTCCAGAGGGGACGTTCAAGATCAACGTTGAGGCACCAATCCAAAGGGGCATCACGTCCGGTAAGCCTGTCTACGTCACCATCAACGATGTCGAGAACAGGTACTCTAAGCTCCCCTCACAGATTTTCATCGTCCAGATCTCCGGAGGTTGTGATCTCGACGTCTAGCAGTCCAGTGTCCACGGGGCATCCTGATTCAGCGGACAGGCCTGCACAGACGGAGGGAGATAAATCCCCTCCTCCACGCTGTCCTGAGAGACGAGAAGGGCAAAGATCGCCTTCTATCCATCTATCACCGAGATGGAACCGGCCTCTACATCACTGGGCCACAACTCCAGCAACAGGAGCACAGCACTACTCAAGCCCCCTCCACAGGTCTCCGTTGGCTCGACTGGTGCAGGCTGTGGATAGAGATCGTACTCCATCGAGAGGCAGAGATCGCAGTCGCACTCCTGCACACTCTCACAGAAGGAGGTCCAGATCCAGAAGCAGGAGGAGAAGTCACAGATCTCCAACGCCTGCCTCCTCTTCCACACACACGTCACAAAGAGACTACTCACCGACTCTTACGGACAGCCCGTCGAGGGTCTCTCCGGTGGATGACGTTGGCACTTTCCAGGACGTACTTGCCAGAGGGGCAACTAAACTGAACATCCCTATCCCGACTCAGCAGAGCTCGTCTTCAGTGATCTTTGAGACTTTACACCAGAGGGCTGCATCTAGACCACTGTTGCCATTGGTGCCGGGCCTACTCCAACTGGCCATGGACATTTTCCTTACGCCGGCGACCCTCAAGACCGCGCCGGCTAGGATTCTGAAGAAATACCGTCCACTGGAGGAGAACCCGCTATTCCTTAGATCTGACCCCCCCACCGGATTCTGTTATAATCGCTGCGGCAAAAAGGACTCACTCAGTTGCCTCCTCCTCTACTGTTCCACCAGATAAGGAGAGTAAAGCACAGGATTCGTGGGGAAGGAAGGTCTGTGGAACATCAGCCTCTATGCTCAAGGTCTCAGGTGCATCGGCTCGTTTGGGTCGCTACGACAGGTCTTTGTGGGACTCCCTTCAAAGATTTACGGAAAAGCTGCCCAAGGAAGATCGCAAAGATTTTGAAGAAATCTTGCAGGAAGGCAGTTTGGTGGCGAACCAAGTGATCAGCGCCGCAGCCGATGGAGCTACTCTTTCAGCTCATGCCTATGCCCATGGGATATGCGCTAGGAGAGTGTGGGAGCGCAGGCCGGTTAAACAGACGCGGAGGCTGGATGTACTTCTTAATAATGTCAGCTTTATTGATGTTCTTAAATTGTCCCGGTATAGGGGGGGGGGGGGGGATTGGGCTTCTCAGTCTGTCCGGTTTTCCTCCTCCAGCTTCCCTGTTCGTGCGTCCTCTGTTGTGCCTTCACTTTCTCTCTTCAGTGGTCTTCCACGGAGGCTCGGGACAGAGAGAGAAAGGAGCGGTCAGTTAATGCTTTTGTGGAGGTTTAGTGAAACGTATACCCATCACCACACCCGTTCGGTGCCCGTATGCATTTGTGAGGAAAAGAAAAGGGATGTCTCCAATAAAAGGAAAGAAAACAGAAGAAACAAAGTAAAGAACCTAACCTGGAATGCTTCTTCTCAAGTTAGTCTGTCACAGCACTTTGAGTTTCCTGCTTACTACAGCAGGTGGAGTCTTCTGTATACTAGGGGTTTGTATCAGCCCCTCTGTTCTCTCTCACAGTGACGTGCCACAGGGTGTTGGGGGAAGAATCAGGTGCGGGTGACCAGCATTTCACGCCCAGTGCCCGGGATGAGGTTCTCGTTCCCTTCCCGCTCCCCTCCGTCCCATCCCCCCCCTCCCCTCGTTCCCTTCTCCCTGTCCACCCCCCTCGTTGTTACTCACCGGCTCCGCCGCAACTCTCCTGAGCTGCGGCCGCTCTCCGGCTTCCTCCGTAGGACACCACCACTCCTCGCTCCACCGTTCGCCGTCCTCCTCAGTTTCAACGTCCTCGTCTCTGGTTCCGTCCGGTTCTTCCACCCGATCTGTTCCGCCTGAGTCTTCCCGATCCGCTCCTCTCTCATCCTCTCCTTCCGTCCGATTCGCTCTCTCTCTTCTTCCTCCGAGCCGTTCCTTTTCTTTGGTGGCTTGCTGGTTCTTCCGGGGTCAGCTCCGCCTCCTCCCACCGCGTCACTCCAGTGTCTCTCCCCCTGTATGGACACATGACATGGGGGCAGGGTTATCGTTCCGTTTTTCCCGCTGTTAGTGTTAGTATTCCGGGTCCTGCTCAGCTGTTGTACATAGGAATGAACAATGTCATCCTGAGGGGTAAGTGCATCCCTGGGCCGGGTTGGGGCTCTCACATCGAGCTTCATGGCTTCGTCTCACAGCGCTTAAACCAGAAGCGCAGTCTCGGATCCTCAATCTTCCCTTCTCCGGCTCATCTTTATTCGGTACACACACAGATGAGGAAATGTCCCGTATGAAGACCGAGCTAGACACACTAAAGGCCGTAGGTCTAGAAAAGAAGAAAGACTTCCGAAGACGCTTCAGACCTTACAATCGTCGATCCTCCCAACAGAGGGTTCAAACCACTCATTGGCAGAAAAATCAGGACCAGCAAGGTCAGCAAAGGTCGCAATACCAAGGCCGGCGTTCCTTCAGAGGAAGAGGAAACCAGCGTCAGTCCAATACCTCCGCTAAGACGCAGAACAAACAATGAGTGCCCACTTCCCCTGTCGCCGTTTACCACTTCAGTGGGGGGGAAGTATTGCAAATCATCTCGAAGAGTGGCATACTATCACAAAGGACCAGTGGGTGTTAGCTACGCTGCAGAATGGGTACTCTACGTTTTCGACGCCATCCCCCCTCAATCCCTCCGATTCCATCATCGTGCCAGCAGATGAAAATATTGCAGAACGAAGTTGCCACCCTTCTGCGAAAATCAGCCATTGAGAAAGTGCCAATATCACAACGAGGTCGAGGGGTCTACTCAAGATACTTTTTGGTAAAGAAGAAGGGTCAAAAATCAGAATACAGACCCATTCTGGATCTGCAATCACTCAACAAGTCAATCAAAAAGGAGAAGTTTCGCATGTTGGCTCTCCATCAAATATATCCACATCTCAGGCAGGGAGATTGGATGTGTTCGCTGGATCTGCAAGATGCCTACTTTCATGTTCCGGTCAGTCAACATCACAGGCAATATCTGAGATTCCTGGTGGGATCGTCCCACTACCAATTCAAAGTGCTACCCTTCGGGTTGAAGTCAGATCCCCGAGTGTTCACGAAGTGCATGGCTGTGGTGGCAGCCGCACTACGTCGCAGAGGCATCTTCGTGTACCCTTATCTGGATGACTGGCTGTTGAAAGGTCCCTCCCCCCCACAGTGTTAGGAGTCACTTCCTGCAATGCCTAGAGCTTTGTCACCGGCTAGGCCTTCATGTGAACTTCGAAAAATCAACTCAGCAGCCCACACAGAGAATCCATTATCTGGGAGCGCTGGTAGACTCCGAGGTAGGAAAAGTGTTTCCTTCGGAGGAGAGACAGTTTTCCATCATACAGAAAGGCAGACTAATTCTGGACAACAAAAGGCCGTCAGTTCGTCAGATTGCCTCCCTGTTAGGGTCGATCGCATCCTGCATTTTCCTGGTCCCCAATGCCAGACTGAGAATGCGTCCTCTGCAGCAGGATCTGGAGGACAAGTGGGATCAGCAAACAGCTCGCTGGAACGACGAGATAAATCTCTCAAACGCAGCAAGAGCATCCATCCCATGGTGGATGAAGAAGGAAAATATGCAAGTAGGGATTCCTTTTCATCAGGCACCTCCCTCTCAAACGCTAATCACGGACGCCTCCCTCCAAGGCTGGGGAGCCCACATGGGGTCTCTCCAGACACAAGGGCAATGGTCATCAAAAGAGAGCTCATATCACATAAACATGTTGGAGCTGAGAGCCGTTCACCTGGCACTCAAGGCTTTCCTCCCTTCGATTTAGGCAAACTCAATTCTAGTACAGACGGACAATACCACCACCATGTACTACCTGAACAAACAGGGGGGAACTCGATCACGGACTTTGTCACTGGAAGCTCAAGCTCTCTGGCATTGGCTCCTGGCACGGAACCTATCGATCACAGCGGTACACCTGCCAGGGGAGCAGAACGCACAAGCGGATGCTCTCAGTCGACACTTCGAGGACCGACAAGACTGGGTACTCAACGACGAGGTCGTCAAAGACATTTTCCAGGCGTGGGGTCGTCCCAGCATCGACCTCTTCTTGGACGACGAAAATACAAAATGCCGAATCTTCGCCTCAAGGTTCTACCGGCCAGGGTCGAAGGGGAATGCCCTTTTGATAGACTGGTGTACGCCTTTCCACCCCTTCCTCTCATCCCGAAGGTGGTGACCAAGCTCTCTCATTCGCACACGAGGATGATCGCGATGTCCCCGGACTGGCCTAGGCAATGGTGGTACCCGGACCTTCTGCACCTGTCAGAATGCCCACACAGGAGACTGCCGTGCAGACCGGACCTGCTGTCCAAGATGAACGGGAGGATTCATCACCCCAACCTTCCCTCACTGAACTTGGCAGCATGGCTCCTGAGGTCCTCCAGTATGGTCATTTAGGACTGCCACAAGACTGCATGACCATCTTAAAGGAAGCTAGGAGACCCCCCACTAGACACTCATATGCTTGCAAGTGGAAACGTTTTTATATGTGGTGCGTGCAAAACAATTGTAACACCACCAAGGGGCAAGAGGAAGTCATTTTACCATACCTGTTTTACCTAGCTAGGGCAGGCTTGAAGTTTCCTTCCATTAAGGTGCACTTAGCAGCCATCACTGCATATAGACGCTCGCCTTCTCGGCCTTCTTTCTTTCAGTTGCATTTTGTGAAGGACTTCTTACAAGGTCTAAAAAAGGTCTACCCTCCAGTCCGGCCTCCTTCACTGCCCTGGGAGCTGAACCTGGTGCTATCAAAGTTGATGGGTCCACCTTTCGAACCTATCCACAAAGCAACCTTGCAACACCTCACGTGGAAGGTAGCTTACCTGGTAGCGATCACCTCGGCTCGCAGAGTGAGCGAAATACAGGCCCTCTGTTCAAAGGAACCGTACACTGTTTTACATCTAAATAGGGTGGTATTGAGGACTCATGCCTCTTTCCTTCCGAAGGTGGTGTAAGATTTCCATGTAAATCAGACTATTTCACTTCCGACTTTTTTCCCTAATCCCTCCACTCCAGCTGAGAGGGCTTTACACTCGCTTGACCTAAAAAGAGTTTTAAAGTTCTATCTGGATAGGTCCAAGTCGATTAGAAAATCTGATCAACTATTCGTTAACTATGGGTCGATCAGAACAGGGTTTCCAGCCTCAAAGCGATCCATCTCCAGGTGGATAGTTTCATGCATCAAGTTAGCTTATCAATTAGCGCAAAAGCCCCTTGGACCTACTCCCAAGGCGCATTCCACGAGAGGAAAGGCGGCTACGACTGCTTTCCTTCATAACATGCCTATCTCTGAGATCTGGAAGGCGGCAACTTGGAGGTCCGTCCATACATTTACAAGGCACTATTGTCTAGATTCAGACACCAGAGCAGACACCCAAGTAGGCCAAGCCTCCTTGAGGAATCTGTTCAACAGCTGATTGCGGCTGTTTGTTATATGTTGGGTCATTCACTCTCATTTGCCTGCAGGTGGAAGATGGGCTTGCTATTCTATTCAGTGCTTATGACTATTGATGAGGATCCCCTGGAAGAGAAGGATAAGTTACTTACCTGTAATCCTAGTTCTCTTCCAGGGGTATCCTCATCAAAGTCATAAGCAACCCACCCGCCTCCCCAGGCAAATGAGATTACTTAATTGTTAAACGATCTTTGTGCCCTGATCTTCAGGGTTACGCAAAGAACAACTGACCTAACTGTCACCCCTGAGGCATGATGGGAAGCTAGGGGTCATGGCTGCCTTAAAGGCACGGTGCCAGTTTTGTGTGAAAATGCTTTCATTTTCTATGCTATTGGTTTACAATGCAGCCTGTAGGCTAACAATGTCTGCTTTTTTTTTGCAGTTTTTTCATGAGGTTTACTCATTAAAAACAGAGTTCAAGTGGTACTTGCCCTCCTGTGTTTTTATACATATATTGTGTTTGCAAAAGCAGTTTTATTTGTTATTGCATTGTTTAGCCTCCTAGATGGGGGGCTGCATTGATATGAGAAAAAAATGGTGTGTTTGTGTGTGTGTTTGTGTGTGTGTTTGTGTGTGTGTTTGTGTGTGTGTTTGTGTGTGTGTTTGTGTGTGTTTGTGTGTGTGTGTGTGTGTGTGTGTGTGTGTTTGTGTGTGTTTTTGTTTGTTTGTTTCCATATATAATTTCTATTATTTCCGGGGTCCCCGCACATGGGCGGGAAGATTTAGTGCTTATGACTTTGATGAGGATACCCCTGGAACAGAACTAGGATTACAGGTAAGTAACTTATCCTTACTGCCTGGAACTTACAGACACTCCCCCAAACATTCCTCCAAGATCACACGCAATGTCACAAGAAAATCTCAACCTTCTCAAGCAAGAAGCACTCTCTGTTAAAAAAAAAAAAGGAGCTATAGAACCAGTCCCATTACAATATTAAGGGGCCGGTGTATACTCCCTGTACTTCTTGTAAGAAAGTGGCTCCTCATATACTGTTCCCAAATAGGTACAGAGTCCACAGTCCCCAATGGCTTGGCAGAGGCTAAAGTTAGATATAACCTTACTCTCTAAAGTGGTAGCTTGGTCGAGCAGTAAGGCAGTATCAGAGGACGGTGTAAAGCATTTGTTGTACACACTCAATCAGCAAATGAAGTCACACACACAAGAACTGAACTCTAGGCCAATTTGTTTTGTATATAAAAAAAAATATATACAGTTTTTATTTTAGAACCAAGGAAGCTTGATGCAGGTATGCAGATAAAATACTTTTCAATTACAGGTACTGAATGAATACTTTTTCAAAGGCAAGTGCACTTTGTACTTTAGAGTTTGCAGTAGTTGTCAAGTTATTGCACAATTTCAGAAAACTCAATACATTACTTTCAATGGACTTTTTAAGATAAATGCATGTAAATCACATTTGGATTACTTTTTGTAACTCAGTACTGGATCATGGATTCTGCACCGGGGTAGCACCTGGAAACAGTTGTGTAAAATCTTTTTAGTCAAACATGTGATTTTTAAGCAATATTTAGCTGTTTCAAAAGTGGAAGGAATTTCAAGTTAAAGGTACGGTACGATTACTTTTGTAACCCCACTGATGGACCAGGGATTCAACACGAGGACAGTACCTGCAAACAGTTGGAAAAAGTCGGGTTAGTGATTCGTGCGATTTTTAAGGAATTTCTTTAGTTTTGAAAAGTGGGCACTTGGAAACTTTTCCGGTAAAAATGTCTCAATGTTATTCAATGGCGAAAAACCAAGTATCGGTTTTTAAGGAGTTAATCGGTCTTGTTCGGATCAGTGCTGGAGCCTTTTCTCCAGCACTGGGGTCTCTCCTGGAATCAGGTGAGAATTTTCAAATTCGGGCTTCGGTCGATTTTTAAAGAATATTTGCAACTTTCAAAATTGGACACTTAGAAGAATTTCCGAGTGAAAATGTCTCAATGTTATTCAATGGCGAAAAACAAAGGAACGATTTTGAACAGGTTAATCGGTCTTGTTCGGGTCAGTGCTGGGGTCTTGTCTCCAGGACTGGGGTCTCTCCTGGGTTCAGGTGAGATTTTGCGGATTCGGACTTCGGGCGATTTTTAAGGAATATTTGAAACTTTCGAAATTGGACACTTAGAAGAAATTCCAAGTGCAGTCAGCCAATGTTACCCTATGGAGGAATTTCAAGTGGACGGTTTTAGGGCAAACACTCGACTGGCGAATTTGATCTTCTGGGGGTAGACTCAGGGGTCTCCCAGGGTCAGGATGATGTGATCTCTACACCCTCAGCGGCACTGGGGCGGCCGGATGCAGAGTGCTGTTGGGCCTTCGGGCGCCCAATGGTTTCCTATGGAGAAGCTGCCTGACGAACAAACACTGCAAGCTCGGGGACGGAGATTCTTCAGGTGTGACCACCACTTCGAGAGGTAAGTTGGGAAGGTAGAGGACGGGTAGACACCCAGGAGTTGGGCTCAGGGGGCCGTGGGGCGCCGGGTGCAGGGGTGTCTTTTGGTGTCAGAAATCTTACCCTCGGATGGTCGCGGTAGGAGGGGTCCCTTGTTCTGAGGCTGCAGGCGTCGTCAGGGTCGTCGAGGAGGGTCCGTGGGTGCTGGACACTGGGTCCCAGTCGCCGGGGGGACGTCCTTGTGGTGTTGGTTTACCTCAGCTCGGGCCAGGGTCGGCGGGTGCAGAGAGGTGTGGATTCGCGGTTCCGGGCCAGGGCCTGGTCTTGTAGCTTTTCTTTAAGCAGTACCACTGCTCGTGGGAGTCCCTGTCTTGAAGTCTGTGGCAAGGCAGTCAGGTCCTCCGGGTTTGGTGAGGTTGCTGACCACAAGGGAAGCCGGGGTTTCGCAGGAGCAGGTTCAGGGGTCGACAGGCCGGTAGGGCTGGGGCCAAGTCAGTTGTCGTCGACTCTTTGTTAGCAGCTGCACGGCTGGTCTTCTTGCTTCGTCTTCTTTCTTCTTTTTTTCTCGGTATCTGAGGAAGGAAGGTTCAGGGTGCCCCTAAATACTAATTTTAGGGGCAGTTACAGGTAGGTAAGGGCAGGGACCAAATGGGTCCCTTCCCTGGGGTGGGTACACCCCCTATTCTGCCACTCTCCAGTGGGAGGGGTTGGCTGGGTCCCCCCATCCTCAAGATGGTGGGGACTCGAGTTTGTGCTTCACCTCGCCTCCCCCACCTTAGGGGTGGAGTTGGCAGAGGTGGGCACAACCCATTTCCTGCCTCTGGTTTTCCCGCCGGTTCTCCCGCCAGAAGTGGGGGTAGAACCAGTGGGGACCAGTTTGCTGGGAGCAGCAAATGGTCTGGGGAAGCTCAAAAGGCGACAGGCCTTTGAAGCTTCCCCTGCCCATCCTGGGGGAGGAGGCTTTGGCACCTCGCCCCAGGATGTGCATTGTTTCAGGCCCCTGAGAGCAGATGGCTCTCAACCCAGGGGTCCAGAAACATGTCTGGTGGTGGCAGCCTGGGCAGCCACTCAGTCCAGGCACTGGAGGTCGGGTTGGTTTCAGGGGGCATCTCTGAGATGCCCTCTGTGTGCTTTTTACATTAAATCCCACACTAGCATCAGTGTGGGTTTAATGTGCTGAGAAGTTTGATACCAAACTTCTCAGTCTTCAGTGCAGACATCATGGTGCTGTGGAGTTCGTAATGACGACCTCCCAGCACCATATACTTTTAAATGGCAGCACTGCACTTACAATGCCCAAGAATGGACTTAGGCACTGTAGGGGTACAGGGCTCATGCACCTGTACCCACACCACTGGCATAGGGCACCCAGCTAGAGGGGTGACTGAGGTATGCCAGGGCAGTGTTGTTGCTGGCATGGCACACAGGGATGTGTGCCATGTCGACTCTTCACTTTTGCTCTGCACCAAAACACGCAGCCTGCAAAGGCAGTGTGTGTGTGTGTGTGTGTGTGTGTGTAAAGGTACAGGGTCCCTAAGGGTGGCACAATAAGTGCTGCAGCCTTTAGGGGCCTTTCCTGGTCACAGTGCCCTGGGTACCTGTGGTACCATTTACCAGGGACTTTACCTGTGGCCAGGGTTGCCAATTGAGTTTGGGCATCACTGCAGTTTTAGGGAAGGGACACAGGCCCTGGGTACTTGATTGGCAGGAGCCCAGGGCACACTCAGTCAAAGCACATCAGCAATTCAGCAAAAAGTGGGGGGCATACCATGCAAGAAAGATGGCACTTTCTCACACTTCTTAATTCCTAAAAAGGACGGCTCTCTCAGGCCTATACTAGACCTCAGAGAACTAAACCTATACATTCAATCAGACCACTTTCATATGGTGACACTCCAACAAGTGCTCCTGCTCCTTCAGGAAGGCGACTTTCTGTCCACTCTGGACTTAAAGGACGCCTATTTCCACATCCCAATACACCCTGCTCACCGCAAATACCTCAGGTTTGTGGCAGCGGGCCAACATTATCAATTCAAGGTGCTCCCATTCGGAGTCACCACCGCACCCAGGGTTTTCACCAAATGTCTGGCAGTAGTCGCAGCTCATCTACGAAGACAACACATTCATGTCTTCCCATACTTAGACGACTGGCTCATAAAAGCCAGCTCGCAACAAAGCGGTCTGTCACACTCACAAAACAGTGCAGTTGCTCCAAGATCTTGGATTCACAGTAAATCTGTCCAAGTCCCATCTCCAACCATCCAACACGCAAGCGTATTTGGGAGCCACTATAGATACACAAAAGGCTCTGGCCTACCCCAATCCGGACAGAATCTGCAACATGCAGACTATACTATCTCAGTTTCAGCCTCAACATTCATTGCCAGCGCGAGTGTTCATGCAATTACTAGGGATGATGGCGTCTTGCATTTTAATAGTCCCTTACGCAAGACTTCAAATGCGTCCCCTCTCAGGAATGCTTAGCACGTCAGTGGAACCAGGCTCAGGGTCAGTTAGCAGATCTAGTGTTGGTAGACAGCCGCACTCATCGCTCTCTGCAGTGGTGGAATCCACAATACCTTTCAAAAGGGCGACCCTTCATCGACCCGGTTCCACAGACAGTGCTAACAGCAGACGCATCGCTCACTGGTTGGGGAGCTCATCTCCAAGCGCACACAATTCAGGGCATGTGGAGCTTGCAGCAAAAGCAGCTTCACATAAATCATGTAGAGCTACTAGCGATTTTTCTAGTGCTCCAAGCCTTTCAAGTTCATCTAGTAGGCAAAGCTGTACTGATACATACAGATGTCAAAATATAAAAGGAGGAACCCTGATCCTTGGAAAAGGGATGGGTATAGATGCACAAACACAAAAGTTCCCTTTTCCTAAATTTGAGCACGTAAAATCTAGAAACAACTGGTACTGTAACCCAACTAGCTTACCAGATACAATCAATCCGTGATCTAAATGAGATTTAATTAAATAGATTTCCAGGTTGCTAAATTACAAACTTATATGCAAGAGACAATAAAACAATTATTATATAAAAATAGATCATACAATCTGAAAGGGAATGCTGTATAGAAAGATTTTTTATTGTTATTGGCAAAGACAATAACATTTGTCAATTTATAAACATTTTAATAAAATACATTGACAGTTTGTTCTTTTGTTTTTAACAATGTATTTTATTAAAATGTTTATAAATTGACAAATGTTTTTAAATGTATGCACTAACAGTGTGAATTGGCTAATTGTTCGTGGTAAATTGTTTGATATTTTTGTATAAAAAATTGTCTTTGCCAATAACAATAAAAAATCTTTCTATACAGCATTCCCTTTCAGATTGTATGATCTATTTTTATATTTGTTTTATTGTCTCTTACATATAAGTTTGTAATTTAGCAACCTGGAAATCTATTTAATTAAATCTCATTTAGATCATGGATTGATTGTATCTGGTAAGCTAGTTGGGTTACAGTACCAGTTGTTTCTAGATTTTACATGCTCAAATTTAGGAAAAGGGAACTTTTGTGTTTGTGCTGATACGTACAGACAACATGACAGCGATGTACTACATAGAGAAACCGGGGGGAACACACTCTTTGCAGCTGTCTCAACTAGCACAGACCATCTGGAGGTGGGCCATACGTCACACAATGTATGTCCTCGCAGAACACCTTCCAGGAGTAGACAATCAAATAGCAGATCTGCTCAGTCGTCAAACACAACAGATCCATGAGTGGAAACTCCACCCTCGAGTTCTCCTCCCATTCTTTCAGATGTGGGGCTTCCCAGACATAGATCTGTTCACCACACACCTAAACGCAAAATGCCCAAGCTTCGCATCCAGGTATCCACACCCATTGTCCAGAGGCAATGCACTATGGATCAGTTGGTCAGGGATATTTGCCTACGCTTTTCTGCCTCTTCCACTCATTCCATTAGTGGTTCGGAAACTCAGACAGGCGTCCCTGACACTAATCCTAGTTGCTCCCACATGGGCCCGTCAACCCTGGTTCACCAGCTTGTTGGAGCTCTCAGTAGTTCCTTACCAAAAACTAGCATTGGCATAGCCAATAGGTCTCGCCATTGGGACCTTATAAGTGTTTAGCAATGCAGTACATTATCCCCCACTGGCATACCCACACACTCTTAACATCTTCGAATAATCGTACAAGTTGTTTTTTTCTTTTTTTAAAGTCGATATGAAACGAGAAATGTTAAAAAGTGTAACTATTGCTTATTGTTGGCATTTTTTGTTTAATTTTCTCCTTCGCACCCCTCTGCTACCGTACAATATGTGATTATTTTGCTGTTTTTTGAGAGAGTGCCACATTCGTGCAGTGTCCCTGCGGCTCACTTCTTGCCAGCACTCTCCGTGCTGGATGTCAAATCCAACGTTGACCAGAGAAAAAGGCAGTTTACGGAACCTATGTACAAGAGCGGGCGGCAATATATTCAAAATAATAATGCAAGCTGCCACTTCGGAGTGCACCTGCCCTAAATGACAAAACACTACTCTTCACTTACTCTTGCTGCAGCCCCAGCTCCCATTGCGTCTGTTGTCATATATGCATTTATTATTCACCTCAAATGCGTTGCACGTTCTGCGTAAGGGAAACTCTGGCTGATTGAAGCCTCATACAGGAAGCAAATTCCCGACTTTAGACGTTGTGTGTAACAGGACAACAAACAAGCTCACTGGTGAGAACACTTCAGTGCTGCTTAGTAGCAACTTGCTTTTATGCTCATCCATAACTAGTTTATTTGCAAATATCCCCTTCCAGTTTACGTCTTGCTGCGCTCCGCCTCTACTAATCAGCCCAAAGCAGAGCACCTTAAGCTAATATGCTTTCCAAACCTTCAGACCTTTGCATGACCCATTCTGCGATAGAATGCGTGCTCGGTCACGACAATGGGCCCGGGAAACATTCCGTTATTCTGGCCAAATCCCCCAGTCTCCCCGTGCTTAAAAACTGACTGTGACCCCATGTCATGTAACTGGCGCTAATGTAAAGCGCTCCTCCGATTCAGGCTCGCACTATATAAAAGTGCAAAAACAGAAACAAACAATATCAGTGGCAAATCTTGTCAAACACAGAAATTATTAGCTGCTCCCTATTGCGCATATATTGGTCACGATTGTAACTGAAACCATTTTAAAGATTTTTTTAGCACTACAACCGCCTGGTGTTAATTTAAATGTGGACCCAATTACGTTTCAAGTGCAAAGGAGAAGGTGTGGCATAACGGCCAAAGCAGCCGACTTTGGAGCGGAGGGGACCAGGTTCGAGCCTCCTCGTCGGCTCAACATCCTGTGATTCTGGGCAAATCACTTTATCTCCCCATGCCCCCCTGCCAAAAAAACATGAATGTGTCCTTGTGTAATCTAACTGGTGCTCATGTAAAGCGCTCCAAGACCTTTGGGTCGAGTTCGCGCTATATAAATCTTGAGGGGAAAGAAGTGCAAAACACCTCAATGGTGCCGGAGTTTCCCATGCGCATCGTACAACACAGCCGCCCTGAGTCACTGCACTGATAAAAAGTAAAGATAGCGCCACCACATGCTTCACAAAGCAAAAAAGCGGCAAATTGGGGGGGCAACGACCTGAGTGGGCCGACGCTCGCTGTGCTTTGTGACGCTGTGCACCTCCCTATAACGTCCTTCTGTGCACAACGAAAGGCAAGAAGATAGAGATGCCAGGCAGCACTCGACAATGAGCGGAATGAAATCGGAGTACCTGCGTGCCTCTGAAGCCGAATGCCTGCTTCAGCACTGTAGCGTTGAGACCCACGCCGCCCCTCGTCCAGGCTCCACCAAACAGTCCGCACACTGGAACAGATTAGTCATCCAACACCCTGGCACACCATAAGTGAGGGAGGGACTTCTTGTGGCCACAGTGCCGTTAACCTGCCTTTTAGCCATGAGTGAGTAATGGGCGTAAGCAGCGTCAAACCAGCGCAACCAGTTAATCTTCTTCGACCTCAAGACTACTCAAACACCCCAGCAGTCAGCAAGGGAGCGTGCCCCGGATGTGGCGGTGGGGGTAGGGAAGAAGCGCACTGGAATGCTAAACGTTCACGAACAGCCTAGAGATAAAAAAAACGAGGAATGCAGCTGCCACCCTGCGCACCGCTGCTCGCTCCCGAGAGTAAAACGCCGTGGGAGTGAACATTTAAAAAGAGGTGGGACATGCGCCCGCCTTTAGCCATTTGCGTGCTTTCATTATTGAAAGACGCACGCAAAAGCCAATCCAATGTGTGGGAGGAGTCAGACCCACACGGAGTAAACACAAGAAGCCTCGCAGACAACGCATGCACGCTGGCTCAGGCTCGACCGAACTACATCTTACACCCAATCTCCTCACGCAGAACCGTGGAGACATAAGACATCCAGATCCAGTCATCTCAACCTTACGATCTGGCACCTGAAGTCTTGGAGTTTGGCTACCTCACTCTCCCGCCAGACTGCACGAACATTATCAAAGAGGCTAGACGTCCTACCACAAGAGCTTGCTATGCAGCAAAGTGAAAGCAGTTTCTCATATACTGTAATAACAATGAAATCAACCCGCTTGATGCTTCAGTTCAAAACATTATATGCTATTTATTACATCTACAGCGTCCAAACTTAGCGTACACATCCATACGCTTAGATCGTGCTGCAATAGCTGCATACCTTCAAAATAGACAACATCTGTCTCTCTTCAGAGTGCCGGTCATTAAAGCATTTATAGAGTGACTTAAAAGAGTCATTCCCCCAAAACGTCCACCTGCTCCAGTGTGTAATCTCAACATTGTCCTCACCAGACCCATGGGTCCACCTTTTGAGCCATTGCACAGATGTAAGCTGAAATTTCTCACTTGGAAGGTAGCTTTCCTCATAGCTATCACATCACTGAGGAGAGTAGGTGAGCTTCAGGCACTAACCATAGAAGAACCATTTTTACAAGTACACCAAAACAAAGTGGTTCTTCGGACCAACCCTAAATTTCTACCAAAGGTCATTTCTGCCTTTCATATCAACCAATCTGTTTAGTTACCTGTGTTCTTCCCTCAACCAGATTCTGTGGCAGAACGTGCTCTACACACCTTAGATGTGAAAGGAGTATTACTCTATTACATAGAACGGACAAAACCTTTCCGTAAGACGAAACAACTATTTGTGGCTTTTGCTCCACCACATAAAGGCAATCCCATATCAAAATCAGGTATTGCACGTTGGATAGTCAAGTGCATTCAGACATGCTATGCAAAAGCAAAAAGAACATTAACAGTTCCCCCTAGAGCGTACTCCACTCGCAAACTAGGGGCTTCTATGGCATTTTTAAGAAATATCCCCATAGATGACATCTGCAAAGCTGCAACATGGTCTACACCTCACACATTCACAAAACACTATTGTGTAGATGTGTTAGCAAGACAGCAAGCTAGTGTGGGCAAAGCAGTTTTACGTGCACTATGTCAAATGACTGCAACAGCTACAAGTTAACCACCGCTTTGGGAGATCACTGCTATAGAGTCTATACAAAGCATGCGATCTACAGCTCACATGCCTCGAACGGAAAATGCTACTTACCCAGTATGCATCTGTTCTTGGCATGTAGAGCTGTAGATTCAAATGCTCCCACCCGCCTCCCCGGGTACCTATACCTGTTGCAGTGACATCTTACTTGGATACAGATACATGGACATCTCTTTCTACTACTCTGACTAATTCCATTAGCACCCTCTGTGGGAAAACACAATGGAGTCGATGCCCATGCGCACTATCATCGAAAGGAGGAGTCACCTACCTTGTGACTGGAAAAGACTTCTTCGAAGAAAAACAAAGTGCAAACATCCGGACCCAACACTAGATGGCAGACTATGCAAAGCATGTGAATCTACAGCTCTACATGCCAAGAACAGATGGATACTGGGTAAGTAGCATTTTCTTTCCATTTCATCATAATTCTATATTGTTTCACAAAATATTTGCTAATTATTGATGCATTCTATTTTCTACGAGTGCTGTGGTCACTTGGTGTAGATTATATTTGTAGCATCTTGAATTTTCACTTGTATGTATTATTATTTCAGATTTGCAGCCTGTCACCTATTCAGAACCTGCTTTTTGGTGTTCTATTGCCTATTATGAATTGAACCAGAGAGTAGGGGAAACTTTCCATGCTTCACAGCCATCCCTAACTGTAGATGGATTTACCGATCCTTCAAACTCTGAGAGATTCTGTCTCGGTTTGCTTTCGAATGTGAACAGAAACGCAACAGTTGAAATGACAAGGCGACATATAGGTAGGATGTCTTTCTTATGATGTTGTTTTATCTAATTCAAATCTATAAGGGAATTTCAAATTTCTATAAATGAAGTTTTGGGACTTACTGACTAGCAAAGCACTATACAAATTACTTTGCTTAAATATATTCTTTATAAAGCACTGACTCCAACTCTAGAGAGCATCTTGGCTCTTTTAATTCTGGGAACTCTGAATCAGAGTGCGGAGTCAGATCGGAGATAGTTTTATGCTTGATAAATTTGTCCTTAATACAATAGCTGTGTTAATTGTAATAGATCTTGTGCAAAAGACTGGCAGTTTTAAATGTGATGCATTGTTTTACTGGTAACTCTTGAAGCAACTGTCTCGCTTTCATGACATAATAAAAATATCTTAGTTCTACGGCTTTGATTGCAGCTAGCTTTTTAACTAATTGCTGCTTTTTTTCAGCGCTTGATCAGGAAGGCCTAGATTGAGGCTGTTGATGTAGTGCATTTTAGAAAGGACGCAGGCAGCACTAACTCTTGCATGAGTAGTCTTAAGGATTCTTGGTAAATTATTCTTTAATTGATATGAGGTATGATAACAAACTGTTTCTTTGTTTATCTGAGGCAAGACCGCTGTATCCTGATCAGTATACTCATACCCATACCCATACTTAGAGATTTCACAAGCAATTATGAGACAGGAAGGGCAGACCTGTGTATGTTTACCTAAAAGTTCAGTCTTGTGGCCAACAGGTTTAGGAAAGATTTCTGAACATTGGATCTTCGATATATACATATGCTTGAATATTTCATGTCATCATGCTGGGAATATCAGGTAGCCAATGTTAACATAGCAGTGTCTCGTACATTACAAAAAACATTTAAATAACCATACACCGTATGTAGTACATTTACCTCATGTGACCCAAAATCCAGCCAGTTAAGATGAAGAGACCCACAGCATCTACTCTCCAGAGGCTAGCTGCTCAGGTTTTCTACCACAGTTAAGATGACAGTAAAGGATTCCTCAGTTTTTTTTCTTCATATTTAGACATGTTTCAATGTTTTTTGTGGTCAGCCCCGTACTTTGTGGTTTCTCCATCAACAGGATACGGATTGTCAGAGGTAGCGAATCTAAAAGGGGAAAAACAAATCAATTGAATACGGCGTTGCAAAATTGCAGAACACCATTTAGCTGCGCCAGTATGGAGCAGGATGTTATGATCCAAATGCAGCAGATATGTTATGTAATACAGTTCTAGTCACAGGCAACAGTAGAAATAGACATTGTTGGGGGATACGCATAGGTAGAGGGCAATCTAGACAGCGCCATGATTCGTTTAGGGAATATTTAAGCTCCCAGTGCAAATCAACCTTTTTTTCTGACCAAACTGTCCTCAACACTGGCGAAATGCGCCCACCTCCACTGGATATTATGAGGTAATTTTAACACTGTTAGATGTTTCTCTCAATAGGATGCACCCCTCCCCCTCCACACACCCCCACTAAACAAAATGCTAAAGGTCTCACAAAGTGGATCACACATTGGTCATTAACCGATGTCTGGCACAGCAGGAATTCCAGAGTGAGGGAGTATTCCTTGTATTGTCCTCTCCATGATCTGCATGAAAGGGTGGACCAAATACTTGGCTAGTAACTAACTTGGAATATTTATACTCAAGACCGTGTCTGATCATAATCTTAGTCCCCTGTCCCAACATGGAGGCTGCAGCTATCTTTAGTGGTCAACCCTGGTTTGAGAAGCTGCCTCTTCGATGTGAAAGGGTATTGTTTGAAGAGAATGATGGGACCGCTACCGCCCCCTATAGTGAAAGGCATTTAAGGTTGTAATTAGGGGCAGTATATTCAAGCCACTGTAGGAGCTCAAAGGGTCATAGAGTGGGGAATTGAGAGAACTAGGATGCACCCGACGATGGCTTGAGAAAGCCAAAGAGGTGAGGACACCCTTGTTAGCAAAGATTGTGAGGATCCCCTGTATTGACGCTATTGGGTAGGAAAAGTAGAGCAACATGTCCAATGTAAACTGATACCTTATCCCGTTCTACCACCACATGGGAAGCAAAATAAGTCTGCTCTTCTTACCCAGGATGCCAGGCGTTCCATACAGGGAGGGCAAACTTTAAGGAGGACAGGCAGCACCCCTGCCGGGTCCCCCTGCTCAGTGGGAATGGCCACCATTGACCTTCACCCTCGGAAGTGGCTGTTTGTAGAGCAATTGTTCCCACTGCCAGTACTTGGGGCCCAAGCCCAGTCTCTGAAGAACCTGAATTAGGTAGACCCAGTCAGTGGAATTGATCACCTCAGCATCTATGGAGAGTAGCGCACTGGGCTCCCGACTATCCTTTGTGTAGTCTAACTACTTATATAGCTGTTGGAGGTTTTGTTTCGTTGCCTTCCAGGGCATAAAGCCCGCCTGGTCTCTATGAATTAAGGGGGTATGACCTTCACAAGTCGGAGTGCCAAAATCTTTGTTAGTATCTTAACTTCAGTGTTCAAAAGATAGAGTTGTCTCTAAGAGGTGCAGGCTTGTTCCGGTTTCTCAATTTTTAGGATTATCATTATCGTTGCCTGTCTTTGTCAGTGGGTAGTTCACCCTCGGCTTGCGCCGCTTTCAACATGGCTAAAAGGTGGGAACCCAGGATCAAGCGCATCCATTTGTAGAATTCCAGTGGAATTCCGTTGGGGCTGGGGTCTTCCCATGTTGCATCATTCCGACCACCTGGGAAATCCCCTGTTGGCAGAGGTCTCTGTTGAGGCAGTATCAGTCAGCTACTTTGAGCTGCAAGATTTCGTCCAGAAAAACTGCTATGCCAGCCTACTTGGCAGTGTGTCTTGTTTCATACAGTGTTTGATAGTATGCTGCAAAGGTGTCCGCTATTCCACTGTTCGTTTTAATCGGAGTCCTGTCAGGGCCCCGAATTTCACTCACCCATCTCGCTGTCTCTTCCCAGCTACAGAGCCACGCCACTAGGCAACCGGCTTTGTCCCCACCTCCTATAGCTTCCACAATAAGGTGAGGTACTTCCTTTTGGTTTCTTTGACTTGCGGCGTGGTATGCTTTTTGCAATGCCTCGAGGGGCAGTAGCGTCACGTGATTTCCTACTTTGTGATACTCTTGTTCTGCCTCCTTTATACCCTCTTCTAGCTGGCTGTGTTTTGAGCTCTATTGCACAGGTTTGTCTTGCATGCTTCCCAAAAATTTACCAGGGAGGATACCCCTGTTCAAAATATTGCGTGGATTTAAATCACGTACTGTAGGAAGCTGGATCTTTATGTAGTGGACCAAAACGAGGTACACTGTCTCTGCTTTTGTTTTAGTGGACAGAGATAAACTGTGAGAGATTATGGGTCGAGCTGGGGTTGATCCTCCCTCATCTCCCCCTCCCCCCTCCCCTCCCCTCCTTTTAAAGATTTTGAGAAGGTTAAATCAAGACACCACCATGAGGGTTCGTTTTACACAGGATGGGGATTTGACATCTTTGATTCCGGTTACTTGGGCAGGGGTTAAACTAGGTTGTATTTTGGCCCCCTTTTTATTTTACACTAGATGCATTTTTAAGGTCCCAAACCACTGATATTCCCAAAGTGGGGCAACCTCTTGGTTCCCGTACTCCTTTATGCGGATGATGCGGTGCTTTTATCGCGCACCGCTAATGGGGTGCAAATTTTGCTGGATGTGTTCAATACCTTTATGGGTGATCTGAAGCTCAGGTCAATCATAAGGAATCTTACATTCTGACTAGTAGCCACAAAAACACCTGCTCTAGGAAGTTTTTTGTGGGAGGTACGCCAATAATGAAAACATCAACTTTTAGCTATCTGGGGATTTTATTTTCGGCAAATCTGATCTGGGATAGACTTGTAAATCAGAGGTAACAACTTACTGAAGCAGCATGCGAGGCACTTTATAGATTTGCAAAAAAATTGGGACATAAACCCCCGAAAGAAATAGTGATGCTATACAAGTGTCTGTCAGTGGCTACGCTTGGAGCGGGAGTATGGAACTATGTCCCGGTGTCGTCCTTAAAGACAGTAGAGAATACATTTCTGTCCAAACTTTTAGGACTCCCGAGATCCATTACGAGCCTGATCGCACATAGTGAAATGGGACTAGGTTTCCTGTAAGATTTAGTGAGGCTAGCTCCTATTATGCCATGGGTCAAAATATGGTGTTCTCTGGATTTGCAATTTATGAGTGATATTGTTGAAGATTGTCTAAAACAGAGTAATGCACAGGCCATTCCATAAATTATGTCAAGTTATCCTCGCAAGAATTGGGGCTAGCATATCTGTATATGCAGGAAACATTCTGTTCGAGGCATGTGTGCTGTAGATACACATGCTTTGCATACTCCTGCTGTTGTTTTTCTTCGAAGAAGTCTTTCCTAGTCACGAGGTAAGGTGACTCCTCCTTTCGGTGATAGTGCGCATGGTCATCGGCTCAATTTTCCCGCCATCAGGTTCGAACGTGTATTGCTGCGCTCCGGTTCGAAACTATTCTTCGGGTTCCCCTCGACGCGCAATCCTCTCTACCCTCAACAGTATTGTTTCCGTACGCGTTCCCAATTCTCCACATATCGTTTCGACATCGGAATCGACCTTCTATCTGAAAGCTTCGTGGACAGCCTTCATGGCCTAACCGCGCTTGGTCAGCTCTCAGTCTATGGATCGGACTCTGTTTAGATTCTGTCCTCGGTGCCATGCGAAGTATCCGCGCACCAACTCACACGAAGTGTGCAACTAGTGCTTGTCTCCCGAGCACAAGGGAGAAAATTGTGACGCTTGCAGATCGTTCAGATCAAAGAAGACTCTTCATGATCGTCGGGCTCGACATCGAGAGATGCAGCGTCAAAGCATTGAAGAAAACGCCAGACATCTTCGGTGAAGACTCCGGCCAAGAAGACATCAAGGCATCAGTGGCGGAGGAGAAGGAAGCTTCTCCGAACAAGACCCAGAGCTCGAGCTAGACCTTGACGCCGAAGAACTGCCACAGGGACCAGGTGACATGAGTACCGAAGACTCCTTGCCCCCACAAACTCCGAAAAAACAGAAGGCTTCGGCACCACCTCTGCTTTCTGGCCAAGGTCCAAGACAACGTTTCCGACGCCCCGCCTCCGGGTTCAGCTCCGAAACAACTAGTCAAGCCTTCTGGCTCAGTACCAGGTCGCCAAAAGTCCTCTTTGGAGCCGAAACTCTCCAGTTCCAAGCACAAATCCGTCTCGAAGCCGAAATCCTCTGTGCCGAAACCCAAGCAACCTTCGGAGTCGAAACCTTCAGCGCCGAAAGGCCAGCCTCCGTCGGCACCGAAAACCTTGGTCCCGAAATACAAAGAGACCCCTTCGGAGCCGAAAATGGACACTTTTACGTTAACACCTGATCCGAAGCAAAAGAGGCTACATATTAATTCAGAGTCTGGCCATATTCATACGAAACCACCTCTAAAACGCAAACTTCAGGATGAGGACACCTCTTACAATATCCCCTTGAAGAAAAAATCTGTAGCTACAAGTCCTTTTCATCTGCCATCACCTTCACCTCCAGCACCTCCGTCTCCACCTGAGAATCCTTTGCAGATTACACCTCAGGATTCCCCACAGTCTCACCATGACGATGCAGATGATGGGGGGTTAAATCTCCCAATAGATCCATGGACAGATTACACAATTGATCCCCCATGTTCTTCTATACGATGTGCTCTAGATACTGCAGACACCGAAGCTAGAGAGGTTAACACCAGCATCCTGCTCAGGAGACACGCCTGGTTAAGGATTTCAGGGTTTAAACCTGAGGTCCAACAGTCAACCCATAACACATCCGTTGATAAGGAACACCTATTTGGTCCTTATGTAGACCAGGCTTTAGCTACTTCAGTGTCCTTTTTCATTTTTTTTTAAGTCTATGGGAGGACTCCAGACTACGTCCAACAGAGGCTCCTTTCGTCGCTCCTTTTGCAGAGGCGGGTCAAAAACCCCATCCCTAGATCAAAATACCTCAACTTACAGCGGTAACAACCAGTCCTCTCCCTCCAGAGGGTTTTTTCGAGGAGGTTATAGAGGCAACAACTTCAAGGGTAGGTGTAAGGGCAACACACCCCGTAACTCCCTTCCCCCAACAAATAGTGACATGCCCACGCTTCCCCCCCCTCCCCCCATTACACCATGTAAGAAACTGGCTCTATATATACTTCACCAAAGTGAGGTACAGTGTGTATAGAGTCCAAGGGTCTCCAGAGGTTTGGCAGAGGTTAAAGTTAGATAGAACCTTACTCTCTAAAGTGGTAGTTTGGTCGAGCAGGAAGGCAGTATCAGAGGACAGTGTAAAGCATTTGATGTACACACTCAGTCAGCAAATGAAACCACACACTCAAGAACTGAACTCTAGGCCAATTGTTTTGTATAAAAAAATATACGGTTTTATTTCTAGAACCAAGCAAGCCTGGCACAGGTAAGCATAAAAATACTTTTCAGTAGTAAATTACTTGTATGAACACAGTTCAAAATTGCAGTGTAACTTGCACTGGTTTTGGTTACAGTTTTAAGTAAGCAGTTTGCAACACATTGCAGGTATAGTACATTCAATTGAATGGGCTTTTTAAGTAAAATGCAGTTAATTACTTTTCAGATTACTTTTGCTAACACAGGACTGGATCCTAGATTCAGCCCTGGGACATTTCCTGAAAACAGGTGAGTAAATGCGTTTTGGTTAAAGGTACGATTTTTAAAGAATATTATTGCATTTCAAAAGTTGACACTTAGAAACTTTTTCACCTAGAACCACCAATGTTATCCTATGGAAGGAAATTCAATTCGTAGGTAAGTTACTTTAACGTTACTTTTGTAATCCAGTGCTGGGCTCCTAGCTTCAGCACTGGGACATTTACTTAAAACAGGTAAGTAATTACGTTTTTGTAGTTTGTACGATTTTTAAAGAATATTATTGTATTTCAAAACTTTTTCACATAGAATCACCAACGTTATCCTATGGGAGGAAATTCACTTAGCAGGTAAGTTAGGTTATCAATACTTTTTCTTACTCGGTGCTGGATCCTAGATTCAGCACTGGGACATTCCTGAAAACAGTTGAGAAAATGCGATTTGGTTATTCGGCTGATTTTTAAGGAATATTTGCAGTTTTCAAAAGTCGACACTTAGAAACTTTTTGGAAGAAAGTGTCAATGTTATCCTATGAGGAAAAATGAGTTATCGGTTTTGAGGTAAGTAATCGGTCTTTTGAGTTAGGGTTCTGGGGTTAGACTCGGGGGTCTCCCAGGGTCAGTGATGCACTGTTGCACCCTCAGCGGCACTAGGGCGGCCGGGTGCAGGGTGCTGTTTTGAGGTCGGGTGCCCTGTTGATTTCAATGGAGATTCTCCGGGACAAAGAAACACTGCAGGCTCGGGGACGAGGATCTTCCAGGAGCTACCACCACTTCGAGGGGTAAGTTGGGATGTAGAGGGTTGGTTAGGCACCGTTGGCTTGGGCACACAAGGCCGTGGGGCGTCGGGTGCAGGGGTGCCTTGGGACGTCGCGGTAGGGGGGGTCCTCTGGATTGAGGCTGCAGGCGTCGTCAGGAGGCTTGAGGCAGGTCAGGGGTCGCCGGATCTCGGGTCAGGACCTCCTCTGGGTATTTGCCCACTCGAGCTCGGGCCGGATTCGGCGGGTGCAGAGTGTGCGGGATTCGCGGTTCTTGGCTGGCACCAGAAGCTGCAGTTCAAACACGTCCGGTGTTCACGGGAGAAACAGCTTGGAAAGTGAAGGCAGGCAGGTCCTCCGGGGTTTTTGAGGTTGCTGGCCGCTGGACACGCTGGGGTTTTGCAGGAGCAGGTTCGAGGGGAGACAGGCCTGTAGGGCTGGGGCCATGTCAGTGGGCGTCGTCCACTTGTTAGCTCTGCACGGCTTCTCGTCCTTCTTCTTCTTCCTTTTCTTGTTGTTGCTGGATCTGAGGAATGAAGGTTCAGGGTGCCCCTAAATACTAAATTTAGTGGCGTTACAGGTAGGTAAAGGGCAGGGACCAATGGGTCCCTTGCCTGGGGTGGGTACACCCCCTATTCTGCCACTCTCCAGTGGGAGGGGGGCAGGAACCTGTCCCTGGTTGGCTGGGTCCCCCCATCCTCAAGATGGCGGGGACTCGAGGTTGTGCTTCACCTCGCCTCCCCCACCTTAGGGGTGGAGTTGGCAGAGGTGGGCACACCTCCCTTCCTCACTTGTTTTTCCCGCCGGTTCTCCCGCCCAAAGTGGGGGGTAGAACCAGTGGGGACCAGTTGCTGAAAGCAGCAAATGGTCTGGAGAGGCTCACAAAGGCGGCATGCCTTTGAAGCCTCTCCTTCGTGAACCCTGCCCATCCTGGGGGAGGAGGCTTGGTGTAAGAAAGTGGCTCTGTATATACTGCACCAAAGTAAGGTTCAGTGTGCACAGAGTCCACAGTCCCCAGAGGTTTGGCAGAGGCTAAAGTTAGATATAACCTTACTCTCTAAAGTGGTAGCTTGGTCGAGCAGTAAGGCAGTATCAGAGGACAGTGTAAAGCATTTGTTGTACACACTCAGTCAGCAAATGAAGCCACACACTCAAGAACTGAACTCTAGGCCAATGGTTTGTATATAAAAATATAGTTGTTTTATTTTAGAACCAACAATGGGTGTCAAAATATACTTTCTCAGAATGAGATGCTTTAGTTAACTACTGTTCAATTGGCAATAGACTTTTGAATGCAATAGTTACAGTTGTTGCAATATGCAACACAATTTTAAACACAATTATACATTGAGCTCAATGGAAATTTCTGGTTAAATGCAATAGATTACTTTTTGGATTACTTTTCTAACCACGGGACTGGATCTTGGATTCAGTCCCGGGACACTTCCTGTAAACAGGTGAGAAAAAGCGTTTTGGTTATAGTAGTGATTTTTGAGGAATATTACTGTATTTCAAAAGTTGACACTTAGAAACTTTTCTGGGTAAAATTACCAATGTTATCCTAGGGAAGGAAATACAGTTTGCAAGCAAAGTATGTTTACGTTACTTTTGTAATCCAGTGCTGGACTCCTAGGTTCAGCACTGGGACATTTACTTAAAACAGGTAAGTAATTACGTTTTTGTAGTTTGTACGATTTTTAAAGAATATTTGTATGATTCAGAAATCGACACTTAGAAACTTTTTCAACAAAAAGCAGGCAATGATATCCTATGAGAGGAATTTCCAGTTACTGGTAAGTACGGTAAAAATTACTTTTCATGGTCGGTACTGGACTAAAAGATGCAGTACTGAGGTCTCTCCTGATAGTAGGTGAGTAATTCGGAATTCGTTACTGTTGTGATTTTTAAGCAATATTTTGGTATTTCAAAAGTGGACACTTAGAAGAAATTTCACAGAAAACCAGTCAATGGATCCCTATGTAAGAAAATTAAATTCGCCGGTAAGTTACTTTTAACGTTACTTTTGTAATCCAGTGCTGGACTCCTAGGTTCAGCCCTGGGACATTTACTTAAAACAGGTAAGTAATTACGTTTTGGTAGTCTGTACGATTTTTAAAGAATATTCTTGTTTTCAAAAGTCGACACTTAGAAACTTTTTGGAAGGAAAAGTGTCCATGTTATCCTATGAGGAAAAATGAGTTATCGGTCTCGAGGTAAGTAATCGGTCTTTTGAGTTAGGGTTCTGGGGTTAGACTCAGGGGTCTCCCAGGGTCAGTGATGCACTGTTGTTGCACCCTCAGCGGCACTAGGGCGGCCGGGTGCAGAGTGTTGAGGCCCAATGTTATCCTATGGAGGATAGGGGACTCCGGTTGGTGGCGGCTGGCAAGCAGGCCACGGGGTTGTGGGAGCAAAGCTCCTAGGGTTAAGCTCAGGGCACGTTGGGGACCAAGTTAGCACCAAAGAGGCACCCTCAGCGGCACTAGGGCGGCCGGGTGCAGAGTGCTGTTTTGAGGTCGGGTGCCCTGTTGATTTCAATGGAAATTTTCGGTTTTGGTTTTCAGCTGCAGGCTCGGTCCAGGAAGACTTCCAGGAGGAACCAACAGCTGGGCAGGTAAGTTGGAGGGCTCGGGGACGTAGGTGCACCTCGGGTTCCTTTCTCCAGGGCGCAGGGCGTCTGGATGCAGGGGTGTCTTTTGAGGTCGGATTTCACCTTACCGGGCCACTCGCGGTTGGGGGGTTCTCCGTGCAGAGGCTGCAGGCGACGTCGGGGAGTCCTGGAGGGGTCAACCCACGGTGGACTCGGACTCTGGAGAGCTGGGGGACCTCGCTGGGACCGGTGGGCCACTTGAACTCGGGCTGTAGGCGACGGGTGCAGTGGTGGTTCCAGGCGTCGGGTTTCTTTCTCCTCAGCAGGCTCGGAGTCTTTGTTTGGTGTTTCTTTTGAACAGAGCTGCTGTTCACAGGAGATCCGGTCTTTGTTGAAGGCAGTCAGTCCTCCCTGGGGTTCTGGAGGTCGCTGGCTGCAGGACAAGACTATTTTTGGCGCAGGATCTCTGGAAACTGCAGACGGGCCGGTAGGGCTGGGGCCAAGTCAGTTGTTCTCTGCAGTCTCCTCTGCTGGGCGTCTTCTTTCGTCCTTTTTCTTCTTAGGTTGCGGGAATCTAAGGAAGGAAGGTTCAGGGTGCCACTAAATACTAGATTTAGGGGCGTTACAGGTAGGTAAAGGGCAGGGACCAATGGGTCCCTGCCCTGGGGTGGGTACACCCCCTATCCTGCCACTCTCCTGTGGGAGGGGGCAGGAGCCTAGTCCTGATTGGGCAGGGCTCCCCATCTTCAAGATGGCGAGAGCCCGGAGATGTGCTTCACCTCGCCTCCCCCACCTGAGGGGTGGTGTTGGCAGAGGGTGGCACACCCCCTTTCCTCCCTTGGTGTTTCCCTCCAGTCTTCCCACCAGGATGGGGGAGGAACCGGTGGGGACCAGTTGCTGAGTACAGCAAGTGGTCTGGGAAGCTCACAAAGGCGGAATGCCTTTGAAGCTTCCCCTGCCCATCCTGGGGGAGGGGCCTAGCACCTCACCCAGGACGTGCATTGTTGCAGGCCCGGGAGAGCGGATGGCTCTCTACCCAGGGGTCCAGCAACATGTCTGCTGTGTGGCAGCCTAGGCAGCCCCTCAGACAAGACGTGGATTGTAGGTTAGGTTCAGGGGGTATAACTCTAAGTTGCCCTCTGACGTGCATTTTACAGTAAATCCCACACTGGCATCAGTGTGGGTTTACTGTGCTGAGGAGTTTGATACCAAACTTCTCAGTCTTCAGTGCAGCCATCATGGTGCTGTGGAGTACGTGCTGACGACCTCCCAGCACCATATACTCGGAATGGCAGCCCTGCACTTACAGTGCCCAGGAATGGGCCTGGGTACTGTAGGGGCACAGGGCTCATGCACCTGTGCCCTCACCACTGGCATAGGGCACCCAGCTAGAGGGGTGACTGAGGTATGCCAGGGCAGTGTGTTTAGTGGGCATGGCACACAGGGATGTGTGCCATGTCGACTCTCTGTTTTGTTCTGCACCAAGACACTCAGCCTGCAAGGGCAGTGTGTGTGTGTCAGGGTACAGGGCCTCTAAGGGTGGCACAATAAGTGCTGCAGCCCTTAGGGGTCTTCTCTGGTCACAGTGCCCTGGGTACCTAGGGTACCATTTACCAGGGGCTTACCTGTGGCCAGAGATGCCAATTGGGTTTAGGCTGAGTACAGTTTTTAGGGAAGGAACACAGGCCCTGGGTACCTGATTGGCAGGGATCCAGGGCACACCAAGGAAAAGTGCATCAGTTATCAGGCAAAAAGTGGGGGGGTTACTGCAACAGAAACCCACTTTCCTACACTTGGCACCTCGTCCCAGGATGTGCATTGTTTCAGGCCCCCGAGAGCAGCAAGCTCTCGACCCAGGGGTCCAGAAACATGTCTGGTGGTGGCAGCCTAATCAGCCACTCAGTCAGGTCACTAGGAGTTGGTCGAGTTTCAGGGGTTATCTCTAAGATGCCCTCTGTTGTGCATTTTACATTAAATCCCACACTGGCATCAGTGTGGGTTTAATGTGCTGAGAAGTTTGATACCAAACTTCCCAGTCTTCAGTGTAGCCATTATGGGGCTGTGGAGTTCGTAATGACAAACTCCCAGCACCATATACTTTTAATGGCAGCACTGCACTTACAGTGCCCAGGAATGGACCTGGGCACTGTAGAGGTACAGGGCTCATGCACCTGTACCCTCACCACTGGCATAGGGCACCCAGCTAGAGGGGTGACTGATGTATGCCAGGGCAGTGGTTTTTGGGCATGGCACACAGGGATGTGTGCCATGTCGACTCTTCACTTTGTTCTGCACCAAGACACGCAGCCTGCAAAGGCAGTGTGTGAGTGTCCGGGTACAGGGCCTCTAAGGGTGGCACAATAAGTGCTGCAGCCCTTAGAGGCCTTCTCTGGTCACAGTGCCCTGGGTACCTGTGGTACCATTTACCAGGGGCTGACATGTGGCCAGAGATGCCAATTGGGTTAGTTTTGGGGAAAGAACACAGGCCCTGGGAACCTGATTGGCAGGGACCCAGGGCACCCCATGAAAAAGTGCATCAGTAGTCTGGCAAAAAGTGGGGGGGTTACTGCAACAGAAACCCACTTTCCTACACACCACACCTGTCGGGGGTAGACTACAACAATTTCTCCCCATATTGCAGTCTATAACTTCAGACAAATGGGTGCTTGGAATTTTGCAGCGTGAATCTTTTCTGGATTCACATGCTGTGTATTATTCTGCCATCTAGTGGTTGGGTCCGGAATTGTAGTATTTCTTTCCTTTTTTAGGTCGAGCCTAGCGCAGCGCGCATGCGGTGCTCTAGAAAATGACCTCTTGGAATCACTACAGCTTTTCAGCAAACTCGTGCGTGTGGCTAAAAAAAGCCACACGCACAAGTTTGCTGAAAAGCTGAAGTGATTGGCCATTGCGTGTGGCTTTCAAAAATTGAAAGCCCGCAATTGGCCAAAAGCGGGTGCATGTCCCGCCTTTTCTCTAAACGTTAACTCCCCTGGCCTAGGGAGCTCGGGAGCGAGCAGCAGCGTGGCCGGATGCCAGCTGCGTTCCTGACATTCCTTGTCCAATTAGCGCGGTCGCTTTAACTTTCGCGCCCGCGCTTGTTGTTTTATGTCAAGGTCTGTTCCTTTCTCCCGACGCACACATTCGAGGTCTTTCTTATCCCTTATGCAAAGAAACTTCCCTTCAGGATCTCTCCTACCTCTAATTATTACGCTGCCCTCTTACTGAATTGCAAAATATTGGTCGATGATTTGAAACGCCACCACCTCCATACAAATTAAGTTTTTAAAACATGTCTTATTTTACTAACATTTTTTACTGCTTCTATTCCTCTGGTGTAATGGGTAACTTTTCAGAGTTGCTACTTGTGTCCTTTATAATTTGTGGTTCGTATGCGCGTGGGTGTCCTTTCCACTGGCATGTACTTTATATTGTAATTGCATTTATGTAGCGCTTACTACCCCTGACAAGGTGTCAAAGCGCTTTTTTGTATTTTTTTGCAACAGAAAATGGCAAATCACAGTACACTTTGGTATACATGGGTCAGAACTTACTTTTAAAGAGGTACTATTTTTTACGTACAGTATGTCCTGTCTTCTCCCGGACAGTACGATGAGGATTTTTGTAATAGCAGTGATCTGAGAAGGACAGTGGCACATTTGTGTATGTTTTACTTAAAGGTGGTCGGTTCAGGAGGCACAGTAGCCCTGTAGCAGCATGACGATGAGGAATTACACTCATTCTTGTCGACATGAAGCATAATCCATCTTTCAGAATCCTCGCAGTGACCCGCTTCTGAACCAGGTCCTAATAGCTAAATAGTTTTTAATGAGAACCTTATTAGGGCTGCAGAGATGGGAATCACGTGGCCATACTTCTCATGTGCATGGGAACCATCATTAATCCAGGCCCGGATGAAACGCCTGGCGGAGCGTTCAACGTTTGTCTTCTGGGCGCCCCGTCTTTCTTGTCAGACTTCTTAAGCCGAGATGAGTGAAACGCATTAACCTCATTACTTAGGCAGGTTTTCGCCATTTGTCAGTGTAATAGTAATGTAGAATGTACAATATTTGTCCACCTTTTGGCCCTCTTTTAAGCATAATTGTGTGTAGTAGGCAGCAATTGCTGATGTGACTGGCATTTAATATCATAATAGGCTCTCTGTGGGATTGATCTAACTCTCGGGGTGCATACCTGGTCATTTCATGCCTGACCCAGAGCTGATTGTTGTTATTACTACCGAGGTCAAGGGGCAAGCTTTAGGCGTGTTTTTATTTTGCTCTGCCCTGTTTTCGTTTGACTCCTTTAATAAACCGCTCGCGCTGCTTCACCCGCCTTTGACTTGGTTAAAGCCGAGTTCGAATTGAATCCCAGAGAAACGCAATATGCCAATTAGTACACGAGCAGGACACAATTGCAATATTTGAAAAATATAATTTGTCATGAATTTTAAAAAAAGCTATTATTAAAATGTGTTTAAATACTGTTGGAGAAATATGTAGACATACATGCAGACTTATTTAAAACTATTAACGTGAATGCATTCTATAAATATGTAATATAAATTTTACGAGTCATGAACTATTATGACAAACTCCTTGTATATTTTCTTGAGTTTTTCCCCACTTTTAATGTAATGTATGGAAAATAAAATACCCCCCCCCCATTAAAACATATAAGGCACGACGGTGTCACGAAAGAGCAGGTGACAACAGAGCAGTTTTGCAGTGTGAATCTTTCTGGATTCACTATGCTGTGCATTATTCCGCGGTCTAGTGGTTGGGTCCGGAATCGTAGTCTCTTTTCTCTTTTTTTTTTTTTTTTTTTTGGGATGGAGCCCAGGTGGGCGTCGACGCCCCACCATTTGGTGTCCTCCCGTGACGTCGGCGCGCTTCCTCCGGAAGCTCCCACCCTTGGGCGCCATCTTTAGATTCTTTTTTCCGCCGTTGGGTCTGGATCGTCGTGAGAAGCTCCAGAGTTGGAAAAGGAGAGAAGAAGTAAGAAAAAGCAGAAAGAACCGAGAAAAATTGGAGATCTTCAGCAGAAGATAAAGAACATACTACCGGGACGACTAAGTCGGTGAGAAATAGAAGAAACTTCGACGTCCAACGGAAAATGCGCACACAGGGGGCTCCCTGAGCGCTGGAATGGACAAGACACCATTCAAATTCTGTCGTAACTGCCACCACAAGTTTGCGCAGAAAGACCAGCATCCAGTTTGCAACCTCTGCTTGCCAATCGACCATCAAAGCGCCGACTGCAACGCCTGCTCGGCATTCGCCACCAAGAACCTCAGGATCAGGGAAAGACCGAGGAGAGCAAACTACAACATGCAGGCCAAGGGCCACCCCCCTCGTTGCGGGACCTGGGCCTCTCCAGTGGGGAAGAGGACAACGTCGCCGAGGGACCAGAGGACTGCACGGTCGTAGAGACCGATAACACGTCGAGGAAGGAGGTAAGAGAGACGTCGACCCCCGAAAACCCCGACAGACTCCTGAAAGTCTGAGCCAAAGTCCACGAAAGGAGCACCGGCGTCGAAGCACTCGACGACCGCAGCTGCGTCCACGGACAAACAGCCTAGCGGATCCTTCGAACGACTCCCGGTCGGCGAAAGCTCTAGATGCACCAAGGTCGTCGAAGCACGGTTCCCAGAAGCCGCACCCGACACCGAAAGCGAAAGAGCAAAAGGCAACTTCGACGTCCACGTCAGCGACCTCGAAGAGAACAGTCGAAACTCTCGACGCCGAAGAATCGGCAGACATGGAGAGGAAGAAGAGGCTCGAGGCCGAAATGGCCAGTATCCTCCAAAGGAAGAAGGACTTCGACGAACGGATGAGTAGATACTCCATCCCTTCGAAGCCCTCAAAGGTCGTCGAAGCAGAGGCACAAGAGGAGTTCGACAGCACCGAGCCGCCCAAAACTCCCGAACCATCGGAGCAACAGGACGAAGAGGGCCTGTTCTATTATACAGAGGGTGATGACGACCAGCAATCGCACTTCGGCTCGACACCCTCGGAGGCTCAAGACCTGGAATGGCAGGATCTCGACGCCGAAAACCCGGAGGAGGCCGTGGAAACGTATCCGTCGAGGCCTTCGCCGCCGGACGACCTAGGAATTTACAACATGGTCGTCAGGAACGCAGCTGCCACCTACAGAGTGGAAATGGAGGAGGAAAAGCCAAAAGCCTGTTTTCTCCTGGAAACACTGCTGCCAACACAAACTAGGAGCCAATTCCTTCCTATGCTCCCTAGTGTGCTAGACCAAGGCAGGGAAGCTTTCAAGGAGCCTTCTACCTGCAGATCTGTCACCCCCAGGGCTGAGAAAAAATACAAACACTCTTCCAAAGACCCACCATACTTCCAGGGATCTGTACCGGCTGATTCCATCATAACAGCAACAGCCAGGAAAAGGGCCAACGTTCCCACAAACTCCGGACCGCCTCCAGACAAGGAGAGCAAGAGGATAGACTTCACAGGGAGGAAAATCGAAAGGAATGCGGCAATACATTGGCGCATTGCCAACTCCAATGCCCTTATAAATAGGCACGCCTACCAGCACTGGGAAGAAGTTGGGCAGTTGCTCAAACTGCTCCCCACCGAACAACAGCAAAGAGCGGCACACCTCGTAGAGGAGGGGAAAAACATGGCCAACACCTGCCTGAAGTCGGCCCTGGACGCAGCTGATACATCAAGCAGGCTGATGATGATTGGGGTAACGGAGAGAAGACATGCCTGGCTCAGGATCTCTGGGTTCAAGCCAGAGGTGCAAAACAACATCCTGAAGTTGCCCTTCGACGGGAAAAAGCTGTTCGGCACGCCCGTGGACGAGACGCTGACGCAGCTAAAAAAAGACAACGAAACTGCAAGGTCCATGGGAGCACTGCAGTTCAGGGGTATGAGAAGGGGCACCCCCTCACGAAGACCGAATGGCAGAGGTGGGAACCAGCCAGGAACATTGCACCAGGCCTTCCAGCAAACATTTCAGGGAAGCAGCCAGGCGCAACAGGGTCAGCAGCAACAAGGCTGGCAGAACCAACAAAGGGGCCAGTCCTTTCGAAGCCGACCAAACAGACGAGGCCATACGAGAAGAGGCGGCCAGCAACCCGCCCACAAGTGACTTAACAATACAAAACGTGCCCGCACTCACAACATCTCCAGTGGCGCGGCACAACAAAAGACACGGACAAGACTTACAAATTTAGCATCATACAACGCCCGTAGGAGGCAGACTAAAACACTTCTCCCAGGAGTGGGAGAAGATAACCGACAAGTGGATACTCAACATCATACAGTTCAGCTACTGCATAGAACTGGTAAGGAAACCCCCAAACAGGAGGCCGGCAAAGAAAAGACGCTCAACAGAAGAGCTGTCACTACTGTGGCAGGAAGCACAAGAACTCCTCCACAAACAGGCTATAGAAAGAGTGCCATACAGAGAAAAGGGCACAGGAGTGTACTCCAACTACTTCCTCGTACCAAAGGTAGACGAAACATTAAGGCCCATACTGGACCTACGGTTCCTAAACAAATACATAAAAACTCAAAAGTTCAAGATGACGTCCTTGCAGGAGGTCATACCTCAAATAAGGCACAGGGATTTTATGGCCACAATAGACCTCAAGGATGCCTACCTACACATCCCTATGAACCAAAAACACAAGCATCTGCTCAGATTTACCATCAGCAAGATGCACTACCAGTTCACGGCCCTAGCCTTCGGCCTAAAATCAGCGCAAAGAGTATTCACCAGATGCCTAGCTGCCGTAGCAGCACATCTGCGAAGACAGGGAATACACGTATACCCCTACCTAGACGACTGGTTGGTAAAGGCAAGCTCATACAACCAGTGCAAACTACATGCTCAGCAGGTCACACAAACGCTGACAAAACTGGGCTTCTCCATACACGAGGAGAAGTCATCGCTGGAACCAGAACAAGTGAAGATTTTCCTGGGTGCGAGAATCAACACCATTCAAGGAAGAGTGTTCCCCAGTGAGAAGAGGACCCTCGCACTACTGAAGGAGTCTCGCCACTACCGGAAGGGGCAACGTCTGACAGTGAGGACAGTGAGCAAACTCATGGGCATGATGGCATCATGCATACACTTAGTCCCCAATATTCGGCTGCACATGAGACCATTCCAGGAATGGCTGCAACAGCAGTGGTCACAGGCAACGGGGAGTTGGGAAGATCTAGTGGTTGTAACGCACGCAGTGCAGGAAGAGATAGCATGGTGGAACAGGGACAACATAAGGGGAAAACCGTTCACACCACCAACTCCAACAGTGACCATCACAACAGACGCATCCCAAATGGGGTGGGGAGCGCACATGAAACTGCTCAAAGTGAGGGGTTTATGGACGCAAACAGATGCCGTCAAACACATCAACTACCTAGAACTCAAGACCGTATTCCTTGCCCTCAAAGCATTCCAGAAACAGCTGTACGGCCAAAGGGTGTTAGTACAAACAGACAACACAACAACGATGTTCTACATCAACAAGCAGGGAGGAACACAGTCGGTGGCGCTGTCAGATCTAGCGCAACAAATATGGAAATGGGCTATCCCATTACAAATAGACCTACTGGCAATACATCTGCCGGGGAAGGACAATGTGGAAGCAGACAGACTGAGCAGACAAACGTCGACCTCACACGAGTGGGAGCTCAACGCTCAGGAGACGCAAAAACTATTCAAAAAGTGGGGAACACCACAACTAGACCTGTTTGCAACACACCAGAATGCAAAATGCCAATACTTCGCATCCAGGCAACCAGGACATCAATCCCAGGGAAATGCCCTATGGATGAGCTGGTCAAAGACATTTGCATACGCTTTTCCACCGATACCGCTGATACACAAAGTGCTCAGCAAGTGCAGAACAAGCAACATGACACTAATTCTAGTGGCACCTCAGTGGGCCAGGCAGTCCTGGTTCTCACAGATCGTGGAAATGGCACAGGAACCACCACACAGGTTCCCAAAAAGAAGGGACCTGCTCTCGATGGAACACGGAAGAGTACTCCATCCAGAACCAGAGAGCCTCAGCCTAGCAGCATGGCTCCTGAAGACCTAGAGTTCGCCCACCTCAAGCTTCCGCAAAGCACGCTAGCGGTACTGCGAGAAGCAAGGAGGCCCACCACAAGGAAATGCTATGCAGCGAAATGGAAGAGATTCACTGAGTGGTGCATCAAGGAGAGGCTCCACAATAGAATCACCAGATAGTCAACAGTGCTAAGATACTTAACACACTTACTAAAGAGTAACCTGAGCTGCACATCACTAAGGGTGCACCTGGCAGCAATAGTAGCCTATACAAGAGGAGAAACGGGGAAAAGCTTCTTTACATCTCAAGTGGTAAAAAAATCCTAGAGGGAGCCAAAAGAATAGCCCTGCCAAAGAGGATGCCGCCGCCGGCATGGAACCTCAACGTGGTTTTAACGCAGCTTATGAAAGCACCATTCGAACCTATTCACAAGGCCTCGCTTCATATGCTCACCATAAAAACAGCATTCCTGGTAGCGATTACCTCGCTCCGAAGGGTGAGCGAGTTGCAGGCCCTTACACTACAAGAACCCTACATTCAAATTCACAATGACAGGGTGGTAATGAGGACTGACCCACACTTCATGCCTAAGGTGGTGTCCAAGTTCCATATAAGCCAAACAATACAAATTCCCAGTTTCTTCCAAAAACCATCCACCAGCGCAGAAAGGGCGCTGCACACGCTGGACGCCAGAAGGGCAGTAATGCACTACATTGAAAGGACTAAAGGTTGTAGGAAGACAACGCAATTCTTTGTGTCCTTCGCAAGCAGTTTCCTGGGCAGGCCAGTAACAAAAATACCATTGCACGATGGATCGCACAAGCAATTCAATACTGCCACAAACAAGCAGGCCAGGAGCTACAAGGGCAGCTCAGGCTCACTCAACCAGGAAAAAGGGAGCAACAATCGCCTTCCTGGCAAACACACCTATCCAAGACATTTGCCTGGCGGCAACATGGGCTTCAGTGCACACATTCACTAAGCACTACTGCGTGGATATACAGATGAACAAAAAGCACAAGTAGGTCAGAAAGTGCTTCAACATATATTCAACAACCAACGCTCATCTTCCACCCAGCCGCCACAAACATAGCAAACCGCTACAAAGTCTATGCACAGCATAGTGAATCCAGAAAGATTCACGCTGCAAAACGAATAGTTTCTTACCTGTCGGTGTAGTTTTGCAGCTTGAAGACTTTCTGGATTCACTAGCGAACCCACCCGCCTCCACCAGAAAGATGAGACAGGAGGACGATGGGGATAACAAAAAACTTCAAAAAACCTTCAAAGGTAACAAGATAAACAAGGAAAAACACAAGACAAGAAAAAAAAAAGAATCTGAAGATGGCGCCCAAGGGTGGGAGCTTCCGGAGGAGGCGCGCCGACGTCACGGGAGGACACCAAATGGTGGGGCGTCAACGCCCACCTGGGCTACACCAAAAAAAAAAAAAAAGAGAAAAGAGACTACGATTCCGGACCCAACCACTAGACCGCGGAATAATGCACAGCATAGTGAATCCAGAAAGTCTTCAAGCTGCAAAACTACACCGACAGGTAAACTATTCGTTCAGTGGCACCCATGAATCAGTAAGGCATAGCCAATAGGTCTCGCATTTGGGACCTTAAAAGTATTTAGTTATGCAGCACAATATCCTTGGTGCAACAACATCAACTGTTGCATGGCTAAACACTTATAAGGTCCCCAAAGGCGAGACCTATTGGCTATGCCAATGGTTGTTTTTGTTGTTTTTTTTTTGTTGGTGGGCGTCGACCTACCACCATTTGTTGTCCTCCTGTGACGTTGACCCACCTTTGGTCGCCATCTTCAGATTCTTTTTTTCCGCTGTTGGGTCTGGATCGAGACGGAAGAGCTCCAGAAGATTGGAGAGAAGAATCGACCAAAAAATAACGAAAATTATCCTAAGAACAGGAGGAAATGGTCTTCAACGTACCGGACTTCGATCCTACGAGCCGGAGCGCGACAAAGAGGGAGAAACAAAACTTAAACGACACGAAAAATGCGCATGCAGGGGGCTCCCTGTGCGCGGTAATGGACAAAACACCTTTCAAATTCTGTGAAAATTGGCACCACAAATACGCGCAATAAGACCAACATCCAGTCTGGAACCTTTGCCTGCCACTGGATCACCGAAGCGACGACTGCAACGCATGCTCAGCTTTCACCCCAAAGACGTTGAGAGCAAGAGAGGCAGAGAAGAGCCAATTATAACATGCAGGTTCAAGACCCACCACCATCGCTTCGAGACCTGGGCCTCTCCAGCGAAGACTAGGACAACGTCGCCGAAGGTCCAGAAGTCGAAGGGGAAACAGACGTCACAGTCGATGAGGTCGAGAAGAAGTCTCCAAAGGAGGTAAGGGAACCGTCGACCTCGAAAAAGATAAGTTAGTCCAGAAAAACTGACTCTAAACCCTCAAAAGGAGCCTCTGCGTTGAAATACTCAACGTTCGCAAGCGCGTCCAAGGGAAAACAATCCGTTGGTTCCTTAGACAAGGACTCCGAGACGGCAAAAAAGACCCTAGAAAGTTCAAAGACGTCGAAAGACAGTCACGAAAGGGACGCTCATACATCCAAAAAAAGAGAGGTCGAAACAGGCTTTGACAGCTGCATCGGCGCCGTCAAGCTCAAAAAGAAAGGTGGAAAGTCTCGACGCCGAAATTCACGCGTCAGAGATGGAGAAAAAGACTCTAAGCAGAAATGGCAAGTATCTTGCAACGCAAGAAAGATTATGACAAAAAGATGAAACTTTTCAAAATTCCACCGAAAAATTCGATCGAGGTAGACGTCAAAAAACATGTTGACGAATTACAGCCGCTAACAACTCCCGAACCACAAGACAAAGAAGAAGAAGAAGAATTCTTCGAGGAAGAGGAGCAAACCTATGCGGGTTCGGCGACTTAGACCTGCAATGGCAAGATCTCGGCGCCGAATCACCAGAAGAAGCATTGGAGACGTATCCATCGAGACCTTCACCACCAGATGACATTGGAAGGTACAACCAAGTCATAAAGAAAGCACCAGACACCTATGGAGTGCAATTGGAAGAAGAAAAACCCCAATCATGTTTTCTGTTAGAAACCTTACTGCCTACCCAAACAAGGCGTCAGTTACTTCCCATGTTGCCAAGTGTTTTGGATCAAGGTAAGGAGGCTTTTAAAGAACCAGCCACATGCAAGGCGGTCACACCAAGAGGAGAGAAAAAATACAAGCATTCCTCTAAGGATCCTATGTACATCAAGGGTTCAGTGCCAGCAGACTCAATTATAACTTCTACAGCTTGAAAGAGAGCTAATGTACCTACTAATGTGGGTCCTCCACCTGACAAGGAAAGCAAAAGGATGGATCTCATGGGAAGGAAGGTTGAGAGAAATGCGGCAATTCAATGGCGCATAGCTAATTCTAATGCTTTGATCAACAGGCATGCATATCAACATTGGGAGGAAGTTGGAGAGCTGTTAAAACACCTACCAGAGCAATTCCAAAGGAGGGCAAACCACTTAGTGGAGCAGGGGAAAAACACTGCAAACGCATGTTTAAAATCAGCCCTAGACGCTGCTGAAACAGCCAGCAGACAAATGGCAATCGGCATCACCGAAAGGAGGCATGCATGGATGCGAATCTCTGGTTTCAAGCCAGAGGTACAGAATAACATTTTAAACTCACCTTTCAATGGAGAACAGCTATTTGGAAGTGTGGTGGATGAAAAACTAAACCAATTAAAGAAAGACAATGAAACAGCAAGGTCTATAGGTGCACTGCAGTTCAGTGGCATGCGTAAAGTCACACCCTCACGGAGACCAATGGGCAGAGGTAACCACCAACCTACAGCCTCGCACCAAGCTTTTCAACAGACTTACCAAGGAGTAAGCCAGGGACAGCAACAGGGACAGCAGCATAATTGGCAATACCAACAGGGTAGGCAATCCTTTCGAGGGCGCCCTCGGGGAAGAGGCCAGCTACAACGAGGGGGATCACAAACAGCCACCAAAACAGACAGACAGACAGACTGCACTCAAAAACTTGTGCACACTCCAAAGACATCACGGAGTGTGCTACACAAAAGAAAAATAAGGCGAACCAAAAAACAAAACCGCAAACAGGTCCTGCAACATATTACACCAGTAGGAGGCAGGTTAACATACTTCCTCTAAGAGTGGAAAAAGATAACTTCAGACAAATGGATACTGTGAGAGGGTTGGGCGGAAGGAAAAACGAGGAGGCCGAATTCGGGGATCAATTTTGATGGGGTTTTATTTAAGGCAGCAAAAGTCAACCAGTATGTCAGTTCAGCGAGATGTATAGGCTGTTCTCTGTCCTTCTGGTGTTGTAGTTGCGGTCTTCTTTCTACGTAGTTCGGGGTTCTTGATTCGGTAGGGCACCCCAGGAGGCTCAAGAAAGAAGAAGAGAAAGGGCGGTAAGATTGTCTGTTGTCATAAACATAAGTGGAAAAACCCTCCACCGTCTAGAGCGGGGCATACTAGTGGCGCAGGACAAGAGACTCGCTTGTCTATGGGGCTGCTCCCAAGAGCGGGAACGCAGAAACAAAGTGAAGCCACCTGGGGTGTGGTAAAACACCTTCGCGCAGTCTCCTTAACGTCAGGATACTGACTGTGCAACATAGAATGGTGGACACGAGTAGAGGTAGGAAGTGCTCAGGGAAAAGGGGGGCTTGTGCGTAGGGTGTGGGAATTGGTAGTGCAGAAATCACACACGAGTGAACAATATCTACAGTGCTCTGTAACGTGGCCCATTCCCCGATGCCCTCCCTTTACTCCCTCCCGCTTCACGTACCGCAACAGCCGCAACTCTCCTGAGTTGCGGCGGCTCGTAGGTATCCTCCGGGGGCGTCCACCACTCCTCCGACCAGGTCTCCGCTCCTTCTTCGGTGTCGTGGACGAAGCTGGGGTCGACGTCTGCGATCGCCTCTCCGTGCTGTCCTTCCTCGGCGTACTCCTTCCCCACGTTACTCTCCTCCTTGCTCGTGGTCTGCTCTCCTAGCTCCTCCGGTCCCTGACGACGCACTGGAACTTCCGCGTTCTCTTTACACAGCGTTGGATCCGCCTCTCCTCCTTCCCATTGGCTCCCGTCTCCTCTCTGGGGAGTCCTTCCCTGTACGCAAGAGGCAGTGGAAGAGATTAACCCTTTCCTTCCCTGCCTTCGTGAACTGTTGTTCCATCGTCTTTGCTCCATAGGGTAAAAAGGAAGGAGGGGCAGGGATGCTATGGAGGCGGCCCCTCACATCCCCCTTTCCTAACTTTCTTGCCAGCAAGAAAAGAGTCGAGGGGGTATCGGGACAAGTAATCAGCATTTGACTGCTCCTTCCCTTTTCGGTGTAGAGTTGTGAACCGGAACGGTTGTAGTGCCAAAAACCACCTCATGATTCTGTTGTGGCCTCTGTTGCGGGAGAGCCACTCTAATGGGGCATGGTCAGTATACAGGGTGAACTCTCGCCCTTCCAGATAGTAGCGGAGGGTTTCGATTGCCCATTTTTTCGCCAAGGCTTCTTTTTCGATCACTGCATATTTGGTTTCCCGGGGAAAGAGCTTTCGGCTGATATATAATATGGGTCTTTCTTGTCCCTGGGCATCAGTTTGGGACAGAACGGCACCCAATCCTTGGTCTGATGCATCAGTCTGTAAAATGAACGGCTTTCCGTAATCCGGGTTCAGCAACATGGGTTTGGAGGTGATGGTTGTTTTTAGGTTTTGGAAGGCGGACAGGTGTATGTTCGAGGGACAACGTAATATTTTTTCAGTGTTAACGTTTTTTTGTAGAAGGGCCGTTTAGGGGGCTGTCTTTTGGGAAAAATCAGGAATAAACCTCCTATAGTAGCCCAGGATGCCTAGAAACGCTCTGAGGTCCTTTTTGGTTTGGGGGAAAAGGGATATCGGCTATGGCATTTACTTTCTCTCTCTGTGGTTTAATGAGTCCCTCCCCAAGGAGATACTGTAAGAAACTGGCTCTATATATACTGCACCAAAGTGAGGTACAGTGTGTATAGAGTCCAAGGGTCTCCAGGGGTTTGGTAGAGGTTAAAGTTAGATAGAACCTTACTCTCTAAAGTTGGAGCTTGGTCGAGCAGTAAGGCAGTATCGGAGGATAGTGTAAAGCATTTGATGTACACACTCAGTCAGCAAATGAATTCACACACTCAAGAACTGAACTCTAGGCCAATTGTTTTGTATAAAAAATATACTGTTTTATTTTAGAACCACAGGTTTGCATAAAAATACTTTCTCAAGATAAGATGCTGTTTGTTGAATACTTTCAATGAACAATAGACTTTAAATGCAATATGGCACAGGAGTTGCAATAGGCAACACAATACTTGGTATACTATAACATTGAGCTCAATGGGATTTTTAAGTAAACTGCAATAGAATTACTTTACGAACGTTTTTCTTACTCAGGGCTGGAGCCTGGATTCAGCCCTGGTGCATTTCCTGTAAACAGTTAAAAGAAATCGTTTTTGTTACACAGGCGATTTTTAAGGAATATTTGTATGTTGCAAAAATCGATACTTAGAAGAATTTCTGGCAAAACCAGGCAATGTTATCCTATGGAGGATAATCAAGTTACCGATAAATCACAGTTGTAATCACTTTTTCTAGTCAGTGCTGGGTACCTAAATCCAGCACTGGGATCTCTCCTGAGAACAGGTGAGTAATTTAGATTTTGGTATTCGGACGATTTTTAGTGAATATTTCGAATTTCCAAAACTCGACACTTAGAAGAATTTCCAAGTGAAAACCAGTCAATGTTACCCTATGGAGAAAATGCAAGTTATCGGCTTTCAGGTAAGTACTCAGCTGGCAGAGTTAAGGTTCTGGGGCAAGACTCGGGGGTCTCCCAGGTTCAGGTTTGTACTGTTACACCCTCAGCGGCACAGGGGCGGCCGGGTGCAGAGAGAGTAGGCCCAACGTTAGCCTATGGCGGGGGGCCTTTGGTTGGTGGCTGCTGGCAGGCAGGCCACTCAGCTGTGGGAGCAAGGCTCCTGGTCACTTACTCAGGGCAAGTGGGGAAGTCGAACAGGGTAGTTGGTGCACCCTCAGCGGCACTGGGTGCAGTGGGCTTTTGGGCCGTCGGGCGCCCAATGGATTTCAATGGGAAAGCTGCAAGACGAACAAAGGCTGCAAACTCTGGGACAGTGATTCTTCAGGTGCGACCACCACTTCGAGAGGTAAGTTGGGATGCTGTAGGAGGGGTAGACACCCAGGAGTTGGGCACAGGGGGCCGTGGGGCGCCGGGTGCAGGGGTGTCTTTAGGCGTCGGGGAAATCTTACCCTCTGCTGGTCGCAGTTGGAGGGGTCCCTGGTGTTGAGGCTGCAGGCGTCGTCAGGAGCGTCGAGGTGAGTCCTTGGGTGCTGGATTCTGGGTCACAGTCACTGGGGGGACATCCTCGTGGTCTTTGTCCACTTTGGCTTGGGCCGGGCTCGGCGGGTGCAGAGTGGGCAAGATCCGCGGTCTCAGGCCGGGCCTGGGGTTGCAGATGTTTGAGCAGAACCACTGCTCGTTGGAGTCCCAGTCTTTTTAGTTGAGCAAGGCAGTCAGGTCCTCCGGGGTTTTCGAGGTTGCTGACCACTGAAGAGGCCGGGGTTTAGCAGGAGCAGGTTCGAGGCTCGACAGGCCAGTAGGGCTGCGGCCAAGTCAGTTGGTGTCGTCCTTGTTAGCAGCTGCACGGCTGGTCTTCTTTCTTCTTGTTGTTTCGGGATCGGAGGAAGGAAGGTTCAGGGTGCCCCTAAATACTGAATTTAGGTGTGTTACAGGTAGGTAAGGGCAGGGACCAATGGGTCCCTTCCCTGGGGTGGGTACACCCCCTACTCTGCCACTCTCCAGGGGGAGGGGGGCAGGAGCCTTTCCTTGGTTGGCTGTGTCCCCCCATCCTCAAGATGGCGGGGACTCGAGGTTGTGCTTCACGTCGCCTCCCCCACCCTAGGGGTGGAGTTGGCAGAGGTGGGCACACTTCTCTTCCTCACTCTGTTTTTCCCGCCGGGTCTCCCGCCCAAAGGGGGGGGTGGAACCAGTTGCTGAGTACAGCAAGTGGTCTGGAGAGGCTCACAAAGGCGGTATGCCTTTGAAGCTTCTCCTTCGTGAACCCTGCCCATCCTGGGGGAGGAGGCTTGGCACCTCGTCCCAGGATATGCATTGTTTCAGGACTCCGAGAGCAGCAAGCTCTCAACCCAGGGGTCCAGAAACATGTCTGGGGGTGGCAGCCTCGGCAGCCACTCAGTCAGGTCACTGGGAGTTGGTCGAGTTTCAGGGGGCATCTCTAAGATGCCCTCTGTTGTGCATTTTACATTAAATCCCACACTGGCATCAGTGTGGGTTTAATGTGCTGAGAAGTTTCATACCAAACTTCCCAGTCTTCAGTGTAGCCATTATGGTGCTGGGGAGTTCGTAATGACAAACTCCCAGCACCATATACTCTTAATGGCAGCACTGCACTTACAGTGCCCAGGAATGGACCTGGGTACTGTAGGGGTACAGGGCTCATGCACCTGTACCCTCACCACTGGCATAGGGCACCCAGCTAGAGGGGTGACAGATGTATGCCAGGGCAGTGGTTTGTGGGCATGGCGCACAGGGATGTGTGCCATGTCGACTCTTCACTTTGTTCTGCACCAAGACACGCAGCCTGCAAGGGCAGGGTGTGTGTGTAAAGGTACAGGGCCTCTTAAGGGTGGCACAATAAGTGCTGCAGCCCTTAGAGGTCTTCCCTGGTCACAGTCCCCTGGGTACCTGTGGTACCATTTACCATGGGCTGACCTGTGGCCGGAGATGCCAATTGGGTACAGTTTTGGGGAAAGAACACAGGCCCTGGGAACCTGATTGGCAGGGACCCAGGGCACATCAAGTCAAAGTGCATCAGTGGTCTAGCAAAAAGTGGGGGGGTTACTGCAACAGAAACCCACTTCCTTACAGATACCCTAAGTACTTTACAGACCTAGCTGCCAACCTACTTTTGGCGGGGTTAATGGTCAGGACGCGGTCTTGCAGGGTTTGGACAACAGCAGCGAGATGGTTAAGATGCTGCTCCCACGTTGCACTATAGATGACGATATCATCTATGTAGGCCGCTGCGCAGTTTAGCACGGGGTCTAAGTACGGTGTTCATCAATCTTTGAAAAGTCGCCGGGGCCCCATGCAACCCGAAAGGCAGGACGGTGAACTGGTACAAACTCCATGGGGTCGAAAAAGCAGTGTTTTCCCTATCTTGCTTTCTTAAGGGCACTTGCCAATATCCTTTACTTAAATCTAACGTACTGATGTAACGTGCTTTTCCCAGCCTCTCAATCATTTCATCGACCCGTGGTAGCGGGTAAGAGTCAAATTGTGAGATCTTATTCACCTCCCGGAAGTCAATGCAAAACCGGATGGACCCATCCGGTTTTGGCACTAGCACGATGGGGGGAGTTTCATTCACTGGTTGACGGTTCTATTACTCCCGTCTGGAGCATTTGTTGTACCTCGTCCTCGACAGCCCGTCTTCGGTACTCCGGGAGGCGGTAAGGGCGTAATTTCACTGTCTTCCCTGGTTGTGTTATGATGGCATACTCGATCAGATTGGTTCTCCCCGGGGTTGTGGAGAACACGGTCTGTAGAGGCCATAACCTGCGATTTAGGGCATCTTTCTGATTTTCTGGTAGTTCCGGATCTATGCTTAGGGTGTATGAAGGGGGGAAGGGGCCTCTTGGTTAGAGCCACTGTGTGTGGTACTTCTCCTTCCCATTTCTTCAACAGGTTTATGTGGAAGATCTGGGTATTGGTTTCCCTCTCGGGGTCCGTCTCCAGGCGATATGTCATATCTCCACAACCCGAAAAGGGCCCTGCCATTGTCCTAGGAGTTTGTGGTCTGAGGTAGGCATCATTAGCAAGGCAAAGTCGCCTACCTTCAGGGAACTTTCTCTAGTGTTTTTATCATAGTGATGCTTCTGGGCTTCCTGCGCCTGCTCCATATGTGTTCTACAGATGCTTCGTATTTCCTGGAGGTGTCTCTTTAGGTTTAGGACATATTCGGGGAGGGGTTTGGTCCCTTATGGTTCCTCCTCCCATTCCTCCCTCACCATATCTAATAGGGTGCGGGGTGGTTGGCCATACAACAGCTCAAACGGGGAGTACCCCGTGCTTTTCGGAGGCTTACACCGTATCGCAAAAAGGGCCAAGGGTAACATGTCCTCCCATCGGCGGGTCTCTAAATCTAGGAGTTTTTTTAGAGTGGTTTTCAGGGTGGCATTATACCTCTCAACTAACCCGTCGGTTTGGGGATGATAGGCCGCCGTACGGATTTGTTTGATGTTTAACTGTAGGCAGACCTGCTTCATGAGTTTGGAGACGAAGGGTGTTCCCTGGTCCGTTATAATCTTGGGGAAACCCTACTCTTGAAAAGATGTGTTCGAGGCATATGAGCTGCAGATTGTACACTATGCATAGATCGCCATCTGGTGTTGGTCTCGGATGCTTGCACTTTGTTGTTGTCTTGGAAGAGTCTTTTGTAGTCACGAGATAGGTGACTCCTCCTTTGGACGATAGTGTGCATGGGCATCGACTCCATCCTCAGATTGTTTTTTTCCGCCATCGGGTTCGGATGTAACTTATGCGCTCCGGTTCGGCACCATATTCTCCAAACATTTTGGGCGCGCAAACTATCCAAAAACTCGACTGTATTGTTTTCGATCGCGTGATCTTCGACGCGCACCTCAACTACTCGATTCCGGTCGTCGACCCGGGCCGTTGGGCCTATCGACGCGGTTCGGGCCTACAGCTCATGAAAAGGACTCCATTTAAAAAAATGCCCCCAGTGTGGAGCTAAATTTCCACACAGTGACCACCACAAGGTCTGTAACCTATGTCTCTCGCCCGAACACGACGAGAACAATTGCCAAGCCTGCGCCTCTTTTATATCTAAAAAGACCATCCGTGATCGCCGGGCCCGACGACCCATCAACGCGCAGCGAGCAGCTCCGGTACCGGTGGACATCTTTGATGAAGGCCCCGATGTCCCGGAGGAGGATTCTGAGGACCTGGAAATCGTGTCCGAAGCAGACGACTCAGACGGCCACATCACTCCTGGTCAACGAGTGAGTACAACTGCCCCTACCCCAACTCCACCCCAAAAAAAGAAGGCCCTGGTCAAGACTTCGCCTGCTGGCCCCAGTCGCGACCGAAAACAAGCTTCAGAAGCCCCGCCCCTGGGCCCGGCTCCGAAGATAAGGGACAAGCCTTCCGGTAGCTCGGGACCGAGCAAACCGCATCTGTGTTCCGCAGGCACCATCGGCACCGAAACAGAGCGTGCAGCCTAATCCCAAAAAGACATCGGCACCGAACACCTCGACGCCGAAAGAAAAGCTATCGGATCCGAAATCAAAACCTTCGGAACCGAAAAAGATTTCCGCCTCCACAGCCAAGCCAAAGGACCCCAAACCATCTCCCAAGGCCTCGGAGCAAAAATCTAAACCTCGCTCGGACCTGAAGAAATCGGCGCCAAAAGCGGTTACCGAAGAGGAAGAACTTTTTCGGCCGGATCCTATTGATCCAAAACAAAAAACTCTCCACATAGACCCCAAAACAGGACATTTGGCTGCTGTTCCACACGAGAAGAGGAAACTGGACACACCAGGCACTCCTGTAGTGCCTGTGAAAAAGAAAGACTGTGCCACTTCACCTATACAACCCTCTTCTCCTGTTCTTCCTAACCCTGTCTCTCCTCCACATTCTCCTATACTTCTACCAAATTCACCACCACCACAGTTTGATGATGATCTAGGGGATGGGGGGAGGCAACAATGACCCTTTCACTGACCCTGATGACGATACAGAAGTACCACAGGACAATTGGGACGATTATAATGACCCAATAGATCCTCCAGACCTCCCTGATCCCCATGCATATCCAACAAAGCCGTCTTCCCCCAGATGACAATATTGGCTTTGGTCAGCTTGTAAATAGAGCTGCTCTCTACCATGGGGTTCAGATGCATTCTGACCCTGCAGACGAGGACTTTCTTCTAGACACCTTTGAACAGTCACAAAAGACTGTACAAACCTTGCCAATGTTAAAGGGTGTCATTAAACATGCCCCTGACATATTCAAAGACCCTGTTAGGGCTAGAATTATCAATCCCAGGATTGACAAAAAATATAAACCCACTCCCAATGATCCCACCTACATCAAGGGTCAACTACCTTTAGACTCACTAGTGGTAGCTAATGCTAGGAAACGTGCCAACTCTCAGACCTCCGGTGAGGCACCACCTCCGGATAAAGAGTCTAAGTTGTTAGATGCTTCCGGCAAGAGAGTTGCCGCCCAATCAGCTAATCACTGGCGGATAGCCAACACACAGGCATTACTTGCTAGGTATGATAGGGCTCACTATGACCAACTAGAAACCCTATTACAACATTTACCTGATCAATATAAAACCAAGGCAGATGATTTAATTCAGGAGGGCAAATTAATAACCAATGCTTCAATCACGTGTGCCCTTGACGCAGCTGACACAGCCTCTAGGTCCATTAACACTGGTGTACTACTCAGACGACATGCCTGGTTACGCATCTCAGGCTTCAAACAGGAGGTACAAACAACAATCCTCAATCAGCCGTTCAATCAAGAACAACTCTTTGGACCGGCTGTAGACACCACTCTAGAGAAAATGAAAAAGGACACGGAGACTGCTAAATCCATGGGGGCATTACAGTCTCCATCCACACGTGGTTCCTTTCGTCGCTCCTTCTATAGAGGAGCATCCAAAAATATCGGAACAGACACCGCCTCTTTTTCCTACAAAAACACCACGCAAATATCCCCTAACAGAGGATATTTTAGAGGCGGATACCGGGGAAATAACAACAAAGGAAGAGGCCGAGGTAACAACAACACTTGCGCCTCCCCCACTAATAAGCAGTGACTTCCCTCCAATCCCTCCAGACCATTCCACCCCGGTCGGAGGGAGACTATCACAGTTCCTACCTGTCTGGAATTCCATCACTACAGACAAGTTGGTAACACAAATTATCCAGTATGGTTACTGCCTGGAACTTACAGCAACCCCACCCACCATACCACCCAAACAGCGTCCAATGTCCATGGAACATCTCACACTCTTAAAACAAGAGGTTCTCTCACTGCTTCAAAAGCAAGCAATAGAACTAGTTCCCTTACAGAATCAAGGAACAGGGGTTTACTCAGTGTATTTCCTAATCCCCAAAAAGGACGGCACCCTAAGGCCAATACTCGACCTCAGACCCCTCAATCTTTACATACAATCAGATCATTTTCATATGATCACTCTTCAACAGGTCCTCCCACTACTTCAACAAGGCGACTTCCTTGCCACACTAGATCTCAAGGACGCCTACTTCCACATTCCCATACACCCGGCTCACAGGAAATATCTAAGATTCATACTGGACGGACAACACTATCAGTTCAAAGTCCTTCCATTCGGGGTGACCACAGCACCCAGGGTGTTCACAAAGTGCCTGGCAGTCGTAGTAGCACACTTAAGAAGACAACAAATCCATGTCTTTCCATACCTCGACGACTGGCTAATAAAAGCCAAGTCATTCAACCAGTGTGCATCACACTCATCAAACCATCCAGCTGCTACACGACTTAGGATTCACAGTAAACTACATCAAGTCACATCTTCAGCCCTCCCACATACACCAGTATCTAGGGGCCACATTAGACACCTCCAGAGCTCTGGCATATCCCAATCCAGCCAGGATAACCAGTATACAAACACTAATCACCAAATTTCAGCCACAGCATTCCCTCCCAGCAAGGGTATTCATGCAACTCATAGGAATGATGGCATCTTGCATTTTTATTGTACCTCATGCAAGACTTCAGATGCGCCCCTTACAAGAATGCCTAGCACGTCAGTGGAACCAGGCTCAAGGACAACTTACAGATCTGGTGTTGGTGGACAGCCGCACACATCGCTCTCTGCAGTGGTGGAACACACCAAACCTTTCCAAAGGGCGGCCGTTCCTAGAGCCAGTTCCACAGATAGTGCTAACAGCAGACGCATCACTCACCGGCTGGGGAGCTCATCTCCTAAACCACACAATTCAAGGCAAATGGACCACTCAACAGAAAGTGTTCCACATCAATCACCTAGAATTACTGGCAGTATTCCTAGCATTAAAATCATTCCAAGTACATCTACGTCACAGGACTGTACTAGTCCGGACGGACAACATCACAGCCATGTATTACGTGCAAAAACAAGGAGGCACACTTTTTTTGCAGCTGACACAGAACATTTGGAGATGGGCCATTCCACAAAACATATATCTTCTTGCAGAACATCTTCCAGGAGTTCACAATCAGATTGCGGATCTGCTAAGTCGACAGACACAGCAGATACACGAATGGGAACTTCATCCCCAAGTTCTTCAACCATTTTTCCAAATGTGGGGTCAACCAGACATAGATCTGTTCGCCACACACGCAAATGCAAAATGCCCAACCTTCACCGCCAGGTTTCCACACCAGTTGTCCAAAGGCAATGCGATATGGATGAACTGGTCAGGCAGATTTGCGTACGCTTTTCCGCCACTCCCACTGATTCCCCTAGTAGTACGCAAGCTCAGACAACAGTCTCTCAGGATGATCCTGGTAGCTCCCACATGGGCACGGCAACCGTGGTTCACAACACTACTGGAACTTTCAGTAGTTGAACACCAAAAGCTACGTCTCTCCCCAACGTTGCTAACGCAGAACCATGGAGAGATAAGGCACCCTGATCCAGGTCAACTGAATCTAGCGATCTGGCTCCTGAAGTCCTAGAGTTTGGTTATCTTAACCTTCCACCGGACTGTATGAACATCATTAAGGAAGCCAGACGCCCTACTACTAGAGCTTGCTATGCAGCAAAATGGAAAAGATTTGTCATTTACTGCAACAACAATAAAATCAATCCGCTGGACGCTTCAATCTAGGACATCATTTGCTATTTGCTACACTTACAAAGGTGTAATCTAGCATATTCATCCATAAGATTACATCTAGCGGCACTTGCCGCTTATTTGCAAAACAGACAACACTTGTCACTATTTAGAGTACCTGCAATTAAAGCCTTTATGGAGGGCCTTAAAAGGATAATTCCCCAGACTGCCACCCTCTCCAGTGTGGAATTTAAACATTGTTCTTACCAGGCTCATGGGTCCTCCATTTGAACCTCTACACAAATGCGAACTACAGTTCCTCACATGGAAAGTAGCTTTCCTTGTCGCAATTACCTCTCTCAGGAGGGTTAGTGAGATCCAGGCTTTAACCATACAAAAACCATTCTTACAAATACATCGTAACAAGGTGGTTCTTAGAACAAATCCAAAATTCCTTCCCAAAGTAATCTCTGCTTTTCATCTTAACCAATCAGTTGCGTTACCAGTGTTTTTCCAAAACCCAGACTCTGTAGCAGAGAGGGCTCTTCACACACTGGACGTCAAAAGAGCCCTACTTTATTACATGGACAGGACTAAGCCCTTTAGAAAGACAAAACAACTGTTTGTAGCCTTCGCACCACCTCATAAAGGTAACCCCATCTCCAAAGCTGGGATCGCTAGGTGGATAGTAAAATGCATTCAAATATGCTACCAAAAGGCTAAATGCACATTAACAATTCCCCCTAGAGCGCACTCAACACGCAAACTAGGGGCTTTCATGGCATTCTTAGGGAACATTCCCTTAGATGACATCTGTAAAGCAGCAACATGGTCTACACCACACACCTTCACCAAACACTATTGTGTTGACGTGCAGGCTAAGCAACAAGCTTCTGTAGGCCAAGCTGTTCTTAAAACACTTTTTCAAACCACTGCAACAGATACAGGTGACCACCGCTAGGGGAGACACTGCTGTACAGTCTATGCATAGTGTACAATCTGCAGCTCATATGCCTCGAACGGAAAATGCTACTTACCAGTATGCATCTGTTCTTGGCATGTAGAGCTGCAGAGTTGTACACGCCCACCTGCCTCCCCGGAACCTGTATCTGTTCCGGTATTAACTTAATTAGATGCATTCACATGGACATCTCTTTATTTCTTACTCACTCCATCATTTCCCATCATGGCGAAAAACAATCTGAGGATGGAGTCGATGCCCATGCGCACTATCGTCCAAAGGAGGAGTCACCTATCTCGTGACTACAAAAGACTCTTCCAAGACAACAAAGTGCAAGCATCCGAGCCCAACACCAGATGGCGATCTATGCATAGTGTACAACTCTGCAGCTCTACATGCCAAGAACAGATGCATACTGGTAAGTAGCATTTTCCTTACCATGGCCTTTGCTATGTGTAGTGCATTCGGATGCCTTAGGGCGACTGCCTCCGGGAAGCGGGTGGCATAGTCTACCAATACCAGCACAAACCTGCAACCACTTCTGGAGGGAAGCAGGGGTCCGATTATGTCCATCCCAACTCGGGAGAAGGGCTCGCTGATGATGGGCAGGGGACGTAAGGGGACCTTGGAGGGGGTATATCTGCTGCTCTTTTGGCAAACGGGGCAGTCCTTGCAATATCTGCGGATCTGTTGATATATACTGGGCCAAAAGAATTTTTCTAATATTGCTTTCTCCGTTTTTTCCTCCCCAAAGTGTCCCCCCAAGAGGTGGCTATGGGCAAGAAACATCACCTTCTCTCTGTATGGTTTGGGAACCAGTAACTGTAGTGGCAGTCCCTTCCCTCCTTTTCTGTATACTAACCCCTTCCTCAGAATGAACTGGGGACCTACTTGTTCAGGGTCTTCCTCGTCTGTAGCCTTGTTCCATGCTTCCCTCAGGGTGGGATCTTCCCTCTGGGCGGCAAAGAAGCCCCTGTCGTACTGCCACATAGCTTCCTCCTTTTTCTGGGTCAAGGGGACTCTGGTCCAGTCCCTTTTTTCTCTCCTTTTGTTTCCCACTCTTCCGGGGTTTCCCTTGCAGATATGCAAGACGGGGTACTTTAGAGAAAGGCGCACTCTGGCACCAGTCTTCCTTGTCGGTGACTGTCTCCGGCACCATCGTAGACAGATAGGGATAGTCGGATCCTAGGACTACAGGTTCCGGCAGTCAGGGAATCAGCCCTACTCTCAAGGGAACTGGTTCGTAGGCGGGTCCATGTTGTATCTGAACATCGGTGGTGGGGTACCGCTTGTTGTCCCCATGCACACACTGTATGTTGACTGCCCCAGTGGTCTGGGTGACACCTCCTGGAATAGCTGAAGGCTTTATCACACTCTGCAGACAGCCCGTGTCCATCAGGGCTTGTCGGTTTTCCCCATTGAGCCTTACGGTACGATAATAGGGTGGCCTTTTCCCCGCAGGGTTACAGTAGTAGGAACGGGTGAGCCCAACCTCCATGGGCTCCTCCTTCTGGGGGCATACCCTGGCGATGTGACCAAAAGCCCCACAGGCAAAACACTGGGGACCTGGGTGGGGCGAGGGTCGAATGGGGACGGATACAGGACCAGGCAACAGGGTAACAGTGTCCTGTCTTCGGGGAGCGGGTGGTTTGGGTGTTTTAGAAGGGCCTCCGCTGGGTTGTTTCCAGGGGTGTTCATCCCGACCCCGTTGGAACTGCTGAGCGCGGTTGAACGCGCTTGAAATTTCCACCGCTCATTCGAAGGTAAGACCGGTAAGCTGACGTACCCATTTCTGGGCGGGGGGATATAAAGAAGACAAACTGTTCCAGATAGACCTTCTCCATGATGTCCTCCTTGGTGGAGGTCAGGGGTTTCAACCAACGGTCGGCCAGATCCCGAACACGGTAGGAGAGGGCTCTGGGGGTCTCCTGTGGCCCTTCTTTCACCTGTCTGAGGTGTATTCTGTATGTTTCAACATCGATCCCTAATCTTTCAATACTAGTTTTCTTCACTTCGTCGAAAGGAGTGAGACCTTGTGGATTGGCGGCTTGATAGGCGGCCTGCAGGTCGCCTGTCAATAGAGGACCCAAATATTGGCCCCACTTGTCGTTGGCCCAACCAGCTGCTCTGGCCATCCTCTCAAAGTTCGAAAAGAAAAAATCTGGGTCCTCCCCACTAACGTATTTTTGTAAAACTAAGGCAGAGCGGTATGACCCCTTTGTTGGCCCAGGGTGTCGGCTAATCTGTTAATGACGGATTCCTGGGTCTGGCTCTATTCTGTTAGGGATTTGTGGAGTTTTTCCCAGTCCTCCTCAGCCACTGCCAGGAACTTTTCCATAACGCGACCAGGTCTTTCCTCGCCTTCCGCCATCTTCTGCATTGCGGCCTCCATCCTCGCTGATTCCACTTCTGACACCAAATGTGAGAGGGTTGGGCGGAAGGAAAAACGAGGAGGCCGAATTCGGGGATCAATTTTGATGGGGTTTTATTTAAGGCAGCAAAAGTCAACCAGTATGTCAGTTCAGCGAGATGTATAGGCTGTTCCCTGTCCTTCTGGTGTTGTAGTTGCGGTCTTCCTTCTACGTAGTTCGGGGTTCTTGATTCGGTAGGGCACCCCAGGAGGCTCAAGAAATAAGAAGAGAAAGGGCGGTAAGATTGTCTGTTGTCCTAAACATAAGTGGAAAAACCTTCCACCGTCTAGAGCGGGGCACACCCGTGGCGCAGGACAAGAGACTCTCTTGTCAATGGGGCTGCTCCCAAGAGCGGGAACGCAGAAACAAAGTGAAGCCACCGGCGGTGTGGTAAAACACCTTCGCGCAGTCTCCTTAACGTCAGGATACTGACTGTGCAACATAGAATGTTGGACATGAGTAGAGGTAGGAAGTGCTCAGGGAAAAGGGGGGCTTGTGCGTAGGGTGTGGGAATTGGTAGTGCAGAAATCACACACTAGTGAACAATATCTACAGTGCTCTGTAACGTGGCGCATTCCCCGATGCCCTCCCTTTACTCCCTCCCACCACCCGCTTCACGTACCGCAACAGCCGCAACTCTCCTGACTTGCGGCGGCTCGTAGGTATCCTCCGGGGGCGTCCACCACTCCTCCGACCAGGTCTCCGCTCCTTCTTCAGTGTCGTGGACGAAGCTGGGGTCGACGTCTACGATCGCCTCTCCGTGCTGGCCTTCTTCCTCGGCGTACTCCTTCCCCACGTTACTCTCCTCCTTGCTCGTGGTCTGCTCTCCTTGCTCCTCCGGTCCCTGACGACGCACTGGAACTTCCGCGTTCTCTTTACACAGCGTTGGCTCCGCCTCTCCTCCTTCCCATTGGCTCCCGTCTCCTCTCTGGGGAATCCTTCCCTGTACGCAAGAGGCAGTGGAAGAGATAAACCCTTTCCTTCCCTGCCTTCGTGAACTGTTTTTCCATCGTCTTTGCTCCATAGGGTAAAAAGGAAGGAGGGGCTGGGATGCTATGGAGGCGGCCCCCTCACAGATACTAAACATAATACAGTACGGTTACTGCATAGAGCTCGCAAAGAAACCTCAAAACAAAAGACCAAGCAAAAAGATACATTCCAAAAAGGAATTATCTCAATTACTCCATGAGGTACAAGAACTTCTGAACAAACATGCAATAGAGCAAGTACCACGCAAGGAAAGGAACAAGGGCATTTACTCTACGTACTTCCTTATCCCTAAGGTGGACGGAACTTTACGACCAATACTAGACCTAATTCATAAAGACTTAAAGATTCAAAATGACAACACTGCAAGAGGTAATACCTCCGCTGCAAACAGGAGACTACATGGCAACCATAGACATAGAAAGGATGCGTACTTGCACATTCCCATGAACACGAGACACAAGAGTCTATTAAGATTTGTGGTCAACAAGACACACTACCAGTTCAAGGTGCTAGCTTTCGGGCTAAAATCTGCACCAAGAGTCTTCACAAAATGCCTAGGTGCGGTAGCCGCTCACCTAAGAAGACAAGGAATTCATGTTTACCCGTACCTAGACGACTGGTTAGTAAGAGCAAGCTCCTACTATCTATGCAAACAGCATATACAGAAAATAATAGAAACACTAATTCAACTAGGTTTCTCAATACACTGGGACAAATCGTCAACAGAACCAGAACAACAAAAGGTGTTCTTAGGAGCACAAATCAACATAATATTAGGAAGCGAGAGGAGAACACTAGCACTACTGAAGGAGACGCATCTATACCACTGGGGGCAAGCTCTGACAGTGAGGACAGTGGGGAAACTGATGTGAATGATGGCTCCATGCATTCATTTAGTCCCCAACATTCGCCTACACATGCGACCGTTCCAGGAATGGTTTCAGCAGCAATGGTCACAGACAACAGGGAGTTGGGAGGATCTAGTGGTTGTCACGCAGACAGTTCATCAACAGATGGCATAGTGGAACAAAACAAACATAGCGCAGGGCAGACTTTTCACAACACCAACTCCGACAGTGACCATAACAACAGATGCGTCCCTAATGGGATGGGGAGCACACATGAACAACCTCAAGGTGAGGGGATTGTGAACACAGCAGGATGCAGTGAAACACATCAATATCTTGGAGTTGTAAACAGCATTCTTAACCTTAAAAGCCTTTCAGAAAGAGCTATATGGGAAAAGGGTGTTGATACAAACAGACAACACAACAACAATGTTTTAAACTAGGAGGAACTCAGTTGGTAGCACTCAACGCTAGCTCAAGAGATTTGGAGATGGGCAATTCCAAGGGGAATAGACATGATAGCAGTACACCTACCAGGGAAGGACAATGTAGAAGCAGACAGACTGAGCAGACAAACATCATCATCCCACGAGTGTGAACTAGATCAAGCCGAACTCCAAAAAAATTCAGGAAATGGAGGACACCACAAATAGACCTAATTTGCAACACCCCACAATGCAAAATGCCAAAACTTTACATCCAGGCGACCTTGCAGTCAGTACCCTAGGGAATGCGCTATGGATAGACTGGTCAGGGATATTTGCTTACGCTTTTCCCCCCCAATACCATTAAGGAACAAGGTGATCAGCAAATGCAAAATCAGCCAAATGACAATGATTCTCATCGCACCACAGTGGGCCAGGCAAACTTGGTTCTCAGAAATAATGCAGATGTCGCAAGGAACAATGCACAAACTGCCAAAAAAGAAAGACTTGCTAACAATGCAAGATGGAAAAATACTTCACCCAGAGAGCTTAGGCCTAGCGGCAGGGCTTCTGAGGACTTAGAATTCGCACATCTCAAACTACCAGAAAGCACAATGGCTGTTCTAAGATAAGCTAGGAAACCAACAACAAGGAAATGTTCTACAGCGAAGTGGAAGAGATATACACAATGGTGTCTTAAGACCTTTTTCAAACAAGATTACAAAGGAGAGAACAGTACTAAAGTACTTGACACATTTACTGGAAAGTAAATTATGCTATACATCATTGAAAGTGCACTTAGCAGCAATTGTAGCTTATACCAGATGAGAAACCGGGAAACGTTTCTTCACTTCACATGTGGTCAAAAGGTTCCTAGAAGGAGCAAGAAGAATTGCACCTCCAAAAATGGTGCCAGCACCCACATGGAACCTGATCATAGTTCTAGCACAAATGATGAAAGCACCATTCGAACCACTACACAAAGCAACGCAACAAATGCTCACACTAAAGACTGCATTTTTAGTGGTAATAACATCCTTACGTAGAGTTAGTGAACTACAGGCACTAACACTACAGGAACCATACTTCTAAATACATAGTAACAGGATTGTCATGAGGACAGATCCTCAATTCATACCAAAAGTGGTATCAAGATTCCACATAAATCAGAGTATACAAATACCAAGTTTCTTTCAAAACCCAAAGACCAAAGCAGAAAAAGCTTTCCACACACTTGACGCAAGAAGGGCGGTCATGTACTACATTGAAAGAACCAAGGAATACAGGAAAACAAAACCGTTTTTGTATCCTTTGCAAACAGTTTTCTAGGAAGGCCAGTAACCAAAAACACCATTGCAAGATGGATAGCGCAAGCCATACAATTATGCCACAGGCAAGCAGGACAGGCCTTACAAGGTGCCCCGCGGGCACACCCAAGAAAGAAAGGAGCAACTATTACCTTTCTAGCTAATTCTCCAATTCAGGACATCTGCATAGCTGCAACATGGTCTTCAGTGCATACATTCACAAGACATTACTGTGTGGACATTCAAATGAATAAAGAAGCACAAGTAGGACAAAAGGTCTTACAACATCTATCCACAAACCAAAGCACATCTTCCACCCAGCCACCACATGACTAGCAAACCGCTACAAAGTCTATGCACAGCATGTGAATCCAGAAAAGCTTCACGCTGCAAAACGAATAGTTTCTTACCTGTCGGTGTAATTTTGCAGCTTGAAGAATTTTCTGGATTCACTAGCGAACCCACACACCTCCGCCAGGAAGGATGAGAATAGGAGGAGAAGAAAAAAAAAAAAATCCAAAGATGGCGACTAAAGGTGGTCGACGTTACAGGAGGACACCAAATGGTGGTAGGTTGACGCCCACCAACAACAACATAAAAAGGAAAGAAATACTACAATTCCAGACCCAACCACTAGATGGCGGAAAAATGCACAGCATGTGAATCCAGAAAATTCTTAAAGCTGCAAAGCTACACCGACAGATGAGAAACTATTAGGTTCGAGGCATAGGAGCTGTAGATCGTACACTTGTGCATAGATCGCCATCTGGTGTTGGGCTCGGATGTTTGCACTTTGTTTTTGTCTTGGAAAAAGTCTTTGTAGTCACGAGGTAGGTGACTCCTCCTTAGGACGATAGTGCGCATGGGCATCGACTCCATCTCCAGATTGTTTTTTTCCGCCATCGGGTTCGGATGTGATTTGCTGCGCTCCGGGTCGGTGTCGGTTTCGAACCCCATTTCGACGCGCAATTCCTCTCCACTCGACGGTATTGTCTCGATCGCGTTTCCCTTTCGACGCGCATCTTTAAAACAAACTCCTCGATCTTCGACGCAGGCCGTTGGGCCTATCCGCGCCGACCACGCCTGCAGTCAATGGAAAGGACTCCTTTCAAAAAATGCCCCGGGTGTGGTGCTAAGTTCCCACACACGGACTTGCACGAGGTTTGTTATCTCTGCCTCTCCCCTGAGCACGAAGACCAGAACTGCAAGGCCTGTGCATCGTTCAGGTCGAAGAAAACCATCCGTGATCGTCGGGCTCGACGTCACGAAATGTCTCGCGGAAGCAGCTCGATTCCGGACATCTTCGGAGCAGATCCCAATGTCCAGCCGGAGCAACAAGGTGATGAAGAAGACATCTCCGTCTCCGAGGCGGACGACTCCGACGTCGAAGAGGAGACACTCACCCCGGCTCAGCGGTCCGTGAGTACCGAAACCCCTCTCCCAAAAAGCAAACCTAAGGCTCCGGTAACACCCTCGCCCTCAGTCTCGGGTCGACACGGGCAACATGTCTCAGACGCCCCGCCCTCGGGCCCGGCTATGAAACCTTAAAGATAAGCCTTCCGGCTCGGGCCAACCCCATTCCGGTGCCGAAAAGTCACCTTCGGCACCGAAGCACCAGACCAAAGATGTGCCACGCCCTTCTTAGTCGACGCCAAAGACAGCCTCGACGCTCAAGCCCTCGGCGTTGAAACATACCAAGGACAAACATTCGGAACCGAAAAAATCTTCGGAGCCGAAAAAAGTCTCGGGGCCATAAACTCCTAAAACAAAACCTAAGGAGTCCAAGACCCCACAGAAAGTCTGAGGTTCGGTCCAAAGAACATTCTGACCCAAAATCCTCGGCACCGAAAAAAGACATTTTACCCACACAGCATGTACCTGATTTTTCGGATCCAAAACAAAAAACTCTTTTTATTGACCCAGAGACTGTCAAAGTTGTCGCCAAGCCTCCAAAAAAGAGGAAACTGGACACTTCAGAGGAATCTGAAATACCCTTGAAACGAAAGGAGATGAGTACTAACACCTCCCCACCTCCTTCTCCTCCTCCAGCTGATCCAAATCTTCTAATTTCTCCACCACACTGCCCACAACATACTTTTTCACCTCAAACATCATGCTGAGGATGATCATACCGATAGGGGTGGGAATATAAATCCTCATGGGGATGATGATGCACATACCATCCCACACGACGTAGACCCTTGGGATGACTACAACACAGATCCCGACCCACATAATAACCCGGACCTCTCTCCATCTAGGCCATCACCACCAGATGACAATATTGGGTTTGCGCAACTAATCAATAGGGCTGCCCAATACCACGGGGTACAGTTACATTCTAATCCCTTGGAGGAAGATTTTTAGGTCTCGCCTGAGCCAGCGCATGCGTTGCTCTGGCGAGACATTTAGTGTGTGGGCTTTAAAAAGCCGACCACAGCTTTTTGGCTGGCATAGAGCGTGCGGTTACGCGCACAATGACGAGCGGAGGCGCCATCTGGCTTTCCTCTCTCGTCATGGTGCCCGCACATCGCACACCACTCGCCAGCCTGCTTCCACTTTTGCCGTTGCGCGCTTGTTTTTTTTTTTTTTTTGTACACTTTACGGTGAGCTGATTGTTATCAGCCTCAGTCTCGCATACCTTATGCCTCACAAATTGATGCCTACCCGATACTGACACGGGTCCTCGCATTTGATTCAAAGAGATCTTCGCGGTATATCCCATTTAGCCGCGCTTGTAAAAAAAATACTTTATTTCTTACATGACGAGCAAATGAACACTACTGTGTTCAAACGGCGTGAACCCAAGACTCGTACCCATTTCACATACGGGTCCATCTACATTAGCCGTGAGGGACGCTGCAATAATTCCACTTGCGCTGCTCTGGTTAGCTCTTCAAACAATTCCTGCTCGCGCTGTAGTAAAAATACGTGCTAGTTATTGATTTAACTTGCAGCACCCCTCTCACATCGTGCCACAGCTTAGGAACATTTAACTGCAACACTGAGACAGATACCCCTTCTAAACACAGATGGCAGTTTTTTATTTCTCCGGCAATGTTTTCAGCTCCTTTCCGTTTCCACTCCTCCCAGCACATTGCGCGCACTCCCTGTAAGCAGCACTTCCAGCGCCGCTGCTTTCCCCTGTAATCAAGACGTGTTGTGTTTATTGTGTTTTGGACAAATCTTGACACCTCCCTCACTCCAGTGAAGGCGATCTCTTTTAATCCCTCTGCCCCGCCCCCTGAGCTCTTTCTGTGAATTATTTTCATTCATTGCAGACGCTTGGCTTGCCCTGGATCTGCCTTCTGCACTGCATTCCACTGAGCCGAGGTCAGTGGGTTAATACTTCATTTGCTTGTTTTTGTAAGCAGGGGGAGAGCCGACGCTGAGATTCCAACCAAGTACCGAAGTCGACAGCTGTATATGTTACTCCGCATCCTGAATGTTTACAGCCCTGCCTCATCTCTCACACTTCTTCCACTGCCCCCCTCTTCGTCCCGCCCTCCCCAGTCTCTCAGCAGTCTCCGCTGGACTCGCCCGCCCTCAGCATTGGTATGCACAGCACCCTCTCCCCCTAGTCTCTCCTCCTGTCCGCCTCTCTGCCATGAAGTCTGGCAAGTTTGGGTTTCAAACACTTCGTGTCAATGCCCGGGGGTAGACAGACAGGCGCACTGTATGCCTCCTTCCCTGCTTTGAGTGCAAGCTCCGTTACATTTATGCTAATTGATTTGGTGTTTTTACGTTATTTAAAAATACAAACAGAAAAATAGGGAGTGCCATTCTGTTAGTCTCCGTGCGTGTTTTTGTTCAGTTTTCCTTCGTGTAAGAGTTGTAGTGCAGCAGTTTCTCTTGGGCGTTCGTTGTTTTCAGAGTATGTCACTACATAACAAGTGTGTCTGGACTCAGAAAGACTGAATGGAAATTTGAGACCCTGACTGGTAAAGTTAACGTGATCGGGAACCATCACTAAGAAACGGTTTGAAATAAACAGTCTTAATTGTAGATAGCTTGAGCAAAAGGTTGATGAAATCAAACAGGGATATCTCCTAATATTTTAATATAGCGACCAGATAGCATAGTGTACTATAAAATGCAAGCAGCCTCTCCTTCAGTTTCTAGCCGTTTATACTGCCTTTGTATGCAAACGACATGGTGTGGATTTGAATTAAAAAAGAAAGCAAATACTTGTCAATGGAACGATATGCTGCAGAAATCTACCGGTGCATTAAAGAAATGTACTTGCCTTAGCTAGTGTCTTCAAATGGGTGACAAATTATGGCAGTTATTTGATTATATCACAGCTTTGCGAATACGGAAGCATAATTATACCAAGGACCATGGCTTGCCAGTGCTTGTTCCACGTAAGTACCTGTGGTTTGTTTAGGCCAGCTTTCTCAATAGTCACAGGCTCTTTCTGTGTGCAGGCCATACTTTGATCACCGTAAGGCTGTGCCTGTGCAAGCACTCCCATTATGGCATAGCGTAGCACAGCGCTTATACGTACATGAAGAAGGGCCTTGTAAAATGGTTCTACAGCAGAAACCTATTTACTGTAAAACATTCCTTTGTTACCAAGGTTTATTGTAAATACATTCAGGGACATCTTAAGAATTTGGGGGGCTGGGAGGTCCTGGGCCAAAAGTATTTTTAGGCCCCTGTTCTGAACAGATTTATGTTTTTGATCCTGTTTCAGCTCGTTCTTGCCATCTTTGGCCAGGTGACTGACGATGCACAGGTGCACTATTTTAGTTCCCAAGGAAAACGCATAGTAGGTTGATGCTTTGCAATCAAATGCAGTACTCTGTAACCCCCCCTTGCCTTTTCTCACAACCCAAGGTCTGTTTTTTAGGTCTCGCCTACGCAGCGCGCATGCGTTGCTTAGGAGACCTTTAGCCGTCGTACAGCTCTTTTTCCAAGCACATACTCGTGCTTGTGGCGGCATACAGCTTGCGGGAGTGCGTAGCGGTGCGCCACAAGCACGAGTGTGTGCTTTGAAAAAGAGCAAACAGCTGCTGCTTAGCGCGCGCACTCCCCCCACCCCTCCCACTTGTTTACTTCTTCAAGGCTCAAGCCCGCCCAGCTGCAAGAGTTGTCTCCTGTGTGTGCGCGCGTGCACTCCCCCCACCCCTCCCACTTGTTTACTTCTTCAAGCCTCAAGGCTCAATCCCGCCCAGCTGCAAGAGTTGTCTCCTGTACCGATATTCCATTTTGCAACTTATATAATTGTGCTATGTGCTGCGAAATGGTTTACGCAAAATAATTAACTACAGAAATATACTTAAACAGCAAGTTGTTAAGCCTTCTATTCCAGGACCAAATGGCTCAGTGCGTTTTAAAATGCACCCTTTCCCGGAAAATGACCCTCCAGGCTGTGTATTGTTCCAGTCCAGAACAGTAAAGGGAGTGCCCACGGGTAATTCTGACTAGGATCTAAAGATGCCTGTGCCCACATTCTTCGAAAGAGTATCCCAACGCCCCTTCCGCTCGCCCCCTTTCCCACCCAAAGTTTGGTTTTAGGAGCGCATCTGCTGACTTTAATTCCATTCCGGAATTAAAACGCAGCTGCTTTGCAACATGTAACACTTTAAAAATGTAAACATTTCTTCTATGGCGTCTTAGAGCTGAGATGATGCTCGACCGTGACTCAGCAAGGTGGGCTCCGAGAGGCGTCTCGTCTCCGATCCTCTGGTCCAACTCCACCCTGCTTTAACTCTTCTCCGGCCGCATTTCTTTCTCCACCCTTCTCTTTCTTCTCCCCCTCATCTCTGCTCTCCGCTCCCCTTTAACGGGCTTCCTTTTCGTCCACCCCTTTCTTTCCCTCTTATCTTCGTTTCCCTTTTCAATACCCGTACCACTCCTCTTGCCTGCAGGGCCTTAATTAGGGCAGTTTAGGTGTTAGTGGTGTCTTCCGGGAGGTTGTGCCGTGGGCGTGACCGAGGAACAAACCAGCCCGGGGAGAGGAAGCAGACGGGCGGACTTTTGGCAACTGCGAAACATTAAACTGTTGCATGGCTAATAGAATTTTGTTGCGCTACTTACAGTGAGCCTATTCTCTACATAATGGCACATTCTTGATGCTCATTTGGCTTTTCCTCCTTCACAGTGGCCCATATTTACGTGCATTGAGCTTGATATGGTGAATTTTAATTCTTCCTTCTTTATGGCCCATAATTAACGCATATTGATTTCACTTCCTCAATCATTAGTGGACCTACTTATTGTGAAGCGATTTCTACATGCAGTAATTCTCACATGGCGCTTCTTTACTTGTAGAATCCACTATCCCTTAGTGGATCCTCCGAGCAACTACCTGGGTGGCTCACCCCTGGCACCCTTAATTTTTGCGTACTTCCTAACTCTGGGTAAGACCCTACGCCATTTCCTGGACCCGTACACACACGTGCTTCCTCCACCCTCTCTCTCTCTCTCTCTTCCTCCACCCTCTCTCTTCCTCCACCCTCTCTCTCTCTTCCTCCACCCTCTACCTCTCTCTCTCTACCTCTCTCTCTCTCTTCCTCCACCCTCTCTCTCTACCTCTCTCTCTCTACCTCTCTTCCTCCACCCTCTCTCTCTACCTCTCTCTCTCTACCTCTCTTCCTCCACCCTCTCTCTCTACCTCTCTCTCTCTCTCTCTCTACCTCTCTACCTCACACTCTCTACCTCACACTCTCTACCTCACACTCTCTACCTCACACTCTCTACCTCTCTCTCTACCTCTCTCTCTACCTCTACCTCTCTACCTCTACCTCTCTCTCTACCTCTACCTCTCTACCTCTCTCTCTCTACCTCTCTCTCTACCTCTCTACCTCTCTACCTCTCTCTCTACCTCTCTCTCTACCTCTCTCTCTCTACCTCTCTCTCTACCTCTCTCTCTACCTCTCTCTACCTCTCTCTCTCTACCTCTCTCTCTCTACCTCTCTCTCTACCTCTCTCTCTACCTCTCTCTCTACCTCTCTCTCTCTACCTCTCGCTCTCTCTCTCTACCTCTCGCTCTCTCTCTCTACCTCTCTTCCTCTCTCTACCTCTCTCTACCTCTCTCTCTCTACCTCTCTCTACCTCTCTCTCTACCTCTCTCTCTACCTCTCTCTCTCCCTCTCTCTACCTCTCTCTCTCTCCCTCTACCTCTCTCTACCTCTCTACCTCCCTCTCTCTCTACCTCTCTACCTCTCTCTCTACCTCTCTACCTCTCGCTCTCTCTACCTCTCTCTCTCTACCTCTCTCTCTCTCTCTCTCTCTACCTCTCTCTCTCTCTCTACCTCTCTCTCTCTACCTCTCTCTCTACCTCTCTCTCTACCTCTCTCTACCTCTCTACCTCTCTCTCTCTACCCCTCTCTCTCTACCCCTCTCTCTCTACCCACACCTCTCTACCCACACCTCTCTACCCACACCTCTCTACCCACACCTCTCTACCCACACCTCTCTACCCACACCTCTCTACCCACACCTCTCTACCCACACCTCTCTACCCACACCTCTCTACACACACCTCTCTACCCACACCTCTCTACACACACCTCTACCCACACCTCTCTCTACCCACACCTCTCTCTACACACACCTCTCTCTACACACACCTCTCTCTACCTCTAAGTAGCAGCCAGAGCCTGATAGCACTGCTTGTCCTTTAAAAAAAGAAAAAAAAAGCATTGGCATAGCCAATAGGTCTCGCCTTTGGGGCCTTATAAGTGTTTAACCATGCAACAGGTGATGTTGTTGCACCAAGGATATTGTGCTGCATAACTAAATACTTATAAGGTCCCAAAAGCGAGACCTATTGGCTATGCCAATGCTTGTTTTTAGGTCGAGCCTAGAGCAGCGCAAGCGCTGCTTGCTCGACTTTTAGTAAGGGGCTTCAGAAAGCTCCCCAAGCTCACCACACGCTTGTGCGTGTGTTTTTTTTCCCCTCACAGGCTAATGGGCTTTGCGTGCGTCCTTCAAATAAAGACCGTACGCAATTGGGCAAAGGCGGGTGCATGTCCCGCCTTTGCTCCGCCCACGGCCTATTGCTTGCGGTTACCCGCACGGGCCACATCTGTTTTCAATTATCGTGCCCAGACACGGGCGCGATAATTGAAAACGGATGTCTCGCTGTGGCGCGCGCACCACTCGCGTGCTTCTTTATGTTCTCCCTTATTGGCAGGTATCCATATCTGAAAGAGACACGTTAGTGACAGATTCCTTACCTTAGAATATCCCCAGGCGTCAGGCTGGATCCGGAAAGTTTTTGCGTAGCAGTACCCTTGCGCGTCGGTAGGCGGCGTTGTGCGGCTCCGCGTCCGTCGTCGGCGTCGTGATCGCCGGGATGACGTCGCGGGCAGTACTTAGACGCCGCCCCTGCGCGCTGACGTCCGTTCTTCTTTTTCCGCGCCAGCAAGCGCAGATCCGGGAAGAGCAGTGCCCTGGTCATTTTTTGACCATACTTTTTGGTGAATTTTTTCACTGTTTTTTCATCTCTCAAGGTGTCGTAGGGATGCCCGGTTTCAAACGTTGCGGCGCCTGTGCGCGGATGATGTCCGTCACTGACCCGCATTGGGAGTGTCTCTTCTGCCTCGGCCGAGGCCACGACACGGAGTCTTGTACCGACTGCCAGGCCCTCAACCCGAAAGCTTTGCGAGAGCGGTCTCGAAAGCTCCTCGAGGCCCGGCATTCGGCTCCGCGGAAGCCCCGGTCGCGTGAGAGGTCCAGGGGTCGATCGCGGAGTCCACACCGGTCGTCGGCGTCGAAGTCTTCTTCGTCCGGTAAGTCCAAACACAAGAAGTCCAAAAAGCATCATCGCTCTAGGACTTCGCCTCGCCGGTCTCGCGACTCGGCTGAGGCCCCTCCCGGCACCGTCCCCGCGGCCCCGGACATGCCTGTGGAGTCGCCCCCGCCATACCCGCCCTTCCCGGGTTCGGGGGCGGATCCGGCCAAAGTGCAGGAATTCCTGTCGGCCATGGCCCGCCTCTTCGGGCCCCCAGGCCCCTCCGGTGCGCCTTCGGGCCCCGCGGGCCCTGATGGGGTTGCTCCGGCGTCGCCAACGGCTCCGGCCCCGGCGTCGCCCATGCCTCCAGCCTCGATCCCGGCTCCGGCCCCGGCCTCGATCCCGGCTCCACAACCCCCATCGACGCCGGTCGACCTAACGACACCTCCGCCGGCGCCGATGTCTCCGGTGCCGTTCTCGACGCCGCCCTGGGCTCCGGGCGGCGTCGTCCCCCAGTTCCTTCCGGCTCCGGACATGGATCCGGACCGACGTCGCTCGACGCCGGCTCCGGCGCCGATGGGACCTTGGGTCCCAACTGTCCCTCCTCCTCCTTATTTTGAACCAGAGGAGGACCAGTTGGACTGGGAGGGGTCTGATGACCCTCTGACACGACACTGTCAGTACGATGAGGACTGGACAGAGAGTCTAGGGGAGGCCAGTGGTCTGGATACTTCCCCTGACACTGGCATGCTGTCTCCTCCCGTGGCTACGGAGGAGGGAGCCAATTTTGGTACGGTGTTGCGTAGGGCAGCTGGGGCCTTACGTCTCCAACTCCCTACTTTGACGGTCAAGCCTAACATCTTGACAGAGGTGCTTCAGCCGGCAGCCTCCTCTGCGGAGACTGTGCTGCCGTTTAACGACGCCCTCACTGACGTTCTTTTGGGCGCCTGGTCCAAGCCCAACACAGGGGCTCCTGTGGATCGGAACGTGTCACGACGCCATCGCCCAGCTCCGGGCGACCCCTGTTTCTCTCTGTCCACCCCACTCCTGAGAGCTTGGTTGTCCAAGCCTCCGCTTCCCAAACCGCCTTCCCTACCGCTCCTCCGGATAGGGAATCCAAACGCCTGGATCAGTTTGGGAAGAAAGGTTTTTCTTCCTCCAGTGCTGGCTTGCGGTCCGTTAACACCGCTTGTCTTTTGGGCCGATATACCCACTCCCTGTGGGATTCGGTGGCGGATGTTTTGCCCCAGTGTCCTGAGGAGGTCCAGACACTGCTTTCCCGCGCCATTGCGGAAGGAAGGGATGCGGCTAAATACACAATACGTTGTGGCCTTGACACCGCCGACTCGCTGGGCAGGTCTATTGCAACGACGGTGGCGCTCAGACGCCACGCCTGGCTGAGAACCACTGGTTTTTCAGGGGATGTCCAGAATACTCTCATGGACATGCCCTTTGATGGAGTCGGTCTTTTGGGTCCAAAGCAGACCATGCGTTGGAGCGCTTTAAGGACTCACGGGCTACTGCCAAGTCCCTGGGCCTTTCTGCTACACGCCCTCCGCTGACTTCTGCTTTTCGCCCCTATCGTGGCCACGGTAGGGGCGCCCCTTCACGTCAGCAGCCCAGCCACCGGCCCGCGCAGCAGGCGTCTTCGCGTGGCCGAGGACGTGGATTCCGCCGTGGCGGATCGGGCAACCAGCGTGCGGGTCAGGCCACCACCTCCAACCCGTCCGCGGCCTCCAAGCCCTCCTAGTCCCTCCTTTCAGGTGCACAGCACGCCAGTAGGGGGCAGGGTCCGCCATCACCTTCCCCACTGGCGTACCATCACCTCGGACAGGTGGGTCTTGGACATTGTCCGAAGGGGCTACTCCCTCCCCTTCGAGACCACCCCCCAGCCATGCCACCTCAATTCCACCGCATGTCAGGGGATCACTTGGTGCTTCTACAGAAGGAAGTCACGGCCCTCTTGACCAAGAGGGCCATCGAGCGTGTTCCGACCCCAGAAGTAGGGCGTGGTTGCTACTCCCACTACTTTCTGGTGCCCAAAAAGGACAAGGAGGACATGCGTCCTATCTTGGACCTCCGGAACGTCAATCGCTTCCTCCGGAAGGAGAAGTTCAAGATGCTCACCCTAGCTCAGGTCTTGACTGCCCTCGACCCTGGAGACTGGTTGGTAGCGTTGGACTTGCAGGACGCATATTTCCACATCCCCGTCCTGCCGGCCCACCGGCGTTACCTTCGGTTCACGGTAGGCCCGAGCATTTTCAGTTCACCGTGCTCCCCTTTGGCCTTACAAGTGCCCCTCGGGTGTTCACGAAAGTGATGGCGGTGGTCGCAGCTCATCTGCGCCGGGCAGGGGTTTCAGTCTTCCCCTACCTCGACGACTGGCTGCTGAAGGCGGGCTCGTCCCAGGCAGTCGTCTCCCACCTCCAGACTACGGCCGAACTCCTGCACTCGCTGGGGTTCTCCATCAATGTGCCGAAGTCGCATCTGATTCCTTCTCCACAGCTCCTTTTCATCGGAGCAGTTCTGGACACGACGCAGTTTCGGGCCTATCCTCCCGAACGGCGAGTCCAGGATATTCAGGCTATAATTCCGATCTTTCAGCCTTTATCCTGGGTTTCGGTACGGATGACCCTGAGGCTGCTGGGCCTCATGGCCTCCTGCATCCTGCTGGTCAATCATGCCAGATGGCATATGCGGGCTCTGCAGTGGGACCTAAAGTTCCAGTGGGCGCAGCACCAGGGCAACCTGTCCGATCACGTCCAGATCTCGGAGGGGACTGCAAGACAGTTGCAGTGGTGGCTCTCGAACCGGCTATGGGTCATGGGCAGATCCCTCTCCCTTCCCCAGCCAGAGCACACAGTTGTGACGGACGCGTCCCTTCTGGGATGGGGCGGTCACATGGGAGAGGCGGAGATCAGAGGCCTCTGGTCTCCGGCGGAGTCCCGGCTCCATATCAACCTTCTGGAGCTCCGGGCGATCCGACTTGCACTCAAGGCATTCCTTCCCTCTGTCAAAGGGAAGGTAGTGCAGGTGTTCACAGACACCACCGCCATGTGGTACTGCAACAAACAAGGCGGGGTGGGGTCTTGGACCCTTTGTCAGGAGGCTCTGCGCCTCTGGACATGGCTGGAACATCAGGACATGTTCCTGATGGTTCAACACCTGGCAGGTTCCCTGAACGCCAGGGCGGACGAACTCAGCCGCAGGTGCATAATGGATCACAAATGGCGTCTTCACTCGGAAGTGGCGCAAGGACTCTTTCTACAATGGGGAGAGCCTTGGTTAGATCTATTCGCCACCGAAGAGAACGCGCAATGTCATCAGTTCTGCGCGTTGGAATTTCCAAGGCGGCACTCGCTCGGCGACGCTTTTCGTCACGAGTGGAGTTGCGGTCTGTTGTACGCCTTTCCGCCTATACCACTTCTACCCAGAGTGTTGAAGAAGATTCGGCACGGCCGGGCCCAAGTCATTCTTGTGGCTCCGGACTGGGCTCGAAGAGTTTGGTATCCCGAGCTACTCAATATGAGCGTAGATCCCCCGATCCGTCTGCCTCTTCGGGAGGATCTTCTGTCGCAGCAGCAGGGGACGGTCCTCCACCCGAACCTATCCAGTCTACACCTGCTTGCGTGGAGATTGAGCGGCGGCAGTTGATTCCTTTCCACTTGCCTCCCGAAGTTTGTGATGTGATTCTGGCAGCCAGGCGTCCCTCCACTAAGGTGGTATACGCCTGCAGGTGGAACAAATTTGTGGCATGGTGCACAGCAAAGGCTGTGAATCCCCTCTCTGCCCCTCTTTCTGAGGTCCTTCTGTTCCTTCTTTCTCTGGCCCGACAGGGTTCTGCCCTGGGTACCATCAAGGGTTATCTTTGTGCTATCTCGGCCTTCCTCAGGCTTCCTGATCAGCCCTCCCTTTTCAAGTCCCCTGTTGTTAACAGGTTCTTAAAAGGCATTACTCACCTCTTCCCTCCTGTTCCGTTTGTGATGCCTCAGTGGGACTTGAACTTGGTTCTTACCTTTTAATGTGCGCTCCCTTTGAGCCTCTACATAACTGTCCTCTTCGTCTTCTGACTCTGAAGACAGCCTTTCTGGTGGCCATCACCTCCGCTCGGCGGGTGAGTGAGCTCCAGGCTCTATCTTGCAAACCTCCCTTTCTGTCTGTTCATCCGGACAAGGTTGTTCTTCGGACGCGTCCGTCCTTCTTGCCAAAGGTGGTTACTGCTTTCCATATTGGGCAGACCATCACTTTACCCACCTTCTTTCCGCCTCCGCATCCTTCCAGAGAGGAGGAGAGGCTCCACCGTCTGGACCCAAAACGTGCGCTCTCCTTCTATATTGACCGCACAAAACACTTCCGGGTGGATGACCAGCTCTTTGTTGGCTACGTGGGCGCCAAAAAGGTCGGGCGGTGCACAAGAGGACCATCTCCCGCTGGGTTACCTTGTGCATCAAGACCTGCTATTCTTTAGCTAAGAAGGAGCCTCCTGTTGGGCTGCGGGCCCATTCCACCAGGGCAACGGCTGCTACCACGGCTTTGGGCCGCGGTGTTCCGCTGCCGGTTATTTGTCAGGCAGCTACGTGGGCCTCGCTGCACACGTTTACAAAGCATTACTGCCTTGACAGTCGGGTCCGGAGGGACAGCTTCTTTGGCCGTTCTGTCCTCCAGGACTTCCTTGTCTGATCTTTGTTCGCAGACCCACCACCGGGGTTGGTATTGCTGGGGTATCTATTCTAAGGTAAGGAATCTGTCACTAACGTGTCTCTTTCAGATGCACAAGTTACTAACTTGTGTAACGCTATATCTGTAAGAGACAGTAGTTAGTGACAGATTCCTACCGCCCCACCCATCCTCCCCGTTCTGCGAACTGATTTCTAGGGTTAAGGACATCCCTTTCAGGGCCCTAGTATTTTTCAGACACCTATGTCAGCTTCTTGCATGGCTCTGCGTTCCTGGCGCGGAAAGTCGTGTACAGAACTGACGTCAGCGCGCAGGGGCGGCGTCTAAGTACTGCCCGCGACGTCATCCCGGCGATCACGACGCCGACGCCGGACGCGGAGCCGCACAACGCCGCCTACCGACGCGCAAGGGTACTGCTACGCAAAAACTTTCCGGATCCAGCCTGACGCCTGGGGATATTCTAAGGTAAGGAATCTGTCACTAACTACTGTCTCTTACAGATATATCGTTACACAAGTTAGTAACTTGTGCTTTTATGACAAAATTAAGATACAACTAGTATATGTTCACATGCATTTAATTTACAAATGTATGTTCACCGTTCAGTGTCTGGGGGAAGTCAACGTGCTAAGAACCAAAATAACATATGCACCTGAAAACATTACTATGGTGTTGCAATTAGCGCCGGGACGCCCTTGGGGGCAGATGTTGGCGCTTTACAAATCAGCTTATTCAATCATTCATTCAATCATTCATTCAATCATTCAAAGGCATCTGAAGCTACTTAAGATTCATTAGAACACATTTCGTTAAACTTTTCATTCTGCCTTTCCCTGTAGCTCTTGGCAGCCATGACTGACAGCTTGAGTCACTCAAAAGAAGACAACATTTCCGCTTTTTCCGATTTTAAAAATAATTTGAAACAGACTGCCTGGGTAGAAAAACCCGACTGCTATCAGTTTGAATTTATATGTACGAATGAACAAAGAAAACGAAAAATGGGAACATTAATTATGAATGTATTTGAAACTCTATTACCGGCTCCCGAGACTACAGACTAGAATTACTCATTCATCAACATATGTGCCTTTTATTTGAGCCACAGCTGTCCTGTGGGCCAAGGGTGTGGGTGGAGGTTGTCTGTCAGTAGCTCTGGCCTGCTGGGATCCGCCTTTGGCCTCTGCCGCTCGGTTTGTTTGGTGGTTACGCGTGGGGGCTGCTGTAATGGAGATGATTGGTCGTGGCAGGGAGCCAGGCTCCTCTTTGTTTAATCGTGGCAGACATTCTCTTTTGGTGACATGTAACACTAGGCAGCAATTATTAACAAGCATTGGCATAGCCAATAGGTCTCTCCTTTGGGACCTTATAAGTATTTAGTTATGCAGCACAATATCCTTGGTGCAACAACATCAACTGTTGCATGGGTAAACACTTATAAGGGCCCAAAGGCGAGACCTATTGGCTATGCCAATGCTTGTTTACTTGAAACCTTTGCACCCTCGCAAACGTCCCCGCACATCCTGCCAATGTTAAAAGGCATGCTCAAACATGCCCCAGAAGTTTTTAAGGACCCTGTCAGAGCCAGGATTCTCAACACCAGGATAGATAAAAAGTATAAGGCAGCTCCCAATGACCCAATTTACATTAAAGGTCAGGTCCCTTTGGATTCTCTTGTGGTGTCTAATGCACGCAAGAGGGCAAACTCACAGAGTACAGGCGACACCCCCCCTCCTGATAAGGAGTCCAAACTAATAGACGCATCTGATAAACGTATTGCGTCACAGGCTGCAAATCATTGGCGGATTGCCAATGCCCAAGCTTTATTGGCCAGGTACGACAGGGCTCACTATGACGCGCTATGACACCTTCCTGACCAGTACAAACAAAAGGCCAACGACCTTATACAAGAGGGGAAATTGATCACAAACACCTCAATTAAATGTGCAGTCGACGCGGCTGATACCGCATCTCGCGCCATTAACACTAACGTTTTGTTGCGCAGGCACGCTTGGCTCCGAGTCTCCGGATTCAAACAGGAGGTGCAATCTGCTATTCTAAATCAGCCCTTTGATCAAGAACATCTTTTCGGGCCCTCAGTTGACACATCTTTAGAAAAAATGATAAAAGATACGGACACTGCTAAGTCCATGGGGGCCTTACAATTCCCTTCCCCTAGAGGTTCTTTTCGCCGCTCCTTCTACAGAGCTGGCTCCAAAACCATTGGCTCAGAACATCCCTCTTCTTCCTATAAAAGCCCCACTCAAACGTCCTCCAAAGGATATTTCACGGAGGCTACAGAGTCAACAATGGTAAGGGAAGAGGTCGCGGCAACAATAACCGCAACTCCCCTACCACCAAACAGTGACTTCCCTGCCCTTCCCCCGATCATCTCACTCCTGTCGGGGGACGTCTCTCACAGTTCCTACCTGTCTGGAATTCAATCACAACAGACAAGTGGGTAAGACAAATTATCCAGTATGGTTACCGCCTAGAACTCACCTCTACTCCCCCAAATATTCCTCCCAGACAGCATCCAATGTCCTCGGAACATCTGACACTTCTCAAACAAGAGGTTCTCTCTCTATTACAAAAGCATGCAATAGAACCAGTCCCCTTGCCTCATCAAGGCCACAGGGGTTTACTCCCTCTATTTCCTAATTCCAAAAAAAGGATTGCTCTCTCAGGCCCATATTGGACCTCAGACCGCTAAACCTCTACATTCAGTCGGATCACTTCCACATGGTCACTCTCCAACAGGTGCTCCCACTGCTTCAGCAGGGCGACTTTCTTTCCACTCTGGATATAAAGGACGCCTACTTTCATATTCCCATTCACCCCGCTCACAGGAAATATCTCCGGTTCGTGGTAGATGGTCAACACTACCAATTCAAGGTCCTCCCATGCGGGGTGACTACAGCACCCAGAGTCTTCACCAAGTGTCTCGCAGTAGTTGCGGCCCACTTACAAAGACAGCACATTCATTTCTTCCCTTATCTAGACGACTGGCTCATAAAAGCCAAGTCACACAGCAGCTGTGTGCAACACACACAAAACAATCCAACTGCTTCACAACTTGGGATTCACGGTAAACCTCACCAAATCCCACCTCCAACCGTCCAGCATACAACAATATCTAGGGGCTACAATAGACACTTCAAAAGCTCTAGCATACCCCAACCCACTCAGGATAAGCACCATACAAGCTCTAATAGCAAAATTTCAGCCTCAACACTCACTACCAGCGCAAGTGTTCATGCAACTAATCGGGATGATGGCCTCTTGCATTCTCATCGTCCCTTATGCAAGACTCCAAATGCGTCCCTTACAGGAGTGTTTGGCACGTCAGTGGAACCAGGCTCAAGATCAGCTAACAGATCTGGTGTTGGTAGACGACCGCACCCATCGCTCTCTGCAGTGGTGGAACACACAAAACCTTTCCAAAGGGCGGCCGTTCCTCGACCCGGTTCCACAGATGGTGCTAACAGCAGACGCATCGCTCACCGGCTGGGGAGCTCATCTTCAAACCCATACCATTCAGGGCATATGGACCCCTCAACAAAAACAATTCCACATAAATTACCTGGAATTGTTGGCAATCTTCCTAGCGTTAAAATCTTTTCAACTCCACCTCGTAAGCAAAGCTGTCCTAGTCCGTACAGACAACAGGACAGCAATGTATTACATACAAAAACAGGGGGTGACACACTCTCTGCAGCTTTCACACCTAGCTCAAAGCATATGGAGATGAGCCATTCCTCAAAACATACATCTCCTTGCAGAACACCTCCCAGGAGTACACAATCAAATTGCAGATCTACTCAGTCGCCAAACACAGCAGATCCACGAATGGGAACTTCATCCTCAAGTTCTGCTTCCATTCTTTCAAATGTGGGGCCACCCAGAAATAGACCTGTTTGCCACACACCAAAACGCAAAATGCCCAAGCTTCGCATCCAGGTATCCACACCCATTGTCCAAAGGCAATGCGCTATGGATGAACTGGTCAGGCAAATTTGCTTACGCTTTTCCGCCTCTCCCGCTCATTCCGCTAGTGGTTCGGAAGCTCAAACAGCATTCCCTCACAATGATCCTGATTGCTCAAACATGGGCCCGACAGCCATGGTTCACAACCCTCTTGGAACTATCAGTAGTTCCTCATCAAAAGCTACGCCTCTCACCCAAGCTTCTCACTCAGAACCATGGACAGATACGGCATCCAGATCCCAGTCAACTCAACCTTGCGATCTGGCACCTGAAATCTTAGAGTTTGGCTACCTAACTCCCTAATCTCCCGCCAGACTGCATGAACATCATTAAAGAGGCTAGACGTCCTACCACTAGAGCTTGCTATGCAGCAAAGTGGAAAAGATTTGCAATTTACTGTACAAATAACAAAATCAACCCACTAGATGCTTCTATTCAAAACATCTGTTACCTTTTACATCTACAACAATGTAATCTAGCGTATACATCCATTAGACTACATCTGGCTGCAATAGCAGCCTATCTCCAAAACAGACAACACTTGTCTTTGTTTAGGGTACCAGCTATCAAAGCATTTATGGAAGGACTTAAAAGAATAATTCCACCTAGAGTTCCACCCTCTCCAGTATGGAACCTGAATGTGGTACTTGCCAGGCTCATGGGTCCCCCATTTGAACCTATGCATAAATGCGAATTACAATTTCTCACCTGGAAAGTAGCTTTCCTGGTTGCGATCACCTCGCTCAGAAGAGTCAGTGAACTCCAGGCATTAACCATACAAGAACCATTTCTCCAAATCCATCATAACAAAGTGGTTCTTAGGACTAACCCAAAATTTCTACCTAAAGTCGTCTCTGCTTTCCACCTTAACCAGTCTGTAGAACTCCCAGTGTTTTTCCCTCTACCAGACTCAGTAGCAGAACGAGCTCTTCACACGCTAGACGTAAAAAGAGCAATACTTTACTACATTGAAAGAACAAAATCCTTTAGAAAGACTAAACAACTTTTTGTGGCTTTCTTCCCATCTCATAAAGGCAATCCTATCTCAAAAACAGGGATTGCAAGGTGGATTGTTACATGTATCCAAATATGCTATGCTAAAGCCAAACGCACCTTAACCATTCCCCCTAGGGCTCACTCCACACGTAAACTAGGGGCATCTATGGCATTCTTGGGGAACATTCCCCTAGATGACATCTGCAAAGCAGCAACTTGGTCTACACCACACATGTTCACAAAACACTATTGTGTAGACGTGCAAGCAAAACAGCAAGCTAGTGTGGGCCAAGCTGTATTAAGAACACTTTTTCAAACCGCTGCAACAGATACAGGTAGCCACTGCTAAGGAGGTAACTGTTGTATAGTCTATGCACAAGTATATGATCTACAGCTCATTTGCCTCGAACTGAAAATGCTACTTACCAGTATGCATCTGTTCTTGGCATGTAGAGCTGTATATTCGTATACGCCCACCCGCCTCCCCAGATACCTCTATCTGTTCCAGTACTATCTTACTTAGGTACATTACACATGGACATCCTTTTCTATTTCTTACTAACTCCATCATAACCCTCCATGGCAAAACAATCTGGAGATGGAGCCGATGCCCACGCGCACTATTGTCCTAAGGAGGAGTCGCCTACCTCGTGACTACAAAGACTTCTTCCAAGACAAAAACAAAGTGCGAACATCCGAGCCCAACACCAGATGGAGATCTATGCACAAGTATACGTATCTACAGCTCTACATGGTGTAAGAAACTGGCTCTATATATACTACTCCAAAATGAGGTATAGTGTGTATAGGGTCCAGGTGACTCCAAAGGTAGGCAGAGGTTAAAGTTAGATAGAACCTTAATCTCTACTTGTGGTAGCTTGGTCGAGCAGCAAGTCAGTATCAGAGGACAGTGTTAAGCATTTGATGTACACACTCAGTCAGCAAATGAATTCACACACTCAAGAACTGAACTCTAGGCCAATTGTTTTTGTATAAAAATATATTGTTGTTTTATTTTAGAACCAAGCAAGCCTGGCACAGGTAAGCATAAAATACTTTACAGTAATAAGTTACTGAATGTCGAACAGTTTGAAAATGCAATGGAAATTGAACTTTGTTTGATTTACAGGGGAGCAGTAGTATGCAACACTTACCAAATACAGTACATTGGAATGAATAGGCTTTTTCAGTAAATTGCAGGTAAGTTACTTTTACGTTACTTTTTCTAACTCCGTGCTGGATGCCTGGATTCAGCACTGGGACATTTCCTGAAAACCGGTGAGTAAATGCGTTTGTTATTCGTGCGATTTTTAAAGAATATATTCAGATTTCAAAACTCCACACTTAGAAACTTTTTGGAGCAGTACATTGAAATGAATAGGCTTTCAGTAAATTGCAGGTAAGTTACTTTTATGTTACTTTTTCTAACTCCGTGCTGGATGCCTGGATTCAGCACTGGGACATTTCCTGCAAACAGGTGAGAAAACACGTTTTGGTTATTTGTACGATTTTTAAAGAATATCTTTAGTTTTCAAAACTCCACACTTGGTCGTTATTTGGAAGAAAAATTGTCAATGTTATCCTATGGAGGAAAAACATGTTATCGGTTTGCAGGTAAGTAAACGACTGTGGGAGTTAAGGTTCTGGGGTTAGACTCAGGGGTCCCCCAGGGTCAGTGATGCACTTTTGTTTCACCCTCAGCGGCACTAGGGCGGCCGGGTGCAGAGTGTTGACACCCAATGTTATCCTATGTAGGATAGGGGGTCTCCGGTTGGTGGCTGCTGGCAAGCAGGCCACTGGGTTGTGGGAGCAAAGTTCCTAGGGTTTAGGTCAGGGCAAATTGGGAACCAAATTAGCACCAAAGGTGCACCCTCAGCGGCACTAGGGCGGCCGGGTGCAGGGTGCTTGTTTTGAGGTCGGGTGCCCTGTTGTTTTCAATGGAGCGCCTCCGGTTAGTAGAAACACTGCAGGCTCGGGGACGAGGATCTTCTGGGTGCGACCACCACTTCGAGGGGTAAGTTGGGATGTCTTGGGTTGGTTAGGCACCGTTGGTTTGGGCACACAAGGCCGTGGGGCGTCGGAAAGTCTTACCCGCTCTGGTCGCGGTAGAGGGGATTCTCTGGATTGAGGCTGCAGGTGTCGATTGGAGGCTTGAGGCAGGTCAGGAGTTGCCGGATCTCGGGTTAGGATCGCCGGGGTGACCTCCTCGTGCTGTTTTTCCACTCGAGCTCGGGCCTGGTTCGGCGGGTGCAGAGTGGGCTGGATTCGCGGTGTCCGGCCGGAGCCAGAAGCTGCAGTCTGAACAAGTCCGGTGTTCACAGGAGATTGTCTTTGAAGTGAAGGCATGCAGGTCCTCCGGGGTTTTTGAGGTTGCTGGCTGCAGGACACACCGGGATTTCGCAGGAGCAGGTTCGAGGGGAGACAGGCCTGTAGGGATGGGGCCAAGTCAGTAGGCGTCATCCTCTTGTTAGCTCTGCACGGCTCTTAGGTCCTCCTTCTTATCTTCTTTTCTTGTTTTTGCTGGATCTGAGGAAGCAAGGTTCAGGGTGCCCCCTTGTGAGAAAGTGCCCTCTTTCTGCATGGTATGCCCCCACTTTTTGCTGAATTGCTGATGTTCTTTGACTGAGTGTGCCCTGGGATCCTGCTAATCAGGTGCCCAGGGCCTATGTTCCTTCCCTAAAACTGCATTGAAGCCTAAACCCAATTGGCATCTCTGGCCACATGTCAGCCCCTGGTAAATGGTACCACAGGTACCCAGGGCACTGTGACCAGAGAAGGCCTCTAAGGGCTGCAGCACTTGTTGTGCCACCCTTAGAGGCCCTGTACCCTGACACTCACACACTGCCTGTGCAGGCTGCGTGTCTTGGTGCAGAACAAATTGAAGAGTCGACATGGCACACAACCCTGTGTGCCATGCCCACAAACCACTGCCCTGGCATACATCAGTCACCCCTCTAGCTGGGTGCCCTATGCCAGTGGAGAGGGTACAGGTGCATGAGCCCTGTACCCCTACAGTGCCCAAGTCCATTCCTGGGCACTGTAAGTGCAGTGCTGCCATTAAGAGTATATGGTGCTTGGAGTTTGTCATTATGAACTCCACAGCACCATGATGGCTAGACTGAAGACTGGGAAGTTTGGTATCAAACTTCTCAGCACATTAAACCCACACTGATGCCAGTGTGGGATTTAATGTAAAATGCACCACTCGACCAACTTCTAGTGACCTGACTGAGTGGCTGCTTAGGCTGCCACCGCCAGACATGTTTCAGGCCCCCTGCTGCTCTGGGGGGCCTGAAACAATGCACATCCTGGGACGAGGTGCCAAGCCTCCTCCCCCAGGATAGGCAGGGTTCACGAAGGAGAAGCTTCAAAGGCATTCCGCCTTTGTGAGCCTCTCCAGACCATTTGCTGCTTTCAGCAACTGGTCCCCACTGGTTCTACCCCCCACTTTGGGCGGGAGAACCGGCGGGAAAAACAAGTGAGGAAGGGAGGTGTGCCCACCTCTGCCAACTCCACCCCTCAGGTGGGGAAGGCGAGGTGAAGCACAACCTCGAGTCCCCGCCATCTTGAGGATGGGGGGACTCAGCCAACCAGGGACAGGCTTCTGCCCCCCTCCCACTGGAGTGTGGCAGAATAGGGGGTGTACCCACCCCAGGGAAGGGACCCATTGGTCCCTGCCCTTTACCTACCTGTAACGCCCCAAAATGTAGTATTTAGGGGGCACCCTGAACCTTACCTCCTCAGATCCAGCTTACCTACAAGAAGAAAAGAAGGACGAAGAGCCGTGCAGAGCTAACAAGAGGACGACGCCCACTGACTTGGCCCCAGCCCTACAGGCCTGTCTCCCCTCGAACCTGCTCCTGCGAAAACCCGGCGTGTCCAGCAGCCAGCAACCTCACAAACCCCGGAGGACCTGCCTGCCTTCACTTCCAAGACTGTTTCTCCCGTGAACACCGGACGTGTTTAAACTGCAGCTTCTGGCTCTGGCCGGACACCGCGAATCCAGCCCACTCTGCGGCCGCCGAACCCGGCACGAGCTCGAGTGGCAAAACACCACGAGGAGGTCACCCCGGCGATCCTGACCCGAGATCCGGCGACTCCTGACCTGCCTCAAGCCTCCAGACGACGCCTGCAGCCTCAATTCAGAGGATCCCCTCTACCGCGACCAGATTGGGTAAGAAAATCCGACGCTAAAAGGCACCCCTGCACCCGGCGCCCCACGGCCTTGTGTGCCCAAACCAACGGTGCCTAACCAACCCAAGACATCCCAACTTACCCCTCGAAGTGGTGGTCGCACCCAGAAGATCCTCATCCCCGAGACTGCAGTGCTTCTTCAAACCGGAGGTTCTCCATAGAAAACGGGGCGTCCGACGCCGAAACAGCACTCTGCACCCGGCCGGCCCAGTGCCGCTGAGGGTGCACTTTTTGTGCCAACTTGTTTCCCCAATTGCCCCGACCTAAACCCTAGGAGTTTTGCTCCCACAACCCAGTGGCCTGCTTGCCAGCAGCCACCAACCGGAGACCCCCTATCCGCCATAGGAGAACATTGGGCCTCCACACTCTGCACCCGGCCGCCCTAGTGCCGCTGAGGGTGCAACAACAGTGCATCACTGACCCTGGGGGAACCCTTGTTCTAACCCCAGAACCTTAACTCCCACAGTCGTTTACTTACCTGCAAACCGATGACCTGTTTTTCCTCCATAGGATAACATTGACAATTTTTCTTCCAAAAAACGACTAAGTGTGGAGTTTTCAAAACTAAAGATATTCTTTAAAAATCGTACAATTAACCAAAACGTGTTTTCTCACCTGTTTGCAGGAAATGTCCCAGTGCTGAATCTAGGCATCCAGCACTGAGTTAGAAAAAGTAACGTAAAAGTAACTTACCTGCAATTTACTGAAAAATCCTATTCATTCCAATGTACTGTATTTGCCAAGTGTTGCATACTACTGCTCCCCTGTAAATCAAACAAAGTACAATTTCTATTGCATTTTTCAACTGTTCTACATCCAGTAACTTATTACTGAAAAGTATTTAATGCTTACCTGTGCCAGGCTTGCTTGGTTCTAAAAATAAACAGTATATTTTTATACAAAAACAATTGGCCTAGAGTTCAGTTCTTGAGTGTGTGAATTCATTTGCTGACTGAGTGTGTACATCAAATGCTTAACACTGTCCTCTGATACTACCTTACTGCTCAACCAAGCTACCACTATTAGAGAGTAAGGTTCTATCGAACTTTAACCTCTGCCTACCTTTGGGGACTCTTGGACTCTATACACACTGTACCTCACTTTGGTGCAGTATATATAGAGCCAGTTTCTTACATTGGTGGATCAGCGGTGGGATATACAACTTGCATTTGTTAGACTACTTGGTTACCACCTGATCACACGACAGAACTCTTAAATTGCCTTTAGAATTCAGATTTTTTTCAAATTGGCATTTTTACCAAACTACTAAAAGTCTTGTTAGGGCCTTGCTTAAGTCTCTTTAGAATTTTAGAAAATAAAAAGTCACTATAGTCAAGGGTAGAGGGGTTAGAACTTTTTTGTTAAAATGTCTCAAGAAAAGAACCCAACTATTAGTGAAGATAATAATGACATACAGGACATGGTTGAGGAGCTTGACCTCACCCCTTACCTTCACTTGTCTTTCAAGGAAGTAAGGTCCTTATGTAAACTTAAAAACATAGCAATGGGCCCACATCCAACCAAACAAAAGCTCCAGGAGCTGTTGGCTGAGTATGCAAAGGCCCACCCTTCTGAACATGGTGATGACCAGTCAGAGGAGGAAGGAGGTGAGGAGGATGGAGATAGGTGCCCACCTCCACCACTTCCTAGGGAAGAAAGGCTCCCTGCACCCTTATTTCCAAGAGTTAACCTCTGGGGACCTAGAGGCCACACAGGTGGCTCAGGTTCTGGTGAGGACATTGAGGACCGCCTCAATGAGGAGGACAGCCTTTTAGCAAGGCTGGCCAAAAGACTGGATCTAGAGTCCAGACTCCTGGCTCTAGAGAAAGAAAGAAAGGAGTTGGGTTTAGCACCCATCAATGGTGGCAGCAATCTTAATAAGGATAAAGAGCAATCTTATGATCCTAAAATCCCCAAAGGGATTGTCCCTAAATTTGAGGAGGGTGATGACATCACTAAATGGTTCACAGCCTTTGAGAGGGCTTATGACATGAGAAAAGTGAAGAAACCTCTCTGGGGTGCACTCCTGTGGGAACTGTTCTCTGGTAACTGCAGAGACAGGCTTCTGACCCTTTCTGGGCCAGATGCTGGATCCTATGACCTCACGAAGAGAACTCTGATTGAGGTATTTGGACTCACCACTGAGGAGTACAGAATTAGATTCAGGAGGGCTCACAAAACCCAAAACCAGTCTTGGATTGATTTTGTAGACTACTCAGTAAAGACACTAGATGGTTGGTTAACTGGACACAATGTGCATGACTTTACTGGACTTTACAATTTGTTTATGAAGGACCATATTTTAAGTAATTGCACGAATGAAAAGTTACATCAGCATTTGGTAGACCTAGGTCTAATTTCTCCCCAAGAATTGGGAAAGAAGGCAGACCACTGGGTCAAGACTAGGGTGACTAAGACAACCACTGGGGGTGACCAAAAGAAAGGGGTTACAAAACCTCCCCAGGTGGTGAGAATCCCCAAGATAAAAAGTCTGAGTCTTCTAAAGGGCCCAAAAACCTGCACAGGGGGGTGGTTCCCAAAATACTCCCTATACTCCACAGCCCTATAGGGGGAAGAACTTTGATCCTGCAAAGGCCTGGTGTAACAACTGTATGAAGTTGGGACACTTAACTGGAGACAAGGCTTGCCCTAGCAAGAAGGCCCCTAGTGCTACAGCTACTACTGGTGTAGCCAGTCTCTAGATGGGATCAGCAGTGTGCCCAGAGCAAATCAGGTTGCACACTGAAGCTGTTCTAGTTTCAGAGGGGGAAGTTGAGTTTGCCACTGTAGCTGTGTGGCCACCCAACTTAAAGAAATACTTACAATACCCTTGGATCAATGGAACTAGGATAGAGGCTCTGAGGGATACAGGTGCCAGTGTCACTATGGTGAGAGACACTGGTTTCCCCTGAGCAATATTTGATTGGGCGTACTTACCCAGTCACCAATGCTGACATTGTTACCACTAACCATGCAATGGCTATGGTGACATTAGACTGGGGGTGGGGGGGGTTACTGGCCTGAAACAGGTAGTGGTCTCTCCAAAGCTACCAGCTGCATGTCTGCTTGACAATGACCTGGAAACCTCAGCCTGGGCTGAGGTTGAACTAAAAACCCATGCAGCAATGCTAGATATCCCTGAATTGGTGTGTGTAAAAACAAGAGCACAGAGCAAAAGGCAGGGTGAGAAAGTGTTGGAGCCTGAAAGTACGGCCCAACCTAACAAGAGAAAAGGTAAGAAGACTGGGGAACCAGCTTCTGTTCAGCAAAAGGATCAGGACCCCTCTCCTCAGGGAGAGGACTTGGACATCCCAGAGGGAACTGAGCCTATGGAGCTTGACCCGTAGCAGGTTGAACTCTTGGGCCCAGGGGGACCCTCTAGGGAAGAGCTGTGCCAGGGGCAGCAAGACTGTCCCACTCTTGAAAGCCTGAGGCAGCAAGCTGTTTAAGAAGCCAAGGGAGATGTCAGTGGTACCCACAGAGTCTATTGGGAAGAGGGATTACTGTACACTGAGGCAAGAGACCCCAATCCTGGAGCCACCAGGAGAGTGGTAGTGCCACAGAGGTACAGGGAGTTCCTCCTACCTTTAGCTCATGACATCCCCCTAGCTGGGCATCTGGGCCAAACCAAGCCTTGGGAAAGACTAGTTAGCCACTTTTACTGGCCCCAGATGCACCAAAAGGTGAAGGAGTTTGTCAGCTCCTGTGTTACCTGTCAAGCCAGTGGCAAGACAGGTGGCCACCCAAAGGCCCCCCTGATACCACTGCCTGTGGCGGGGGTTCCCTTTGAGAGGGTAGGTGTGGACATAGTTGGTCCACTTGAACCTCCCACAGCCTCAGGGAACAAATTCATACTATTGGTAGTGGATCATGCCACTAGGTACCCTGAAGCAATTCCACTTACGACTACTACAGCTCCTGCAGTAGCCAAGGCCCTCATTGGTGTCTTCACCAGGGTAGGGTTTCCTAAGGAGGTGATTTCAGACAGAGGTTCTAACTTCATGTCTGCTTACCTGAAACACATGTGGAAAGAGTGTGGAGTGCAGTACATGTTTACTACACCCCATCACCCACAGACCAATGGCCTTGTTGAGAGATTTAACAAGACATTGAAAGGCATGATTATGGGGCTCCCTGAGAAACTCAAAAGATGGGATGTCCTCTTACCATGTCTGCTTTTCGCTTACAGAGAAGTGCCACAGAAGGGAGTAGGTTTTTCCCCCTTTGAACTTCTGTTTGACCATCCTGTGAGGGGACCACTCTGTCTTGTAAAAGAGGGCTGGGAGAAGCCTCCCCAAGAACCCAAACAAGATATTGTGGACTATGTGCTTGGCCTAAGGTCCAGAATGGCTGAGTACATGGAAAAGGCATCCAAGAATCTTGAGGCCAGCCAGGAGCTTCAGAAGCACTGGTATGACCTAAAACCTGCACTGGTTGAATTTCAACCTGGGCAACATGTGTGGGTTTTGGAGCCAGTGGCACCAAGGGCACTCCAGGACAGATGGAGTGGCCCTTACCATATCCTGGAGAAAGAGTGAGGTCACCTACTTAGTTGACCTGGGCACAAGCAGGACACCCAAAATGGTTATCCATGTGAACCGCCCAAAGCTCTACAATGACAGGGCTGACATCACCATGCTGATGGTGACTAATGAGGAGAAGGAAGCAGAGAGTGAACCGCTCCCTGACCTCCTCTCATACAGCCCAAAAGATGGGTCAGTAGATGGAGTTCTCTTTTCAGACACCCTCTCTGCCCAACAGCAGACTGACTGCAAGCAAGTCTTTCAACAGTATGCTAAGCTCTTTTCCTTGTCCCCTGGTCTGACAAACTGGTGTACCCATGATGTGGACACTGGTGACAGTGCACCTGTCAAAAACAAGATCTATCGACAGTCGGACCAAGTCAAGGAAAGCATCAGAGCTGAGGTCAGCAAGATGCTGGAGTTAGGGGGTCATTGAACCCTCTGAGAGCCCCTGGGCTAGCCCAGTGGTTCTGGTCCCCAAACCTCACCCACAGGATGGAAAGAGAGAAATGAGGTTGTGTGTGGATTACAGAGGGCTCAACTCTGTCACCAAGACAGATGCTCACACTATCCCAAGAGCAGATGAGTTGATAGATAAATTGGGTGCAGCCAAATTCTTAAGTACCTTTGACTTAACTGCAGGGTACTGGCAGATTGGCATGGCCCCAGGAGCAAAAGAGAAAACAGCATTCTCCACACCTGATGGGCACTATCAGTTCACTGTTATGCCCTTTGGTTTAAAGAATGCCCCTGCCACCTTTCAGAGGTTGGTGAATCAAATCCTTGCTGGGTTGGAGTCCTTTAGTGCAGCTTATCTTGATGATATTGCTGTCTTTAGTTCCACCTGGCAGGATCACCTGATCCACCTTGGGAAGGTTTTAAAAGCCCTGCAAACTGTAGGCCTAACTATCAAGGCATCCAAATGCCAGATAGGGCAGGTCACTGTGGTGTACTTGGGCCACCTTGTTGATGGAGGCCAGGTCCAGCCCTTACAGCCCAAGATCCAGGCCATCCTGGACTGGGCATCTCCAACAACCCAGACCCAAGTCAGGGCATTCCTTGGCTTTACTGGGTACTACAGGAGGGTTGTGAAGGGATATGGGTCCATTGTGACTCCCCTCACTGAACTCACCTCCAAGAAAATGCCCAAAAAGGTAAACTGGACAGTTAGTTGCCAAAAGGCTTTTGACACCTTGAAAGAAGCAATGTGCTCAGCACCAATTCTGAAGGCTCCAGATTATGCCAAGCAGTTCATAGTGCAGACTGATGCCTCTGAGCTAGGGATAGGAGCGGTCCTGTCCCAGATCAATGATGAAGGCCAAGACCAACCTGTTGCTTTTATAAGCAGTAGGCTTCTCCCCAGGGAGCAGCGTTGGAGTGCCATTGAGAGGGAGGCCTTTGCTGTGGTTTCGGTCCGTGAAGAAGTTGAGACCATACTTGTTTGGTACTCACTTCCTAGTTCAAACTGATCAGACCTCTCAGATGGCTAATGCAAATGAAAGGGGAAAATCCTAAACTGTTGAGGGGGTCCATCTCCCTACAGGGAATGGACTTTGAAGTGGAACACAGACCTGGGACTGCCCATGCCAATGCAGATGGACTTTCCAGGTTCTTCCACTTAGACAATGAAGACTCTCTAGGGAAAGGTTAGTCTCATCTTTCGTTTGGGGGGGGAGTTGTGTGAGAAAGTGCCCTCTTTCTGCATGGTATGCCCCCACTTTTTGCTGAATTGCTGATGTTCTTTGACTGAGTGTGCCCTGGGATCCTGCTAATCAGGTGCCCAGGGCCTATGTTCCTTCCCTAAAACTGCATTGAAGCCTAAACCCAATTGGCATCTCTGGCCACATGTCAGCCCCTGGTAAATGGTACCACAGGTACCCAGGGCACTGTGACCAGAGAAGGCCTCTAAGGGCTGCAGCACTTGTTGTGCCACCCTTAGAGGCCCTGTACCCTGACACTCACACACTGCCTTTGCAGGCTGCGTGTCTTGATGCAGAACAAAATGAAGAGTCGACATGGCACAGATCCCTGTGTGCCATGCCCACAAGCTACTGCCCTGGCATACATCAGTCACCCCTCTAGCTGGGTGCCCTATGCCAGTGGTGAGGGTACAGGTGCATGAGCCCTGTACCCCTACAGTGCCCAAGTCCATTCCTGGGCCCTGTAAGTGCAGTGCTGCCTTTAAGAGTATATGGTGCTGAGAGTTTGTCATTACGAACTCCACAGTACCATGATGGCTACACTTAAGACTGGGAAGTTTGGTATCAAACTTCTCAGCACATTAAACCCACACTGATGCCAGTGTGGGATTTAATGTAAAATGCACCACAGAGGGCATCTTAGAGATGCCCCCTGAAACTCGACCAACTTCTAGTGACCTGACTGAGTGGCTGCTTAGGCTGCCACCGCCAGACATGTTTCTGGACCCCTGGGTCAAGAGCCTGCTGCTCTCGGGGGCCTGAAACAATGCACATCCTGGGACGAGGTGCCAAGCCTCCTCCCCCAGGATGGGCAGGGTTCACGAAGGAGAAGCTTCAAAGGCATGCCGCCTTTGTGAGCCTCTCCAGACCATTTGCTGCTTTCAGCAACTGGTCCCCACTGGTTCTACCCCCCACTTTGGGCGGGAGAACCGGCGGGAAAAACAAGTGAGGAAGGGAGGTGTGCCCACCTCTGCCAACTCCACCTCTCAAGTGGGGGAGGTGAAGCACAACCTCGAGTCCCCGCCATCTTGAGGATGGGGGGACCCAGCCAACCAGGGACAGGCTCCTGCCCCCTCCCACTGGAGAGTGGCAGAATAGGGGTGTACCCACCCCAGGGAAGGGACCCATTGGTCCCTGCCCTTTACCTACCTGTAACGCCCCTAAATTTAGTATTTAGGGGGCACCCTGAACCTTACTTCCTCAGATCCAGCTTACCTACAAGAAGAAAAGAAGGACTAAGAGCTAACAAGAGGAAGACGCCCACGGACTTGGCCCCAGCCCTACAGGCCTGTCTCCCCTCGAACCTGCTCCTGCGAAAACCCGGCGTGTTCAGCAGCCAGCAACCTCACAAACCCTGGAGGACCTGCCTGCCTTCACTTCCAAGACTGTTTCTCCCGTGAACACTGGACGTGTTTAAACTGCAGCTTCTGGTTCTGGCCGGACACCGCGAATCCAGCCCACTCTGCACCCGCCGAACCCGGCCCGAGCTCGAGTGGAAAAACACCACGAGGAGGTCACCCCGGCGATCCTGACCCGAGATCCGGCGACTCCTGACCTGCCTCAAGCCTCCAGACGACGCCTGCAGCCTCAATCCAGAGGATCCCCTCTACCGCGACCAGAGTGGGTAAGAAAATCCGACCCTAAAAGGCACCCCTGCACCCGGCGCCCCACGGCCTTGTGTGCCCAAACCAACGGTGCCTAACCAACCCAAGACATCCCAACTTATCCCTCGAAGTGGTTGTCGCACTCAGAAGATCCTCGTCCCCAAGCCTGCAGTGCTTCAAACCGGAGGTTCTCCATAGAAAACAACAGGGCGTCCGACGCCCAAACAGCACTCTGCACCCGGCCGCCTCAGTGCCGCTGAGGGTGCACTTTTTGTGCCAACTTGTTTCCCCAATTGCCCTGACCTAAACCCTAGGAGCTTTGCTCCCACAACCCAGTGGCCTGCTTGCCAGCAGCCACCAACCGGAGACCCCCTATCCTCCATAGGATAATATTGGGCCTCAACACTCTGCACCCGGCCGCCCTAGTGCCGCTGAGGGTGCAACAACAGTGCATCACTGACCCTTGGGGAACCCTTGTTCTAACCCCAGAACCTTAACTCCCACAGTAGTTTACTTATCTGCAAACCGATGACCTGTTTTTCCTCCATAGGATAACATTGACAATTTTTCTTCCAAAAAACGACTAAGTGTGGAGTTTTGAAAACTAAAGATATTCTTTAAAAATCGTACAATTAACCAAAACGTGTTTTCTCACCTGTTTGCAGGAAATGTCCCAGTGCTGAATCTAGGCATCCAGCACTGAGTTAGAAAAAGTAACGTAAAAGTAACTTACCTGCAATTTATTGAAAAAGCCTATTCATTCCAATGTACTGTATTTGCTCAGTGTTGCATACTACTGCTCCCCTGTAAATCAAACAAAGTACAATTTCTATTGCATTTTTCAACTGTTCTATATCCAGTAACGTATTACTGAAAAGTATTTAATGCTTACCTGTGCCAGGCTTGCTTGGTTCTAACAGTATATTTGTATACAAAAACAATTGGCCTAGAGTACAGTTCTTGAGTGTGTGAATTCATTTGCTGACTGAGTGTGTACATCAAATGCTTCACACTGTCCTCTGATACTGCCTTACTGCTCGACCAAGCTACCACTATTGGAGAGTAAGGTTCTATTCAACTTTAACCTCTGCCTACCTTTGGGGACTCTTGGACTCTATACACACTGTACCTCACTTTAGTGCAGTATATATAGAGCCAGTTTCTTACACCCCTAAATACTAAATTTAGGTGCGTTACAGGTAGGTAAAGGGCAGGGACCAATGGGTCCCTTCCCTGGGGTGGGTACACCCCCTATTCTGCCACTCTCCTGTGGGAGGGGGCAGGAGCCTGTCCCTGGTTGGCTGGATCCCCCCATCCTCAAGATGGCGGGGACTTGAGGTTGTGCTTCACCTCGCCTCCCCCACCTGAGGGGTGGAGTTGGCAGAGGTGGGCACACCTCCCTTCCTCACTTGTTTTTCCCGCCGGTTCTCCCGCCCAAAGTGGGGGGTAGAACCAGTGGGGACCAGTTGCTGAAAGCAGCAAATGGTCTGGAGAGGCTCACAAAGGCGGCATGCCTTTGAAGCTTCTCCTTCGTGAACCCTGCCCATCCTGGGGCAGAGGAGGCTTGGCACCTCATCCCAGGATGTGCATTGTTTCAGGCCCCCAAGAGCTGCAGGCTCTCGACCCAGGGGTCCAGAAACATGTCTATTGGTGGCAGCCTAAGCAGCCACTCAGTCAGGTCACTATAAATTGGTCGAGTTTCAGGGGGCATCTCTATGATGCCCTCTGTGGTGCATTTTACATTAAATCCCACACTGGCATCAGTGTGGGCTTAATGTGCTGAGAAGTTTGATACCAAACTTCCCAGTCTTCAGTGTAGCCATCATGGTGCTGTGGAGTTCGTAATGACAAACTCCAAGCACCATATACTCTTAATGTAGCACTGCACTTACAGTGCCCAGGAATGGACTTGGGCACTGTAGGGGTACAGGGCTCATGCACCTGTACCCTCACCACTGGCATAGGGCACCCAGCTGCAGGGGTGACTGATGTATGCCAGGGCAGTGGTTTGTGGGCAAGGCTCACAGGGATGTGTGCCATGTCGACTCTTCACTTTGTTCTGCACCAAGACACGCAGGCTGCAATGGCAGTGTGTCAGTGTCAGGGTACAGGGCGTCTAAGGTTGGCACAATAAGTGCTGCATCCCTTAGTGGCCTTCTCTGGTCACAGTGCCCTGTGTACCTGTGGTACCATTTACCAGGGGCTGACATGTGGCCAGAGATGCCAATTGGGTATAGGCTTCAATGCCGTTTTAGGGAAGGAACATAGGCCCTGGGCACCTGATTAGCAGGAGCCCAGGGCACACTCAGTCAAAGAACATCAGCAATTCAGCAAAAAGTGGGGGCATACCATGCAGAAAAGGGCACTTTCTCACACATGCCAAGAACAGATGCATACTGGTAAGTAGCATTTTCCTTATCCAACATGGTTATTGCCTGGAGCTTACCAGCAACCCCCCAAACATTCCACCTCAATCTCACAAGTTATCTCCAGAACACATACAGTTGCTAAAACAAGAGGTCTAGTCCCTCTTTTTAAAAGGGACAATAGAGCCAGTTCCAATACAGTACCAGGGCTCAGGGGTTTACTCCCTGTACTTTCTCATCCCCAAAAAGGACCGTTCCCTAAGACCTATTCTGGATCTCAGAGAGCTAAACCACTAGCACATTTGTCACATGGTGACACTTCAGGTACACCCTGTTTTACAAACAGCGGACTTTGTCTACTCTAGATTGAAAAGACGCATATTTTCATATTCCGATTCATCTGGCTCATCGCAAATACCTCAGATTTGTGATAGCAGGCAAGCATTACCAGTTCAAGGTGCTTCCCTTTGGAGTGACTACAGCGCCCAGAGTTTTTACTAAATGCCTGGCAGCAGTCGCTGCTCATCTCAGAAGACAAATTTACGTCTTCCCCTATCTGGACAACTGGCTTATCAAAGCCAGCACTCACCAGCAATGTCTACAGCACACACAGATCACAATAGATCTACATCATCACCTGGGGTTCACCATCAATGCTCACAAATCTCACCTGCATCCGTCGCAGATGCAGTCCTACTTAGGAGCCAGTCTAGACACAGTCAAAGCTCTAGCCTCTCCCAATGTAGGCAGAATATGCAATACTCAGGCTATGCTTTTACAGTTTCAACCCAACCAAGCTTTACTAGCCAGAGTGTTCATGTAACAGGTGGAAATGATGGCGTCTTGCATCGCAATTGTACCCGATGCAAGGCTTCATATGCGTCCCCTACAAGAGTGCTTAGCACGTCAGTGGAATCAGTCGCAGGGTCAATTAACCGATCTAGTGTTGGTAGACCGCCGTACCCATCGCTCTCTGCAGTGGTGGAGCCCACAAAACTTATCAAAAGGATGGCCTTTCATCGACCCTATTCCACAGATCGTGCTCACAGCAGACGCATCTGTAACAGGTTGGGGGGCTCATCTCAAAGGTTGCACAATACAGAGCCTGTGGAGCAACAAGCACAAAAGACTCCACATCAACTATCTGGAGCTTTTAGCAGTGTTTCTAGCACTTAAAGCTTTTCAAACTCACCTCATAGCCAAAACTGTCCTAGTCCAAACAGACAACATGACAGCGATGTATTATGTACAGAAACAGGGCGGGACACACACTCTCCAACTGTCGACACTAGCTCAAACCATTTGGAATTGGGCAATCCATTACAAGATTTATCTTCTGGCAGAACATCTCCCAGGAGTAAACGATCAAATTGCCGACCTCAGCAGAAGGAGACTGCAAATACACGAGTGGGAACTTCATCCCGAAGTTCTCCTTCCCTACTTCCAACAATGGGGATTTCCACAGATAGACCTGTTCGCCACAGCCGAAAACGCAAAATGCCCAAGTCAGGGCTCCAGGTTCCCACACCCGCTCTCAAAGGGCAATACCCTATGGATGACCTGGTCAGTGATATTGGCCTACGCTTTTCCACCTCTCCCGCTCATTCTGTGTGTGGTTCGGAAACTCAGGCAAACATCCCTCATACTGATCCTAGTAGCTCCCACATGGGCCGGTCACCCATGGTACACCACCCTGTTGGAGCTATCAATAGTTCCACATCAAAAGCTGCACCTCACCTCCAGTGTCCTCACACAGAACCATGCTGGGCCCCTAGCTGGGCATCTGGGCCAAACCAAGACTTGGGAAAGGCTAGTTAGCCACTTTTACTGGCCCCAGATGCACCAAAAGGTGAAGGAGTTTGTCAGCTCCTGTGTTACCTGTCAAGCCAGTGGCAAGACAGGTGGCCACCCAAAGGCCCCCCTGATACCACTCCCTGTGGTGGGGGTTCCCTTTGAGAGGGTAGGTGTGGACATAGTGGGTCCACTTGAACGTCCCACAGCCTCAGGGAACAAATTCATACTAGTGGTAGTGGATCATGCCACTAGGTATCCTGAAGCTATTCCACTTAGGAGTACTACAGCTCCTGCAGTAGCCAAGGCCCTCATTGGTGTCTTCACCAGGGTAGGGTTTCCTAAGGAGGTGATTTCAGACAGAGGTTCTAACTTCATGTCTGCTTACCTGAAACACATGTGGAAAGAGTGTGGAGTGCAGTACAAGTTTACTACACCCTATCACCCACAGACCAATGGCCTTGTTGAGAGATTCAACAAGACATTGAAAGGCATAGTTATGGGGCTCCCTGAGAAACTCAAAAGGAGATGGGATGTCCTCTTACCATGTCTGCTTTTACGCTTACAGAGAAGTGCCACAGAAGGGAGTAGGTTTTTCCCCTTTGAACTTCTGTTTGGCCATCCTGTGAGGGGACCACTCTGTCTTGTAAAGAGGGTTGGGAGAAGCCTCTCCAAGAACCCAAACAAGATATTGTGGACTATGTGCTTGGCCTAAGGTTCAGAATGGCTGAGTACATGGAAAAGGCATCCAAGAATCTTGAGGCCAGCCAGGAGCTTCAGAAGCACTGGTATGACCAAAAAGCTGCACTGGTTGAATTTCAACCTGGGCAACAGGTGTGGGTTTTGGAGCCAGTGGCATCAAGGGCACTCGAGGACAGATGGAGTGGCCCTTACCCTATCCTGGAGAAAAAGAGTGAGGTCACCTACTTAGTTGACCTGGGCACAAGCAGGACACCCAAAAGGGTTATCCATGTGAACTGCCTAAAGCTCTACAAAGACAGGGCTGACATCACCATGCTGATGGTGACAGATGAAGAACAGGAAGCTGAGAGTGGGCCATCGAGCGCGTTCCGACCCCAGAAGTAGGGCGTGGTTGTTACTCCCACTACTTTCTGGTTCCCAAAAAGGACAGGGAGGACATGCGTCCTATCTTGGACCTCCGGAACGTCAATCGCTTCCTCCGGATTGAGAAGTTTAAGATGCTCACCCTAGCTCAGGTCTTGACTGCCCTCGACCCTGGAGACTGAATGGTAGCGTTGGACTTGCAGGACGCATATTTTCACATCCCCGTCCTGCCGGCCCACCGGCGTTACCTGCGGTTTACGGTAGGCCTCGAGCACTTTCAGTTCACCGTGCTTCCCTTTGGCCTTACCAGCGCCCCTCGGGTGTTCATGAAAGTGATGGCGGTGGTCGCAGCTCATCTGCGCCGGTCAGGGGTTCCAGTCTTCCCCTTCCTCGACGACTGGTTGTTGAAGGCGGGCTCGTCCCAGGCAGTCGTCTCCCACCTCCAGACTACGGCCGGACTCCTGCACTCGCTGGGGTTCTCCATCAATGTGCCGAAGTCGCACCTGGTTCCATCTCCACAGCTCCTTTTCATCGGAGCGGTTCTGGACACAACGCAATTTCGGGCCTATCCGCCCGAATGGCGAGTCCAGGATATTCAGGCTATGATTCCGATCTTTCAGCCTCTATTCTTGGGTTCGGTACGGATGACCCTGAGGCTGCTAGGCCTCATGGCCTCCTGCATCCTGCTGGTCGATCATGCCAGATAGCATATGCGGGCTCTGCAGTGGGACCTGAAGTTCCAGTGGGCGCAGCATCAGGGGAACCTGTCAGATTACGTCCAGATCTCGGAGGGAACTGCACAGCAGTTGCAGTGGTGGCTCTCGAACCGGCAATGGGTCACGGGCAGATCCCTCTCCCTTCCCCAGCCAGAGCACACAGTTGTGACGGATGCGTCCCTTCTGGGATGGGGCGGTCACATGGGAGAGGCGGAGATCAGAGGCCTCTGGTCTCCGGCGGAGTCCCGGCTCCATATCAACCTTCTGGAGCTCCGGGCGATCCGACTTGCACTGAAGGCATTCCTTCCCTCTGTCAAGGGGAAGGTAGTGCAGGTGTTCAGACAACACCACCGCCATGTGGTACTGCAACAAACAAGGCGGGGTGGGGTCGTGGACCCTTTGTCAGGAGGCTCTGCGTCTCTGGACATGGCTGGAACATCAGGGCATATTCCTGATGGTTCAACACCTGGCAGGTTCCCTGAACGCCAGGGCGGACGAACTCAGCCGCAGGTGCATGATGGATCACGAATGGCGTCTTCACTCGGAGGTGGCGCAAGGACTCTTTCTACAGTGGGGAGAGACTTGGTTAGATCTATTCGCCACCGAAGAGAACGCGCAATGTCAGCAATTCTGCGCGTTGTAATTTCCAAGGCGGCACTCGCTCGGCGACGCTTTTCGTCGCGAGTGGAGTTGCGGTCTGTTGTACGCCTTTCCTCTTATACCACTCCTACCCAGAGTGTTGAAGAAGATTCGGCGCGACCGGGCCCAAGTCATTCTTGTGGCCCTGGACTGGGCTCGAAGAGTTTGGTATCCCGAGCTACTCCGTATGAGCGTAGATCCCCCGATCCGTCTGCCTCTTCGGGAGGATCTTCTGTCGCAGCAGCAGGGGACGGTCCTCCACCCGAACCTGTCCAGTCTCCACCTCCTTGCATTGAGATTGAGCGGCGGCAGTTGATTCCTTTCGACTTGCCTCCCGAAGTTTGTGATGTGATTCTGGCAGCCAGGCGTCCCTCCACTAAGGTGGTATACGCCTGCAGGTGGAACAAGTTTGTGGCATGGTGCACAGCAAAGGCTGTGAATCCCCTATCTGCCCCTCTTTCTGAGGTCCTTCTGTTCCTTCTTTCTCTGGCCCAACAGGGTTCTGCCCTGGGTACCATCAAGGGCTACCTTTGTGCAATTTCGGCCTTCCTCAGGCTTCCTGATCAGCCCTCCCTTTTCAAGTCCCCTGTTGTTAACAGGTTTCTTAAAGGCATTACACACCTTTTCCCTCCTGTTCCGTTTGTGATGCCTGAGTGGGACTTGAACTTGGTTCTTACATTTTTAATGTGCGCTCCCTTTGAGCCTCTCCATAACTGCCCTCTTCGTCTTCTCACTCTGAAGACAGCCTTTCTGGTGGCTATCACCTCCGCTCGGCGGGTGAGTGAGCTCCAGGCTCTTTCTTGCAAGCCCCCCTTTCTGTCTGTCCATCCAGACAAGGTTGTTCTTAGGACGCGTCCGTCCTTCTTGCCAAAGGTGGTTACTGCCTTCCACATTGGGCAGACCATCACTTTGCCCACCTTCTTTCCGCCTCCGCATCCTTCCAGAGAGGAAGAGCGGCTCCACCGTCTGGACCCAAAATGTGCGATTTCTTTCTATCTGAACTGCACACAACAGTTCCGGGTGGAAGACCAGCTCTTTGTTGGCTACGTGGGCGCCAAAAAAGGTCGGGCGGTACACAAGCGGACCATCTCCCGCTGGGTTGTCTTGTGTATCAAAGCCTGCTATTCTTTGGCTAAGAAGGAGCCCCCTGTTGGGCTACGTGCCCATTCCACCAGGGCGACAGCCGCCACCACGGCATTAGGACGTGGTGTCCCATTGCAGGACATCTGTCAGGCAGCTACGTGGGCCTCGCTGCACATGTTTACCAAGCATTACTGCCTTGACAGCCAAGTCCGGAGAGACGGCTTTTTTGGCCGTTCTGTTCTCCGAGACTTCCTCATCTGATCTTTGTTCGCAGACCCACCACCGGGGTTGGTATTGCTGGGGTATCTATGCTAAGGTAAGGAATCTGTCACTAACGTGTCTCTTTCAGGTGCACAAGTTACTAACTTGTGTAACGATGTACCTGTAAGAGACAGTAGTTAGTGACAGATTCCTTACCGCCCCACCCATCCTCCCCGTTCTGCGAACTCATTTCTAGGGTTAAGGTCATCCCTTTCAGGGCCCTAGTTTTCAGACACCCGTGTCAGTTTCTTGCATGGCTCTGCGTTTCTGGCGCGGAAAGTCGTGTACAGAACTGACGCCAGCGCGCATGGGCGGCGTCTAAGTACTGGCCGCGACGTCATCCCGTTGATCACAACGCCGACGACTGACACGGAGCCGCACGACGCCGCCTACCGACGCGCAGGGGTACTGCTACGCAAAACTTTCCGGATCCAGCCTAACGCCTGGGGATATTCTAAGGTAAGGAATCTGTCACTAGCTATTGTCTCTTACAGATATATCGTTACACAAGTTAGTAACTTGTGCTTTAGGAGCGTTAAGAGGAGTGACAGGTAGTAGTCAATGGGCTGCGCACCTTTAGGGCAACTACACCCTCTATATGACCACTTCATGTGGGAATTGGGCATAACCCAGACCCAGTGAGCCTAATTCCGCCAAAATCCAGATGGTAGAATTCCAGGTTTTGTGTTCGCATCAGGTAGGCCATCTTAGGGGTCGAACTAGCCTGATAGGGAAGACGCCTCCTGACCAGCTAATTTTCTCACCTGTCCTAGTGCCAAATGGGCCTTTGGCTGGGGGTGGCATTTCCCCTGTCTGGGGAGGCCTAGGAGTTACTGGACCCCTAGGGTGGGAGCATTCGCTCCCTGCGCCCAGGAACAAAGCCTTTCCTGGGCGGAGGTGTTCACACCTCCCCCAGGCCAGGAAGAGCCATCTGTGGCAGGGGAGCTTCAAAGGCCTGGCAGCCTTTGTAATGCAACGCCAGCTTCCCCTTCTATCAGGAGCAGGCCCCCTTCCTGTCTCCCCTCCTTTTTGGTGGGACAGGCGGGAAAAACTAGCTAGCCCAGAAGCTGTGCCCACCTCTGCCAACTCCACCCCTCAGGTGGGGGAGGCGAGGTGAAGCCCACTCTTCAGTGCCCGCCATCTTGCAGATGGCAGGCACTCCCCAATCAGGATTAGGGATTGTGCTCACTCCCCCACGTGGGGTGAGCACACCAAGGGTGTAGTCACCCTAAGGTCAGTAGCCCATTGGCTACTGACCTCGAGACCCCTAAAACGCCCCTTAAATACAGTATTTAGGGGCCAGCCCTGAACCAAGAGAGAAGACCAGAAGAAACTACAAAGAAAAGAATTACCAAACAGCTGTGCCGAAGCTAACAAGAGGAAGACGCCCACTGACTTGGCCCCAGCCCTACCGGCCTGTCTCCACCTCGAACCTGCTCCTGCGAAATTCCGGTGCGTCTGCATCCAGCACCTCGAAAACCCCGGAAAACCTGCCTGCCTATAATCTCAAAGACTGTGTCTCCTGTGAACAACGGATTTGTTCATCTGCAACATCTGGTTCCGGCCGGACACGCGGATCTGCCCCACTCTGCACCCGCCGTCCACGGCCCGAGCTCGTTTGGGCAAACACCACGAGGAGGTCCCCCCGGCGATCCTAACCTGAGATCCGGTGACCCCTGACCTGCCTCAAACCTCCAGCCGACGCCTGCAGCCTAAATCCGGAAGGTCCCACCAACCGCGACCAGGAGCTGGTAAGAAGATCTGACCCCAAAAGGCACCCCTGCACCCAACGCCCCACGTCCTTGGGTGGCCAAACCGACGGTGCCTAACCAACCCCCAACTTACCTCTCGAAGTGGTGGTCGCACCCTGAAGACCTTCGTCCCCAAGCCTGCAGTGCCTTTGCAAACCGGAGGTTCCCCATTGCAAACAGGGTGCCAAACGTCAAAACAGCACCCTGCACCCGGCCACCCTAGTGCCGCTGAGGGTGCACCTTTGGTGCTACTTTGTTTACCCATTTGCCATGAGCTAAATTCCAGGAGCTTTGCTCCCACAACCAAGTGGCCTGCTCGTCAGCAGCCACCAACCTGAGGCCCCCTATCCCCCATTGGATAACATTGGGCCTCATCACTCTGCACCCTGCTGCCCTAGGGCCGCTGAGGGTGTAACAAGAGAGCAACCTTGACCCTGGGGGACCCCTGAGTCTACCCCCAGAACCTCAACTCCTACTACCAAATACTTACCTCAAAACTGATATCACTATTTTCCTCCATAGGATAACATTGACTGTTTTTCTTGGGAAAGTTTCTAAGTGTGGAGTTTGAAAACCTAAAGAAATTCTATAAAATTGTACTGTTTAACCAAAACGATTTTACTTACCTTTTTACAGGAAATGTCCCAGAGTAGTATCCAGGTATACTACTCTGAGTAAGAAAAGTAATCTCAAAAGTAACTTACCTGTAATTTTACAGAAAAGCCCATTCAAAGTATATGTACTGTATTCTGGAAAGCATTGCATTATCAGTAACACTACTGTAATCAAATCAAAGTACATTTACAATTGCAATCCAAACTGTTACAATCTGTATATTTACTGCAAAGTACTTATCACTTACCTGTGCCAGGCTTGCTTGGTTCTAGGAAATAAAATAACTAAAAGAATATGTTTATTAAAAAACAATTTGTCTGAAGTTCAGTCTTTGAGTGTGTGAATTCATTTGCTGACTGAGTGTGTACAACTGATGCTTAACACTGTCCTCTGATACTGCCTTACTGCTAGACCACACTACCACAAATAGAGAGTGAGGTGCTATCTAACTTTACCTCTGCCTACCTTTGAGGTTCCACTGGACTCTGTGCACACTATACCTCACTTTGGTATAGTATATACAGAGCCAGCTTCATACACATGCTGATCACTTAGGCATTCTGCTTGGAGGAGGTGACAACACCTCCGGCCAGACCAGGAATTATTTCTGCCCTTGGAGAGCGCGGACTCTCGCCTGCAGGGAGTAAGAAACCTGTCTGGTAGCATGCTGGTCTACACCAGTCAGCCAGTACACTAGTAGTTAGTAGGTTTTCCCGAGGCACCACTTACTTGCCCTCTGGGTGCATGTATTAATAAATCCACCACTGGAATCAGTGTGGGTTTATTAATACTAGATGTTTGATACCAAACATCCCTAGTTTAAGTGAAGCCATCTTGTAGCTGGGGACATCTTAGATACCAGTGTCCAGCACATGTTCTTAATATGGCTTCCCTGTTCACTTGTAATATCTAAGAATCGACTTAGACTCCACAGGGGCATATCTGCTCATGCAGATATGTTCTCACATGTAGTATAGTGCACCCTGTCTTGGGGCTGTAAGGGCTGCTGTAGGGGTGACTTCCCTACACTGCATGCAGTGATTGTACGTATGGCACACAGGAGGTGTGCCGTGTTGTCGTCACTTTTCTCTGCATCATATCAAGAAGACTGCAATGGCAGTTTTCCTGTGTGTGCTAAAGGGGTCCCTTGGGGTGGTACAATACATGCTGCAGCCCTTACGGGACTCTCTTTAGCCTTCTTGCCCTGGGGACTTGCTAAAGGTATTGCCAATTGTGCGAACAATTGTACAGTTTTAGGGAAAGAGATCTGGCACTGGGGACCTGGATAGCAGGAACCCAGTGCCCTTCTGTCATAATTGCACTTTCCAACAAAGCCCCACTCCCCCCACCACCCCCGAAACCAAAGAGGATGGGACTAACCTTTCCCAAGACAGTCTTCATCGTCTAAGTGGAAAAACCTGGAAAGGCCATCGGCATGGTCAGTCCCAGGTCTGTGCTCCACTGTAAAGTTCATACCCTGTAGGGACAGGGGCCACCTCAACAGTTTGGGGTTTACACCTATCATTTGCAGCATCAGCTATCTGAGAGGCCTGTGGTCGGTTTGGACAAGGAAGTGAGTAACAAACAGGACTTCTTCAGGGACCAAACCACAGCAAAGGCTTCCCTCTATGGCGCTCAAACGCAGCTTTCTGGGGAGTAACCTCATGCTAATGAAAGCAACAGGCTGGTTGTAGGAAAGGGCCCATTTTTGAGATGGCCACCCCCACTATTTGTCTGGTAAATTGTGATTTCTACTGAAGGTGCACTGGGTTCCTCTGAACCAGGTCCCCGTGGCCAGAGCTCTTACCCAAATCTGTGCAATTGTTCCCCCAACTGGCAAAACCTTTAGCACCTTCTGTAGCCATTTTAAAACATGTGCTGGACACTGGTGAAGACGAGTTCCCCAACTACATGATGGCTTTACTGAAAATAGGGATGTTTGGTATCAAACATCTCGTATTGATAATCCCACACTGATGCCACTGTTGGATTTACCAATACATGCTCCTAGAGTGCACCTTATAGGTGCCCTCTGAAGACCTACCAGCCTCTGGTGGCCTTGCTGACTGGTTTCTGCCATCTTGCCACCCAATACGCTGTTATGACCCCCTTAGGGTGAGAGCGTTTTGCTCTCAGGGAACTAGGAACAAAAGCCTGTCCTAGAAGGTGTAACACTCCCTCACAAAGGAAGACCTGCTGATTAGCCTTCCTTGGGCGGCAAGGCTCAAAGAGCTGCCGCCTTTGAAATGCGAATCTGGCTCCCCCTCACAGGAGAGGAAGCAGACTCCTTTGTCCAGGACCCCCTTGGCACATGGACAGGTTGGAAAATTAGCCAGTCAGGTAGACGTGCCACCTCCAGGTTAGTACTACCCCTAAGGTGGGCTACTGTGAGGTGGACACAATTCTTCAGAAGTAGACTTCTCTTCCAGGGGTATACTCATCATAGTCATAAGCACTGAATAGTCCACCCCCATGTGCGGGGACCCCGAGCATATACAAAATATACTTTATACATATATAAATATGCAGCCTAAAAACCATCCAATAGGCTAAGATGCCAAAATTGCATTGGATTTTTCAGTTAAAATAAAAATATATATTTATATAGCATTTCTGTAACATAAGAATTCTCTTCCAGGGGATCCTCATCAATAGTCATAAGCACTGAATATTCCCGCCCATGTGCGGGGACCCCGGAAATAATAAAAATTATATATGAAAAACATATATATATATATACAGCTCTATATATATATATAAAAACATATATCATTTTTTCTAGTATCAATGCAGCTTTCATATAGGAGGCTAAACAATGTAATAAAAAACACAAAATTGCTTTTGCAAATATACATAATACATGTATAAAAACACATGAGGGCAAGATGCACTTGAACTCTGTTTTTAATGAGTAAATCTCATGAGTAAACTGCAAAAGAAAACACAGGCATTGTTAGCCTACAGGCTGCATTGTAAACCAACATAGAAAATGAAAGCAATCTTTCATAAAAACTGGCACCGTGCCTTTAAGGCAGCCATGACCCCTAGCTTCCCATCATGCCTCAGGGGTGACAGGTCAGTTGTTCATTCCGGCTCCTTCTGTCAGGACCCTGGAATCTCAGCTCTCTTTTTTTACTTTTCTGTCAAAAATACCTAGTTTTTTTTGTGGTTTTTTTCTACTTCATTTGACGTCTTTTGATACTAGTGTGAGGATTAAACCATTTTTTTGTGGCAGAAAGTGATATTTTCTGTCAAAAAATGCCTTCTTTGTTCGATCCTTGCCCTGCCTGTGGCAAAAAGAAGGCCAAGTCAGACACACATGATGTGTGCATCCTCTGCCTACCGGACTCTCACTCTCCTGCCTCCTGTCAACACTGCGGGAAGCTATCCAATAGAACCATCAAGGACAGAGAGAGAATCCGTCTTTATGGCCTCTCAGAAAGAGGTAGGTCTCCCGTTAGAACAAAGAAGAGGGCGCGTTCGACGTCGAGCAAGGTCCCGATATGTTCCCCTTCGGCGTCGGGCTCAACGTCGAAGGTACCGGCGGCGGAGTCGTCGTCGAGGACCTTGGTGCAGGAGCGCCATTTTTCAAAAGCTAAGTCGATGGAACAGCGTCCGGCGTCGAGACAAGATCCTCCGCCGTCGACTCGACGATCGACGTCAAGACACAGGTCATCGACACCGAAACGCAAGTCATCTTCGACGTTGAGGCCGATGTCGCCGTTGCCGTCTCAGCGCAGATCAGCGTCGAAGCAGAGGTTGTCGGATGTCCAGTCATCGACGCCGAGGCCTCCGTCGACACCAGCAACACTCTCGACGTCGAGACAGCAGTCTCCGTCGCGTTCACAGCCGACGTCGAGGCGCAGTCCTCCGTCGAGGGAAAGGCGCTCGACGTCGAGGATGGATACCCCGTCGAAGCAAGGACGATCGACGTCGAGACACGACTCTCCATCGAAGCGGCGCTCGGCGTCGCGGCGTAGCCCTCCGCCGAAGCGAAGAAGATCGACGTCGAGACGCAGATCTCCGTCGGCGAGGCGCTTGGCGTCTCAGCAGCGTACTCAGTCGAAGCAAAGAAGTTCGACGTCGAGACAGTCGGCGTCGAAGCGCATGTCTTCGCCGGGATCAAGAAGATCGACGTCGAGACAGAGGTCTCCGTCGGTGTCAGTCCCTGTAAGTCTCTCTCCGTCCCCTTCATCGACGTCGAGAGCAGGCTCCCACCATTCTATCGCCAGGTCTGGTTCTCCAGAGGTGATTATATCATCTTCAAGTAGCCAGGACTCTCCCTCTGGTCATCAACGTCCAGTGGAAAAGGCTCAGCAGGAAGGACGGAAGTCTCCACGTCGTTCTCCTGTGACAGCGGAGAAGTCTCCATCCATTCACCTCTCGCCCAGATGGAGTCGTCCATTACATCACTGGGCGGATACACGGGCAGGTGCTAGTCGGGATCCCAGTCCTGCTCACAGATCCCCTCTGGTTCGCCTGGCACAAGATGCGGATCTTTCTACACCAAGAGGAAGAGCTCGTACTCGCTCTCCTGCACCAATATCCAGAAGGAGATCAAGATCACGCAGCAGGAGGAGAAGACGCGGGTCTCCAACACCTTCCACCTCCTCAACGTACTCCTCAAAAAGAGACTACTCGCCCACCATTACTGACAGTCCACCGTCGAGGATCTCTCCGGTGGACGATGTAAGCACATTTCAGGAGGTGCTTTCCAGAGGGGCGGCCAAACTGAACATTCCTATGCCTGTTCAGCAAAGTACTTCTTCGGTTATTTTCGAAACCTTGAACCAGAAGGCTTCCTCTCGCCCGTTACTCCCACTGGTACTGGGGCTTCTGAAACCGGTTATTGACATTTTTCTTACGCCGGCCACTCTCAAAACGGCACCGGCGAGAATTCTGAAGAAGTATCGACCTCCGGAGAAAGATCCATCTTTCTTAAAGTCGGATCCGGACTCTGTAATAGTGGCTGCTGCCAGAAAAACCCATTTGGTGGCCTCCTCGTCCACAGTCCCACCGGACAAGGAGAGCAAGACAAGACTCATGGGGGAGAAAAGTATGTGGCACTTCTGCATCCATGCTTAAAGTCTCCAGTGCGTCAGCTCTATTAGGGCGTTACGATAGAGCTTTATGGGATTCGCTACAACGTTTTACAGACAAACTGCCCAAGGAAGACCGTAAGGACTTCGAAGAAATTGTACAGGAGGGCAGCCTGGTAGCGAACCAGGTAATTAGTGCTGCGGCTGATGGAGCTACACTTTCAGCACACTCCTACGCCCATGGAATTTGTGCCGGAAGATCTTCATGGCTTCGCCTAACAGCATTGAAGCCAGAGGCACAGTCACGTATCCTCAACCTGCCATTTTCCGGGTCATCGTTGTTTGGCTCGCATACCGATGAGGAGATGGCACGGATGAAGACCGAGCTAGATACCCTGAAGGCGGTGGGGCTGGAGAAGAAAAAAGAGTTTTGTCGCCGCTACCGCAATACTGATCGCCGTTCCTTCCAACAGAGAGTTCAAACCCCTCATTGGCAAAAGAACCAAAGCCAACAGGGTCAGCAGAAATCGCAGTTTCAAAGCCGGCGATCCAACAGGGGAAGAGGAGGGAACCGTCAGTCCTCTACTTCAACCAAAGCTCCAGCCAAGCAATGAGTGCCCGCTTCCTCCAGTACCGTTCACCGCTCCAGTAGGAGGAAGTGTTGCCACTCTTGCAGATGATTCGCGAGACATCACCAAGGATCAGTGGGTGTTGGCTACGCTGCAGAATGGCTACTCTCTACGTTTCCGACGTCGTCCTCCCTCGATCCCTCCAGTACCATCATAGTGCGGCCAGATCAACATGCTGCAGAGGGAAGTGGAAATACTTCTCCAAAAATCAGCCATAGAGAAGGTTCCATGGTCACAAAGAGGTCGAGGAGTTTATTCCAGATACTTCCTGGTAAAGAAAAGAGGTCAAAAGTCGGAATACAGGCCCATTCTGGATCTGCGAACACTCAACAAGTCCATCAAACGAGAAAAATTTCGCATGTTGGCTCTCCACCAAATATATCCTCACCTCCGCAAAGGGGATTGGATGTGTTCGATGGATCTACAAGATGCTTATTTTCATATACCGATAAATCAGCATCACCGGCAATATCTACGATTCATAGTCGGAACATCCCACTATCAGTTCAAAGTGCTGCCCTTCGGACTGAAGTCAGCTCCTCGGGTGTTCACGAAATGCATGGCAGTAGTGGCAGCTGCTCTGCGACGCAGAGGCATCTTTGTCTACCCTTATCTGGACGATTGGTTGCTAAAAGGTCCCTCTCCACAAAGTGTGATGAACCACTTTCAGCAGTGCCTAGGTTTTTGTCAAAAACTGGGCCTACATGTGAACTTCGAAAAATCGACGCAGCAATCCACTATCTGGGGGCGCTGATAGACTCCGAGCGAGGAAAAGGGTTTCCTTCGGAGGAGAGACAATTATCCATCATTCAGAAAGGCAGACAGATTTTACACAACAGACTGTCTTCAGTGCGTCAGATCGCCTCCCTGCTAGGATCGATGGCATCCTGCATTTTTCTGGTGCCCAATGCCAGATTGAAAATGCGTCCTCTACAACAAGATCTAGAAGACAAATGGGATCAACGGTCTTCATGCTGGGAAGACAAAATTTGTCTATCACGCACAGCCAGAGCATCCATCCCGTGGTGGATGAAGAAAGACAATCTGAGGGTAGGAGTACCGTTCCATCAAGCTCCTCCTTCTCAAACTCTGATCACAGACTCCTCCCTGCAAGGAATGGGGAGCCCACATGGGGTCTCTCCAGACGCAAGGCCTATGGTCCTCAAAAGAGCAGTTGTACCACATAAACATGCTGGAACTAAGGGCTGTTCATCTGACTCTCAAGGCTTTCCTCCCTTTGATTCAGGCGAGTTCCATCCTAGTACAGACGGACAATACCACCACCATGTACTACCTGAACAAACAGGGAGGAACTCGCTCGAGGACCCTCTCTTTGGAGGCACAGACCCTTTGGCACTGGCTTCTGGCGAGGAATCTATCCATCACAGCGGTTCACCTGCCGGGAGAGCAGAATTCTCAGGCAGATGCCCTCAGCCGTCACTTCGAGGAACAGCAGGACTGGGTCCTCAACGACGAGGTGGTCGACGACATCTTCCGAGCTTGGGGCCGTCCGAGCATAGACCTGTTCGCGGACGAAGAAAACACAAAATGCCGAGACTTCGCCTCCAGGTACTACCGACCAGGATCGAAGGGGAATGCCCTTTTGATCAGCTGGTCAGGGGCATTGGTGTACGCCTTTCCACCCCTGCCTCTCATCCCGAAGGTGGTGACCAAGCTATCACACTCAGACACCACAATGATACTAATTGCTCCGGACTGGCCGAGGCAGTGGTGGTATCCGGACCTTCTTCATCTGTCAGTCTGCCCACACAAGAGACTGCCGTGCAGACCGGACCTGCTATCCAAGATGAACGGGAGGATTTATCACCCCAACCTTCCGTCACTGAACATTAACAGCATGGCTCCTGAGGTCCTCCAGTATGGGCATTTAGGTCTGCCACAGGACTGCATGACCATATTGAAGGAGGCAAGGAGACCTACAAACATTCTTATGCCTGCAAATGGAAACGTTTTTACATTTGGTGTATGCAAAATAATTGTAGTCCTACCAAGGGGCAGGAGGAGGTAGTTTTGCCTTATCTACTTCACCTAGCCAGAGCAGGTTTGAAATTCTCATCCATTAAGGTACACCTAGCTGCCATTACGGCGTACAGGCGTTCTCCTTCTCAGCCCTCGTTTTTTTCAACTACAGGTGGTGAAGGATTTCCTGCAGGGTCTCAAGAAGGTCTATCCTCCGGTCCGACCTCCTTCACCTCCTTGGGAGTTGAACTTGGTTCTGTCAAAATTGATGGGTCCACCCTTTGAGCCTATCCACAAAGCAACCTTACAACACCTTACGTGGAAGGTAGCTTTCTTGGTAGCTTTCACCTCAGCTCGTAGGGTGAGTGAGATACAGGCCCTATGTTCTAAAGAGCCCTACTTGGTTTTTCATCTCAATAGGGTAGTCCTCAGGACTCATCCTTCCTTCCTTCCGAAGGTGGTATCTGATTTTCAGGTAAATCAATCTATTTCTCTTCCGACCTTTTTTCCCAATCCCTCCACTCCAGCTGAGAGGGCTCTACATTCATTAGACCTTAAAAGGGTTTTGAAGTTTTATCTGGAACAGGTCGAAGCCATTAAGGAAGCCTGATCAACTATTTGTTAATTATGGATCGATCAGAACAGGTTTCCCAGCATCAAAGCGGTCCATCTCCAGATGGATAGTCTCATGCATCAAATTGGCTTACCAGTTAGCACAGAAGCCTCTTTGGTCCGCTCCCAAAGCTCATTCCACTAGAGGAAAAGTAGCTACGACTGCTTTCCTCCATAATGTACCGCTCTCTGAGATCTGCAAAGCAGCTACTTGGAGATCAGTGCATACATTTACAAGACATTACTGTCTTGACTCAGATACTAGAGCGGACACTCAAGTAGGTCAAGCCTCCTTGAGGAATCTGTTCAACAGCTGACTTTTTCGGTTGTTGTTAACAAGGTCACTGCGTTTCTCATTTGCCTGCAGGTGGATGTTGGGCTTGCTATTCTTTCAGTGCTTATGACTATTGATGAGGATCCCCTGGAAGAGAAGGATAAGTTACTTACCTGTAATCCTAGTTCTCTTCCAGGGGTATCCTCATCAAAGTCATAAGCAACCCACCCACCTCCCCAGGCAAATGAGATTATTTCATTGTTAAATATTATCTTGGTGCCCTGATCTTCAGGGTTACGCAAAGAACAACTGACCTAACTGTCACCCCTGAGGCATGATGGGAAGCTAGGGGTCATGGCTGCCTTAAAGGCACAATGCCAGTTTTTATGAAAGATTGCTTTCATTTTCTATGTTGGTTTACAATGCAGCCTGTAGGCTAATAATGCCTGTGTTTTCTTTTGCAGTTTACTCATGAGATTTACTCATTAAAAACAGAGTTCAAGTGCATCTTGCCCTCATGTGTTTTTATACATGTATTATGTATATTTGCAAAAGCAATTTTGTGTTTTTTATTACATTGTTTAGCCTCCTATATGAGAGCTGCATTGATACTAGAAAATATGATATATGTTTTTATATATATAGAGCTGTATATATATATATATATATGTTTTTCATATATAATTTTTATTTCCGGGGTCCCGCACATGGGCGGGAATATTCAGTGCTTATGACTTTGATGAGGATACCCCTGGAAGAGAACTAGGATTACAGGTAAGTAACTTATCCTTGCAGTCCTTGAGTGTTTCAACATAACCTTTTATTTTCAAAGAAAAAGGCAAGTAATAGGTGTAAGAAACTGGCTCTATATATACTGCACTAAGGTGAGGTACAGTGTGTATAGAGTCCAAGAGTCCCCAAAGGTAGGCAGAGGTTAAAGTTAGATAGAACCTTACTCTCTAATAGTGGTAGCTTGGTCAAGCAGTAAGGCAGTATCAGAGGACAGTGTTAAGCATTTGATGTACCCACTCAGTCAGCAAATGAATTCACACACTCAAGAACTGAACTCTAGGCCAATTGTTTTTGTATAAAAATATACTGTTTATTTTTAGAACCAAGCAAGCCTGGCACAGGTAAGCATTAAATACTTTTCAGTAATTAGTTACTGGATATAGAACAGTTGAAAAATGCAATAGAAATTGTACTTTGTTTGATTTACGGGGGAGCAGTAGTATGCAACACTTAGCAAATACAGTACATTGGAATGAATAGGCTTTTTCAATAAATTGCAGGTAAGTTACTTTTACGTTACTTTTTCTACCTCAGTGCTGGATGCCTGGATTCAGCACTGGGACATTTCTTGAAAACAGGTGAGTAAATGCGTTTGTTATTCGTGCGATTTTTAAAGAATATTTTCAGATTTCAAAACTCCACACTTAGTCGTTTTTTGGAAGAAAAATTGTCAATGTTGTCCTATGGAGGAAAAACAGGTTATCGGTTTGCAGGTAAGTAAACGACTGTGGGAGTTAAGGTTATGGTGTTAGAACAAGGGTTCCCCCAGGGTCAGTGATGCACTGTTGTTGCACCCTCAGCGGCACTAGGGCGGCCGGGTGCGGAGTGTTGAGGCCCAATGTTATCCTAAGGAGGATAGGGGGTCTCCAGTTGGTGTCTGCTGGCAAGCAGGCCACTGGGTTGTGGGAGCAAAGCTCCTAGGGTTTAGGTCAGGGCAATTGGGGAAACAAGTTGGCACAAAAAGTGCACCCTCAGCGGCACTGGGGCAGCCGGGTGCAGAGTGCTGTTTCGGCGTCGGACGCCCTGTTTTCTATGGAGAACCTCCGGTTTGAAGAAGCACTGCAGGCTCGGGGACGAGGATCTTCTGGGTGCAACCACCACTTCGAGGGGTAAGTTGGGATTTCTTGGGTTGGTTAGGCACCGTTGGTTTGGGCACACAAGGCTGTGGGGTGCAGGGGTGCCTTTTAGGGTCGGATTTTCTTACCCACTCTGGTCGCGGTAGAGGGGATCCTCTGGATTGAGGCTGTAGGCGTCGTCTGGAGGCTTGAGGCAGGTCAGGAGTCGCCGGATCTCTGGTCAGGATCGCCGGGGTGACCTCCTCGTGGTGTTTTTCCGCTCGGGCCGGGTTCGGCGGGTGCAGAGTGGGCTGGATTTGCGGTGTCTGGCCGGAGCCAGAAGCTGCAGTTTAAACGCGTCCGGTGTTCACGGGAGAAACAGTCTTGGAAGTGAAGGCAGGCAGGTGCTCCGGGGTTGTGAGTTTGCTGGCTGCTGGACACGCCGGGATTTCGCAGGAGCAGGTTTGAGGGGAGACATTCCTGTAGGGCTGGGGCCAAGTCAGTGGGCGTCGTCCTCTTGTTAGCTCTGCACGGCTCTTCGTCCTTCTTCTTTTCTTGTAGGTAAGCTGGATCTGAGGAAGTAAGGTTCAGGGTGCCCCCTAAATACTAAATTTAGGGGCGTTACAGGTAGGTAAAGGGCAGGGACCCAATGGGTCCCTTCCCTGGGGTGGGTACACCCCCTATTCTGCCATTCTCCAGTGGGAGGGGGGCAGGAGCCTGTCCCTGGTTGGCTGGGTCCCCCCATCCTCATGATGGCGGGGACTCGAGGTTGTGCTTCACCTCGCCTCCCCCACCTGAGGGGTGGAGTTGGCAGAGGTGGACACACCTCCCTTCCTCACTTGTTTTTCCCACCGGATCTCCCGCCCAAAGTGGGGGGTAGAACCAGTGGGGACCAGTTGCTGAAAGCAGCAAATGGTCTGGAGAGGCTCACAAAGGCGGCATGCCTTTGAAGCTTCTCTTTCGTGAACCCTGCCCATCCTGGGGGAGGAGGCTTGGCACCTTGTCACAGGATGTGCATTGTTTCAGGCCCCCGAGAGCAGCAGGCTCTTGACCCAGGGGTCCAGAAACATGTCTGGTGGTGGCAGCCTAAGCAGCCACTCAGTCGGGTCACTAGAAGTTGGTCGAGTTCAGGGGGCATCTCTAAGATGCCCTCTGTGGTGCATTTTACATTAAATCCCACACTGGCATCAGTGTGGGTTTAATGTGCTGAGAAGTTTGATACCAAACTTCCCAGTCTTCAGTGTAGCCATCATGGTGCTGTGGAGTTCGTAATGACAAACTCCCAGCACCATATACTCTTAAAGGCAGCACTGCAGTTACAGGGCCCATGAATGGACTTGGGCACTGTAGGGGTACAGGGCTCATGCACCTGTACCCTCACCACTGGCATAGGGCACCCAGCTAGAGGAGTGACTGATGTATGCCAGGGCAGTGGTTTGTGGGCATGGCACTCAGGGATGTGGGCCATGTCGACTCTTCACTTTGTTCTGCACCAAGGCATGCAGCCTGCAAAGGCAGTGTGTGAGTGTCAGGGTACAGGGCGTCTAAGGGTGGCACAATAAGTGCTGCAGCCCTTGGAGGCCTTCTCTGGTCATAGTGCCCTGGGTACCTGTGGTACCATTTACCATGGGCTGACCTGTGGCCAGAGATGCCAATTGGGTACAGTTTTGGGGAAAGAACACAGGCCCTGGGAACCTGATTGGCAGGGACCCAGGGCACATCAAGTCAAAGTGCATCATTGGTCTAGCAAAAAGTGGGGGGGTTACTGCAACAGAAACCCACTTCCTTACACATACCCTAAGTACTTTACAAACCTAGCTGCCAACCTACTTTTGGCGGGGTTAATGGTCAGGACGCGGTCTTTCAGTGTTTGGACAACAGCAGCGAGATGGTTAAGATTCTGCTCCCACGTTGCACTATAGATGACGATATCATCTATGTAGGCCGCTGCGCAGTCAGCACAGGGTCTAAGTATGGTGTTCATCAATCTTTGAAAGTTCTCCGGGGCCCCATGCAACCCGAAAGGCAGGACGGTGAACTGGTACAAACTCCCTGGGGTCGAAAAAGCAGTGTTTTCCCTATCTTGCTTTCTTAAGGGCACTTGCCAAAATCCTTTACTTAAATCTAATGTACTGATGTAACGTGCTTTTCCCAGCCTCTCAATCATTTCATCGACCCGTGGTAGCGGGTAAGAGTCAAATTGTGAGATCTTATTCACATCCCGGAAGTCAATGCAAAACCGGATGGACCCATCCGGTTTTGGCACTAGCACGATGGGGGGAGTTCCATTCACTGGTTGATGGTTCTATTAATCCCGTCTGGAGCATTTGTTGTACCTCGTCCTCGACAGCCCGTCTTCGGTACTCCGGGAGGCGGTAAGGGCGTAATTTCACTGTGGTACCATTCACCAGGGGCTGACATGTGGCCAGAGAGGCCAATTGGGTTTAGGCTTGAATGTAGTTTTAGGGAAGGAACATAGGCCCTGGGCACCTGATTAGCAGGAACCCAGGGCACACTCCGTCAAAGAACATCAGCAAAAAGTGGGGGCATACCATGCAAAAAGAGGGCACTTCCTCCCCCCCCCCTCTCCCCCCCCCTTACCTTCATTGTCTAAGTGGAAGAACCTGGAAAGTCCATCTGCATTGGCATGGGCAGTCCCAGGTCTGTGTTCCACTTCAAAGTCCATTCCCTGTAGGGAGATGGACCACCTCAACAGTGTAGGATTTTCCCCTTTCATTTGCATTAGCCATCTGAGAGGTCTGTGATCAGTTTGAGCTAGGAAGTGCGTACCAAACAAGTATGGTCTCAACTTCTTCACGGACCAAACCACAGCAAAGGCCTCCCTCCAATGGCACTCCAACGCTGCTCCCTGGGGAGAAGCCTTCTGCTTATAAAAGCAACAGGTTGGTCTTGGCCTTCATCATTGGTCTGGGATAGGACCGCTCCTATCCCTAGCTCAGAGGCATCAGTCTGCACTATGAACTGCTTGGCATAATCTGGAGCCTTCAGAACTGGTGCTGAGCACATTGCTTCTTTCAGGGTGTCAAAAGCCTTTTGGCAACTAACTGTCCAGTTAACCTTCTTGGGCATTTTCTTGGAGGTGAGTTCTGTGAGGGGAGTCATAATGGACCCATATCCCTTCACAAACCTCCTGTAGTACCCAATCAAGCCAAGGAATGCTCTGACTTGGGTCTGGGTTGTTGGAGCTGCCCAGTCCAGGATGGCCTGGATCTTGGGCTGTACCTGGCCTCCACCAACAAGGTGACCCAAGTACACCACAGTGACCTGCCCTATCTGGCATTTGGATGCCTTGATAGTTAGGCCTACAGTTTGCAGGGCTTTTAAAACCTTCCCAAGGTGGATCAGGTGATCCTGCCAGGTGGAACTAAAGACAGCAATATCATCAAGATAAGCTGCACTAAAGGACTCCAACCCAGCAAGGACTTGATTCACCAACCTCTGGAAGGTGGCAGGGGCATTCTTTAAACCAAAGGGCATAACAGTGAACTGATAGTGCCCATCAGGTGTGGAGAATGCTGTTTTCTCTTTTGCTCCTGGTGCCATGCCAATCTGCCAGTACCCTGCAGTTAAGTCAAAGGTACTTAAGAATTTGGCTGCACCCAATTTATCGATCAACTCATCTGCTCTTGGGATAGGGTGAGCATCTGTCTTGGTGACAGAGTTGAGCCCTCTGTAATCCACACAAAACCTCATTTCTCTCTTTCCATCCTGTGGGTGAGGTTTGGGGACCAGAACCACTGGGCTAGCCCAGGGGCTCTCAGAGGGTTCAATAACCCCTAACTCCAGCATCTTGCTGACCTCAGCTCTGATGCTTTCCTTGACTTGGTCGGACTGTCGATTGATTTTGTATTTGACAGATGCACTGTCAGCAGTGTCCACATCATGGGTACACCAGTTTGTCAGACCAGGGGACAAGGAAAAGAGCTTAGCATACTGTTGCAAGACTTGCTTGCAGTCAGTCTGCTGTTGGACAGAGAGGGTGTCTGAAAAGACAACTCCATCTACTGACCCATCTTTTGGGCTGTATGAGAGGAGTTCAGGGAGAGGTTCACTCTCTGCTTCCTGCTCCTCAGCAGTCACCATCAGCATGGTGATGTCAGCCCTGTCTTTGTAGAGCTTTAGGCAGTCACATGGATAACCCTTTTGGGTGTCCTGCTTGTGCCCAGGTCAACTAAGTAGGTGACCTCACTCTTTTTCTCCAGGATAGGGTAAGGGCCACTCCATCTGTCCTGGAGTGCCCTTGATGCCACTGGCTCCAAACCCACACCTGTTGCCCAGGTTGAAATTCAACCAGTGCAGCTTTTTGGTCATACCAGTGCTTCTGAAGCTCCTGGCTGGCCTCAAGATTCTTGGATGCCTTTTCCATGTACTCAGCCATTCTGGACCTTAGGCCAAGCACATAGTCCACAATATCTTGTTTGGGTTCTTGGAGAGGCTTCTCCCAACCCTCTTTTACAAGACAGAGTGGTCCCCTCACAGGATGGCCAAACAGAAGTTCAAAGGGGGAAAAACCTACTCCCTTCTGTGGCACTTCTCTGTAAGCGAAAAGCAGACATGGTAAGAGGACATCCCATCTCCTTTTGAGTTTCTCAGGGAGCCCCATAACTATGCCTTTCAATGTCTTGTTGAATCTCTCAACAAGGCCATTGGTCTGTGGGTGATAGGGTGTAGTAAACTTGTACTGCACTCCACACTCTTTCCACATGTTTCAGGTAAGCAGACATGAAGTTAGAACCTCTGTCTGAAATCACCTCCTTAGGAAACCCTACCCTGGTGAAGACACCAATGAGGGCCTTGGCTACTGCAGGAGCTGTAGTAGTCCTAAGTGGAATTGCTTCAGGGTACCTAGTGGCATGATCCACTACCACTAGTATGAATTTGTTCCCTGAGGCTGTGGGACGTTCAAGTGGACCCACTATGTCCACACCTACACTCTCAAAGGGAACCCCCACCACAGGCAGTGGTATCAGGGGGGCCTTTGGGTGGCCACCTGACTTGCCACTGGCTTGACAAGTAACACAGGAGCTGACAAACTCCTTCACCTTTTGGTGCATCTGGGGCCAGTAAAAGTGGCTAACTAGCCTTTCCCAAGTCTTGGTTTGGCCCAGATGCCCAGCTAGGGGTATGTCATGAGCTAAAGTTAGGAGGAACTCCCTGTATCTCTGTGGCACTACCACTCTCCTGGTGGCTCCAGGATTGGGGTCTCTTGCCTCAGTGTACAGTAATCCCTCTTCCCAATAGACTCTGTGGGTACCACTGACAACTCCCTTTGCTTCTGAAACAGCTTGCTGGCTCAGGCTTTCAAGAGTGGGACAGTCTTGCTGCCCCTTGCACAGCTCTTCCCTAGAGGGTCCCCCTGTGCCTAAGAGTTCAACCTGGTTAGGGTCAAGCTCCATAGGCTCAGTTCCCTCTGGGATGTCCAAGTCCTCTCCCTGAGGAGAGGGTTCCTGATCCTTTTGCTGAACAGAAGCTGGTTCCCCAGTCTTCTTACCTTTTCTCTTGTTAGGTTGGGCCATACTTTCAGGCTCCAACACTTTTTCACCCTGCCTTTTGCTCTGTGCTCTTGTTTTTACACACACCAATTCAGGGATATCCAGCATTGCTGCATGGGTTTTTAGTTCAACCTCAGCCCAGGCTGAGGTTTCCAGGTCATTGCCAAGCAGACATGCAGCTGGTAGCTTTGGAGAGACCACTACCTGTTTCAGGCCAGTAACCACCCCCAGTCTAATGTCACCATAGCCATTGCATGGTTAGTGGTAACACTGTCCGCATTGGTGACTGGGTAAGTACGCCCAATCAAATATTGCTCAGGGGAAACCAGTGTGTCTCTCACCATAGTGACACTGGCACCTGTATCCCTCAGAGCCTCTATCCTAGTTCCATTGATCCAAGGGTATTGTAAGTATTTCTATAAGTTGGGTGGCCACACAGCTACAGTGGCAAACTCAACTTCCCCCTCTGAAACTAGAACTGCTTCAGTGTGCAACCTGATTTCCTCTGGGCACACTGCTGATCCCAACTGGAGACTGGCTACACCAGTAGTAGCTGTAGGACTAGGGGCCTTCTTGCTAGGGCAAGCCTTGTCTCCAGTTAAGTGTCCCAACTTCTTACAGTTGTTACACCAGGCCTTGGCAGGATCAAAGTTCTTCCCCCTATAGGGCTGTGGAGTATAGGGAGTATTTTGGGACCCACCCCCCTGTGCAGGTTTTGGGGCCCTTTAGAAGACTCAGACTTTTTATCTTGGGGATTCTCACCACCTGGGGAGGTTTTGTAACCCCTTTCTTTTGGTCACCCCCAGTGGTTGTCTTAGTCACCCTAGTCTTGACCCAGTGGTCTGCCTTCTTTCCCAATTCTTGGGGAGAAATTAGACCTAGGTCTACCAAATGCTGATGTAACTTTTCATTCGTGCAATTACTTAAAATATGTTCCTTCATAAACAAATTGTAAAGTCCAGTAAAGTCATGCACATTGTGTCCAGTTAACCAACCATCTAGTGTCTTTACTGAGTAGTCTACAAAATCAATCCAGGACTGGTTTTGGGAGCCCCCCTGAATCTAATTCTGTACTCCTCAGGGGCGAGTCCAAATCCCTCAATCAGAGTTCTCTTCATGAGGTCATAGGACCCAGCATCTGGCCCAGAAAGGGTCAGAAGCCTGTCTCTGCAGTTAACAGAGAACAGTTCCCTCAGGAGTGCCCCCCAGAGAGGTTTCTTCACTTTCCTCATGTCACAAGCCCTCTCAAAGGCTGTGAACCATTTAGTGATGTCATCACCAATGTTCCCTCTAATTATTTTCCTCTGTGTGCGGCAGAGTAAGGTCTCTGTGCGCTGCAGCCAAGGCTATGTGCGCCAAGAACCTGACCGTGCGTGTAGACCAGGGCTTTGAGTGGGATGAAAAAACTACGCGGTCTCTCAAAGGGGTGTAACCAATGCAATTAAGGGTGTGGCTTAAAAGCACTTAAGCTAAAAAATATGTGCATCGCATAGTGTGCCACCCGACTGATATTTTGCTGCTTCTGTTATTGCATCCAGATATATAATACACGTAACATTACACTTACAAGAAGCCAGGACTATTGGCTTTGTCAATGGTTGTTTTTTGCATCAAGTTGTATATAATATTGAAAATGCTTCCGCTCTTGTGGTAGAGGTTGTGGCTTAATGCTCGAGCTGTCGACTTAGGCGATGGGTTTTGAGTCTCGGGTCAGCTTAACATCCTGTGATTCTGGGCAATTCAATTAATCTTCCCATGCATACCAAAAACAAAATAATAATAAATCATGTAAAGCGCTAGAATACTTTTGGGTTGCGTTCGCACTATATAAAAACTTGCTGCATTTCTTTTCTAAATGTGGGGTAGAAACCATAGCAGAAGGAGAAAGAATGAGGAAAATAGAGGGAAAGAGAAAGGGAGGGCAGAAAGGAAGAATGAAATATAGGAAAAATGAAAAGAAGGAAGAAACCGCGACAAGGAGAGGTCAATAAAAGGATGGATGCAAAGGTGAAAGGTTTGAGAGATGGAAGAGTAAAGTTATAATTGCATGGGTGGGTGCACTTAAGAGTGAATTGAAGGATAAATGTTTAGATAGATGAATGGAAACCTGATGGAAGGCTGAAAGCATGGGTGATTGATAAAAGGTGGGTGAAATGATGGATGGATGGGTGGTGGTGGATGGTTGGGTGGTGGATGGGTGGATGGATGGATAGATGGATGGATGGATGGAATGGTAAAGGAAGGATGGATGGATTAGATGAAAAGACAGATGGATGGGAGCATGAAGAGACAGGTGAAATGGACGCTGGATGAAAGGCTTAAAGGATGGCGAGATTAATAGATATAAGGAGGGATGAAAGGACCTCTTCTAGGGAGGACAGGCCTTACTAGCTTCACTCTCCTGATGGCATTTGAGGTACCAATCGAATTGGGGGGGGGGGGTTAGTTTGCTTTTTGGCTACCCCTGTGTCCACAATACGTCTTCGACAACAGCTAAAGGCTGTCTATAGGCGAGACCTGGAAAGTCCTGGCTAGGGAAAGGTTTAAAGTTAGTGGCTCCTGTGAGAAGTTGGCCTGTTATATGCTGTCCACTAGTTATAGTGGGCACCTTGCACCAATCCAAACAACCCTTATTGATGATTAAGTTTAAGACAACCTTTATTGAAAGCTATTCTAGTGGTAGCTATGGAGAGCAGCCATCAGGCTAAGTCTTGAAGGAGTGTAAAGCAGCTTGGTTTACCAGATTATAACCTCTTGAATGATCAAATGAAAGGAGAACCACACAAGGTATATATAAAATATATGTATTTATTACTAAACACTCTCTACTAACCTCTTTATGAGATTAGAGAGCAAGATACACAATATCAACACACTAGAACGTAAGTAAATAGCACAATATACAATGGACCCCAGGGGGAGACCAAACCATATATTAAGAAAGTGGTATAAGAACCACGACTTGACTAGACACAGTGCCTAGAGCACGTAGAATCACTGGGACCCCAAGGAACCACCCAAGGTAGTGACACAGGGGACCCACGGGGGAAGCGTTCAGTGTGAGAACACAGCCTCGAGCTCCGTACAATCCTATAGGAAAGTCGCGGTTGGAATTTTAAAGATTAGGGACACTTCGGGGAGGACTTGGAGCAAACCCTTTTAGACTTAGAAGGTTCTAAGGCCAGCACCCATGCGAGCACCGGAGTACTCGTGTTACCTCACCCAGGGAAGCCGGGTGCATAGGTGCCAAATGGTGTCGGGAATAGTCGCTGTTTTCAATGGCGAGTTGCTGCAAAGTGCTGCTGCCGTGGAAAGGAAAAGTGTCCGGTGCGATCCAAGCCTGGATCTGAGATGTGAAGAACCTGAAAGCAGAAGGGACAGAGTCTGGGTTACTTCAGGGTGACCAGGGGCACGGTAGGCCAATGCCCACCAATGTCGGGTGTTTCAGGTGCGATGAGGTGAAGCTTGACTCCGCTGCCACGACGACCAGAGTCCGGAGGTGAGCTGTCCCACGAAGGATGTCGAGTGCTGGGGGGTAGGTGTCCGGATCGGAGACCAACAAGCCTTGGCAACAGCAACCCATGCAGTGAGAGTAAAAAGGCTTTGTGATGGACCAGCAAGGTCCTGGTGACTCCCAAAGCAATGGAGAGTCAGGTCACGTCTGGAGCAACCAGGTAAGCCCGCTAAAAGTCACAGTACCCTTCTCAGGGACCCACAAGTCGACGGAAAAGGGATCGCGAAGGGACCTCGAGAGGAATCACTAAATACCAGCCCACGGGTCACTCGTGAAGTGTAGGCCAGTAATCTTCAGTGGAATCACTGCTCGGGGTCTGGACTACAAGTAGCCCAAAGCACAGCCTCAGGGATCGCCAAGAAGCATATGCTGCTGCAAATGTGCACGGTGTCCAGGGGTTCGGGTTGCACGGTCCCCACGAGGGCTTTGGATCTCAGGTTTGCTAAGAGCACAAATCGGCCTCGGGAAGCTTGGAAACCCACCTCCTGTGTTGCAAAGTCTTCGGAGTCCTTCAGGAGCTGCGTAGTTGCAAACCGGACAGATGCGTCTTTGGTGCCTGCCTTGCAGGGGAGTAACTCCTTTACTCCAAGGGAGATTCTTCGGTCATCCAACGAAGTGTAGATAGTTGAAGTTCTGGGATTCTGTAGCAGAGTTTCGTCCAGGTAAATCTAAAGTCCTGTAGTCAGGGGTTCCTACTTTATACCCAAGGAAGGGGTGGGACAAACTCTGGGGACCCACCTATGGGAGGGTCAGGACAGAGGGGTGGCTACACCCATATCCTTTGTCCAGTTTCGTGCCAGAGCAGGGGCTAAGTGCCCCTGCAACCGGTTTGAGCTGGACTATGCACAAGGACACCAAATGTGCCCCCAGTGCAGACATCAAAGCACTCTTGGAGTGCACCCACCCAGCCCCAATAAACTAAAGCCTGTCTGGGAGGTGGTCACACCTCCCTGTGACAGGAAACCTATTGTCAAGCCTTCCCCTGTCGGAGTTTCGTCCAGCAGCAGGAGGGCAGACTCGTGTCTGTGGCTGGTAGCATCCATCTTGTGATGCCAAGGTCGAGGAAAGCTGGTACCGGGTAGCCCGGTGCCCTACATTAGTGGTTCTACCATGGAGGAATCATACCTCCCACACCAGTTACTGGTGTGGAGGTATGATTCCAAGGTGTTTGACACCAAACACGACATGGTTCTGTGCAGCCGTTTAAAAGTTAGCATTTACCGCGAGGTTATAATGCACTTAAGAGTATATGGTTTAGGCTGCATCACTAACAACCCCGGAGGATAGATTCCGAAGGCTGCAGAGGGGCTCTGCTCTGGCATGGGCACCCTCTCACACAAAACCCAGCACCCTGCCTTCAGGATTGATGAGGCCTGCCAGTAGGGTGACTGATAGGTTTATATGTGTAGTGATAGGGTAGATATAGGGAACCTATATCTGAGTAAGGGGTGCATACACCACCTTACACAGGCTGTTGTAGCAGACCTGTTGTGTCATTTTACATGGTCTCTCAGGGGTGGCATAATACATGCTGCAGCCCCTGAGAGGCCTCTGGGGTACCTATGCCCTGGGTATATAGGATACCATATACTAGGGACTTATAAGGGTACCCCAGAATCCAATCTGTGGTGTACTTAAAGTACATGCAATCATTTTAGAGAGGAAGCAGCTAGGCTGGGGTCCTGAATAGCAGGGCCCCAGCCAGACTAAAGTCGAAAAACAGTGAAACATCAGCAAAAAGTGGGGGTAACTATAAGAAGCAGATCCTACTCTCCTACAGCTCCTAAGTCCAGGGGCATGAGGGGCCCACAGTACCTCAACTACATCTCTCTTTTACTTCCAAATGACGGTTCCGGGAGTTCTCTTACCTCCTTGCAGAACGGTGCCAGTGGGGGTCTCGCTTTAGCACTGTAAACTGTCACTTCAAGCTTTGTGGTGCTGAATACACCGAAATTTATTTTTTATTGCAACCACAACGTGGCAGTATCTATGAATAAAATCAGCTGTGAAAGATGAAATAGTGAGAGCCAAGCGCCTGGTTTATCTGGTATAAATCCACTAAAAAACAACTAGAGGGAAACTTCACAAAATGTTAGGGTAGTTTCTAAGCAAGCCAGTAGGAGTGGAACTGAAGCGCCACACCGTGGGGCACTAGCCGCTAGACTGCCCCCTCAAACACAAAGTGTGTCCCCACTGATTTAAAGGCAGAAAAGTCACGCCCCAACACCGGGATCTCATGATCGTTATCGGTGGCACCGGCAGGGACGAGGGATACTTTATAGTAACTTTAGCACAGTATGCACATCTCTTCCAGGCACTTGCTCCTGGCATGTATCAACCTCTACTTTTCCCATAAAACGTCTGTTTTTATGTGAATTATTTTATATAGCGCCTGCCCTGCTACGAGGCAGTTTCAAGAGGTGTGACTATGCACAAATCGAACAATCCCCTCTTCGGGGACCTGTCTAACAGTGGGGGTTCAGCCTTTAGAGGTCAGCCTGGGTCGGAGAGGCAGCGTTCAGCCGGACAGGGGGCTTTGGCACCAACCCTTTTCCCTCGGCTGCAGGAAGGGCACGCTCTGGATAGAACAGGGCACCACCGTTATTCTGGTCAAGGAGATGTTGTCAGCCCTCTCTGTACCAAAGATGAGGCAGTTGTCCTCTTGGGCACACCGCGGTTTGTGGCATCGTTGGCAGGGAGCCTGGCTGTCACTGGTTGTGATACAGTCCTAGAGCAGGGGGGCTGGTGGCATCGCAGAGCAGCACACAGCTTTTGGGTTCAGATGAGGGAGAGGGGGCAGCCTCTCTCTGCACATGGGCTGGGGCACAGGCACACTGAGGGTAGTTGCAGCCTCAAACTCGTCACTCAGGACGCATTCCCCCTGAACCAGGACTGCATTGATGCCAGCGGTGCCACTGGGGCAAGAAATTACTTTTTTTTTTTTTTTTACGGAAGATTAATATGTCATCACAATTTGTGCTACTGCCTTGAAGGTGCCTTGGTGGGCGTGAGTGTTTGTCAGACGCTGAAGGTATGTGTGTCACGATGGTATGACTGTCACAAGGGGCTGGTGTGTACACAGACGTCACCGAGGGAAGTGAAATGTTACATGTCTGTCGATGGAGGAGGGCTTCAGGGGGCAGACAAGACAGCTCTTACCTAAGTGCAAGGGGGCTCTCTGAGGGACAGCAGATAGGGGGTGGAAGGACCAGCAAGGTAATAAGAAACACATAGGTGACGGGGCTGTTAAATGGCAGGGCAGTCCTCTCTGACCCCAAAATCATGGAGGTTTGTGCAATCAGGCTGGGCAGGCGGGGGAGGGTGGGGGGCACGTCTACAGAAGTGCACTGCAGCGTGTCTTTTGTAGAAATGCAGCAAGCCCAAAAGCATGACGTGCGCTTTACACGTCGTGCTTTTTAACTTGATGCTGTCTTTTCTTATAGCGCGGCTGGGGGCTGATTGTGAGTGAGCCATTGTGAAAATATTTATATTAATTGCAGCGCATGACGGTGCTGCAATTAACAAATATTTTCACAAAGGCCCACAAACAGCCTGCAGCCGCTTCCCATTAAGAAACAAATGCAGCAAGAGCCACTTGCTATGGAACGCATCCCCGAAATCAGGAAATTACCATTTTTCGCGCCGCTCGCCTTTTAAAAGGGGCGGCGCGAACACTCTCCCGGGATGTGTGCGCGCTTCACTAGGGACACTGCGCGCTCGGGGTCACTAAGGTGCGCGGACGCGCATGCGCGCGCCTTAGAGGGTACACTGGTCATCACCCTCCTCAAATTTAGGGACAATCCCTTTGGGGATTTTAGGATCATAAGATTGCTCTATATCCTTATTAAGATTGCTGCCACCATTGATGGGTGCTAAACCCATCTCCTTTCTTTCTTTCTCTAGAGCCAGGAGTCTGGACTCTAGATCCAGTCTTTTGGCCAGCCTTGCTAAAAGGCTGTCCTCCTCATTGAGGCTGTCCTCAATGTCCTCACCAGAACCTGAGCCACCTGTGTGGCCTCTAGGTCCCCAGAGGTTAACTCTTGGCAATAAGGGTGCAGGGACCCTTTCTTCCCTAGGAAGTGGTGGAGGTGGGCACCTAGCTCCATCCTCCTCACCTCCTTCCTCCTCTGACTGGTCATCACCATGTTCAGAAGGGTGGGCCTTTGTATACTCAGCCAACAGCTCCTGGAGCTTTTGTTTGGTTGGTTGTGGGCCCATTGCTATGTTTTTAAGTTTACATAAGGACCTTACTAGACAAGTGAAGGTAAGGGGTGAGGTCAAGCTCCTCAACCATGTCCTGTATGTCATTATTATCTTCACTAATAGTTGGGTTCTTTTCTTGAGACATTTTAACAAAAAAGTTCTAACCCGTCTACCCTTGACTATAGTGACTTTTTATTTTCTAAAATTCTAAAGGGACTTAAGCAAGTCCCTAACAAGACTTTTAGTAGTTTGGTAAAAATGCCAATTTGAAAAAATCAGAATTCTAAAGGCAATTTAAGAGTTCTGTCGTGTGATCAGTGTGAGAAAGTGCCATCTTTCTTGCATGGTATGCCCCCACTTTTTGCTGAATTGCTGATGTGCTTTGACTGAGTGTGCCCTGGGCTCCTGCCAACCAGGTACCCAGGGCCTGTGTTCCTTCCCTAAAACTGCATTGATGCCTACACCCAATTGGCATCCCTGGTCACAGGTCAGCCCCTGGTAAATGGTACCATGGGTACCCAGGGCACTGTGACCAGGGAAGGCCCCTAAGGGCTGCAGCACTTGTTGTGCCACCCTTAGGGACCCTGTACCTTTACACACACACACTGCCTTTGCAGGCTGCGTGTCTTGGTGCAGAACAAAAGTGAAGAGTCGACATGGCACACATCCCTGTGTGCCATGCCTACAAGCCACTGCCCTGGCCTAGGTCAGCCACCCCTCTAGCTGGGTGCACTATGCCAGTGGTGAGGGCACAGAGGCATGAGCCCTGTGCCCCTACAGTGCCCAAGTCCATTCTTGGGCATTGTAAGTGCAGTGCTGCCATTAAGTGTATATGGTGCTGGGAGTCTGTCATTACGAACTCCACAGCACCATAATGGCCCCACTAAAAACTAAGAAGTTTGGTATCAAACTTCTCAGCACATTAAACCCACACTGATGCCAGTGTGGGATTTAATGTAAAACATACTCCAGAGGGCATCTTAGAGATGCCCCCTGAAACCAAACCGACCTCCAGTGTCCGGACTGAGTGGCTGCCCAGGCTGCCACCACCAGACATGTTTCTGGACCCCTGGGTCGAAAGCCTCTGCTCTCAGGGGCCTGAAACAATGCGCATCCTGGGGCGAGGTGCCAACGCCTCCTCCCCCAGGATGGGCAGGGGAAGCTTCAAAGGCCTGCCGCCTTTTGAGCTTCCCCAGACCATTTGCTGCTCCCAGCAAACTGGTCCCCACTGGTTCTACCCCCACTTCTGGCTGGAGAACCGGCGGGAAAACCAGAGGCAGGAAATGGGTTGTGCCCACCTCTGCCAACTCCACCCCTAAGGATGGGGGGACCCAGCCAACCAGGGACAGGCTCCTGCCCCCCTCCCACTGGAGAGTGGCAGAATAGGGGGTGTACCCACCCCAGGGACGGGACCCATTGGTCCCTGCCCTTACCTACCTGTAACCACCCCTAAATTCAGTATTTAGGGGCTCCCTGAACCTTCCTTCCTCAGTTCCAGATTCCAAAAACAAGAAAGAAGAACAAGAAACAAGAAGACCTGCGTGCAGCTGCTCACAAGAGGAAGACACCAACTGATTTGGCCCCAGCCCTACCGGCCTGTTGACCCTCGAACCGGCTCCTGCTAAACCCCGGCGTCTCCAGTGGTCAGCACCCTCACAAACCCCGGGGGACCTGACTGCCTAGTGACTCCAACCCCCTGGGACTCCCAAGAGCAGTGGTACTGCTCAAAGCAAGCAACCAACCTCTGGTGCCAACCGGGAACCGCGAATCCTGCACTCTCTGCACCCGCCGAGCCCGGCTTGTGCCTGAGTGGGCAAATACCAAGAGGACGTCCCCCCGGCGACTGTGACCCAGAATCCAGCACCCAAGGGCCCTCCTCGACGCTCCTGACGACGCCTGCAGCCTCAGAACCAGGGACCCCTCCAACCACGACCAGCCGAGGGTAAGATTTCCGACGCCTAAAGACACCCCTGCACCCGACGCCCCACGGCCTCCTGTGCCCAACTTTGCCTACCCTTCCCACAGCTTCCCAACTTACCTCTCAAAGTGGTGGTCGCACCTGAAGAATCACCGTCCCCGAGTTTGCAGTCTTTGTTCGTCACGCAGCTCTACCATTGAAAACCATTGGGCGCCCGACGGCCCAAAAGCCCACTGCACCCGGCCGCCCCAGTGCCGCTGAGGGTGCACCAACTACCCTGTTCGACTTCCCCACTTGCCCTGAGCAAGTGACCAGGAGCTTTGCTCCCACAGCCGAGTGGCCTGCTAGCCAGCAGCCACCAACCAAAGCCCCCTGCCGTCCATAGGATAACATTGGGCCTACTCACTCTGCACCCGGCCGCCCCTGTGCCGCTGAGGGTGTAACAACTGTACTTACCTGACCCTGGGGGACCCCTGAGTCTATGCCCAGAACCTTAACTCTGCCAGTCGAGTACTTACCCAAAAGCCGATAACCCACTTTTCTTCCATAGGGTAACATTGACTGGTTTCACTCGGAAATTCTTCTAAGTGTGGCGTTTCCCAACTTTAAAATATTCACCTAAAATCAACCGAGTAACGAAAACAGAAATACTCACCTGCTATTAGGAGAGATCCCAGTGCTGGATCTTGGTGCCCAGCACTGACCCTGAAAAGTAATCACAACGTTACTTACCGCTAACTCAATTTTCTTCCATTAGGATCCATTGACTGGTTTTCTGTGAAATGTCTTCGAAGTGTCCACTTTTGAAATACCAAAATATTGCTTAAAAATCACAACAGTAACGAATTCCGATTTACTCACCTGCTATCAGGAGAGACCTCAGCACTGCATCTTTCAGACCAGTACCGACCCTGAAAAGTAATTTTAACCGTACTTACCCGTAATTTGAAATTCCTTCCATAGGATATCATTGCCTGCTTTTTGTTGAAAAAGTTTCTAAGTGTCGATTTCTGAATCTTACAAATATTCTTTAAAAATCGTGCCAACGATACAAACGTAATTACTTACCTGTTTTAGATAGATATTCCAGTGCTGAACCTGAGACTCCAGCACTGGATTACAAAAGTAACGTAAACATACTTTGCTTGCAAACTGTATTTCCTTCCATAGGATAACATTGGTACTTTTACCCAGAAAAGTTTCTAAGTGTCAACCTTTGAAATACCATAATATTCCTCAAAAATCACTACTATAACCAAAACGCTTTTACTTAACTGTTTACAGGAGATGTCCCGGGACTGAATCCAAGATCCAGTCCTGTGGTTAGAAACGTAATCCACAAAGTAATTAATTGCATTTAACCAAAACTGTCCATTGAGCTCAATGTTGCATTGTGTTTGAAATTGTGTTGCCTCTTGCAACAACTGTGACTACTGTCATCAAAAAGACTATTGCCTATTTGAAAAGTGTTTAAACAAAGCATTTCATTCTGAGAAAGTATATTTTGATTCCTATTGTTGGTTCTAAAATAAAACAAGCCTATATTTTTATATACAAACCATTGGCCTAGAGTTCAGTTCTTGAGTGTGTGGCTTCATTTGCTGACTGAGTGTGTACAACAAATGCTTTACACTGTCCTCTGATACTGCCTTACTGCTCGACCAAGCTACCACTTTAGAGAGTAAGGTTATATCTAACTTCAGCCTCTGCCTTGCCATTGGGGAACTGTGGACCCTATACACCCTGTACCTTACTTTGGTGCAGTGTATATATAGAGTCACTTTCTTACAATCAGGTGGTAACCAAGTAGTCCAACAAATGCAAGTTGTATATCCCACCGCTGATCCACCAATGTAAGAAACTGGCTCTATATATACTGCACCAAAGTGAGGTACAGTCTGTATAGAGTCAAAGAGTCCCCAAAGGTAGGCAGAGGTTAAAGTTCGATAGAACCTTACTCTCTAATAGTGGTAGCTTGGTTGAGCAGTAAGGCAGTATCAGAGGACAGTGTTAAGCATTTGATGTACACACTCAGTCAGCAAATGAATTCACACACTCAAGAACTGAACTCTAGGCCAATTGTTTTTGTATAAAAATATACAGTTTATTTTTAGAACCAAGCAAGCCTGGCACAGGTAAGCATTAAATACTTTTCAGTAATAAGTTACTGGATATAGAACAGTTGAAAAATGCAATCGAAATTGTACTTTGTTTGATTTACAGGGGAGCAGTAGTATGCAACACTTCGCAAATACAGTACATTGGAATGAATAGGCTTTTTCAATAAATTGCAGGTAAGTTACTTTTTCATTACTTTTTCTAACTCAGTGCTGGATGCCTAGATTCAGCACTGGGACATTTCCTGCAAACAGGTGAGAAAACACGTTTTGGTTAATTGTACGATTTTTAAAGAATATCTTTAGTTTTCAAAACTCCACACTTAGTCGTTTTTTGGAAGAAAAATTGTCAATGTTATCCTGTGGAGGAAAAACAGGTTATCAGTTTGCAGGTAAGTAAACGACTGTGGGAGTTAAGGTTCTGGGGTTAGAACAAGGGTTCCCCCAGGGTCAGTGATGCACTGTTGTTGCACCCTCAGCGGCACTAGGGCGGCCGGGTGCAGTGTGTTGAGGCCCAATGTTATCCTATGGAGGATAGGGGGTCTCCGGTTGGTGTCTGCTGGCAAGCAGGTCACTGGGTTGTGGGAGCAAAGCTCCTAGGGTTTAGGTCCGGGCAATTGGGGAAACAAGTTGGCACAAAAGGTGCACCCTCAGCGGCACTGGGGCGGCCGGGTGCAGAGTGCTGTTTCGGCGTCGGACGCCCTGTTTTCTATGGAGAACCTCTGGTGTGAAGAAGCACTGCAGGCTCGGGGACGAGGATCTTCTGGGTGCGACCACCACTTCGAGGGGTAAGTTGGGATGTCTTGGGTTGGTTAGGCACCGTTGGTTTAGGCACACAAGGCCGTGGGGCGCCGAGTGCATGGGTGCCTTTTAGGGTCGGATTGTCTTACCCACTCGCGGTAGAAGGGATCCTCTGGATTGAGGCTGCAGGCATCGTCTGGAGGCTTGAGGCAAGTCAGGAGTCGCCGGATCTCGGGTCAGGATCGCCGGGGTGACCTCCTCGTGGTGTTTTTCCACTCGAGCTCGGGCCGGGTTCGGCGGGTGCAGAGTGGGCTGGATTTGCGGTGTCCGGCAGGAGCCAGAAGCTGCAGTTTAAACACGTCCGGTGTTCACGGGAGAAACAGTCTTGGAAGTGAAGGCAGGCAGGTCCTCTGGGGTTTGTGAGGTTGCTGGCTGCTTGACATGCTGGGATTTCGCAGGAGCAGGTTTGAGGGGAGACAGGCCTGTAGGGCTGGGGCCAAGTCAGTGGGCGTCGTCCTCTTGTTAGCTCTGCACGGCTCTTCGTCCTTCTTTTCTTCTTGTAGGTAAGCTGGATCTGAGGAAGTAAGGTTCAGGGTGCCCCCTAAATACTAAATTTAGGGGCGTTACAGGTAGGTAAAGGGCAGGGACCAATGGGTCCCTTCCCAGGGGTGGGTACACCCCCTATTCTGCCACCCTCCAGTGGGAGGGGGGCAGGAGCCTGTCCCTGGTTGGCTGGGTCCCCCCATCCTCAAGATGGTGGGGACTCGAGGTTGTGCTTCACCTCGCCTCCCCCACCTGAGTGGTGGAGTTGGCAGAGGTGGGCACACCTCCCTTCGTCACTTGTTTTTCCTGCCGGTTCTCCCGCCCAAAGTGGGGGGTAGAACCAGTGGGGACCAGTTGCTGAAAGCAGCAAATGGTCTGGAGAGGCTCACAAAGGCGGCGTGCCTTTGAAGCTTCTCCTTCGTGAACCCTGCCCATCCTGGGGGAGGAGGCTTGGCACCTCGTCCCAGGATGTGCATTGTTTCAGGCCCCCGAGAGCAGCAGGCTCTTGACCCAGGGGTTGAGAAACATGTCTGGCGGTGGCAGCCTAAGCAGCCACTCAGTCAGGTCACTAGAAGTTGGTCGAGTTTCAGGGGGCATCTCTAAGATGCCCTCTGTGGTGGATTTTACATTAAATCCCACACTGGCATCAGTGTGGGTTTAATGTGCTGAGAAGTTTGATACCAAACTTCCCAGTCTTAAGTGTAGCTATCATGGTACTGTGGAGTTCGTAATGACAAACTCCCAGCACCATATACTCTTAAAGGCAGCACTGCACTTACAGTGCCCAGGAATGGACTTGGGCACTCTAGGGGTACAGGGCTCATGCACCTGTACCCTCACCACTGACATAGGGCACCCAGCTAGAGGGGTGACTGATGTATGCCAGGGCAGTGGTTTGTGGGCATGGCATACAGGGATGTGGGCCATGTCGACTCTTCACTTTGTTCTGCACCAAGACACGCAGCCTGCAAAGGCAGTGTGTGAGTGTCAGGGTACAGGGCCTCTAAGGGTGGCACAATAAGTGCTGCAGCCCTTAGAGGCCTTCTCTGGTCACAGTGCCCTGGGTACCTGTGGTACCATTTACCAGGGGCTGACATGTCGCCAGAGATGCCAATAGTTTTTAGGCTTCAATGCAGTTTTAGGGAAGGAACATAGGCCCTGGGCACCTGATTAGCAGGAACCCAGGGCACACTCAGTCAAAGAACATCAGCAATTCAGCAAAAAGTGGGGGCATACCATGCAGTAAGAGGGCACTTTCTCACAATAGGCAGTTCGCCCATAGGCTGCATAGAAAAAACATAACAGTAATAAAACTGGTGCCGTGCCTTTAAGACCTCTACGACCTCCCTGCTCCCGTCATGCCCCACAGGTGACAGGTCAGTTCTGTTTTCCGGCTCCTTCTGTGAGGATCCTGGAGCATTGAGCTCGTCAGTTTTTGGCCTGTTCTCTCAAAAATGGGTTTTCTACACTTTATTCTCTACTTTCACTCAATGTCTTTCACTGGTTGCTGTCTTTTCTAGCTGTTTTCTGATAGGTTTGAGAAGATTTTCCTGTCAGTAATGCCAGCATTATTCAACAAATTCCCTTTCTGTGGGAAGATGGCTAAGTCTGATTCACACTCTGTATTGTGTGTTTGCCATCATCACACAATCCAGATAAGTGTTACTATTGTCAGCACTTTTCCATGAGGACACTTTGGGACACAAAGGATCAAGCTACATGCCTTGCAGGAGAGGGTAAAGGGATCAACAAGTGGCCTTGGAGGCAGCCATGCTTTCAAAGAGCCCTCCTCTCGTGACAAATCAGAACAGAGAGGAGAAGACATTTCTCTGCCTCGCCATCGACAAAAGAGATCTCAGATACCTGATTGTTCTCCTTCGGCGTCACGATCGACGTCGGAAAAGCATAGACTGCATGTTGTGACTTCGAAGGTCAAATTGCCGTTGAGGCAGTCCGCGCCTCTGTCGATGAAAGACAAGTGTCGACGTCGAGACCCCTTGCTGTTGCAGACTCCGAAGACGTAAGACCTCCGAAGTGTAAGTCGTCGCTGAAAAGCTGACTTGGGTCGACGTCTAGGAAGTCCCTGCATCATCATTTGGTGACTGCCGTGAAACGGTCGGCGTCCAGAACTCCACTGACGTCGGAGCATAGACGGTCGGTGTCGAGAGCATCGCACTCGTACAGCTGCATGTCGACATCGAGAACTCCGCCGACGGGGCATAGTCTATCGATGACGAGAGCGTCATCGTCTGTCGCCGACTCCAAGACTGCGCTCAGCGTCGAGAGGACCAACGTCGAGACTTAACTCTCCGCACACCTCTCACTGCCGGCGAAGAAACTGTGAATGGCGATTTCACCACCAAAAAATCCTACGGCGGCGACTGCCATCATGATGCCGAGGCTCCCCTTGCCTTCAGCGGAGCCACAGGGACGTCGAAATCCAGACGATCGATGTCGAGGGAAACATCCTCCGCCCCAGGCATCAGGATCGTGCAGATCACACTGTAGCGCTCTCCGGTTCCAGAAAAACAGACACTTCCTATTAATCTGCCTCCACCGTGTTTGCAGTGTTCCACGAAGAAGTCCAGGGTCAGGCTTCTCACAAACTTACTCTCCTTTCAGAGTCTATGCTCCCCCACCTACGACTGCTGGGAGATCTCCACCCAGGTCTGCAAGGAGAACAAGGTCTCCTTCCACATGATCCAGAACACCTCTGACGGTCCAGGTTTCACCACTCTCGCTCCTCCAGAACACGAAGAGGCAGACGTAGATCATCCACATGGTCTACAGCGTCATCACGATCTTCTGTTCGGGACTATTCACTGACTGTCTGCAATTCCTAAGCCTAGAGTGTCCCCTGTGGTAAACACGGTCCCCTTCAATGAAGTCCTGAGCCGAGGTGCCACTAAGTTGAATATTGAGATGCCTACACCAACTACCTCTGCACCGGTAATATTTGAGGCACTGCATCACAGATCTTTCTTCAAGGTCTCTGCTTCCTCTGGTCCCTGGTCTGCTTGAACCAGCTCTACAAACCTTCTTAACACCAGCTGCGGTAGGGTCTGCGCCACCACGCATCAGTAAGAAGTACAAAGCGCCAGACCAGGACCCACTGTTCCTAAGAGCAGATCCACCACCAGACTCAGTGATAGTGGTGTCGGCTAGAAAGGCACATACTGGAGCTGCCGCCTCTTCTTCGGTTCCACCTGAGAAGGAGAGTAAACCCATGGACTCCCTAGGAAAGATGTTCAACGCTTCGGCGTCTGTTATGAAGGTCGCTAGTGCCTCTGCGCTCTTAGGGAGATACGACGGGGCGCTTTGGGACTCTCTAACAAGATTCACGGATACACTGCCCAAGGAAGACCAACAAGACTTCCTGGAAATCTTACAGGAAGGTTGTCTCTTAGCTAACCAGGTGATCAGCGCGGTGGCTGACGCCTCAGATCTGGCAGCACATGGGCACTCCCACGACGTGTGTACTAGGCGCTCGGCCTGGCTATGGCTCATGGGTCTAAAGCCTGAGGCGTAACACAGAATCATGAACCTCCCCTTCAACAATAACTCTCTATTTGGCACACATGCTGATGAAGAACTGTCCAGAATGAAGTCAGAATTAGACACCTTGAAGGCAGTCGGCCTCAAAAAGCGCAAAAACGTCCGGCGCAAATACCTACCTTAAGATCGCTGGCATTTCCAACAGAGGTTTCAAACCCCTCACTGGTCGACACAACAACAGCAGTCCAGGTCATATTATCACCAGCGTCGACCAGGACGAGGAAGAGGAGCCTCCAGACCAGCACCCTCCTCAACAAAACAGCCGACAAGACACTGAGCACTTGCTTCCCCCGTCCCTGTTGCCTACTCTGGTGGTGGGGAAGTATCATGTCTCACCTGGAAGAGTGGATAAAGATCACAAAAGACAAGTGGGTGCTAAATATTGTGCAAAATAGCTACTTCCTCAGATTCAAGTCCCCACCTCCAACAATACCTGCTCGGGGAACGTCTGTCCATCAACGCAATTTACTTCAGGCAGAGGTAAATATTTTACTACAAAAAGACGCCATAGAGGAAACTCACTTACCCCAGCAGCGGCAAGGAATTTACTCTGGTTACTTCCTGGCTTTGAAGAAGGGTCCAACTCAGGAGTACAGACCCATACTCGATCTAAGCCGCTTAAACAAGTTCATCCGTAAAGAGAGATTTTGGATGCTAGGGCTGCACCAAATCTTTCCCCAACTCCATCAAGGGGACTGGATGTGCGCCATAGACCTTCAGGACACATATTTTCATGTTCCAATTTCCCAAAAAATATCGGAAATTCCTGTGGTTTCAGGTAGCGTCTGAGCGCTTCCAGTACAAAGTCCTCCCGTTTGGGCTAAAATCAGCACCTCGCACGTTCTCGAAATGCATGGCACTTGTAGCTGCTTTTCTACGCAAGCAGAAGATCTTAGTCTATCTGTACCTAGACGACTGGTTGCTGAAAAGTTCGTCACACGCTCTGCTGCAGAAACACCTTCATTCTGTATTCGGGTGCTAGCTGTGTAGGCCTACAGATCATTTACAACAAACTATTCTCAACGTAACCCAAAAGATCCCCTATCTGGGGCCTACTCTGGATACCGTAAGCACAAGTGTGTGTCCTTCGGAGGAGAGTTTATCATCAATAACAACAAGTGCCACACTCTCCTCTGCACGCGCCTTCCCATGGCCAGACAGGTGTCCTCCCTTCTGGGCTTGCTGGCTTCCTGCATCTTCATTGTTCCCAGTGCCAAACTGCCAATGCGCCCTCTCCAGTAGGCTTTGGAGGACCAGTGGTCACAAATATCGGATCGTTGGGAAGACACAGTAGCTTTACCTCAGGTAGCCAAGGATTCACTCAGGTGGTGGATGAACCGTTCTCCCCTGCTGAAAGGAGTTCCTTTCCATCAGGATCTTCCCAGCCAAACCGTTATCACGGACACTTCCCTCCAGTGTTGGGGGGCTCACATGGGTCCTCTCCAAGTACAGGGATTGTGGTCAAAAGCGGAGAAGTGATATCATATAAATGTTAGAGCTGAGAGCTGTACATCTTGCACTCAAGTAATTCCTCCCTTCCATCCAGACACGCTCCCTGTTGATTCAGTCGGACAACGCCACAACCATGTATTACCTGTACAAACCGGGAGGAACCAGGTCAAGACCCCTCTCACAGGAGGCTCAAGCCATTTGGAAGTGGATGCTCGCAAGGCAGTTGACCATTTCCACAATTTACCTCCCAAGGTCTCTCAACGTTCATGCAGACACACTATGTCGGAACTTCGTCGAAGCTCACGACTGGGTGCTAAACAACGAAGTCGCACAGGACATCTTCCAGTGATGGAGAGTTCCAGACATCAACCTCTTTGCGGACGCAACAAACACAAAATGCTGTGTCTTTGCATCCAGGTTCTATCAACCAGGCTCCAGAGGGAATGCGCTTTTGATCGAATGGTCCGAGACATTACTTTACGCTTTTCCACCAATTCCGCTCATTCCTCTGGTGAGCAACAAGTTCTACAGAACCAAGACTAGGATTATCCTGATCGCACCGGAGTGGCCTCGCCATTGGTGGTACCCGGACCTTCTTCATCTATCCAATACCCCACACAGGAGGTTGCTGTGCCGTCCAGACTCGCTATCCATCCTGGGAAGGCGGGGGTGGGGGGGGATGTTTCACCCCAACTTTCCATCCCTGAGATTGACGGCATGGCTCCTGAGGTCCTCCAGTATGGACATCTAAGTTTGTCTCCGGACTGTATGAACATTCTTAAAGAGGCTAGGAGACCATCTACGAGAAAGTCATACGCTTTCAAATGGAAGTGGTTCTACATATGGTGCGCCAGTAATGTGTATGATACCATTCCTGGGCAGGAGCAGGTGATTCTACCCTACCTACTCTATTTAGCCAAATCAGGTCTTCAGTTTTCCTCTATAATGTTCATTTAGCTGCTATTACAGCATACAGAAAATCCCTCACACAGGTTTCCTTTTTCCAGATGTCTGTGGTTAAGGACTTCCTTGAAGGGTTGAAAATCTCCCTTTCCTCCATGGGAACTTAATGTGGTCCTTTCTAAGTTGATGGGTCCCCATTCAAACCCATTCATAAAGCGTCCCTGCAGCATTTGTCATGGAAGACTGTAGGACGCTGGCTCTGTATATACTGTACCAAAGTGAGGTATAGTGTGCACAGTCCAGTGGAACCCCAAAGGTAGGCAGAGGTAAAGTTAGATAGCACCTCACTCTCTATTTGTGGTAGTGTGGTCGAGCGGTAAGGCAGTATCAGAGGAAAGTGTTAAGCATCAGTTGTACACACTCAGTCAGCAAATGAATTCACACACTCAAAGACTGAACTTCAGACCAATTGTTTTTGTATAAAAATTTTCTTTTAGTTATTTTATTTCCTAGAACCAATCAAGCAAGCCTGGCACAGGTAAGTGATAAGTAGTTTGCAGTAAATATACAGATTGTAACCCAGTTTGTATTGCAATTGTAAATGTATTTTGATTTGATTACAGTAGTGTTACTGATGCAATGCTTTTCAGAATACAGTACATGTACTGAATGGGCTTTTCTGTAAGATTACAGGTAAGTTACTTTTGAGGTTACTTTTCTTACTCAGAGTAGTATACCTGGATACTACTCTGGGACATTTCCTGTAAACAGGTAAGTAAAATCGTTTTTGTTAAACAGTACAATTTTAAAGAATTTCTTTAGGTTTTCAAACTCCACACTTCGAAACTTTCCCAAGAAAAACAGTCAATGTTATCCTATGGAGGAAAACAGTGTTATCGGTTTTGAGGTAAGTGTTTGGTAGTGGGAGTTGAGGTTCTGGGGGTAGACTCAGGGGTCCCCCAGGGTCAAGAATGCACTCTTGTTACACCCTCAGCTGCACTATGGCGGCAGAGTGCTGATGCCCAATGTTATCCAATGGGGGATAGGGGGCCTCCAGTTGGTGGCTGCTGACGAGCAGGCCACTGGGTCGTGGGAGCAAAGATCCTGGACTTAAGCTCAGGGCAAATGGGGGTTCAAGCAAGCAGAAAAGGTGCACTCTCAGCGGCACTAGGGCGGCCGGGTGCAGGGTGCTGTTTCGACATCTGGCACCCTGTTGTTTTCAATGGGGAATCTCCGGTTTGCAAAGGCACTGCAGGCTTGGGGACTAAGGTCTTCTGGGTGCGACAACCACTTCGAGAGGTAAGTTGGGAAGTTAGGGGTTGGTTAGGCACCGTCGGTTTGCCCACCCAAGGCAGTGGGGCGTCTGGTGCAGAGGTGCCTTTTGGGGTCGGATCTTCTTACCAGCTCCTGGTCACGGTTGAGGGGGACCTTCCGGATTTAAGCTGCAGGCGTCGGCTGGAGGCTTGAGGCAGGTCAGGGGTCGCTGGATCTTAGGTTAGGATCGCCGGGGGGACCTCCTCGTGGTGTTTGCCCGCTCGGCCGTGGACCACGGTGTCCAGCCAGAGGTTGCAGATAAACAAATCCGGTGTTAACGGGAGACAGTCTTTCTGGTGGAAGGCAGGCAGGCCCTCCGGGGTTTTCGAGGTTGCTGGCTGCATGACACACCGGGATTTCGCAGGAGCAGGTTCGAGGTGGAGACAGGCCGGTAGGGCTGGGGCCAAGTCAGTGGGCGTCTTCCTCTTGTTAGCTGCTGCACGGCTGTTCGGTCCTTCTTCTTGTAGTTTCTTGTCTGCCTCCTTGGTTCAGGGCTGCCCACTAAATACTGTATTTAGGGGCTGTTTAGGGGTCTCGAGGTCAGTAGCCAATGGGCTACTGACCTTAGGGTGACTATACCTTTGGTGTGCTCACCCCACGTGGGGGGGTGAGCACAATCCCTAATCCTGATTGGGTAGTGCCTGCCATATGCAAGAAGGCGGGCACTAAAGAGTGGGCTTCACCTCGCCTCCCCCACCTGAGGGGTGGAGTTGGCAGAGGTGGGCACACCGTCTGGGCTGGCCAGTTTTTCCCGCCTGTCTTCCCGCTGAAAAGGAGGGGAGAAAGGAAGGAGGCCTGCTCCTGATAGCAGGAGAGGCTGGGGGTCGCATTACAAAGGCTGCCAGGCCTTTGAAGCTCCCCTGCCACAGATGGCTCTTCCTGGCCTGGGGGAGGTGTGAACACCTCCGCCCATGAAAGGCTTTTTTTCTGGGCTCAGGGAGCGAAGGCTCCCACCCTAGGGGTCCAGAAACATGTCTTGTGGTGGCAGGCTGGTGTGTACCAGTCAGGGAACCCACCAGAGACTGGTTGTTTTTCAGGGGGCATCTCTAAGGTGCCCTCTGTGTGCATTTTTCATTAAATCTCACACTGGCATCAGTGTGGGTTTAATGTGCTGACAAGTTTGATACCAAACGTCTCAGTTTTCAGTGTAGCTATTATGGTGCTGTGGAGTTCGTAATGACAAGCTCCCAGCACCATATACTCTTAATGGCAGCACTGCACTTACAATGTCTGAGAATGGACTTAGACACTGTAGGGACACCGGGCTCATGCACCTGTACCCTCACCACTGGTATAGGGCACCCAGCTAGAGGGGTGACTGATCTATGCTAGGGCAGTGGGTTGTAGGCATGGCACACAGGGATGTGTGCCATGTCGCCTTTTCACTTTGTTCTGCACCAAGACACGCAGCCTGCACAGGCAGTGTGTGAGTTTCAGGGTACAGGCCCTCTAAGGGTGGCACAATAAGTGCTGCAGCCCTTAGAGGTTTTCCCTGGTCACAGTGCCCTGGGTACCTGTGGTACCATTTACCAGGGGCTGACCTGTGGCCAGAGATGCCAATTGTGTTAGTTTTGGGGAAAGAACACAGGCCCTGGGGACCTGTTTGGCAGGGACCCAGGGCACATCAAGTCAAAGTGCATCAGTAATCTGGCAAGAAGTGGGAGGGTTACTGCAACAGAAACCCAGCTTTTCACAAATACCGCTTTCTTAGTGGCGATTACCTCTGCTCGTAGAGTGAGCGAGATACAAGCTCTGTGCTGTAAAGAACGTTCTCATTTTCCATGCAAACAGGGAGGTCCTAAGAACTCATCCTAGCTTTTTACCTAAGGTAGTCTCTGATTTTCATATTAACCAAGCTATCACTCTGCCTACTTTGTTTCTGAAACCTTCAAGTCCTCCTGAGAGAGCTCTACATTCTTTAGATCTCAAAAGGGTTCTCAAATTTGATCTAGACAGGAGCAAGGATCTAAGAAAATCAGACCGTTTGTGAACTATGGTTCCATACATACTGGTTTTTCATCTTCCAAGCAGTCCATCTCTAGATGGATAGTTTCATGCATAACATTGTCTTACCAGCTGGCTAATAAACAACTCCCTGGTAAACCCAAGGCTCATTCCACCAGGGGAAAGGCCTCTACTACAGCCCTCCTCAAGAATGTACCGATTGCAGAAATCTGTAAAGCTGCCACATGGCGGTCAGTACACACCTTTGCTTGCAACTATTTTTTAGATCTGGCACTCAGACGGATGCTCAGTTTGGGCAAGCCTCTTTAAGGAACCTGTTTGGATAAATTCTCCTTGGAGTGTTTTTCTCTGTGACTATACTGTTGTTCGTCCGCAGGGTTGTGGGGATAGGCTTGCTATTCTATTCAGTGCTTATGACAATTGAGGAGTATCCCCTGGAAGAGAAGGACAAGATACTTACCTGTAATCCTAGTTCTCTTCCAGGGGTATACTCCTCAAAGTCATAAGAAACCTACCCGCCTCCCTGGACGAATACCTTCATTATAGTAACAATTTCTTTCTTCATGGTTCCTACACATGATGATACGCCGTAAAAAAGACCAGACCTAACTGTCACCTGTGGGGCATGATGGGAGCAGGGAGGTCTTGGAGGTCTTAAAGGCACAGCGCCAGTTTTATTACTCTTGTGTTTTCTCTATGTAGCCTATGGGCTAACTGCCTGCTATTATTTGCCTTTTTCTTTGAAAATTAAAGATTATGTTGAAACACCAAAGGACTGCAATTTCTGTGTTACGGAAATGCTATATAAATATATATTTTTATTATAATGAAATATCCAATGCAATTTTGGCATCTTAGCCTATTGAATGGTATTTAGGCTGCATATTTATGTATGTATGTATATATTTATATATTATACACATGTATATATGTATGTTTGAAGGTACTACGTACGTTTTTTTGCCTAAACATACATATATATTTTGTATATGCACATGGGCGGGACTATTCAGTTCCGATGACTTTGAGTATACCCCTGGCAGAGAACTAGGATTACAGGTAAGTGACTTATTGTAGGAAGCTGGCTCTGTATATGCTATACCAAAGTGAGGTATAGTGTGCACAGAGTCAAGTGGAGCCCCAAAGGTAGGCAGAGGTAAAAGTAGATAGCACCTTACTCTCTGGTTGTGGTAGTGTGGGCGAGCAGTAAGGCTTTATCAGAGGGTAGTGTTAAGCATTTGTTGTACACACTCAATCAGCAAATTATATCACACACTCAAAGACTGAACTTCAGACCAATTGGTTTTGTATAAAAATATTCTTTTAGTTATTTTATTTCCTAGAACCAAGCAAGCCTGGCACAGGTAAATAAGTACTTTGCAGTAATAATACAGTTTGTAAACAGTTTGTATTGCAGTTGTATATATACTTTGGTGTGATTACAGGAGCACTACTAGTAATGCAATGCTTTGAAATGTTGTACATATACTTTGTATTGGCTTTTCAATAGAATGCCAAGTAGATTACTTTACAGATTACTTTTCTTACACAGTGTAGTATACCTGGATACTGCACTGGACATTTCCTGTAAACAGGTAAGTAAAAGTGTTTTTCTTATTTGGTTACAGTTTTAGGGACTGTTATAGATTTTCCGGCTCCACACTTAGAAACTTTTCACAGAAAAACAGTCAATGTTATCCTATGGAGGAAAATAGGGTTATCGGTTCAAAGGTAAGTATTCGGTTGTGGAGTTTGTATTCTGAGGGTAGACTCAGGGATCCCCAGTGGTCAAAGAAGCACTCTTGTTACACCCTCAGCGGCACTAGGGCGGCCGGCCGGGTGCACAGTGCTGAGGCCCAATGTTATCCAATAGGGGTTAGGGGACCTCCGGTTGGTGGCTGCTGACGAGCAGGCCACTTGGTTGTGGGAGCAAAGCTCCTGGACTTGAGCTAAGGGCAATTGGGGGTTCAAGGCAGCACAAAAGGTGCACCCTCAGCGGCGCTGGGGCGGCAGGGTGCAGAGTGCTGTTTGGGCATTGTAGCTTTCAATGGGGAGTCTCCGGTTTGCAAACACACTGCAGGCTCGGTGACAAAGGTTTTCTGGGGGCGACCACCACTTGGAGAGGTAAGTTGGGATGCTGGGGGTTGGTTAGGCACCGTCGGTTGGGCCACCCAAGGCCGTGTGGTGTCGGGTGCAGGGGTGCCTTTTAGGGTCGGATCTTCTTACCAGCTCCTGGTCGCGGTTGGGGTGACCTTCCGGTTTGAGGCTGCAGGCGTCTGCTTGAGGCAGGTCAGGGGTCACCGGATTTTGGGTCAGGATCGCCGGGAAGACCTCCTCGTGGTGTTGAGCCACTCGAACTCGGGCCATGGGCGTCGGGTGCAGAGTGGTGCAGACTCGCGGACTTTGCCGGACCTGGAATCTGTGGGTGAACAAATCCGGTGTTCACGGGAGACAGAGTCTTTTCTTTTGAAAGCAGGGCAGGTCCTCGGGGTTCTTGAGGCTGCTGGATGCAGGACACACTGGAGTTTCGCTTCTGCAGGTTCGAGGTGGGGACAGGCCTGTAGGGCTGGGGACAAGTCAGTGGGTGTCCTCCTCCTCTTAGCTTCGGCACGGCTGTTCGGTCCTTCTACTTCTTTTCTTCTTGTAGTTTCTTGTCTGAGTTCTTGGTTCAGGGCTGCCCCCTAAATACTGTATTTAGAGGGCGGTTTAGGGGTCTCGAGGTCAGTAGCCAGTGTTACTGCAACAGAAACCTAGCTTCCTACACTTATCCATCTTTGTGATGGCATACTTAAAACTTCTGGGACAGGGTTATGCCCACTTCCCCCAGGAAGTGGTCATGTAGGGGGCATAGTGACCCCAAGGGTCAGTAGTCATTGGGTACTACCTTACACTCCCCTAACACCCCTAAATTCAGTATTTAGAGGAGTCCCTGGCACCAGAGAAACTGATCCTGACAACCTAAGAGGAGAGAGGACACCGAAGAGCCCCAAAGCAGAGAGGAGAGAAGAAGCATCTAACCTGGTACCAACCCTGCCAGCCTGTCTGCATCCCTCGTCGAAAACTAAGCCCAAGTCGACTCGTCCTGCAGCCGCTGACAACAGAAACCTGGGAGGACTGCCTCCTGTACTGAAGAAACTCCAAAAGAGAAGACTGAGGCTTTAGGAACTGCCCAAACCAGACACCCAAAAGTCACCACTGCACCAGTCACCTCCGGCCCGAGCTGAAGTGGGCCACCAGTGTCAACAAGGTCCCCCATCCCTCCTGAGCTCATGTCCATCTTGGTTTCACCCCTCCTGGACTCACCAATGTCGCCTGCAGCCTCTGCATGCAGGTCCCCTCAACTGCGACTGCTCCGGTAAGGAAAAACTAGATGCCTAAGGACACCGCTTCACCCATCGCCCCAGGGCCTTTGAGAAGAGGACAAATGAGTTCGACCCTCCGCCCCTCATCCCTGAGCATCGCAGGCCTTGACCCCCCCTTGCTGGTTCAGCCCAACTGGCCTTCTGGCCAGAGCCTGCAGCCTCTTTCCGCAGTGACAGATCTCCATTGAAATACATTGGGCTCCCTATACTCAGCCGCCCCCATGCCACAGGTAGTGCACTGCTGGTTCTGCCTTGGACCTTGTCCACCACTCACCTTAACTCCTGGAGATTGGTCTTGTAAGTTGCTGTACTATACCTGTTTGCAGAACTTGTTTTTCCGTCCATAGGATAACATTGCAGAACTCAAAAATTGCGCCGTGTCCACTTTTTGAAGTGAAAAGAATTTATATTTAAAAACGGAATTATCTGAATTATTTTTCTCTGATGCCTAAACATATATAAAGATAATTGTTATTTTTATAAATTGGTGTGGATCTCCTTCTTGAGTCGTGTCATTCAATAATCATTGTGTGTATATGCAAATTCCCCCTAACGGAGCACTTTGGGATTGAATAGCAAGCTCTTGTCCACTCATATGGGAACCCCTGGAGTCTTTACACTGTATATCAGATTTTTGATACATCCCATAAAGAGCCAGCTTCCTACACTGGTCATGGCCATCATCATTGGTCTGGGATAGGACCTCCCCAAACCCATATTCAGCGGCATCAGTCTCCACTGTGAACTGCTTTGAATAATCTGGAGCTTTAAGAATGGGTGCTGAGCACATTGCTTCTTTCAGGGTGTCAAAAGCATTTTGTCAGCTCACGGTCCAGTTTATCTTCTTTGGCATCTTCTTGGAGGTAAGTTCTGTGAGGGTGCCATAATGGTGCAATACCCCTTCACAAACCTCCTGTAGTACCCAGTCAAGCCAAGGAATGCCCTGACTTGAGTCTGGGCTGTTGGAGCTTCCCAGTCTAGTACTTTCTGGATCTTGGGCTGTAAATGTTAACTTGGCCTCCACCTGGTAGCGGCTGCTACCGACCAGGGGTGGTGAGGCGGGGGCAGGAGGGCAACGAGAGAGGTGGAGAATAATAAACAAAAATTGCACTTACCTCTTTACCGCCGGCTGCCTCCTCCTCTTCTTTCTCCATCCTCCTCTCTGCAGGGAGCACACAGCCTCCCAGAATACCCTGACCAGTCACAACCCTGCCTTAGCAGCGTTGTGATTGGTCTAATCGCCGTGGTTCGGCGCTCAGACAGAGGCTGGCAGCCTGTGCATGTTCTCCACCCAGGCTGTAATTCAGCCTGGGCGAGAACATGCAGAGTGCGCATGATGCTTTGGCTGGCCCGAAATGGCCGGCCAAAGCGTCAAGCGCAGTTAAGTTGCTGCCACCACTCCTCCCCCTGTGATGCGGAAAGCCCAGCCCGCCCACCTGGCTTCAGCTCCAAGCTGAATACAAAAACAAAATGATAACGAACGTTATCATTTTATTCTTTTGTATTCAACTTGCAGCTGAAGCAGTTGGGCGACGCTCCTTCGACTTAGCGAAGGAGCCGCCTCTGCCTACCAGGTGGCCAAAGTATACAACTGTGCCCTGCCCTACCTGGCACTTGCTTGACCTGATAGTGATGCCTGCAGCTTGCGGAGCCTTTAGGACCAGCCCAAGATGAATCCGGTGATTCTGCAAAGTGGAACTATAGACAGCAATACCGTCCAGATATGCTGCACTAAATTTCTCCAACCCAGCTAGGACGTTATTCACCAACCTCTGGAAGGTGGCAGGGGCGTTCTTTAATCCAAAGGTCATAACAGTGAACTGATAATGCCCATGTGGGGTTGAGAATGCTGACTTTTCTTTTGCTCCTGGGGTCAACCCAATCTGACAGTACCCTGCAGTTAAGTCAAAGGTGCTGAGAAATTGAGTTGTCCCTAGCTTATCTATCAATTCATCACCTGTGGGTATGGGGTGAGCATCAGTCTTGATGACAGCATTGAGACCTCTATAGTCCACACAGAACTTCATCTCTCTTTTTCCACCCTGGGGGTGAGGTTTGGGGACTAAGACCACTGGGTTGGCCCAGGGACTTTCAGAGGGTTCAATAACCCCTGACTCCAGCATCTTGCTTGGTCAGACTTTCGATAGATTTTGGTTTTGACAGGAAAGCTGTCCGCCGCGTTCACATCATGGGTACCCCAGTGGGTCTGACCAGGGTTCAAAGAGGAGAGCCCAGCATGCTGCTGCAGGACATGCCTGCAATCAGCCTGCTGTTTGGCAGTGAGGGTTTCTGAATAGATCACCCCATCAACTGACCCATCTTGTGGGCTGTAGGAGAGGAGGTTCACTCTTTCTCCTGATCCTCATCAGTAACCAACAAAATGAACACATCAGCCCGCTCAAAACAAAGCTTCAGGCGGTTCACATGGATCATCCTCTTGGGGTGCCTGCTAGTGCCCAGGTCTACCAAGTAGGTGACCTCACTTTTTCTCTCTAGGATAGGGTAAGGGCCACTCCATTTGTCCTGGAGGGCCCTTGGTGCCACATGCTGTTGCCCTGGTTGGAACTCCAACAGTGCAGCTTTTTGGTCTTACCACAGCTTCTGGAGCTATTGGCTGGCCTCAAGATGTTTGGATGTCTTTTCCATGTACTGTGCCATCCTGGAACGAAGGCCTAGCACATAGTCCATCACATCTTGTTTAGGTTCATGGAGAGGTCTCTCCCAACCCTCTTTAACAAGACAGAGTGGTCCCCTATCAGGATGGCCTAACAGAAGTTCAAAGGGGGAAGCCATTCTCCCTTCTGAGGCACCTCTCTGTAGGCGAAAAGCAAGCACGGCAATAGGACATTCCATCTCCTTTTGAGCTTTTCAGGGAGCCCCATGATCATACCCTTCAATGTCTTGTTGAATCTTTCAACAAACCATTGGTTTGTTGGTGATAGGGTGTAGTAAACTTGTACTGCACTCCACACTCTTTCCACATATGTTTGACGTATGCAGACATGAGGTTTGACCCTCTGCCTGAAACCACCTCCTTAGGAAACCGTAGCCTTGTGAAGACACCAAGGAGGGCCTTGGCTACTGCAGGAGCTGTAGTAGTCCTAAGTGGATTTGTTCCAGGATACCTGGTAGCATGATCCACTACTACCAGTATGAATTGGTTTCCTGAGGCTGTGGGTGGTTCCAGTGGACCCACTATGTCCACTCCAACCCTTTCAAAGGGGACCCCAACCACTAGTAGTGGAATTAAGGGGGCCTTTGGGTGTCCACCTGTTTTGCCTCTGGCTTGACAGGTGACACAGGAGCTGACAAACTCCTTCACTTTCTGGGACATCTGGGGCCAGTAGAATTGGCTGACAAGCCTTTCCCAAGTTTTGGTCTGGCCCAGGTGTCCAGCTAGGTGAATGTCATGGGCTAAAGTGATTAAGAACTCCCTGTACAATAGAGGCACTGCCACTCTCCTAGTGGCACCCGGTTTGGGGTCTCTGGCCTTAGTGTACAGGAGTCCCTCCTCCCAATAGACCCTGTGGGAGCCACTGACATCTCCCCTTTTCTGTCGCAGGCTCTCAAGAGTGGGACAGACTTGCTGTCCAAGGCACAGCTGTTCCCTAGAGGGCCCCCCCTGGGCCCAGGAGCTCAAACTGGTAAGGTCCAAGTTCCATGGGCTCAGTTCCCTCTGGGGCTGACAAGTCTTCTCCCTGAGGAGAGCGGTCCTGAGCTTGTTGCTGTGTAGAAACTGGTCCCCCAATCTGCCTAACCTTTCTCTTGGGAGGTTGGACCATCCTTTCATGCTCCAACACTCCTTGTTCACCCTGTGCTTGAGTATGTGATTTTTTCTTCACAAACCGTATCGCAGGGATTTGCAGCAAGGCTGCATGTGTCTTTCTTTCCACCTTAGCCCATGCTGAGGTTTCCAGGTAATTTCCAAGCAGACAGGCAGCTGTGAGTTTTGGAGAAACCACTACATGTTTCAGGCCAGAAACACCCCCCACTTGCCTCATTCCACAAGCCCTCTCAAAGGATGGGAACCACTTGGTGATGTCATCACCTTCCTCATATTTGGGGACAATCCCTTTGGGGGTTTTAGGGTCATAAGAAATTTCTTTCTCCCTAGGTTTAATATTGCTGCCACCATTGATGGTGTTGATTGGTGGAGTAAGCCCATCTCTAATCTTTGTTTTTCTAGACTCAGGAGTATGGACTCTAGGTCTATCCTTTTGGTCGACCTTATTAGAAGGCTGTCTTCACTCAGGCTGTCCTCCGTGATCTCACCAGGACCTGACCCACCTGTGTGGGTTCTAGGTGCTGTGAGTACTATCCTTGGAGTCAGGGGCTTAGGGGCCCTGTTCTCCCTATTTAGTGGTGGGGGTTGGGCAAGATCCAACCCCATCACTGGTTTCATCTATGTTTAGGGGGGGGGGAGGGAGTCTTCCCTCTCACAAAGATGGTCCCTGGAGTACTCTGCCAAGAGCTTCTGGAGCTTGACCTTGAAAGGGAGAGACCCCATGGGTATTTTCTTGAGTTTGCATAGAGACTTTAACTCCGCCATCTCTAGATGGAGGTAAGGGATGATGTCCAGTTCATCCACCCTATTCTCTATGTTAGCTATTACTGTAGTCATGTTTGGGATCTTTTTAAAAGAGGTCAAAAACTTATAAACCCTTTTACCCCTAACTTTAGTGAAGGTGCAACTTTTTAAAATGGCTAGGGGGACTTAACCAAGGCCCTAATAAGACTTTTAAGAATTTGGAGAAAAAAATTGCCATTTTCAAAACATGAGTTGAACTAAAGGCAATTTTTGGATTGTAGTCTTGTGATCAGATGTTGACCAAGTGGTCCAGCATATGCAAAGTTGTAGACCCCACTGCTGATCCACCAATATAGGAAGCTGGCTCTGTATATACTATACCAAAGTAAGGTATTGTGTGCACAGAGTCCTGTGGATCACTAGAGGTATAGCAGAGGCTAAAGTAGATAATACCTTACTCTCTATTGTGGTAGTGTGGTTGAGCAGTCAGGCTCATCAGGAGGGTAGAGTTAAGCATTTGTTGTACACACTCAGGCAAACAATATCACACACTCAAAGACTGACTCCAGACCAATTGTTTGTATAAAAAGTTATTTTGTTTTATATCTGAAAGAGACAATTAGTTTTGGATTCCTCACCTTAGAATTACCCCCAGGTGTCAGACTGGATCCGGAGAATTTATTCCTCAGCAGTACTCCTCTGTGTCAATAGGTGGTGTTGGTCGACTCTGCGTTCATAGTTGGCGTCGTGGTCACCGGAATGACGTTGCGGTATCTACTTCGACGCCGCCCTCGCGCGCTGACGTCAGTTCTTTCTTTTTCGCGCCAGCCAGTGCACATCCGGAGAGAGCTGTACCTCGAGTCACTTTTTGACTCAGTTTTTGCAACTTTTGTCTCCACCTTTTTTGAGTCGTTCGACTCCTGGTGCATGGAGGGATGTCCCGTCGGACCGGCTTCAAGGCTTGCGACTCCTGTCGCAAATTGATGTCGGTCATGGACCCGCACCTCGTGTGCCTTTGGTGCTTGGAGCGCGATCACGACCCGAAGTCGTGCTCCGCCTGCCAGGTCATGAACCCGAAGTCTTTGCGGGAGCGGTTCCGAAAGCTTCTCGAGGCCCGGCAGTCCGCTCCGCGCCGGTCGAGAGGGAGGTCGCGGGACCGGTCGCGGAGCCACCACCACCACTCGTCATCGAAGTCTTCGTCTTCGGGTAAGTCGAAGCACAAGAAGAAAGCGAAGAAGCATCGTCGCTCTTCGCGTTCTCCCCGTCCGTCGGCCGACGCGAGGCGGGAAGCAGAAGGTAGTCGTCTGGCTCCGCCTGCGGAGCCTGTTGGGTCGACTCGTCCTTCCCTCCCTTTCCGAGAGCTGGAGCGACTCCTGCCCAGCTTCGCAACTTTTATGAAGCCTTGCATTCCATTTTTGGCTCGTGACACCTCCGGCGCCGAATCCAGTGACGACACCTCCGCCTCCTCCGACGCCGGTTGTGTCCCCAGCCGACGTCGACCCCAGCCTCCCCTCGATGTAGACACTGAGCCGGACCGGCGCCACACCGGTACTTTTGTACCCCTGTTCTCCCCTGGTGTTTCCTATCGCCCTGAGTGGCTACCTGAGGAACTGGGAGGGGTCTGTGGACCCTCTGGCAGACCGGTTAGAGGAACCGGACTGGAGAGAGGAGTTGGGTGATGTCAGTGGTCTGGACACCTCCCCAGACCTTGGCATGCTTTCTCCCCTTACAGTGACTACGGAGGAGGGTGCATCTTACGCAGTGGTGTTGCGTAGGGCGGCCAAGGCCTTAAACCTCGAGCTTCCTACGGTGACTGTCGGGACTAACCTCCTGACCGAGGTGCTTCAGCCAGCAGTGGCCTCTTCGGAGCCCCTGCTGCCGTTCAATGAGGCCCTCCCGGACATCCTTTTGGGCACCTGGTCCAAGCCCAACACAGGGGCTCCTGTGGATAGGATGATTGCCCGGCCCCGGGCGACCCCATTTTCTTCTCCCACCACCCAGTAGTCCAAGCCTCGACCTCCAAGGGAGCATTCCCTAACGCACCACCTGATAGGGAATCCAAGAAGCTGGACCACCTTGGGAAGAAGATGTTTTCTTCCTCCAGCTTAGGACTGCGGTCGGTGAACACCGCATGTCTCTTGGGCCGCTACTCCCACTCGGTGTGGGACACGGTTGCGCAGGTGCTGCCACAGTGCCCAGAGGAGGCCCGGGCCGTGCTCTCCCTTGCAGCTGCCGAAGGGAGAGACGCAGCGAAGTTCGCCATCCGATGTGGGCTGGACTCCGCCAACTCACTAGGCAGGACGATTTCCACGTCGGTAGCCCTTAGACAAGGCGGACAACGCGCTTTAAGGATTCCAGGGCTATGGCCAGGTCCTTGGGCATCGCATCCACCTCTCCTGCCCAGCGCAGTCTGCCTTTCACCCCTTTCGTGGCTACGGAAGGGGTGCCCCACCACGTCCTGCCCAGAGCCACAGGCCTGCTCAAGCTGTCCAGCCTCTGTGCGACGGAGACGTGGGACCCACCGTCGTGGGTCTGGGGGCCAGCAGGCGGGCCAGTCCACCAGCGCCCCCTCTGCAGCAGCCTCCAAGCCCTCCTAGTCAGACCTTTCAGGGCCACCATTTGCCAGTGGGCGGCAGGATTCGCCATCACCTCCCCCACTGGCTCAACATCACATCGGACAGGTGGGTTTTGCAGATCGTCCGAAGGGGCTACTCCCTCCCCTTCGAGACTACCCCTCCATCCATGCCACCTCAGACCCATCGCATGTCGGAGGATCACTTGGCCCTTCTCCAACAGGAAGTTACGGCTCTCTTGGCCAAGGGAGCTATCGAGCGAGTTCCTGCCCTAGAAGTAGGTCGTGGTTGTTATTCCCACTACTTTCTGGTGCTCAAGAAGGACAAGGGCCTGTGTCCTATCTTGGATCTCCGGAACGTCGGCCGCTTCCTCCGGAAGGAGAAGTTCAAAATGTTGACACTGGCTCAGGTCCTCTCTGCTCTAGACCCTGGAGACTGGATGGTAGCGTTGGACTTGCAAGACGCTTATTTTCACATCCCCGCCCTGCCGGCCCATCGGCGTTACCTGCGGTTCACGGTAGGCCACGAGCACTTTCAGTTTACCGTGCTCCCCTTCAACCTTACCAGCGCCCCTCGGGTGCTCACGAAAGTGATGGCGGTGGTCGCAGCTCATCTGCGCAGATCAGGGGCTCCAGTCTTCCCCTATCTCGACGACCGTCTGTTGAAGGCGGGCTTGCACCAGGCTGTCGTCTCCAGACTACAGCTGACCTCCTGCATTCGCTGGGGTTCACCATCAACGTGCCGAAGTAACACCTGATTCCCTCTCAGAAGCTCCTTTTCATCGGAGCGGTTTTGGACACAGCGCAGTTTCGAGCTTATCCTCCCGAGCAGTGATTCTGGGATATTCGGGCTATGATTCCGATCTTTCAGCCTCTATCCCGGGTTTCGGTCAGAATGACCCTGAGGCTACTGGGCCTCACGGTCTCCTGCATCCTGCTGGTGGACTATGCCAGGTGGCATATGCGGGCTCTGCAGTGGGACCTGAAGTTCCAGTGGGCACAGCATCAGGGAAATCTTTCCGATTGCGTCCAGATCTCGGAGGGCACTGCACATCAATTGCAGTGGTGGCTAACGAACCGGGATTGGGTCAACGGCAGATCCCTCTTCCTTCCCCAACCAGAGTTCACAGTGGTGACAGATGCATCACTGCTTGGGTGGGGCGGCCACATGGGAGAGGCGGAGATCAGAGTCCTCTGGTCTCCGGCGGAGTCCGGGCTCCATATCAACCTTCTGGAGCTTCGGGCGATTCGTCTTGCACTAAAGGCATTCCTTCCCTCTGTCAGGGGGAGAGTAGTGCAGGTGTTCACGGACAACACCACCGCCATGTGGTACTGCAACAAAACAGGGCGGGGTGGGGTCGTGGACCCTATGTCAAGAGGCTCTCCGCCTTTGGACATGGCTGGAACATCAGGGCATATCTCTGGTGGTTTAACACCTGGCATGTTCTCTGAACTCCAGGGTGGACGAACTCAGCCGCAGATGCATGATGGATCACGAATGGCGTCTTCACTCGGAGGTGGTGCAAGGTCTCTTTCAGCAGTGGGGAGAACCTTGGTTAGATCTATTCGCTACCGAAGAGAACGCGCAATGTCAGCAGTTCTGCGCGTTGGAATTTTCAAGGCGGCACTCGCTAGTCAACGCTTTTCGTCCCGAGTGGAGTTGCGGTCTTCTATACGCCTTTCCGCCTATACCACTTCTCCCCAGAGTGCTGAAGAAGATCAAGCGCGACCGGGCCCAAGTCATTCTTGTGGCCCTGGATTGGGCACGAAGAGTCGGGTATCCCGAGCTATTACACATGGCCATTGATCCTCCGATCAGACTGCCTCTTCGGTAGGATCTGCTGTCGCAGCAGCAGGGGACGGTTCTCCCCCCGAACCTGTCCACCCGCCACCTCCTTGCGTGGAGATTGAGCAGTGACAGTTGACAGCTTTTGACCTTCCTCCCGAAGTCTGTAATGTTATCTTGGGAGCCAGGCGTCCCTCCACCAAAACGGTATACGCCTGTAGATGGAACAAGTTTGTGGCATGGTGCGCAGCAAAGGCTGTGGATCCCCTTTCTGCCCCCCTTTCGGAGGTTCTCCTCTTCATTCTTTCTTTGGCCCAGCAGGACTCTGCTCTGAGCACTCTCAAAGGCTATCTTTCGGCCATGGATCCCCTTTCTGCCCCCCTTTCAGAGGTAACAGAATTTCATCAGATTAACACCAGCCTGTTAATCTCTCTAAGTGCTGGGACCCCACAGAAAGAATACAATTAGTGTTTAAGTTTATTCAACTATGACCGCGACAAGCGACATGTTCCAATCATCCCTCAGTGCTCAACTAAAGACACCACATATGTATCCAGATTTTTAAATGGTGTCACGTGATAACGTCCTATCACGAGACAATACATTCCGTATAGACAAGAAAGAAATACTGCCAACATCGTGCTTCCTGTGCCCTGCTCCTGCTATATGCATTTCGAAACTGAAAAAAAGCTAAAATCAAAGCTAATTCCCTGTACCACCTCAAACGGAATATTATCCACCCACTCCTGCAACAAGCATTGAAATAAGCTGAAATCAAAACAAATAATTACAAAAAACTCCAAGTACGTGCTCTCGATTAGCGGTAATCACAGTTGTCAGCAAATATATGATGAATTAAAAAAAGAAACAATCTCTGCTGATGCTCTAAAAACATTAGACTATAACCTAAAAATGAACCTCTGGTGTCCTGTAACATTTAATTTATAATTTAACACGGAGAACAGTTTTATGCAGAATCTTTAAACAAGGGTGCAAACTACTCTGTGGACGGAAAGGGTGTCTAAGAGTAAAGCCTGTGATGGCACTTGAACATGAATAAAGAATGGAAACAAGTATTTTGATAAACGCATGGATTACCTTCTGAATACTTTTGAAATAAATTGGATCAAAAATTGGAAAACAACGTCTGAACTTTATTGGATGGTTCATATATATTCGTTTAGCTGTGCATCCTGGTGGGGTACCTCACGAGGCTCCAGTTTTGAGTGTTACACATCCTTGTGTGCAATGCCTACAACCCACTGCCCTGGCATAGGTCAGCCACCCCCCCTTAGCTGGGTGCACTATACTAGTGGTGAGGGTGTACAGGTGCATGAACTCTGTACCCCTACAGTGTCTAGACCAGTTCTTAGACTTGTAAGTGCAGTAATGGCATTAAGAGTATATAGTGCTGGTAGTTTGTCATTGTGAACTCCACAGCACCATAATGGCTTTACTGTAAACTGGGAAGTTTGGTATCAAACTTCTCAGCACATTAAACCCACACTGATGCCAGTTTGGGATTTAATGAAAAATGCAATCAGAGGTCAGGAAGAGCCATCTGTGGCAGGGGAGCTTCAAAGGCCTTGCCACCTTTGTAACGCGAGCCTCAGCCTCTCCTGCGATCAGCAGCAGGTCCCCTTCCGGTCTCCCCTTCTTTTCAGTGGGAAGACGGGCAGGAAAAATTAGCACAGCCCAGAAGGTGTGCCCGCCTCTGCCAACCCCACCCCTCAGGCGGGGGAGGCGAGGTGAAGCCCACTCCTCAGTGCCTGCCATCTTGCAGATGGCAGGCACTTTCCAATCGGGATTAGGGATTGTGCCCACTCCCCCACGTGGGGTGAGCACCAAGGGGGTAGTCACCCTAAGGTCAGTAGCCCATTGGCTACTGACCTCGAGACCCCTAAAACGCCCCCTAAATACAGTGTTTAGTTGGCAGCCCTGAACCAAGAAGACAGATTCCCGCAACCTATGAATCAGAAGGACGAAAGAAGACACCCAGCAGAGGAGACTGCAGAGAAGAACTGACTTGGCCCCAGCCCTACCAACCCGTCTGCAGTATCCAGAGATCCTGCGCCAAACGTCGCCTTGTCCGCAGCCAGCGACCTCCAGAACCCCTGGGAGGACTGACTGCTTTCAACAAAGACCGGATCTCCTGTGAACAGCACCTCTGTTCAAAAGAAACTCCCAAGACAGTGTCTGAGCCTGCTGAGGACAAAGAAACCCGACGCCTGGAACCCCCACTGCACCTGCGGCCTGAATCCTGGTGGCGCTCCGGTCTCAGCGAGGTCCCCCCAGCGCTCCAGATTCCGAGTCCACCATGGGTTGACCCCTCCAGGACTCCCCGACGTCGCCTGCAGCCTCTGCACGGACGGAGACCCCCCCCCCCCCAACCGTGAGTGGCCCATTAAGGTGAAATCCAACCTCAAAAGGCACCCCTGCATCCAGCCGCCCTGGAGAAGAGAACCCGAGGTGCACCTACGTCCCGAGCCCTCCAACTTACCTACCCAGCTGTTGGTTCCTCTCGGAAGTCTTCCTGGACCGAGCTTGCAGCCAAAGTCCCAAACCGGCAACTCCCATTGAAAACAACAGGGCACCCGAGGCCAAAACAGCACCCTGCACCCAGCCGCCCCAGCGCCGCTGAGGGTGCACCTTGTGTGCTAACTTGAATCCCCCTTTTCACTGAGCCTAACACCAGGGGCTTTGCTCCCACAACCTTGTGGCCTGCTCGTGAGCAGCCACAAACCGGAGGCCCCCTATCCCTCTTTGGATAACATTGAGCCTCAGCACTCTGCACCCGGCCACCCTAGTGCCGCTGAGGGTGTTCGGCGAGTGCATCCTCGACCCTGGGTGAACCCTGGTTCTTACCCCAGAATACCAACTCCCACAAATAGATACTTACCTGCAAAGAGTTAGAAGAATTTTCAAGGAAGGAAATTAAGTTAAGTGTGGAGTTGATTTGTATGAAACATTGAAAAACTGCAAATGTACTCAAAGTGAATTACTTACCTGTGGCTAGGAAATGTCTGTGTGATATCTAGGTACATCACACTGATTAGAAAAAGTAACTTAAAAAGTAATCTGTAAAGTAACGTGCAAAGTAATCTCAAAAGTAACTGTAAAGTAATTTTGAATGTGTACTTACCTGTAAACAAACCAATCGCATCCAACTGCATTGTAATTGTATTGAACTGCATTATACATGCAAAAGTATTACTTCACTTACCTGCACCAGGCTTGGCTTAGTTCTAGAAATAAAAAACCTAAATAATATTTTTTGATGCATACAAATTGGCCTTGGTTAATTCAGTCTTTGAGTGTGTGACATAATTTCTTGCCTAAGTGTGTACAACAAATGCTTAACACTACCCTCTGATAAAGCCTTACTGCTCGCCCACACTACCACAAATAGAGTACGGTATTATCTACTTTTACCTCTGCCTACCTTTGGGGATCCGCTGGACTCTGTGCACACTATACCTTACTTTGGTATAGTATATACAGAGCCAGCTTTTACACCGGTAAGTAACTAATTTCTTCTTTTGGTGGATGAACCATTCATCCAAGTTCAAAAGGACAGATAGTGCTATGCATGCATCCTTCATATCTCTTATTTTGCTGTCTTTCTTAACCCGCAATCTCTTGCTGAAATGTCTTTAAAGAATCTAGATGTTAGATGGACTATTGTGTTTTATGTGGATCACACAGTGCTATCAGAGAAACAAAACAATTGTCAACCCTTGGGAATCCTATTTCAAAGTCTGGTCTACATGGTGGATTATTCAGTGCTGTCAGCTGTGTTACGTTTGAGGTAAACCCACATTGCATGTTACCCATAGGGAATACTCCACTCATAAGAGAGGAGTCACAATGGCTTTCTGGGGCAACATCCTATTTTCAGACAACTGTAGAGCTTCTACACATAAACACTATTGTGTGGATATTCATACCTGCCAAGAAGCGTAAGTGGGTCAAACTGTGCTCAAAACATTTTGCTAGGATTCTCCATCATCTGCTGGCAGACCTCAACTTTAAAGGTTGGCTACTGATTTGCTATCTGTGCATCTCATATCATGCGATCTTCGGCAGAAAATGCTGCATACCAATAAAGTTAGTTTTTGACACAGATTCACATGCACCTTTTATGGCTCTTCTAATGGAAGACCATATAGAGTTGCTTGTTGCACTTTTAAAGCTATGAATTGTTCCCTTACTCGTACTCTGCTATCCTATTGCCTTATATCTGTACACATTAATTCACTCTTTTAGATTGGCAGAAGGGGAGAACGACTACCTGAGTCTTTGTCTTGGTGCATTTTGGGTTTTGGAGGAATATATAGCCAACTCTAAAGCACTTATTTAAAGAAAAATAAATTGTAGTATTCTAAAGCCAACACTAGATGGCAGGACTGAGCACAACAAGTGGATCAGCGTAACTAAAAACTGCCAACATATTACAGATAAGCAACGTTTTCCTTGTGTATCATGTGGTTCTTCATTCAATTATAAACCTACTTTCCCCTCTCTGTCTTGAAACGCCTTGGCTAGATCGGTCATTAATGATGATCCTTTCTCACTCTGTTCTGTTAAAATAACTGGGTCTGTGAAGCTACTGCCAGTACAGGGCATGATGGGATGGGGAAACTGCTGGCTCCTTAAGGAGCAGGAACCTTGTTCAGTTTTCCATGACTGCTTCCCATCTGCCTGCATTCCCCTACAAATATTTGTTTTTCGATGCAGTTTAGGGCAGGAACGTAATGAAAAACTGCAGGGCTGCTTTCTGTATCATTTGTTATTTTGGACGTTGGTAAAATAAAACAATGAAATGTTGTAAATTTAGCCTCTGATGAGCTCTATGGTGTTTGCTAATTTTCAGAATACATGCGTTTTACCATCCATAGTAATTGCTGTTTGCTAAAAAGTGTTCTAGTCCAGCTCAGTTCTAGTCTATTACGCCAGAGAAGATTCCTACAATTCAGAACTGCGACTACAAATCACTGCCCTCCGCTACATGTTTCTGTTCTTTGTAATATGAAATATTCTTTCTTCTATAAAATAACTTAAGTTAAAATGAAAACGCTGAATTTTGAAGTCGCTTTCATTATCAAGGGTTATATTTAACAGTGCAGATCAGTTTTTCACTTTATAAAAGTAGAAACTGTTATGTGTTTATATGCGTAATTGACCACATTTGTGCTTAACGCTTTGTTTCAGGGCGAGGTGTGCGACTTTATTATATTGGTGGAGAAGTGTTTGCCGAGTGCCTAAGTGATAGTGCCATTTTTGTTCAGAGCCCCAATTGTAACCAGAGATATGGTTGGCACCCTGCAACTGTATGTAAAATTCCACCAGGTAAGAAACATCCTCAATTAACTGTTTTTCATTTTGTTCTAATGTCTATTTTGAACATCTGTGGTTTAACCAAGTCAACTCCTTTCCGATGATAGTGTTTAATGTTGATAGATCACCTTGTTGATCCTGTCCCCTCTTAATTGATTGGAAATTGCTTGTTACACCTAAACTAATAATCTGAAAGTTGTGAAGAAGTAGAAGGGGCAAACAAATCTCAATAGACTTTCACTTTTTGGAATTTGTGGAGTTCTTAAAATGTTACTTTGTATTATGCGCTCTGCACTCTCGTCGTCCTTAGTATCCCTCACTCCCTCCCTGCAGTCCATTTTTGTCAGCAGGATGGCATAGTGTAGTTATTTATTTCTTTTGTTTTGCATAGATATTTACTTAACTTCGAACATTCTACCAATGCCTAGATTTAAGGGCTGTATCTCGTATAGTAGTAGTTCAAGTGCCTGCATTGTCAGGGCTAGCTTAATAAATTGGTCAGTTGCATCCCCACTGAACCAGTTAATTTTAATTGAATCATCCCGTAGATCTCTGTTGAACTCATTCTAGGGTGTCCGGGATAAGTTCAGTTTACATTACAGTAACTTGGCGGGTTGACCTCATACTCTTTAGGTTCTGACAGCATTTTGGCATTTAGGGATTCCTGAGTCTAAGACGCTGTGTGCATCACCTTTGAGTCTTCTATAGGGAGAGCGTTCCATGGCGTAGTGCACTAAACCACAAGAAAGTGACTGCAGTGCAGCACTTCACCTGCCATAACCTTTCTGAATCCTGCAATTGAGATTCAAATGATTTCTTGGACAGGACAAATTGTTGGCTTCATATTCCTTTTATTGCTTGTTAAATGCCCTGGCCTTGAAATAGCAGACTTTCAAACCTAGCGTCATCTACATTTTCACTTGGGCCCACCAGAGTCTTGAGCCTGTGATATAAGCCTGTACGCTTCTCAATTCAAAGCTGAAAGACTTCTTGAGGGAAGGTGGGTGTTCATTCAATTGCAGCGGTGTGGTCACTGTTGCTGCTGTTTAGGATGTTTACAGAGATGCACCATGCAAAATCATCCAAATTCCACAAATCACTTTTGATGCAGTGACCAAGCTGGGTCAGAGTCTGCTGTGGGACAAGCAGTTCTTTAGAACTTTTTCAAAATAACTTGTACCACATTCACTCCTTGTGCTATTGTACTAACTGCTCTAGTTATAATCCAAGCATGTGAATCTGTGCAGATACAGTTCTGTAGAAGAAAAACATACTTAACCTTTGACAGTCTTTCAGCATTGCTGTATTTCATATATTAACATAAACCATGCCCCCTGCTTTAGCTCGTGCTTTGAAAATTAGAGCAATGCAATCCTTGGAGGGAGTTGAGCTCATAACCTCATTTGCTGGTGTTAGTCTTAAAACGAGGGGACTGGCTTTGCATTTTCAATTGCTGGAGTTTAACATTTAGTACACAAGATTCACAGGTTAGCAATGTGAAATAATCCAAGCATTTGAATCAATGAAATGTACGCGAAAAGAACAGTAGCAAAAGGTCATTAACTTTAGTTTCAAATGTATCTGTTACTGCACGTCTAATTATCTGATCGGTAGGAATATAAAGTTCTAATAGATACTTCTAACCATTGATTCCTCACTTTTAGAAAATTTTCAGGCGCTAGACTGGATCAGGAGATTTTTTTTCCAGCAATGATCCCCACGTGCCTGTGGGTGGTGTCATATGGCTCTGCAGTGACTTTATACCTTCCCGGAAGTAATGGAGCGGAGCTGCATTTAAGCTCTAAGCCTACACAGTGATGTCTGTTCTTTTCTTTCCGCGCCTTTCAATGCATATTCGCAGCTCCTCAGGACTCCAAGTTTTGTTTCAATGACAGTGTACCAAGGAGTATGTTTCCCCCAAAAATAACAGTACTCAAACCATGCCACAACTGCAGGATACAGGTGTTGGTCACATACCCACACAATGTGTGCCTATGGTGCTTGCTTGGGTTCTTGAAACGGCTCAGTCATGCAAGAAGTGTTCCTTTATGCACCCGAAAGCAGTCTGGGAGCGGAAGGTAAAGCTTTACATTACTGTGCATTAGAAGCTGAGTTTGAAACCGAGGTTCCGCTCCAGGTTGAGGGCCATGATCTGTCCTGCACCATGTCCCGTTCCTGCGCGAAGTCCCAGTCAAAAGCACGCTATAAGCGCAAGAAAGCTAACCAGTACTAGTTTCCACTCCTAAAGGCTGGTCAGGAGTCGCTTAGGCGTCACCTGAAGTCTGTCATCTTCGGACTCCGACCTGGTCCCTCATTTGCTCCCATCATAGCTCAATTTTCCAGGTTGTCACTGACCCCACAGCAGGTAGCAGCCCTCAAGGATGCCATTTGACAAATGTTCTTGCTGACGCACCCTTGGGTCCACAGAGCTGCAGGGGCACCAGTTGGGCCTCCATTGGTGGGCCCTCCCCCAAAGCAGACCCATACCTGTACCGATTCTAGACTTGACTTTGTTTCCGGATCCAGTCACGATGTAGGTATCTGACCCTGAGCCAACACCTGCCTGCCTCAGGCCTATGTTGTGCTATGAATTTGCTAAGGTGCAGCCAGATCTTTAACACTGGCCTCTCCCTCGATGCCTGTAGTAGCACAAGATTTAGGCCCTCTATGACTTCAACTCTGCTGCAGTGCAGGTCATACACAATGTCCATCATATGATGTGGAGGTGGACAGTTCCCCCATCGCCGCCCATTACACTGAAGAAGGCCTGTACTCAGACTTGTAACATGCCAGTGGGCTTGATGCCTCGCCAGAGATAGTGTAAGACTCAAGACCTGGTCCACCAACAGAATTAAGTGCCTCTCTTGCTGTAGTGATGCGAACAGCATCAGAAGTGCTAGATTTGTAATTTCCTACTCTAGAAACCAAAGCCAGTTTGAGATTCTTTAAACCAGGTCCAACTTCATTTGAGCCACTGTTACTATTTAACAAAGCCCTTGTGCACACTGTTCTTACCACTTGTACTGCAGGCATTCACAAGTGAAGCCAATCCATATGTTTTTTTCTTTGAACTCCGCTCCTCTACTGACACATGGGGAGTTGAAATCTAGATTTGCTTTTGGAATGAAAATGTTTTCCTCAGCTAGCATGGCTTTATGATTTTTGAAGGAAAAAATAACAGGAGTGGACCCGTTAACCCAGGTGAGACCGGGTGAATAGTGTAGCAATACAGCAATGTCTCAACTGGGAATCATTTAACAATGGCAGTTAAATAAATAGTACACATCATAAGAACCGGGAGAAAAAAAGAGAGGGAGACCACAACGGGAAGGTCATGGACCAACTATTGTAGGTAGTTATAACAGCACTACATTACAATTAAATGTATGGTGACCATAACACACAAGTGGGCACTGGCGTGCTAGTGACAAGTGACGGCGCAGTGACACAAGGGTGAAAAATAACAGTGTGAACGGCGATAGAAGTAACAGAATGTGGTCAATAGTACAAAACAATTATATACAATAGGTGTTTGTACATTTGGGTAAAGTCAATTGACCACTACAGCGCCAAAGCACAGAACTTTGGCGCTGTAGTGGTCAATTGACTTTACCCAAATGTACAAACACCTATTGTATATAATTGTTTTGTACTATTGACCACATTCTGTTACTTTCTATCGCCGTTCACACTGTTATTTTTTCACCCTTGTGTCACTGCGCCGTCACTTGTCACTAGCACGCCCAGTGCCCACTTGTGTGTTATGGTCACCATACATTTAATTGTAATGTAGTGCTGTTATAACTACTTACAATAATAATTGGTCCACTTGAACCTTTCCGTTGTGGTCTCCCTCTCTTTTTTCTCCCGGTCCTTATGATGTGTACTACTTAATTAACTGCCTTATGATTTTTGAATGCATTGTGCATACTGGAGAGGTACACCCATGCCTTATGGGACATGGGCAGTTCTTGCCAGACATTCTGGAGGACCTTGGGAATTCACTGTCCCACATGATCCCAGATTAAGAGGATGCAGCAAAGTAGATTTCTGATTAATACTTTTAACTTTAGGTTCCTCACCTTTCCAATGTCCTTTGGTGCCAGACTAGATCTGTAGAATCCTTCCAGCAGTGCTCAAGCACACCGGTAGGTATGTCTCAGTAGTGACCCCCTGTTGGAAAGTGGATTATTAGTAGGGGCAAATGTATATCTGGCACTGGCAATAAGGCCACTAACACATGATAGGACTCAGCATAGGTCTTAGAAAATTATTCCCATGCTCAACCCTTGGTAGCTTGGCTGCGAGCAGGCAGGCTTAACTTCAAAGACAGGTATGTAAAGCATTTAAAAACACCAATTCAGTAAATAATTAAGACACAATGCACAATAAAAATCCAACACCAATTTATAAAAATAGGAAATATTTTTATCTTTAAAATGACACCAAAACGACAATAATCCAATGTAGGGAACCAGAGATATGAATTTTTAAAAATGTATCACTTTATAGCACTTAGAAACCTATAGCACCATATTGGGATATCTGGTCACGATAGACCGGCTCAAAGTCAAAGTTTCAGGCCGACCGCGATGGTATGTTGCAAAGTCATCCTGTGCCCTGGGCACCCCACAACTTTTTGCTGACTGGTACTGGTTGTAACTGACTGACTGACACTGGGCTTTGCCTAACCAGGGCCAGTGCTATGCTGAAAACACTTAGAATACAGTGAAAACACCTACATACACTAGGGTACACTATGGGTTGGGGTACCCCTGTGATTGGCATGGCCTACCCTATAAGACCCTAGTACATTATAGTCCAGGGGGATTGAAACTACCTATCAGTCCCTAGTATCTAGTAGGTCAAGGCAGTTTAGAGGCCAGCAGCCTTTTCTGCACTTGCATGTGTGCACTGCTGAAGCCTGAGGTCAGTTTAAAAGCAGCCCTGGGTTCCATGACTGCTTTTAAAAAGTAAATTGTGCCCAAACTCGACTTTGGTGTTTGAGGCACTTAAAAATGGATAAACTACAATGTTATGGCATATTAGGAACCCCCAGGGTCTCCCCTAAGTGTCCCAGGGGTGGGGGGTCAGGTATTTATAAGGTGGACCCTTATAACATGAGTTTTATATGCCCTGGGTTAAGTGAAATTTCACATTTCACTCCCCACATTGTGATAAAGTGCTGCCCAAATTCGACTTTGATGCTAGGAGCACTGTGGAGGGAGGATCTGCAATATTTCTACAGATTCAGAACCCCTACAATCTCCCCTAAGTGGTCCATGGGGTGGGGGTCCTGTAGATATAGGCGGAGTACTTGTAAAATATGTTTTTATAAGGCCTGGTGCTGGAAAAATGGCCCAAGTCATTTTTCCCATTGCAAATCCCATGCCACATCGGTTAACATGGCAAGAGGTTATTAACTAATAGCTCCTGATAGGGGAATGATAGAACTTCCATTTAAAGACTTCCCAGAATGGTAGTGATAAATCCAACAATATGATATTGTTGAATTTCTCCTAAAATGTACAGACAAGAAGTTATAAGACTTTCTTGTTTGCAGGTCCAGATTCAGCCTTCCAGTGGTCTGTCCTGATTGGTCAGAGTTAAGTGGATTAGCCAGGCTGCTTTGAAGAGGTGATAAGGAGCCCCTGGGGTTAACTAGCTCTGCTGGGAGGGCAGTGTGCTGCTGCACAGGAATGCCAGAGCAGGGGGAGGAGTCGTAAACCATGGTCTTCAAAGGAAAGGGGAAGGCCTCAGTGTCAGTTACCACTCTACTCTTTTGACCCCAAGCCAGAGCTAGGATTAAGGAAGGAATGAGCAGATGCAAGGAGGAGAGTCTATGGAAATTAGCCATCCTAGGGGTGTGTTTAGCCCACTCTTAACTCCCTGCTGGAAAATCAGCCATTATGAATTTGGAGGATTTGGTGCACTCTGGGACAAAATAATGCCACACTACAGGATGTGATCATAACCGTGGGGAGTTACCCTGCCCCCATTCGTCAGGAGTGACCTCCTGCGTGACCCAGAGAACTTGGAATAAGTATCTGAGCGGGGCAGAGTCTCTCAGATCTGCTGCTTGAAACTTAAGAAAGCAAGACGTGGTGCCATGCTGAGAAGTTTGATGTGCAATTTCTAAGGCCTGCCCTCTGAAGACTGCGCCATCTGGAACTACAGCCCTATGGACTACCTTGCTGTAAAAGAACTAACGAGTGGACTCCCTGCAAGTTACAGGTTAACAGAGCTCACCTGGAACATCACCACCAAGAATCCTCAACCTGGAAAACTACCAGTGGATTTGTAAGGATTTTGTCCAAGTGGATTGTGGGAACTGAAGTCCTCAACTTTCAAGGACCATCTTGGCGCTTCCAGACCCTTAGAGTGAGTTTGAGACACTTTGGGGAACTTCAGGAAGAAGTTCCAGGAGTTTGGAGAACTTTGGAGCAACTTTGGAAAAAAAGCTCCATAAGGGGACCGACTCAACCTGGTCAGCCAAGCCACCTGCCTTCAACCGCGAGTTGGCCAAGCCATCCAGGTTCGTCCCGCTGAAAGCTCCGTAGGTCCGACTTCCAGAGTTTGACCAGGAGTAGAAGAAATCAGAGGCCGGCGAGCCCTCACCGAATCTGGCCTGGTGAAGAGCATCGAGGGACCCCACGAGAACAAGCTCCAGAAAAGTTTCTAAGTCCGAAAGTAAAAACTGTGACCGGGACCTACCGCGAGGGGTAGCCGCTCAGGGCTCCATCGCAGTCGGCCTGAAACTTCGACTTTGAGCCGATCTATCATGACCAGATATACCAATATGGTGCTATAGGTTTCTAAGTGCTATAAAGTGATAAATCTTTAAAAATTCATATCTCCGGTTCCCTAGATTGGATTTTTGTCCTTTTGGTGTCATTTTAAAGATAAAAATATTTCCTATTTTTATAAATTGGTGTTGGAGTTTTATTGTGCATTGTGTCTTAATTATTTACTGAATTGGTGTTTTTAAATGCTTTACATACCTGTCTTTGAAGTTAAGCCTGCCTCCTCGCAGCCAAGCTACCAAGGGTTGAGCATGGGAATAATTTTCTAAGACCTATGCTGAGTCCTATCATGTGTTAGTGGTCTTATTGCCAGTGCCAGATATACATTTGCCCCTACTAATAATCCACTTTCCAACATTTGGTTCTCAGCAGGGTGGATGAGGACTTGTGTTCAAAAAAGTACACCTTTCAGTAAAGTGAATTAAGATTGTAAAAATCCTCCAAATTGCCTTAGAACAAAACTTTGAGTTTGATTTTTGGAATTTGGACTAAACTGTTTTTAATCCATTGTTTTGATTTTTCCAAATTGTTCTAAGTCTTTTGTGCCTAGTTGTTGTGACCCAATACTAGGGAACCATGGAGCTGGACCTGGCTAAACTGTCCCAGTTAGGAAAGGCTGATCTTAGGGTACAGTGTAGGCTTAGGGGGCTGCCTGCTTCCAAGAAGCTTAGGAAGGCAGGGTTGATTGAGTCCCTAAAGGCCTGGGCTGGGGTAGCTGAGGAGAGTCACGGGGGGATAGAGGGTGTCACCCCCCCTAACCTCATCCAAGAGGAGGGTGAGGATGATGCCTCTTCCATTTTCTCTAGTGTTAGCCAGATGGTGGGAGGGGGGGGAAGGGTCCCTTACTCAGGAACCACCACTGTCCCTTGCAGAGAGACAGCTTGAGGCTCAATTAGATTTGATAGCTTTGGAGCAGAGGAAACTGGAATTGGCTGAGAAGAGATGGGAGAGGGAGGAGGCGTTGAAAAGAAATGGTGGCAGTGAAAATGATGAAGATTTTGAAATGTCCAGGGGTGGTGCATTTGATCATAAACTTCCCAAGAGTATAGTGCCCAAGTACACTGAGGGAGATGACATTGATAAATGGCTAGCAGCTTTTGAGATGGCCCTCAGAATGAGTAGGGTCCACTCTAAGTATTGGGGTGCACCCTGTGGGAGTTGATTCCAGTAGCTGGGAGGGATAGGGCTTCTGACCCTGAAGGGAGAGGATGCAGAATCATACCCCAGATGAAGGCATGCTTAGTCAAGAGATTTGGTCTGACTCCAGAGCAGTACAGGGTGAAGTTTAGAGGCACCCAGAAATTGAGTTTGAAGTCTTGGGTATACTTTGTGGACGTTTCAGTGAAGGCACTGGAAGGCTGGATTGTTGGTAACAAAGTTGACACTTATGATGGATTGTAGAATTTGTTTTTGAAAGAACATATTTTGACTCATTGTGCAGAAGAGAAGTTACGCCAGTATCTAGTGGACTCTAAGCTGACAGACCCCAGAGAGCTGGGGGAAGCAGCTGATGAGTGGGTGAGAACCCGGGTTTCCATTCAGCACCAGGGGGGTGACCAGAAGAAAGGAGGACAGGTCCCTCCCCAGATGAAAGCCCAAGGGAAAGAAGGTCAAAAACAGTCTGAGTCCTCGAAAGACCCACAAAAACCTGAACAAGGAGGGGGGGGCCCGGAGCCAACCCAAATTCAAAGGGTGGGGGTATCATGGAAAGAATGGTAGGTTCTTTGATCCCTCAAAGGTGGGTTAGTGCTTTGACTGTAACCAGCCAGGGCACAAGCAGGGAGATGCTGTCTGCACCAAGAAGCTCCCCCTTAAGGGGCCATCCCCTGGGATTGCCAGTGTAAGTGTAGGGGTGGAGAGTGGTGCCCCAGGTGGTGGAAGCCACCTTAGTGTCCCTGGGTGGGGTGAATATTGCAACCCTTGCTGCCTTACCTCCAAACATGGACAAGTACAGGCAGAGGCCTAAAGTGAATGGGACTGAGGTTGAGGCTATCAGGGACACTTGGGCTAGTGTAACTATGGTCCTAAATGAGCTGGTGCCTCCAGAGAGGGTGGTACCTTGTGAGTTTCACCAGGTGACTTATGCAGACAGCACTACCAAACTCCATCCTATGGCTGTGGTGGATTTGGAATGGGGAGATGTGACAGGCCCTATGAAGGTAGCTGTGTCAAAGGTGCTCCCAGTCCAGTGTTTACTGGTCAATGATCTTGAAGCCTCTGTGTGGTCAGAGGTGGAGAGAGGACTCCATATGAAATATTGGAGCTCCCGGAGTGGGTATGTGCTGTGACTAGGTCACAGACTAGCCAGAAGGGAGGGGCTGGACACTAGGACCCTGGAACAAAGGGCCAAGCATCCAAGGACAATGGTACTGGGCCTGGTGAGCCAGCCCAGGGAACTCCAGAGGTGCAGGAAGAATCTAACCCTGATGGGGAAGATGTGGCCTCTGAGGGAGAGACTCCATCCCTGCCAGAGCTGTCAGATTTGGCAGAACTGACAGGAGCAGGTGGACCCTCCAGAGAGGAGTTCAGTAAGAGACAGCAAGACTGTCCCACCCTTGAGAGTTTGAGGCGGATTGCTTCTAAGCAAGAGGAGGGGGATGACAGTGGGTTTCACAAACTCTACTGGGAAGATGGACTGCTTTATACTGAGGCCAGAAACCTCAAGGAGGGGGCCCCCAGGAGGTTGGTGGTGCCCCAGAAGTACAGAGAGTTAATCCTGACTTTGGGTCATGATATCCACTTGGCAGGACATTTGGGACAGACAAAGACATGGAACCGGTTGGTGAACCATTTCTACTGGCCCCATATGTCTGAAAAGGTAAAGGAGTTCTCTTGTAGGGGATTTCCGTGTATAGTCATAAGCACTTGAATAGTCCCGCCCACGTGCTGGGACCCCGGAGCACTTCCTTAGATATATCTTCTTAAGTGGATACTTTTCGCCTTTCTTCAGGAAGGCCTGCAAAGACACTTAAGAGATAGAAAAGACAATAATGCAGCCTAACTAACTAGGCTACACTGGCCACGACTCCATCCTGAAGTGAAAAAAGATAGCCAGTAAACTTATATTTTACAATTTTTTATGGAGTTTAATACATAGAGAAAACTCCCCTTCACAAAACTCCTTTTTAGGTCTTGCCTGAGCCAGCGCATGCGCTGCTCTGGCGAGAGTTTTAGTAAGCGGGTTTTGGAAGTGCAAACAGCAGTGGCTTTTGCTGGCGACCAGCTTGCGTTCACGCGCGATCAAGCGCCATATGGCTTCCCTCGCCATCTGGCTTCCCTCGCGATTACTTTCACTTTCGCGGCCGCTGTAATCAGGCTCCTCTGCTTGCACTACCCCCTCCCTTTTCCCCCTCCCTCCTGGTCAGCTTCATTTGTGTCTTCTATTGCTGTGAATGCTCCTCTGCTCGCACTCCCCCCCACCCCCCCTTCTGCCCCTCCCTCTTAGTCAGTTTCATTTGCCTCTTGTATCCCTGTTATTATTAGCTTAAGAATTTACACACCACACGAATCGCCAGCAGTTAAACACGATGTGCGAAGTAAAGAACAGCAGGCCAATTATTAAAGGCAGAGCCCCCAAGTAACCAAGTAAGTTGCCAAACCAACGCTGCTTCTCTTTGAGCCCGGTGACTGTGGTGGTTAACTTGTAACTTGGTATGAGTGAATCGCAGCCAAAGCAATCAAGCCTCCAGTGCCGCCAAAAAGCTTCCTGCAAGACAACAGCCCCTGTGAAAGGCAGACAATTGTTCAGAATGCGGCAGGTTAATTATGAGCTGTCGCCGCCAGGCCGTAATGACTCCCTCTCCCCCAACCTGCCGTGCTTCTCGAGTCATGGAGGTGTGCAGCTTATTTTCCATATTACTTGTCCCTGTACTAAAAGACAAAAAAAGCCGCTAGTCTTTTTTTATGTTTATGATGCTTCCATTCATCCACTGCCATGCTCTCGGTTCCTGGAGCTTTTAGTGAGCTAGATTTACTCCACACAGAGTGCAGTAAATGTCACTATAAAAGGCTTCAGGAGGACAATCCACAAACAGAGCCCATTTGGCCCCAAGACGCCCAAAACAACATGTTCTCCCAGAGCACTTCTAGCTATTCCAAACTGAGGAAGTTGTTTTCTTGTTTTATTTAGTGCATTCAAAGGCTGGCCAGACTTGTAAATAACCCAGAAAGATAACAATGACTTGGGAGCAGAGGCTGATTTGCTGTCACCAACCTTTAACTCTGTGATCAGGGCAGCCTCGGAAGCCGGCCCTTATCTGCCTCTGGAGTTCGGGACATCCTGCCTACCCCCTATTTAGTCTGCAGCCTCTTGGCTCTGCTATCGGCCTGATAACAGGGTGGCTTATTGTCAGCCCCAAGTGCGCCAGGGACGCTTCCTGCAAATAGTTAAAGGGTCGGCAGGCCAATGCAATGGGCTATGTTTGTCTGTGCTTAAATGCATTCATTTAAAAATCTCAATAAGTACATGGTCTGTCAAACATCTTCCCTACTCGCTCACCCTTGCACATGCTTGTCACTGTGCAGAAGGCAGCATGGTGCATATCTATCTGTGCCTGGAGTGTAATTATCTACGGAGAGGGATGTATAGATGGAATGCAGCTCTCGTCTATATTTTGCAAATGAGGAACCCTTTATTATCATCAAATTGTAAGTAAGCACTAGCACTGAAATACTTCACTGATGCTTTGAAGTTTGCTCAGTGATGGGCTACAGCATCACATAACAAGCATTGGCATAGCCAATAGGTCTCGCCTTTGGGACATTATAAGTGTTTAAGCATGCAACAGTTAATGTTGTTGCACCAAGGATATTGTGCTGCATTACTAAATACTTATACAGTCCCAAAAGCGAGACCAATTGGCTATGCCAATGCTTGTTTCATGATGGAGATGAAAGGGCTGGACAGAGTAGACCCATAGGGTGCCATTATATGTCTCAAAATAGAAGCTGTGCCTTTAAGAATCTCCAGAGACCACCAGTATCCCATGATGCACAGCCAGTGGCAGTTACTTCAGTTCTTTTTGAAGGCGTAGAGAAGTGAATGCCTAGTTTGTTATGAATATGTCTGTCTGTTCCACCGGGGAGGAGGGAGGGTTGCTTATGACTTAACACGGAAATACCCCTACAAGAGAACTGGAGTTACTGGTAATAAACTATTCCTTCTCTTGTAGGGGATTTCCGTGTATAGTCATAAGCACTTGAATAGACCAGCAAGCCCATCCCTACAAGAAACACGTGGTGGAAGAGACAGAGAATTAACATGCCAGTTTAAGCAAACGGGTTCCGAAGGGAAGCCTGTCCGACTTGAGCATCTGCCTTGGCATCAGAGTCCAGGCTGTAGTGTTTTGTGAATGTATGGACTGACTTCCAGGTAGCAGCCTTACAAATCTCAGAAATGGGTATATTACTAAGCAAGGCCGCAGTAGCTGCTTTCCCTCTGGTAGAGTGAGCCCTAGGCTTACTAACGAGTTTTGTTGGCTTTCTGGTAACAGAGTAAAATACAGGAAACAATCCATCTGGAGATGGATTGCTTGGAGGTCGCTAGACCTGTATGGAGAGAGCCATAGTTTACAAATAACTTATCTGATCTCCTTAGATCTTTAGTTTTGTCCAAATAGAACTTCAAAACCCTTCTAACATCCAGGGAATGAAGCGATCTCTCCGCTGGAGAAGAAGGATGCTGGAAAAATGTAGGCAAGGAAATAGTTTGATTCACATGGAAGTCCGAAATCACCTTAGGAAGGAATTTCGGATGAGTCGTCATGACCACTTTAGATGTATGAAAAACTGTGTATGGTTCTTGACAGCAAAGTGCCTGGATTTCGCTTACCCTGCGGGTGGAAGTGATAGCCACAAGGAAAGCTGTCTTCCAAGACAGATGCTGAAGGGTAGCCTTATGAATGGGTTCAAATGGCTCTTGCATTATTCGAGAAAGAACCACATTAAGCTCCCAAGGAGGAGAAGGACTTCTAATGGGAGGAAAAACATTCTTCAAACCTTCCAAGAAATCTGTAATGACAGGAATTCTAAAAAAGGATGTTTGTGAAGGGCCTTTCCTGTAAGCAGTCAGCTGCCAGGTGAACCTTAATGGAAGAGAATTGAAGGCCAGATTGTGCTAGTTGAAGCAAGTATGGAAGGATGATATCTTCCTGGCAAGAAGTAGGGTCCTCATTCTTCGATGAACACCAGATACAGAATCTCTCCCATTTATACGCATAAGCGGAACGTGTGGATGGCCGCTTAGCTTCCTTAAGGATGTCCATGCAGTCCTGAGGTAAGTTCAAGTGTCCATACTGCACTAACTCAGGAGTCATGCTGCCAAATTCAAGGATGAGAGGTTGGGGTGCACCATCTGTCCTCCGAATGTCGTTAGTAGGTCTGATTTGCATGGCAGCCTGAGATGTGGAAGGATAGACCGGTGAAGGTCTGTGAACCACCACTGACGTGGCCACTCCGGGGCTATGAGAATCATCTTGGCCCGTGACTGTGAGAGCTTGATGGAACCTTACATAAGAAATGAGGCCCTTTGGTGGAGTATGTAAACAGGAAACATTTTTGAAGGGGCTACATATCCCAACATTTTGTCTTGGTCTGATTGTCAAATTCTTTTAATATACGTAAGTCTATTTCATTATTCTTAGTATATTCTGCAAAAAAAGTAGAAATGTCATTATCATTTTAGTATTGACCAAGAACATCTTCTTTCAGTGTTTCAAGTTTAAATCATGCTTATTAAGAAATAAAACAGGTGACACAAATGCTGTGCAAGACTCAGCCTGTAGCTTTTACCCCACTGTGACAACTGCCAGCCAATAAGTCCATGGTCCGTGTAGTCTGTCTAAACAAAAAGACCTGTATAACATCCAGGAACTCATGATATTTCCAAATTCAGTATCCCTGCAAAACATTGTTCTCCAGGAAGGGTTAAAATAGGAGAAGGGAGAGGGGGGTAAAATTGGACTTGGAAGGCAGGGAGGGGAATGTAGGAGTTGCAAGGGCAGAAACATCTTAACCAACTATACACCACAATCATCCTAATAAAAAGAAAATACTTCTCCTCACACCTACTTGCGCTCCCAAGCCACTCAGGAGGACCGATTGCATCCATAGGTAAACAGTCCCTCCATCGCTATCTCCTTATTGTCCCACATCAGTCTACTCTGCCAACCTTCACCGATTTAAAAAAAAAAAAAAAAAAAAAAAAAAAAAAAAAAGAAATTTAAAAAATGGGTGCTGCTCCCACCATTCATCATATCTCTCGGCTGCACTTGGGTAGCAAATCTACGTCATTGTCAACATTCAGCTCTTTCCTCACTTGAGTTCCTTCCTCCAATCCGGAGTGCCAGCACAAAGGTCAGCGAAGAGGCAAATCCACTGATCTGCACCCGCTGATCCAGCTTTAGAAGCGCGGTTTTCTTCAGCATCTGATAACGCAAGTCCGGATCAGAGAGGTCCTCAATGAATGTACCACCTCATCCCTTTCAAGGTGTTAACTTATATATTTTTGTACCAGATTCATCATTCCACAGCTGTTTGGCACAAACTGGCCCTAAATAATTAATCTCATCATCTCCACCACTGTGTTAGTAAGGGAACACCAGAACTCTGATATTGGTGGCTCCCCACACATTTTCCAGCCCATCAACCCTGTTTTCCAAAACCAGCAATGTAGGTCTAGACATATCCTGAAAGTCAGCATGATTCCTTGCCTCTACTTCCATCTGGTCGATCCTTCCTCCCCATCGCTTGCATCTTTGAATCCATTGCTGCTTTCCCAACTTGGAATAAGTATCTGAGAGGGGCAGAGTCTCTCAGATCTGCTGCTTGAAAACTTAAGAAAGCAAGACGTGGTGCCATGCTGAGAAGTTTGATGTGCAATTTCTAAGGCCTGCCATCTGGAACTACAGCCCTGTGGACTACCTTGCTGTAAAAGAACTAAAGAGTGGGCTCCCTGCAAGCTACAGGTTAACAGAGCTCACCTGGAACATCACCACCAAGAATCCTCAACCTGGAAAACTACCAGTGGATTTGTAAGGGTTTTGTCCAAGTGGATTGTGGGAACTGAAGTCCTCAACTTTCAAGGACCATCTTGGAGCTTCCAGACCCTTGGAGTGAGTTTGAGACACTTTGGGACCCTTTGGGGAACTTCAGGAAGAAGTTCCAGGAGTTTGGAGAACTTTGGAGCAACTTTGGAAAAAAAGCTCCATAAGGGGACCGACTCAACCTGGTCAGCCAAGCCGCCTGCCTTCAACCGCGAGTCGGCCAAGCCATCCAGGTTCGTCCAGCTGAAAGCTCCGTAGGTCCGACTTCCAGAGTGTGACCGGGAGTAGAAGAAATCGGAGACCGGCGAACCCTCACCGAATCTGGCCTGGTGAAGAGCATCGAGGGACCCCATGAGAAAAAGCTCCAGAAAAGTTTCTAAGTCCGAAGGTAAAAACTGTGACCGGGACCTACCGCGAGGGGTAGCCGCTCAGGGCTTCATCGCGGTCGGCCTGAAACTTTGTCTTTGAGCCGGTCTATCACGACCAGATATCCCAATATGGTGCTATACGTTTCTAAGTGCTATAAAGTGATAAATCTTTAAAAATTCATCTCTCCGGTTCCCTAGATTGGATTTTTGTCGTTTTGGTGTCATTTTAAAGATAAAAATATTTCCTATTTTTATAAATTGGTGTTGGATTTTTATTGTGCATTGTGTCTTAATTTTTTACTGAATTGGTGTTTTTAAATGCTTTACATACCTGTCTTTGAAGCTAAGCCTGCCTTCTCGCAGCCAAGCTACCAAGGGTTGAGCATGTGAATAATTTTCTAAGACCTCTGCTGAGTCCTATCATTTGTTAGTGGCCTTATTGCCAGTGGCAGATATACATTTGCCCCTACTAATAATCCACTTTCCAACACCCCCATATAGAGGTGGCAACTGGGTGTCAACCCTCCGGCCAGATACCCTTCCACAAAGTCCATCTATATTGGATGCTTTGAAATAATTGTCACTTGGTGTGGTGCTTGAAAGACTGACTCCTAATTGTTTTCCTTAATTTGGTCTTTCGTTAGTCTAGCAGCGCCTTGTTGAGGACACAGTGAAAGGTTATGTTCGAGGCATGTGAGCTGTAGATCACATGCTTTGCGTACTCCTGCCATCTAGTGTTTGGTCTGGATGTTTGCAAGTTGTTTTTCTTCGAAGAAGTCTTTCCAGTCACGCGGTAAGGTGACTCCTCCTTTCGGTGATAGTGCACATGGGCATTGACTCCATTGTTTGATTGTTTTTTCCGCCATCGGGTTCAGACGTGTATTGCTGCACTCTGCTTCGAAACCGTTTGTTCGAATTCCCCTCGATGCGCAATCCACTCTACCCGCGTCTGTATTGTTTCTAACGCGTATCCCACTTCTCCGCGCATCGTAACCGTCGAGGAAAACCTCTATTTCGATCAAAGATCCTCGGGAAGGCCATCTGGCCTAACCGCGTCGGTCCACTTCAAAGTTGATGGACTCCATTCAAATTCTGCCCTCATTGCCACGCCAAGTATCCGCTCACCGAGTCGAACAAAGTGTGCAACTTGTGCTCGTCTCTGGAGCACAGCGAACAGGACTGCGGCGCGTGCAGATCGTTCCAGTTGAAGAAAACGCTCCGTGATCGTCGGGCTCGATGTCGCGTAATGCAGAGTCAAAACGTCGAATTCACACCGGACATCTTCGGCGAAGAATCCGAGCAAGAATTTGACGCATAAGGGGCCGAGGAAGAACAAGAATAACTTGTCTCCATTCCAGAATCGGACTCCGAGATAGAAGACTTGCCACAAGTTCAATGCCCCGTGAGTACTGAACGCCCCTTGACCCAAACTCCAACTCAGCCGAAACAAAAGGCTTCGGTCCCACCCCTGCCTTTGGGCCACGGTCGGCACCGAGAAGATGCTTCTGACGCCCGCTCTCCGGCTCGGCACGAAACATGTCACTAAGCCTTCCGGCTCAGGATCGAGTCGGCCAAAGACTGGCACCGAACTGAAACCTTCAGGCTCAAAGCCGAAAACCACTTCGGAGCCGAAATCATTGACACCAAAAATGAAATCTCCTTCGGCACCGAAACCTGATGCGCCAAAAAGTAATTCTAACCCAGGACCCAAAATCCTCTGCGCCGGAACCTAAAACTATTCCTCCGAAGCTGCAGGATCCGATTTTCGATGCCCCAACGCCCCAATCGGACCCAAAACAAAAGGATCTTTATATAAATCCACATACAGGGCACGTTCTTACTAAATAACCTCAGAAACCCAAACCCTAGTCAGAGGACACCCTTTACCATATTCCTTTGAAGAGGAAGAATGTAGGTACTAACCCCTCCCCTCCTAATCCTCCACCAATGTCTCCACCTTTGCACCATTTACTGATTACACCAACTAACTCTCCACCACCACCTGATGATGATGATGGAGATGGGGGGGACAATATTTTACCAATAGACCCCTGGAAGAATTAGAACACGTATTCACCTACAGACAACGACCCACATCTTTAACCTGCATAGCCTTCCCCTCCTGACGACAATGGAGGATATCTAGAATTACTAGCTAGAGCTGCAGAATATCATGGGGTACAGTTACACAAGGAATCAGCAGAGGAAGTCTTCCTATTTGAAACTCTTAGTAGCACACAAGGGCTAGCCACACTCTTCCTATGCTGAAGACATGCCGATATCTTTAAAGATCCAGTGCGTGCTCGCATTCTCACCCCCAGAATTGATAAAAAATACAAGCCTGCTCCCTCAGATCCAGTCTTTATTAAAGGACAGTTACTACTAGACCCATTGGTGGTCTCTAATGCCCGTAAACGGGCCAATTCACAGAGTACAGGAGATGCTCCCCCTCCAGACTAAGAGTCAAAACTATTGGATGCCTCCGGTAAACGAGTAGCTGCCCAAGCAGCAAACCATTGGCGCATTGCCAACACCCAGGCCCAGCTAGCCAGATATGATGGGGCACACTGGGACGAGATGGAGCAATTGCTACAACACCTCCCAGATGAGCGCAAAGCAAAAGCCCATGATTTAGTCCAGGAAGGGAAACTCCTATCCAATTCCTCAATTAGATGCGCTTTAGTTTCTGCAGACACCGCAGCTAGAGAGATCAACACTAGTGTGTTATTAAGAAGACATGCATCGTTAAGGATTAATGGTTTCAAACCCGAAGTACAGCAGTCTATTTTAAATGTTCCTTTTGACAAGGAACGTCTCTTCGGGCCCAAAGTAAATGTCATTAGAAAAAATGAAAAAAGACACAAAAGTAGCCAAGTCTATGGGAGCTCTGCAGTCTCCCTCTAATCGGGGCTCCTTTCGTCGCTCCTTCTACCGTAGAGGGTCGAAAACCATGTCCTAAGACAATACAGCCTCCTCCTACAAAGGCAACAATCAATCTTCCTCTACAAGAGGATTTTTAAGACGAGGATACAGAGGCAACAACAACAAAGGTCGAGAGAGGAGTTCTACACCACGTAATTCCCCCTCCCCCAACAAGCAGTGACTTGCCTACACTCCCCCCCCCCCCGATCATTTAACACCTGTCGGGGGACATCTTCTACAATTCCTCCCCATTTGGCAATCTATCACCACAGACAAATGGGTGTTAGAAATTATCCAACATAGTTATTGCCTGGAGCTTACCAACAGTCCTCCAAACATTCCACTGCGTTCTCCCAAAATGTCACCAGAACATTTACTTCACCAAGAGGTCCAATCTCTCCTGTCCAAAGGAGCCATAGAACCTGTGCCGTTACATCAGCAAAGAACAGGTGTGTACTCCCTGTACTTTCACATCCCCAAAAAGGACGGCTCCTTGAGACCTATTCTAGACCTCAGACAACTAAACCTCTACATAATTTCAGAGCATTTCCACACGGTGACACTTCAAAAAGTGCTCCCTCTTCTACAGCAGGGCGATTTTATGTCTACTCTAGACTTAAAACACGCATATTTCCATATTCCAATTCATCCCGCTCATCGCAAATACCTCAGATTCATGGTATCAGGTCATCATTACCAATTCAAAGTACTACCATTTGGAGTCACCACTGCTCTCAAGGTATTTACCAAATGCCTGGCAGTGGTCGCAGCCAATCTGAGAAGACAACACATCCATGTCTTCCCTTACCTGGATGACTGGCTCATCAAAGCCAGCACTTACCAAATGTGTCTCCAACACACTCAAACCACTATTCACTTACTTAACCAACTAGGGTTTACAGTAAATGTGTTGAAGTCTCATCTACAGCCTTTCAACACACAAACTTATCTGGGAGCCACGATAGACACTCAGAAAGTTCTTGCCCCTCCCAATACAGCCAGGATTCACAGTATTCAGTCCCTTCTCACTCAATTTCAGCCCAAACAATCATTACCAGCAAAAGTATTCATGCAACTGCTAGGGATGATGGCGGCTTGCATTATAATTGTTCCCCACGCTAGACTTCACATGGGCCCCCTTCAAGAATGCTTAGCAAGTTGGTGGAACCAGTCGCAGGGTCAGTTGACCGATCTAGTGCTGGTAGATTGCCGCACCCATCGCTCTCTGCAGTGGTGGAACCCACAAAATTTATCCAAAGGGCGGCCCTTTCTCGACCCTGTTCCACAGACGGTGCTAACAGCAGACACATCGCTCACTGGTTGGGGCGCTCACCTACAAAGTCACACAATCCAAGTGTTATGGAGTCTAAAATACAAGAGCCTCCATATAAATCACCTAGAGCTACTAGCAGTGTTTCTAGCACTCAAAGCCTTTCAAACTCACCTAATAGGCAAAACTGTCCTAGTCCGCACAGACAACATGACAGCTATGTACTATATACAAAAACAGGGGTGGTCACTCTCTCTCCAACTGTCACGCCTAGCACAAGCCATTTGGAAATGGGCCATACATCACAAAATGTATCTACTAGCAGAACATCTTCCAGGAGTGAACAATCAAATTGCAGACCTTCTCAGCAGACAGACAGCAAATTCACGAGTGGGAACTTCATCCCCAGATTCTTCTTCCCTACTTTCAGGAATGGGGATTTCATCACATAGACCTGTTCGCCACAGCTCAAAACGCAAAATGCCCAAGCTTCGCCTTCAGGTTCCCATACCCGCTCTCCAAAGGCAATGCCCTATGGATGAACTTGTCAGGGATATTTGCCTACGCTTTTCCACCTCTCCCACTCATTCCGCTGGTAGTTCGGAAGCTCAGACAATCATCCCTCAAACTCATTCTCATAGCTCCCACAGGGGCACGTCAACCTAGGTTCACCACCCTGCTAGAGCTTTCAGTAGTTCTACACCAAAAGCTGCATCTCAACTCCAGTCTCCTCACTCAGACCCATGGAGGAATCAGGCATCCAAATCCCAAGTAACTCAACGTAGCGATATGGCTCCTGAAGTCATAGAGTTTTGTTAATTACAATTCCCACCAGACTGTATGAATATCCTAAAGGAGGCTAGGAAACCTACTACTAGGGCATGTTATGCAGCAAAGTGGGAACAATTTGTTATATACTATAACAATAACAATCCCTTTGATGCTTCAGTGCAAAACATCATCTGTTCTCTTTTACACTTACAGCAATCTGGATTAGTTTACACATCCATTCGATTGCATTTAGCGGCAGTAGCTGCATACTTACAAAACAGACAACACTTGTCTTTATTCAGAGTACCAGTGATTAAAGCCTTCATGGAAGAACTAAAAAGAGTAATACCACCAAGAATTGCACCTGCACCATTATGGAACTTGAACATCGTCCTTACCAGGCTAATGGGTCCACCTTTTGAACCAATGCAAAAGTGTCAACTACAATTTTTCTCATGGATGGTTCGTTTCTTATTGCAATCACTTCCTTAAGGAGAGTTGGTGAACTCCAGGCACTAACTATACAAGAGCGTTTCTTTCAACTTCACAAAGACAAAGTGGTTCTTCGAACCAATCTCAAATTTCTTCCTAAAGTGGTTTCTGCTTTCCATATCAATCAATCAATCAGTTGAGTTACCTGTGTTCTTTCCTCAACCTGATTCTGTAGCAGAACGAGCCCTACACACACTAGATGTTAGAAGAGCTCTACTATATTAAGTGGAAAGAACAAAATATTTTTGTAAGACAAAACGGCTCTTTGTTGCTTTTTCGTCACCACACAAAGGCAATCCCATTTCTAAATCGGGCATTGCAAGATGGATCGTGAAATGTATCCAAACATGTTATGTGAAAGCGAAAAGAACCTTGACAATACCCCCCTAGAGCGCATTCCACCCGCACAATAGGGGCTACTATGGCCTTTTTAGGGAATATTCCCCTAGCTGACATCTGTAAGGCAGCAACATGGTCTACACCGCACTCATTCACCAAACACTATTGTGTAGATGTGGTAGCGAGGCAACAAGCTAATGTAGGCCAGGCAGTACTTAAAACACTTTTTCAAAAAACTGCAACAGCTACAGGTTAACCACCACCTTGGGAGTGTACTGCTGTATAGTCTATGCAAAGCATGTGATCTACAGCTCACATGCCTCGAACGGATAATGTTACTTACCCAGTAAGCATGTGTTCTTGGCATGTAGAGCTGTAGATTCATATGCGCCCACCACCCTCCCCTGGTACCTATACCTGTTGCAGTGTTCTTACTTTACATACATATGCATGGACATCTCTATTCTATCTTTACTAACGCCATTCTCACCCTCTGCTGGAAAACAATCTAACAATGGAGTCGATGCCCATGTGCACTATCACCGAAAGGAGGAGTCCCCTTACCTTGTGACTGGAAAGACTTCTTTGAAGAAAAAAACAACTTGCAAACATCCGGACCCAACACTAGATGGCAGGAGTATGCAAAGCATGTGAATCTACAGCTCTACATGTCAAGAACAGATGTTTACTGGGTAAGTAACATTATCCTTTTACATCGATAGCCCAATGAGACATTGCGTGGATGATGAACTCTTGGTGAGTATTTCTGGTGTAAAGAAGGGAAAGCAGGGCAGAAGAGGACCCTATTAATGTGGATAGTCCTCTGCACCAAAATCCGTTATGCACCGGCTAAGAAGCTGTCCCCTGAAGGCCTGTGGGCCCTTCCCTCCAATTCCAAGGCCGTTACAATGGTTTTGGTACGATGAGTACCTATTTGAGATATTTGCCAGGCAATGATGTGGGTGTTGCTGAACAAATTCATGACACACTATTGCGTTGACAGCAGGTCCAGTGGAAACGTCACTTCGCTCTCTCAGTCCTGGAGGACATTTTTGGTCCTTAGACCTGGCACATTTAGGGAGATACTGCAGTGGTATTTAGTCGAAAGGTGAGGAATCTGCAGTTGAAAGTAACCATCAGCAGAAACAGTTACATGTCTTCAGTAACACCATTTCTGTTTGATACTTAATCTACCAACAGAATACTCACTGCTCTCCCAACTCTCTGTTCTGTGGAATAGCCTCTTTACCATCTAAAACAGGAGGCCAACATGGTAGTTGAGCTTTGAGTGAGCTCCTGATGCCCGTTTTGTATCCTGCCCGACTGTGTGCTCCTAGCGTCCCAGATGGACCCCCTGCTGTTTGGTATGTGGGGAGGGCCCCCTTTTCTGATCCTCCTGCGGACGTCCGACCAGCACCAAAGGGTTTCTCCTTCAGCTGCATAGTCTCCGCCTTCGCAAATGGCAGCTGCAGTGGCATACGTGGCGGGCCCAGGCCATAGCGTAGAGGCCGCTTGCCAGTAGCAACCCGTGCTCCCTTCGCAACCTGGAGAAGTCCATGCAGCTTGCCTTCCTCAGCGTACCTCCCGGGCACCTCTTCGGTTCCCCTATCGTAAGACTGCGCCTGATTCCTCGATTGTGGTGCTTTGGGGGCTGTTCCTGTGATACCCCGGGACTTAAACACCGACATCTGTGGGGGCTCTAAGGGGTGTTCAACAGAGTGTGAAAAACACTTCCACTCTGCCTGGCCTGCACCGAGGAGTGCCCCTGCTGTTCTCCGCCTGGGTCATCACCTCCTGGTGTAGAGCCAGGCCGTTGGCTGACGACTGCTCCCTGCTGCCCTCGGGCAAGCAGGTTGGAGCCGCTGAACCACCCGGCGTGGCCCATTTGTGAGCCCCCCCTCTTCCTCTACACCGCCCCTACATTATAGTGGTGTTCTGCTGCAGGACTTCGGACTCGTGGGAGTGGACTACTAATGCTTCCCTGGGGCAAGTGGCCCTTCTCCCAGACACTCGACCTCTACCCCTTCTTTCCTAGCTTACACCCGAAGATGGGTGGTTCTCACGTTGACATCAAGATCTTTGCTAACGTCTTGGCGACTAGGTTGAGTCGGACGCTGTATCACCTTAAACAGTCCTGACCAATGTGGCTTTAGGCCACATAGAAGCAGTCGATACTGTATCCGTAGGGTACAAATGGCATTCTGTTGCATCGCCTGAATCGTGACCTAGCCGTCCTAATTGAATTCCAAAAGGCGTTCAACTCGGTTTCTTGGTCCTTTCTTGATGCTGTGCTCCACCAAGCTGGCTTCGGCCTACTCTTCCGGAAAATGGTGGGCCTTCTATACAACGCACCCAGGTCCGGGTCAATGGAGTTCTGTCCTCACCCTTCCCAATCCATCAAGGTACGCGTGAGGTGTGCCCTTTATCCCCATTGCTATTGGCTGTGGCCATAGACCCCCTTGCACGCCTGATACTGTGCGATGTGCAGATTTGGAGCTGGCAGTCGGAGGGCTGCATTGAGGATCGTATTGCCCTTTATGCGGATGACTTGCTGCTCTTCCTCAGCGACCTACAGGCCTCAGGCCTCTGGTGACTTGAACTTCTCCGCCTCTGAGATGGCTTCTGGTCTGCGGGTCAACACCCGTAAATCCATCCTGGTGGTGGTAGCCAGAGAAACTGCAGCACTTCACTTGTGCCCTGACTTCCCCGTTCGGCGGAACTCCTTTATATATCTGGGAATTCACATTTCACACCTTCCGGAATTAGTTTGGTCCTTTAACTTCCAATCTCTTGCCACAACCCTGGACAGAGACTTGCGTAGGTGGAGTCGCCTGCCCTTCAACACAATGGGACCCATCGCAGTCTTCAAAATGTTGTGCCTCCCCCAGTACTTACATATCTTAAAGAACGTTTCATATCTGATTCCTTGGAGATGGTTTTGTTCGCTGACATCGAAACTGATGGCTTTTGTTTGGGCGCGAGGGTGACATTGTGTAGCCTTCCCCTTGTGTAGTATTGCTTATGCTTAATTAGAATGCTTGCCTGCTAATGTTCTGTGCCTCGTGTCTGGAGTGTGCGTCCTCTGAGGTTCGATCGGGTAATGCCAGTTGCGGATCGAACCTCCGAGAGTGCGCTGCTCTTTGCCGTGGCTGAAGATCCTGTTCAATAAAACTTCTTACCAATTTGAAGTTTGTTCTTCGTCCTTGTCTAACATCCATCTACCACATATTGGCGACGACTGGGGAACTCCTTCAGCCACAGGTCCTGTCACGTCCACGGAACACCACGCATCCTGACTGGCATCTTTGGATTTTCTGCCGGATGTAACTTCACCTCGCCTGGGTCCACGAAACAGTGACGGACAACATTGGAAGCCGGTAGGATCGTTTTCAAATTAATTTCGCCGGTCTTCCACATTTAAGCTAGGGCAAGCGTTAACGCACGTGCAGGCATCTCACACTGCGTTGAGGATTTAAAGGAGACACGCGCAGATTCTACGCGCGCGTCGGTACAAAGGAATCGTGGTTCTACGTGCTCACGCTGCGTGAGGACGTCGGCGGCCATCTTGGCTTGGGAATTACGATCGAGCTGTCAAAATACTCGATCAGCTGTTCGCGCATCACGGTGATGCGCACACCTTTAAAACTGTGTTTTCTCTTCTATTGATACGGAGATACACACAACAGCAAAGGGGAGAGTGAACATTCAATGTTTTTGGTTACAATGTGCTTTTAACCATTTCAAGTGGTGTCATCATTGCAGGGCATTCTATTGTCTTGTCCATTTCCACGCTCTGGCACACTGTTGGTTTCCAGCGTATTCGGTGATACGCACACCACTGCATTTTACTTAAAACCCCTTTTACTTCACGGCATTTTACTCCAAACCCTTTTACAGAAATAAGAGCCATTCATTAATTGTTTATCAAAATATTGCGTACATTTTGAAGTTATGGCAACAGCGTCGATTCATCAAATCACTCAACCGCCTCCTTTTTTAGGAAAACCGGGCAAGCCAAGTATACTTTGGCAAGAATGGTTTGAGCTATTTGAAAATCATTTGGTGGCTATTGATGCTACTGAATACTCCTCTGCTCGTAAATTCGCTCTTCTTTTTGGTAGTTTGGGTCAAGCAGCCCAACGTATTTTCAAAAGTTTACCGCCTGTTCCTCCTCCTCCTACTGGTCAGTCCGGCGACGGAAATTGGAATGTTTATTTAGAAGCGATCGAAAGACTAAAAAAAACAGTTTTCTGAACCTCCTAATATTATGTTAGAAAGACATAAGTTTTACAAGCGCAAGCAAGGAGAGGAAGAAAAAGTGGAGGAATGCATATCGGCTCTAAGGGTATTAGCCACTACTTGTGGATTCGGTCCTTTAGGGGATGATATTATCAGAGACCAGTTTGTTTTCAATTGCAATTCACAGAAAATAAAAGACAGGATTTTAAGCTGCAAAAATCCTTCTCTCACGGAAGTGATAGACTTGGCTTCAAGTATTGAAAGGTCAGTCTTTTCTACAAAGGTCATGCAAACCATTGTTTCTACCAAAGTTAATTTAATTTCGGAACAAGAAGAAGAACAAGAGGAGGGTTTACTTGCCGTTGGTGTGAAGGATAGGCAAACTAAATTTGTACAAAACAAAATACAACCGTTCTGCTATAGATGTGGATCGAAATTCCACATTGGCAATTTCCGAGGTTGCCCGGCATTAGGTAAACGCTGTTCCAGTTGTAAAAAGATGGGACATTTTCAAAAATTCTGCAGAAGTCAGAGGAAACCCGTTCAAATTGGAAATGTAGAGGTTCAGATGAACAATTGTGCTGAGTCTTTGGATAACTTACTTTTGACTGTGGATTACAAAGATAATCCTTTGGAGATTAAAGGTCCTTTTTGCGACGCTGTAATCGATGGTGTGGAAACAAAGGTCATGGCCGATTCAGGATCTCCAATTAAAATTCTCCGTGACACTTATTTTTTGAAAACTGGGGTAAAAACATTACTCTGTCCAATTCGGATGTGAACCCGAAGGCCTTCGGAGAAAAAGATATAGACATGTTGGGGTTTTTTATGTCTAATTTGGAAATTTTAGGTCGTAAAATTATAACTAAAGTGTATGTAGCTATTAAGGGAAAGAACATTGTAGGTTGGAAAGACCTTGCTAGATTGGGGCTGTATCTAGTTCCAGGTGATGATAACCCTGTAAGAGCTAAGGAACCCTATGTATGTAGTGTGGACGGTCCGGGGCTAGATATAAATAGTTTATCTGATTTTAAATCTGTATTCAAAGATCAAATCGGTTGTGTGAAAGGATTTGAACATAAAATCAGGTTATTACCCAACGCACATCCCGTAGTACACAAGGTCAGACCAGTCCCCTTGAGTGCCAGGGAAGAGTTAAAGTCTATGTTAGAAGGGTTATGTTCACAAGGTGTAATCCAACCCACAGAATCTTCACAGTGGGTGGCTCCCATCGTAGTTGCACGCAAAAAGACAGGCGAGATTAGGCTTTGTGCGGATTTGAGGGGTCTAAATAGAAACATCATAATCGATTGTCACCCTCTTCCCAAAATACAGGAACTTCTCGCTAATTTGGGGGAGCTAAGTGGTTTTCACTGATTGACCTAAAATCAGCATATTATCAGATTCCATTAGCCATGGAGTCACAGGAATTGACCACTTTCGTCACACCTTTCGGTGCATATAAGTTTCTAAGACTCCCCTTCGGTTTAGCATCCGCAGCTAGCGTTTTTCAGCGTCTAATGGACCTAGTCTTTAAAGACATGAAAGGAGTGCAAGCTTATTTAGACAACATATTAATTTTTTCTAAGGATGCTAACGAACATTTTATTCTATTAAGAAAAGTTTTGACAGCTCTTGATGAACATGGCATGACAGTAAGGGTTGATAAGTGTAAGTTTGGGGTGAATGAACTGGAGTACCTGGGTCACACGGTTTCCGGGGAAGGTATTAAGCCAAAATTTTCTGTTATCAGGGCTCTTAAAGAGGCAAAACCCCCCTGCGATAAGGATACATTGCGCTCTTTCCTGGGTCTTGCTGAGTATTACGCAAGATTCGTCAGTAATTATGCACAAATTGTTGAGCCCCTTCGGGTATTACTCAAGAAAGGTCAAAAATTTGTTTGGTCCCAAGAACTGAATGTTGTGTTTGTTAAAGTGAAAGAGCTGATTATTTCGGCTCAAGCATTACATGCGTTTCAAGATCATTGCCCTTCCATTATCACAGTGGACGCTAGCATGAAGGGGGGTTGGGGGCTATCTTTAGTCAAAGAGTAAATGGCAAAGAGTTAACTGTGGCATTTGCATCCAGATCACTCAAGCATTTTGAGAAGAACTACAGCACTATAGAGCGCGAAGCTTTGGCTTGTGTCTGGGCGGTCCAGAAATTTAAAATGTACATCTGGGGTCGTAAATTTGAAATTATCACAGACCACAAGCCACTCACTTTTGTTTTCAGCAAGGTTTCCAGTAACACTAGGTCTGCAAGGTTGACCCGTTTAATTTCAAAGTTACAAGAATATAATTTTGACATTAAACACATTCAGGGAGGCAAAAACTTTCGTGCTGACTGCTTGTCAAGGATGTTGATGGAAAAGGATGATGAAGAGAATGTTGATGAAGATGAAGTAGAATGCGTTGCTGTGTTGGACGCAGTTGAAAACTGTAGTACAGTTATTTCAGAGTCGGAATGGAAGGTTGCCTGTTCTAATGACACGATTCTGTCGAAAGTTTTGGAGTATGCTTCCAGTAAATGGCCTGAAACTAGAAATTTAACGGGTGAATTGAGAAATCTTTCTTTAGTTGCGGATGAACTTTCGGTTAAAGATGGTTTGGTACTTCGGGGAGATAAATTTGTACCCCCAAATAGTTTGAGAGGGACTATAATCAAGATTGCTCATGAGGGACATTTAGGGGTATCTAAAACTTGCATGAAAATTAAGCAACATTACTGGTGGCCGGCTTTGGACAACCAGGTAAGAAGTATGGTGGATGGTTGTGAGGATTGTTTACTGTCGGACAAGCATTGGAAAGTTCAAAAATTGTCTTTACACCCAACTGAGTTTCCTGAGAAGCCATGGAAAAAAGTTGGTTTGGATTTTTCAGGACCTTACAATGTTCTAGAGGAGGAATCAAGGTATTTAATTTTAGCTGTGGATTACCATTCTAAATGGATGTATTATAAGTTTGTAGACTCTCCCAATACGGATAATACTATCTGTTTTTTGAAGAAAGTGTTTTCTATTGGAAGGGTCTCCTAGGTCGTTGGTAACGGACAATGGAACTCACTTTGTGTCTGACAAGATGTGTACATTTTTGAAAAGCCAAGACATCAAACATTTAAAAGTGGCTTTGTATTCCCCAACTTCTAATGGTCTGGTGGAAAGGGGTAATAAGGTCCTCAAAGAAGGAATCCAAACAGCTATAGCCGCTGGTCGTGATGTTGGGGCATTTTTAGAGGAAAAAGTGTGGAGTTATAACACTTCACCTCACTGCACCACAGGTGTCACTCCCTTTGAACTTCTTCGAGGTAGAAAAGTCAACAATACTTTGTTACCATCGTGGTTGGACAGTAGAAAAGTTTCCAATGTTTCTGATTGTAAGAATGTAGCAAACGTCGTGAGAGAGAAACAATGGAAGATGAAAAGAAAATTTGATAGAGGTAGTGCCTCTGGTGATTTGGAAATTGCAGTGGGTGATTGGGTTTTGTTTAAAAAACCATTTAAAGTGAGAAAAGGAGAATCTGTTTTTTCAAATCCTGTTTTGGTCTGTAAAGTTAGTAAAGGTGCGGCATTTTTACAGGACAAAGGGTGGTGGAACAAGAGACAGTTGGTGAGAGTGTCTAAAGAACAAGCGGATTTGATTAAGAAATGTAAAAGGCCTCTTGTGGAACATGAGCTTGATTGGTCACATTGGTTGCATGACCGGGAGCAAGAAAGATGCTCAGGTGTGAATGCTAGATTATCACATGAAGTGCTAGTTAATAACACTATGGAGAACAATTTGAACGAACCGCCTCGAACATCTAGAGTAAGAAAACTTCCTTCCAGGTTTAAGGATTTCATTACATACTGATTTATGGTGTTTGATATTCCTTCTTGGAGTTCAGGGATGTTGTTTATTAATAATTGGTGCTTGGAACTTTATCTATGTATTTTTTTTGTTGTTGTTGTTTTTCATGTTAGGGGGAAGGTGATGTAGTATTGCTTATGCTTAATTAGAATGCTTGCCTGCTAATGTTCTGTGCCTCGTGTCTGGAGTGTGCGTCCTCTGAGGTTCGATCGGGTAATGCCAGTTGCGGATCGAACCTCCGAGAGTGCGCTGCTCTTTGCCGTGGCTGAAGATCCTGTTCAATAAAACTTCTTACCAATTTGAAGTTTGTTCTTCGTCCTTGTCTAACATCCATCTACCACACCTTGGCATGGCAATATCAATTTGACGGTGGCCTTGTTATGACAGACAATTATGGTTACTACCTTGCCTCCCATCTGGTCCCCATTAATGAATGGTTTGCGGGAGGGTGGGATAGCCCTGCCTACCATCTAGAGCTACTCCTGCTGGGGCTTAAGGGGCTTCTCGGCCTCTTTTATGGAGACCAGCTGCCTCTGGCGGTGCCCTCCTGCACCCAGGTGGCTGTATACTGCTGGAGGGCAGCTTTACGTTTAATTAGATGGGAACACTGTCTGACAGATATGACCCCTCTCTGGCGAGGCACTTGGCATCGGCAGGTGTCGGGTGGTTTCGCCCACTGGGATCGAATAGAGATCAAGTATCTCGGGCATGTTCGCCGGGGTGGCGCGCTAATGTCCTTTCAGAAAATGCGAGACTAATATGCTTTATCCCACACACAATTCTTTTGTTTCCTCCAATTGCGTCATGCCCTGTGGACTTATCTCCTCGTGGCTGCAGAGATCCCTGAATATAGTCAGCTGGAGGCTAAACCTATTTGTGGGTCGCTTAGGTAAGGGGCCATATCTGCAATCTAATCTATCACTCACTGATGATCAGCACACCAGATTGATTCGCTTCCCTCTGACAGAAATGGGAGAGTTGGGTGGGTGAACTAGACGATGATTGGAGGGAAGCATGCTTAGCTCCCCAAGAACTGGCGATCTCACGGTTAATGATCCAAATTAACTATCTCCACGCCACTTACATATCCCCTTACCTGCACCGACTGATGGACCACACGGTCGTGTGTATACGATGTTGTTGCCCTGATGCAGACTTCTACCATGTGGCCTGGGACTGCCCAGCCTTTCGGCCCTTTGGGGACGAGGTGGGCCATGAGATTTCAGTGGTACTCGGCCACCCCATTGTTTTGAGTCCCCAGGTGGCCTTGTTGGGCCTTTTTAGAGGACCTGGGAGGGCCACTTGCTGAAAGGATTTTTATAGGAATGGCCTGTTTAGTGGCAAAAAGGGATATTGCCAGTTACTGTAAACAGCCTACGCCCCCTTTTCTGCTGGCTTGGAGTAGGGGAGTCGACTGGCGTACTCCCAATGAGAAGCCAATTTCTGAAACACATGGGTGCCCCCTAAAAACAAGATAAAATATGGGGAAAGTTGTGGACTTCTCATGGGTTACCTGCTTAATGTAGTTATGGACTACTCAATTTCGAGACTGTACTCCGGAACTATTATTGTACTGGACCAATATTTGTATCACGTTGAATGATGCTTGCCTTGCTAAACATAATAAAAGTTTTATTTTAAAAAAAAGACTGGTCGAAGTTGGAAATAAGCTCATTGTCAGTTTTTTCTATGCTTCACTTCCAAGGGCGCAGAAGGTGAAAGGCACATGAAACTGACATCACTTTGTAGGGGTGGCTCTTGTATATGGCTCCACTCTGTCACTTCCGGTATGGTGTGAAGTCACCACTGAGCTATATGAAGCAGGTAAGCAGGAGCATTGCTCAGAGTTCTCTGGGTCCAGTCTAACTCTTGGGAATATTCTAAAGGTGAGGAACCTGTGGTTAGGTAGAATATACACCAGAGGAGCATTACTGAAGGCAAGTAACTTGCTCATTGCATACAGGGATGGACATAACCGACTGCATAGGCTGTGCTGTTGGCGCCAGTGTAGTGCTTAGAAGTCACATCTGGATACAGTCAACCGGGTTTTCAGGGGATATCCAAGCTTCCCTTGAGGATGTGTGTAGGAAGCTGGCTCTGTATATACTATACCAAAGTAAGGTATAGTGTGCACAGTCCAGTGGATCCCCAAAGGCTTACAGAGGTAAAAGTAGATAATACCTTACTCTATTTGTGGTAGTTTGGGCAAGCAGTTAGGCTTTATCAGAGGGTAGTGTTAAGCATTTATTGTACACATTTAGACAAGAAATGTCATACACTCAAAGACTGAACTCAGACCAATTGTTTGTATCAAAAATATTTTTGTTGTATTTTATTTTTAGAACCAAGCCAGACTTGGTGCATGTATGTACAAATAGTACTTTTCTGATAATACAGTTGAATGTAGTTTAATGTAGCTACAGGTAGGTCCAATGTTCAGAAACAGTTAAAGTTACTTTTCAGTTACTATGCAATTACTCTGTGATTACTTTTTAGTTACTTTGCAGATTACCTTTTCTACTCAGTGTGATAGGCCTAGATATCACACTGGGACATTTCCTGTATAAAAAGTAAGTCGGTCAGTTTTGGTCAAAACGGTTTTCATACAATTTCCAACTCCACACTTAAAACTTTTTTCACAGAAAAGCAGTCAATGCAATCCCTATGGGAGGAAATGAAGTTATCGGTTTAAAGATAAGTACTTGGTTGTGGGAGCTGGGTTTCTGGGGTTAGAAAAAGGGTTCCCCCAGGGTCAAGAATGCACTCAAAGAGCACCCTAAGCTGCACTAGGGCGGCCGTGTTCAGAGTGCTGAGGCCTAATGTTATCCAATGGGGGATATGGGGTCGTCCGGTTGGTGGCTGATCACGGGCACACCACTTGGATATGGGAGCAAAGCTCCTAGGGGTTAGCTCAGGGCCAAGGGGGATCCGATTTGGCACACAAGGTGCACCCACAGCGGCACAGGGGCGGCCAGGTGCAGGGTGCTTATTTGGCGTTGGGTGTCCTGTTGTTTTCAGTGGGAGTTGCCGGTTTTGGCTGCAGGCTCGGTAAGGAACTCTTCTGGAAGGAACCAACAGCTGGGCAGGTAAATTGGAGGGCTCGGGGACGTAGGTGCTCCTCAGGTCCTCTTTTCCAGGGCGCAGGGTGCCTGGATGCATTTTGAGGTTGGACTTTCCCTTACCAGGTCACTCGCTGTTGGAGGGGTCTCCGTGCAGACTCTGCAGGCAACGGGGAGTCCTGGAGGGGTCAACCCACGGTGGACTCGGACTTTGGAGCGCTGGGGGACCTCGCTGGGAACGGTGGGCCACTCGGGCTGTAGGCGATGGGCGCAGTGGTGGTTTCAGGCGTCGGGTTTCTTTGTCCTCAGCAGGTTCGGAGTCTTGCTTTGGAGATTCTTTTGAACAGAGCTGCTGTTCACAGGAGATCCGGTCTTAGTAGAAGGCAGTCAGTCCTACCAGGGTTTCTGGAGGTCGCTGGCTGCAGGACAAGGCAACTTTTGGCGCAGGATCTCTAGAAACTGCAGACAGGCCGGAAGGGCTGGGGACAAGTCCGTTCTTCTCTGCAGTCTCCTCTGCTAGGCGTCTTCTTTCGTCCTTCTTCGTAGGTTGCGGGAATCTGCCTTCTTGGTTCAGGGCTGCCCCCTAAATGTGTTTAGGGGGCGTTTTAGGGGTCTTGAGGTAAGTAGCCAATGGGCTACTGACCTTAGGGTGACTACACCCTCTGTGTGCTTACAATCCCTAATCCTTAATGGAGAGTGCCTGCCATTTGCAAGATGGCGGGCACTGAAGAGTGGGCTTCACCTCGCCTCCCCCATCTGAGCGGTGGGGTTGGCAGAGGTGAGCACACCTTCTCGGCTGTGCCCATATTTCCCGCCTGTCCTTCCCCCGAAAAGGAGGGGAGACAGGAAGGGGGCCTGCTCCTGATTGCAGGAGAGGCCGGGTGTTGCGTTACAAAGGCAGCAAGGCCTTTGAAGCACCCCTGCCACAGATGGTTCTTCCTGGCCTGGGGGAGGTGTGACCACCTCCGCCCAGGAAGGGCTTTGCTTCTGGGCTCAAGGAGCAAGGGCTCCCACCTCTGGGGTCCAGAAACATGTCTCGTGGTGGCAGGCTGGTGTGTACCAGTCAGGGAACCCACCATAGGCCGGTCGTTTTTCAGGGGGCATCTCTCAGATGCCCTCTGAGTGCATTTTTCATTAAATCCCACACTGGCATCAGTGTGGGTTTAATGTGCTGAGAAGTTTGATACCAACCTTCCCAGTTTTCAGTAAAGCCATTATGGTGCTGTGGAGTACGTAATGACAAACTCCCAGCACCATATACTATTAATGGCATTACTGCACTTTCAATGTCTAAGAATTGGTCTAGACACTGAGGGTACAGGGCTCATGCACCTGTACCCTCACCACTGGTATAGTGCACCCAGCTAGAGGGGTGGCTGACCTATGCCAGGGCAGTGGGTTGTAGGCATGGCACACAGTGATGTGTGCCATGTCAACTCTTCACTTTGTTCTGCACCAAAACACGCAGCCTGCAATGGCAGTGTGTGTGTATGTGTGTGTAAAGGTACAGGGCCTTTAAGGGTGGCACAATAACTGCTGCAGCCCTTAGAGGCCTTTCCTGGCCACAGTGCTCTTGGTACCCATTGTACCTTTTACAAGGGACTGACATGTGGCCCAGAGAGGTGCCAATTGGGGGTACAAGGTACAGTTTTGGGAAAGAACTCGGGCCCTGGGAACCTGATTGGCAGGGACCCAGGGCACATCAAGTCAAAGTGCATCAGTAGTCTGGCAAAAAGTGAGGGGGTTACTGCAACAGAAACCCAGCTTCCTACAGCGATCGTCTGGCTCGACGACGAGAGATGCAGCGCCAAAGCATCCAGCACACTCCGGATATCTTCGGTGAAGAATCCGACCAAGTCTGCAGATGTGCCTCCGGGACAGGGTGCTTACCTAAGACCCCTTGCCCTCTAAATCCTCTTCTATAACTCATAAGGCTACGGCACCACCTCTGCCTTCTGGCCAAGGTCGGCACCGAGACCATGTTTCCAACGCCCCGCCTCTCGGCTCGGTGCTGAAACAAACCGTCAAGACTTCTGGCACAGGATCGAGTCGGCCGAAATTACCTTCGGATCCGAAATCAGCAGGCTCCAAGGACCAATCTGGTTCGGAGCCAAAACTCTTCGAAACACAAACACGCTTCGGAGCCAAAACATTCTAAAGACAAGTCGATTTTGACGCCGAAATCAAACGACAATGTTCTCGAGCCTCAAGAACCAATTTTAGACGTTCTTAAGGCCAAATTGGATCCCAAACAAAAGAAAATTTATATTAATCCTGATACTCGACATATTTTGGCTAAAAATCCAGCAAAACACAAGTTTCCTGAAGGGGACACTTCTGATAAGATTCTCTTAAAGAAGGAGGAGGACATGGCTACTAGCCCTGTTTATCCTGCCCCAGAACCCTCTCCACCTCCACCACCTTCTTCACAATTAATATTAGAAGATCCATTACACAACACCTCGGGGATCTCCACACACAGATCCAGATGTGGATCGGGGTGATGATGATACTCATTTGCCTGCAGACCCATGGAATGATTACACCATTGACCCTCCAGTAGACAATGAGCAAGACCTTTATCCTGCAAAACCATCACCAGCAGATGATATTTTGGCTTATCAACAGCTCATTGCAGAGCAGAAGAGTATCATGGGGTACCATTACATAGAGAAACATTAGAAGAGGACTTTCTATTTGAAACACTCGAGTCCACACATAGGTACAGTCAAACACTCCCTATGCTTAAAGGCATGGTGAGACATGCAGGACATATCTTTAGAGACCCTGTCATAGCACGTATTGTAACTCCAAGGGTAGATAAAAAATATAAACCCTCACCATCAGATCCTTTGTTTATTAAGGGACAATTACCTCTTGACTCCCTAGTAGTGTCCAACGCTCGCCAAAGAGCTAACTCGCAAACCTCTGGGCATGCACCTCCCCCAGATAAAGAATCCAAACTTATAGATGCCTCTGGAAAATGAGCAGCTGTTCAAGCCGCTAACCACTGGCGCATCGCAAACACACAGGCCCTACTAGCTAGGTACGACAGGGCACACAGGAATGAGATGGAGCAACTGCTCCAATATCTCCCAGATGAATACAAAACTAAGGCACAGCAGTTAGTTGAAGAGGGGAAAATCATCTATAACTCCTCAATACGATGTGCTTTAGAGGCAGCTGACACCGCAGTTAGGGAGTTCAATGCCAGCATTCTCCTTAGAAGGCATGCATGGCTTAGGATCTCTGGGTTTAAGCCTGAGGCTCAACAGTCCTTGTTGAACACTCCCTTTGATAAAGAACACCTGTTTGGTCCTGTAGTCGACCAATCCTTAGAAAAAATTAAAAATGACATTGAAGTAGCAAAATCCATGGGAGCGCTCTAGTCCCCATCCAATAGAGGCTCCTTTCGCCGCTCATTTTACAGAGCAGGGTCCAAAACAACATCCTCAGACCCAAATGTTTCCTCTTACAAAGGTAACAACCAATCCTTTTCCTCTAGAGGTTTCTACAGAGGAGGATATAGAGGATACCATTCCAAAGGCAGGGGGTAAAGGCGCCACACCACGTAACACCCCTTTCGCAAATAAACAGTGACTTGCCCACACTTCCCCCCCGATCACTCAACACCTGTCAGGGGAAGACTTCAACAGTTTCTCCCCATTTGGCAATCTATAACAACTGACAAATGGGTACTAGACCTTATCCAACATGGTTATTGCCTGGAGCTCACCTCCAATCCACCAAACATTCCACCTTGCGTTCACAAACTGTTGTCAGACCATTTGCAGTTACTAAAACAAGAGGTACAATCTCTCTTACAAAGGGAGTCATAAAACCAGTTCCGTTTCAGTACCAAGGTTCAGGGGTTTCCTCTCTTTATTTTTTAATTCCCAAAAAGGACGGTTCCTTAAGACCAATTTTGGATCTCAGAGAGTTAAACCAGTACATACTGTCAGAACATTTCCATATGGTAACGCTTCAACAGGTTCTTCCTCTCCTACAGCAAGGTGATTTTGTTTGCCCACACTGGACTTAAGACACATATTTTCACATTCCCATTCATCCAGCTCATCGCAAATATCTCAGATTTGTGATAGCAGGCAAACACTATCAGTTCAAAGTACTTCCATTGGGAGTAACTACTGCTCCCAGGGTATTTACAAAATGCCTAGTAGTAGTAGCAGCTCATCTCAGAAGACAACAAATTCATGTCTTCCCCTATCTAGAGGACTGGCTCATCAAAGCCAGTACACACCAAAAGTGTTTACAAAACACTCAGACCATGCTACACCTACGCAACCAATTGGGTTTCACGGTCAACATTTCAAAAGTCTCACAGTCTTCACAGATACAATCTTATCTAGGAGCCACTCTCAGCACTCACACTGCTTTAGCCTTCCTCAATTCAGCCAGAGTTTCCAATATCCAAATTGTATTGCTGCAGTTCCAAACCAACCAAACCTTACCAGCCAGGACTTTCATGCAGCTTTTAGGAATGATGGCGTCATGCATTGCAATAGTACCTCATGCAAGACTACCCATGTGTGCGTTACAAGAATGCTTAGAACGTCAGTGGAATCAGTCACAGGGTCAATTAACAGATCTATTGTTGGTGGACAGCTGCACCCATCGTTCTCTGCAGTGGCGAAACCCACAAAATGTATCAAAAGTGTGGCCTTTCATTGACCCTGTTCCACAAGTCGTGCTAACAGCAGACACATCTCTCACGGGTTGGGGTGCACATCTCCATCATTACACAATTCAAGGTCTATCGGACGACAAGCACAAACGTCTACACACCAACTATCTAGAGCTTCTAACGGTGTTTCTAGCACTGAAAGCTTTTCACTCATCTCACAGGCAAAGTTGTCCTAGTCCGCACAGACAACATGACAGCAATATACTATGTACAAAAATAAGGCGGGACACACTCTCCAACTGTCACGCCTGTCACAGACAATTTGGAAATGGGCAATCCATCACAAGATTCACCTTCTGGCAAATACACGAGTGGCAACTTCATCCCCAAGTTCTCCTTCCATACTTTCTACAATGGGGATACCCACAAATAGATCTGTTCGCCACAGTAGACAACGCACAATGCCCAAACTTCACCTCCAGGTTCCCACACCCTCTTTCTAAAGGCAATGCCCTAAGGATGAATTGGTCAGGGGTATTTGCCTACGCTTTTCCGCCTCTCCCACTCCTTCCGTTTCTGGTTCAGAAACTCAGGCAAACAGCACTCAGACTGATTTTGGTAGCTCCCACATGGGCCCGTCAACCATGGTACACCACCCTGTTAGAGCTCTCAGTATTTCCACATCAAAAGTTACATCTTACCTCCAGTCTCCTCACTCAGAACCATGGAGAAATCAAGCATCCAAATCCCAAGGAGCTCAACTTAGTGATTTGGCTCCTGAAGTCATAGAGTTTGGGTATTTAAATTTTCCAACAGACTGTATGACTATTCTGAAAGAAGCTAGAAAACCTACTACCAGAGCTTGCTATGCAGCTAAATGGAAACGATTAGTTGTTTACTGCAATAACAAAAATATTCTACCTCTAGATGTTTCTGTTTAGAACATTGTCTGTTACCTTCTAAACCTTCAGCAATGTGGGCTAGCTTACACATCTATTAAATTGCACCTTGAAGCAGTAGCTGCATATTTGCAAAACACAAAACATTGGGCTTTGTTCCTGTCATCAAAGCATTTATGGAGGGCTTAAAAAGAGTTACACGACCAAGAATTCCACCAGCACCAGTGTGAAATCTTAATGTTGTACATACAAGACTTATGGGTCCGCCCTTTTGAGCCGCTACACAAGTGTCCTTTACAGTTTCTCTCTTGGAAGGTTGCATTCCTCATTGCAATCACTTCATTAAGGAGAGTTGGTGAGCTACAGGCATTAACTTTAGAAGAACCCTTCTTTCAGCTCCATAAAGATAGGGTAGTTCTTCGCACCAATTCCAAATTCCTTCCCAAAATGGTTTCTGCTTTCCATAATAACCAATCAGTTGAGTTACCTGTGTTCTTTCCTCAACTTGATTCGGTAGCAGAACGAGCTCTTCACACATTTGACGTCAAAAGAGCTTCATTGTATTATATTGAAATAACAAAAGATTTTCGTAAAACAAAGCAACTGTTTGTTTCATTTACACCACCTCACAAGGCAATCCTATTTCTAAATCTGGCATTTCAAGATGGATTGTTAAGTGCATTCAAACTTGCTACGCAAAAGCTACAAGAACTTTATATATAGCCACTAGAGCGCATTCCACTCGCAAAATAGGGGCATCTATGGCCTTTTTAGGTAACATTCCTATAGCTGACATTTGTAAAGCAGCAACATGGTCTACACCACACACATTTACCAACCTCTATTGTGTGGATGTACTAGCACGTCAACAAGCCAATGTAGGGCAGGCAGTGCTAAAAACACTTTTTCAGACAACTGCAACATCTACTGGTTCGCCACCGCTTTGGGAGAATACTGCTATATAATCTAGGCAAAGCATGTGTATCTACAGCACACATGCCTCGAACGGATTATGTTACTTACCCAGTAAGCATCTGTTCTTAGCATGTAGAGCTGTAGATTCACATGCCCCTACCCCCAACCCCCTCCCCGGGCACCTGTAGTTGTTGCAGTTCTCATTATTTACATTATCTACGCATGGACATCTCTTTACTACACTCACTTACTCCATTCTCACCCTCTTGCGGGAAAACAATCTAACAATGGAGTCGATGCCCATGCGCACTATCACCGAAAGGAGGAGTCACCTTACCTTGTGACTGGAAAGACTTCTTCGATGAAAAAAACAACTTGCAAACATCTGGACCCAACACTAGATAGCAGGAGTATGCAAAGCATGTGAATCTACAGCTCTAAATGCCAAGAACAGATGCTTACTGGGTAACTAACACAATCCTTTTCTTCCGCCATCCTGGCACTGCGGTCTTTGCTCACTGCATGCTTATTGGGCCGATATTCCCATACTGTGTGGAATATGGTTGTAGAAGTGCTGAATTTGGTCCTTGATATGGCCTGGGCCATACGTTCCCAAGCTATTGCTGACGGGCGAGACTCAGCAAACTTCACATTCTGATGCGGGTTGGATACTAATAACTTACTAGGCAGAGCCATTGCTTCTTCGGTGGCGCTTTGACTCGTTGAGGAATACTGGCTTTTTGGGTGATGTGCAAGCCTCCCTCGTGGACATGCCCTTCGATGGGACCCACGTCTTCAGATACAAGGCGGATTCAGGCTTAAGGAGTTTCAAGGACACTAGGGCCATTGCTAGGTCATTGGGGCTTTCTGTGGCCCCATGACGGCTGCATGGGTAGGGTAGATACACTTACACTATACAAGTACCATGTCTACTTTTGGAAAATCTAGTCCGACTGGTGATAGGGTACAGTGCCCTTGTGTTCCAGTAACTCAGGACCCTGTGTAAGGCCAGAAAACTAAAGACGTGTAGCAGCCCTAATAGTTCTTCTCTCTTAGAGATACTCCTTCAAGGTGACCTCCAGAATCCTGGGAGGCAGGTAGAAGGAGGGGAGACCTTGGTGAGGGGGGTGATCTTACAGAACAAGGGCAAGAAGTACTTAGTACTACTGGCTCTGTCGCTGGACATGGTCATGGGGAGTCAGAAGAGACCCCCATGGACACCCCTGTGCCTGTGGAGGAAGGTACAGAAGGGGGTCACAGCTGTAGACCTACTTTTTCTCCCCCTGGGTTGGTAACAAGGGGTTTAAAAGGAGGAAAAGATCCTCCTCACTCTCCTCAGCATCTAGAGCTGCATCCACTCACTGACACAGAGGAGGTAGCTTTAGATAGAGAGCACAACATGATCAAATGTTAGAAGGCAAACCTCAAAGTGATGAGTGAGCAGTTGGCTCTTGAAAGGGAAGCCTGAGAGGTGGTGAGGAAAAGGAACAATTTGGGGTTAGATCCCCATGGTGGCAGCACTATGGACTCCAGGGAGGAAAACTTAGGCTCTAGGAATCTTAGCAGGATAATTCCTCTTTACAAAACTGGGGATGACCTCCACAAGTGGGTTACTGCTCTGGAGAGGGCCTGTAAAGCCCAAAAGGTCCCCCAGAGGCAGTGGGCAGCTATCCTGTGGCTCTCCGTTGCAGACAAAGGCAGAGACAAACTTTTGGCAGTTAGAGAAGAGAATGCAGACAACTATCAGGTCTTGAAAGGGGCACTCATTGAGGGTCAGGGCTTACTACTGAGGAGTATAGGATTAAGTTCAGGGTAACTCAGAAAGCCTCCTCCTACAGCATGCTACTGGGTTTTGTGGAGACATGCATGCGTCATAGCAGGTAGGTTTGCCCTTTGGCGGAGCCAGTCTCTTCGGTGTGAATCCAGATTAGGTGCTAAAGCACTTGAGGACAGCAGAGCTAGAGCCCTCTCCCTGGGATTCATTTCCCCAGCTCGCCAGTCACACCAACAGTACCAGAAATTCCAGAGGTGCTCAAGGGGCATTACCTTCTGACAGAGGCAGCCCCCAATGTCTGTCCATCCTCTTTGTGGCTCTAGGGGTATAGATGGTGACGGAGGCTTGGGCCATTGAAAAACGCAGCAGTCCTCATCCTCTTCCTCAGTTTCAGCAGCCACATCATTAATATTCTTTAGTTAGTCAATCTCGCCCCCTGCCCCCGCACCTCCCCAAGTAATATGGGAACAGTGCCCATCCCTTTTTGTCCACATCCCACCAGTTTTGCCTCATACATTGGCTGAGCATCCCATTATCCTAGCCAGAGCAGTTAGGACGCTGCTTGCCAGCGATGCTATGGAATTGGTGCTTGAGTTAGAGAATGGCAGAAAATACTGCTCCCTATACTTCTTGGTCCCAAGACCGATGTGGGTAGGTGGGGTGGAGGGCAGATGTTCCTCATGAGGGACATGTTCATAATGCTGATGTTAGCTCAGGTCCTGCCAACCATCAAGCCTGGAGACTGGAAGGTGTCCTTGGTCATGTAATATGTGTATTTTCATGTAACGATTCTGCAGTCTCACGGGCGTTTTCTGTGGTTTGACATGGAGTCAGAACATTTTAGTTCACATTCCTGCAAGTATATATGCACTATTTGTATAACACAAACCTAGCCAAAAGGTGGCAGAGCTCTGTAGAGGATCTAAGACAAGCACAAAGTCAACAAATTATTGGAGAGGTAGGTTGTTACTTGATTGTTGCTTCATTGTGATGTAGTAGCCTTTAAAGAGGTTTCTTCTGTACCTCCGTATACCTTGACTGTTCACAAAAGTTAGGTCAGTGATTGCTCGAGTCGATGCTCTGCATTTTCCATCCTTATTTTACTAGAGGATATCTAGCTTGCCATGGGAGAATAGTGAAATTGCCTGTGAAGCTGAATATATCAGTTGTGGAGAACCATCTTTACGAGTAAGTAAAACTTCTTCATACTTGTTTCTCTCTTCTTGTAGGTCAGTCCTGCAAGGGCTATTATTTAAGGCTCCAGTCTTCTTTATTGTCGACATGTGAAGAAATGTTTCAAACTAGATGGGTTTCTCAGGGTTTTGCTAGTGTAAATCGTATGTAGGGTGTTGGAGTGGGCAGTGTACCAGACGGGATATACTACTTTGCTCATGCACTGCTTTATTTCCATCACTACAGGCTGTAATCTGAAGATCTTCAATAACCAAGAGTTTGCAGCTCTTCTGGCTCAATCTGTTAATCAGGGGTTTGAAGCTGTGTACCAGTTAACCAGAATGTGCACCATACGAATGAGCTTTGTGAAGGGATGGGGTGCTGAATACAGGTATGGACAGATATATTTTGTGCAGTGTACTTGAACATAAATTTAAACCCTTGACTGTGTGTTTTAGAAGTTAGCTAGTGATGTGTTTTTAACACAGATTGTATTACACATGCCTTTCTTTTGAGTCAATTACTTGACGGGTAGGTTCCATCTATTTTTAGAATTTCTGTTATTAAAACCTTCATGGGAATCTTTAAATGAATCATTCCTCCATTTGACTCCCTTTTTCCAGTACGCTACATGCACTCACTTGGAGAGCACAAGAATAGAGCCACCATCGCTTTTTCGGTAAACGTTCCTTTGATGGATATATGTAAGTGGATCAGATGTGTATAAACACATTCACTACTCACGTTAGTCTGTTCTATTAGCCACAGAATTTTATGTGGAGTTTGCTTATTTACTGTTGAAATACAAACCTACTGCAGTTGGAAAACCTTTAGCACGCAGTAACATCTTTTTCACCCGCTCCTCCCCCAAAAAACTCCTTCCCTCTGACTGGAAAGTTTACACAGTTATCTTGAAGTGACAATTTAACTTCACTTTTTTCCAATGTGACACTTATAGAAAACGTAAATTTTGACTGGGAATGTGATAATTCTGCACGTCTGCTTTGAAACCGGAAAGTCATTAACGTGCACTACAACATTACAAGCTGCACGTTATACATGTAACAATTATTTTCCTTTCTGTTCTTTGCAGCTCTTCAGTTTTTGAGTGCTGCATCAGTAAAGATTATTGCAATATAAAAACATTAACTATTTTTTCCAGTCTTCCAACCAAGACCGCATACTTTGGCAGTGGAAGCTATAAAGACTAGATGGGACTCAAACCTCATATTGTTGTTTTTTTCTTTTTGGCAGCATCCGTGCTGCAAACATTCCCAGCCACTTGTGCGAGGAGGAGATCAAGATTTTTAATGAATGTGAACTGCTACCTTACACATTATGATTATGTTGCAGAAGGGGTACCTTCAGGAGGACCATAGATCTCTATATCTTCATGTATCATGAATTATCATGAGAAGAACTTAATGGTTCCTGATAATTCAAGCACAGTACCACTTGAATGTACTGCTATGCTGAACACAATCTGCAACAATGGTATTTGCAGTCTCCCTCAGAAGAGATAGGCTGTCTTTTTGTTCTTACATGGTAAAGGGGAGCTCTCCTGTGGAACATGAACAAATAACCAAAACGCTTGTAAAATCTCTGCGCTACTTGGGATTCACAGTGAACATGAGGTTATCTTGCATTTGATAAAGCATGAAACAAAGTTATTGGATCAAAGAATGTGTGAGCCTATCCTAGAGAAGACCATGTTGCAATTTCAGATGTTATTTCAAAATGTATTTCACAACATGTTGGTTACAGGGAGTGTCCTGATAACTGTACATATAAAAGGCCCAGTATTAAAATGAATTGAAAGCTGCATAGCAACAGGTCTTTGTGGTATACAGGCCGGCTTCATTAGAGTCTCTACACATACAAACTTGGAGTCACTACCCTTCATGTATTTATTTTTTTAAACCCAGTACTTCTTCAGACCAATAGGTAGCTGGGTTCTTTGCAGCATGAAATATATAGAGCATGTGTTGAGGTGCGAAAGTTTTATTGCAGGTAATTAATACGCTTACCAATAAGTGCAACAAACCTGCGCTGTTGCTTCAAGAAGTAGCACCCTTTGTTGTAACATTAATACACACGTGTAGAAGCTCTTTTCATTCACTCCCACCACCTTTGTAAGACATGTTTGTAGGTTGTGGCTCGTTTTTGAAGTCTACTATAAGGTGGTCTTTCCTCTGTGCTGTTTCAGCTCTTAAGCCGAATTGTAGAAACAAAGAAAGAAAACCAAACATTGTTTGCCCAGCAAATTATATAGGCATTGGTTATTCACAAGTTTCTTTTCCCGCTTTTTCTCCCCAACTTTTATTTTATTTTTTGTAGGCGGCAAACTGTAACGAGCACTCCTTGCTGGATTGAACTTCATCTAAATGGACCTCTGCAATGGTTGGATAAGGTGTTAACACAGATGGGATCTCCGTCAGTACGCTGTTCAAGCATGTCCTAAAGAAGTCTTGGTCAACATTAGCAGGAGACTGTCCAGTTAATCCAAGCAACAGATTCAATTTAACAACTCATCTGTCATAGTTTTTGTGTGGTCCCAATGAACTGTTTGGTATCAAAAAAGAAAAAAGGAAAAAACAGCACTTGCAGTCCCAACAAATAAAGCACCTTGTCAGAACCTGGCTCCTATATTCGTACAAATCTAGGTGAAACTGTAGTGTATAAAGTACCTCCAGAAATGGGGACAATTGTAAAGACTTTTAATGGTGTTTTACTGGGCATATAAGTGTCCTCAAGGTTTATCAATAACATGAATAGTTACTCTGTACATGTGCAAGTAATGTATTGTGTTCTACAATAACTTTGTATTGTGCTGTAAAGCATTTTCAGTTTCCACAAATGTTTGCCTCATGGTTTAGGTAAGCCCCTTGTAAAATATTTAACATAGAACAACAGTCCTTCCTTAGGTTTGTTTCTTATTTCCTTGCTTCATAAACTGTCCCAGTAAGGCATAGTAGCCTTTTGTAAGATAATCCTTATGGAAACGGTCCTTCCTTCTTTGTCACCCTTCCATCCGTAGCAGATTTTAACACTTTGTAAACTGTTCTAAAGAAACAGCCACTCGGTGTATGATAGCTCACTTTTTCCTACCTTTTAGTTGATCATTTTTAACAATGGTGAGGGGGAAAAAAACAAATGGAAGTGTTTAATTTTTAGGCTGTTACGTTCATACCTTCATATGGTGCCTACAAATAAGATATTTTCTTCATTCTTGTAATCATGAAGACATTCTTTATTATATTTTCAATGCTCTATTTGTATTTACCTACACTTAGATTGAAACCATCTCATCTTTGACTAGGGCATTTCTAGCACAAAATATATTGGTGTAAACCTTATTATAAATTTAAATTATTTTCAAATGTTGGGATTAAAATGGGAAGCACTGCTAAACATTTCTTTCACAGAAGAATTTTGGTGATATTTGATATGAAAGTGTTGTTGAACACAGTTTATGTTGTGCTAATCAAATGCCCTTGGTAAACCTTTGCGATGTCTGGTTTGTTGGCTTTATAGGACTTCCGTTTAATGCCATGTTGTATACATTATGAAATACAATGTTGTGTAAGAATAGTTGATTCTATGTACCTCTGGCAATTAGTGACTGATTAACCAGCAACATGAGGACCATCAAGGTTCTCTTTTTATACATTGCATGTTATTGTGAACCCTTGGACACTACCTTTTTGCACCATGCTACAAATCCTTTGAATTGTTATAAAATGTGTTTTGGGGAGAGTGGTTGTATGAGGGAAAGACATTGTAAAGGTAAGATTCTCCGGCTTCAAAATGTACACCTTACTTACATTTGTGATCTAGCCATCTGTCTTTGTTTATGTGGCAGTAGCAGAATTGCCTTTTTTGTCTTTTTAAAGTCTTTTTATTTTCTGCATTGTTTAATCTATTACACTAGTATTGTACTTTGTAAGTACAGCTAGTGAAAATTTTAAGCTTTAGAACAAAATATGGCCAGTGTTAAAAACTTTCATCAGAGTTGGCTAAGTTAAACCATGATGAAGAATTGTATGCCATAAGTAATAAGGCATAGAAGCAATACCAAAAAATATTCCTAGGAATGAAGTCGGTCAGGCCTTTTTAATGAAAGTAAAAATTGGCAAAGCATTGAGTATTTTGTGCACAAGTTTTACAGGTAAAGCTATCACTTGATAGAGCTTGTGAATCTAAGACATAAGCTTCATGCGTGTTACGTTTGCCTAATATGTGAATACACTAATAAAAATTTTAATTCTCTTGGTTGCTTGATTTTATTTTTAATTTAGTGTTTGGTTCTTTCCTTAAGAATTTCTCTACATTCTTGGGAGAGATTATATTGTGGAACTCAGGGAATTCAGGAGCCTTGCATGTAATTGGAGAGAACCTGGTTCTGGATGCGGGATCTGGCCGCTGTTCCTCATAAGAAGATAGTCGATCCTAGGTAGACAGATGGGTTTGATTTCCGATAGCAGTAGGAGTTCGGTGAACCAATGTTGCCTGGGCCACTTGGGAGCTATCAGAATGAGAAGACATCCTTCCATCTTCATTTTGGTAAGAACCCTCGGAATGAGAGGGAAGGGGGAAAACATATGCATAAATCCCTGACCATCTCATTGAAAGGGCATTTCCCCATGACCCTAGGAGTGGGTATCCACTGGAGTGAAAAAGGCATTTGGCGTTCTTGTTGGTTGCGAAAAGATCCAGTGCTGGTTTGCCCCAACGTGAGAAGATCCCGCCCAACACCGGTTGATCCAGTTTCCACTTGTGGCAACTGTCCATGGTTATGCTAAGAGTGTCTTTCAAGGTGGTGTTGACTTCTGACACTTGCTCTGCCTTCAATGTGATTCTGTGCATTTCTAGCCAATTACACAGGTCTTGAGCCTTTTTTGAGATGGAGAGAGAGGGAGAGACCTAGTGCCCTCTTGCTTGTTGATGTAATACATACTGGTCATGTTGTCTGTGCGCACCAGCACATAGGCTCCTGCAATATGTGGGAGGAAGGCTTGCAGAGTGACAGATATAGCCTTTAGCGCCAGATGGTCTATGTGCAGTGATTTCTGGGATTTCGACCATTCCCCCTAAATTTTGAGATCCTGTAAATGGCCGCCCCAGCCTTCCAGCGAGGCATCAGTGGTGACTATGTAATCCAGCATTTAAGTGAGGAATGTTAGTCCCTGTGATAGATGAGATACTTGGGGCCACCAAGTCAGTATTGATACTTAGGACACCAAGTCAGTATTTCCTGCATCCAGCAGGTAATGTTGATCAAATCGTCGAAGGAGCCTGTCGATTAGACCCATTGCATCTGGAGCTCTTCCTGCAATGGTCTCATTTTCAGATGAGCTAGCAGGACCAAGTTTATAGCTTATGATGACATGCCAAGGAGCAAACATCCGAACTGAAATGGACCTTCTTCTGGAAATCTTTAAGGCCAGGTTTGACAATCGCTGTTGTCTGTCTAGAGACAAATAGGCCGTGTTGCTGATAGTATCGATATTGGCTCCTAAGAAGATTCTCGTTTGACTTGGGATGGTTGAGGATTTAGGGTAGTTGACTGTGAGACCAAGTTTGTGAAACAGTGAGAGGCAGGCCATGGTAGACCTGGAGGCCTGCTGCGTTGTCTAAGCTTTCAGCAGCCAGTAATCTAGGTAGGGTAATACCTTATGACCCTGTTTGCAAAGTGTGGCGGCTACCGGTGACATTTCATGAAGATTCTCGGAGCAGACTTGAGTCCGAAGGGAAGGACCTCGAATTGGAAATGGGTACTGGCTACGATGAAAAGGAGATACTTGCGATGCTTGGGATGGATGGGAATGTGGAAGTAAGCATCTTGCAAATCCAGGGAGGTCATGTAGTCTCCACTGCTTAAGAAGTGAAGAATGTCGGAAAGAGTAAGCATCCTGAAAGAGCATCCTGAAAGACTGCGCAGAAATTTGGTCAACTTCCTGAGGTCCAGAATGGGTCGCCACAATCCTGATTTTTTTTTTTTTTTAATCGAATACTGAAATGGGGGTCAGAAACACAATGCCTTCTGAGAAGTAGGAACCCATTCTATCACTCCTTTTGCCAAAATAATTTGAGCTTCCTTCCTCAGTAAGTGACGGTTAGGTGAATGCGCTGCTTTTGGAGGATTGGCTGGTGGCCTATGCACAGACTCTAGGGTGTGTCCATAGGATACAAAATCCAACACCCCACCTGTCCGATGTTATCTCCATCCATTGGGGGAGGGAATTGTAGATGTTCCTGCCCACCTGGTTGGAAGGAACAGGTGCAGCCCGGTACCTGGGCCTGGTCACTGCTTGTGACCGGTGTCACGACCCTGGGAGATTTGTTTACAGCACGCCCCTGGCTTGTTGTAGGCTGTGGAAGGTGGTTGGCGATAGGGCTGTTGATAACCCAGTCTGTATTGTGACTGAGGTTGATACTGTTGAGGTTGTTGATAGCCACCTTTAAAGGTGTAAACCCTCTGGTACCACGAAAGGGCAATTTCTGGTACTGCAGAGTACCAGGAGATTCAGCAGATCCGTGTCGGTCTTTATTGCCATCAAGGCATCATCAATGTGTTTCCAGAACAGCGTCTCGCCATCATATGCCATGTTGAGAATCCTTGATTGTACCTCTGGTGTGAAAGACATTGCCTTGACCACCCCTGGCGTTGTAGGAGCGCTGCTCCGGTCAACTGCCTAAATCCTGTTGAGGCGATGTAAAGAGCGCAGTCAATGATCTGGAACGACGTGCACTCACCCTCTTTTATGATTTACTTCGCCTCTGCCTTACTGTCTTCAGAGATGAGGTTGAGCAGACTGATATCAAACCACATCTGTCGGTCATAGCGTCCAAGAATTGCTAAAGAATTGGCTGCATGCACTGTGATGGCCGACATGAGGGAGAACCTCTTTCCTATACTTTCTAGGCACCTACCCTCCTTGTCTGGAGGTGCCAAAATGGGGGTGGACGGATTCTCTGAGCGTCTTTGCGTGGCCTGTGAAATGACAGTCAGGTTTAGGATGGCTTGTGAGGTTGGCCGGGTAATCATCCGTGGCCTTGTACTTTTTTTTCTTCAAGGACTGGTAGAACTGGTATTACCGTCGCTGGATTTTTCATTGTTTATTCCTTCCTCCCAGATATAAACTATGACGGATTGCCCTTACAGACTTCCCGGCTTGCTCCTTGAAGTCATGTAGAAAACAGTCAGATTGTTTGACTGAAGTTGGGAGGTGGAATCTTGCAGCTACTCTGTTCATTAAGTTATGAAAGCCCCCCATTGTCCTCAAAGGGCGAATCTGAAGGATGAGGTGGAGGAGGAGACGGAGTAGGGACCAAATAATCATCCCATTCATCCCGAGGTTGCTGGGGATCAGGAACCTCGCTGTCCTCACATTCATCATTCAAGAATGAATGGTCCTCCCTTGGAGGTGGTACAATATTGGTCACAGGAGATATCATGGGTAGGGGTATATTCTTTGGAGTGGCTGGAATAACTGATTGGGGTGGTCCGGGTGGTTGCTCTTGTGGAGGATCTGGAAAACGCCTCTTGTAGTCTTGTAACATAGCTTGTAAGTCTTACAGCCGAGAGGTGGGCATGCACATTTCATCCCTCCAAGGTGGATGTTGTTGGTATTCATAATGCTAATAATATCTCTTAGACGGAGCATAATATGACTGATAGTACTGTTGCTGGTTGTGATCATCATCAGAGTTTTCATCTTGATATTTTACCCGAAGCTCTGAAGGGCTGTGCGCATCCCCAGAAGTGCCATCCTTGTAGGAAGCTGGCTCTGTATATAGTAAAAAAGTAAAAAAATAGTAAGTCCGTTTTTATATAGCGCAGCTACTCACCCTTACGGGTCTCAAGGCGCTGGGGGCCGTAGTGGAAATTAAGTGAGCTATTGCCCAGAGTCACATGGTGCTGAGCTGAGCTGCCGCCGGAGCCGGGGATCGAACCGTGAACCCTGTGCTCCGAAGTCAGGTGCCCTGGACGCTGCACCACACCTCTCCACTAACATATACTATACCAAAGTGAGGTATAGTGTGCACAGAGTCCAGTGGAACCCAAAAGGTAGGCAGAGGTAAAGTAGATAGCACCTCACTCTCTATTTGTGGTAGTGTGGTAGAGCAGTAAGGCTTTATCAGAGGACAGTGTTAAGCATTTGTTGTACACACTCAGTCAGCAAATTATATCACACACTCAAAGACTGAACTTCAGACCAATTAGTTTTGTATAAAAATATTATTTTAGTTATTTTATTTCCTAGAACCAAGCAAGCCTGGCACAGGTAAGTGAAATACTTTGCAGTAAATATACAGTTGTAACACAGTTTGGATTGTAATGGTATATGCACTTTGTTTTGATTTACAGTACTGTTACTGAGAAATGCAATGCTTTGGAAATACAGTACATATTCTTTGAATGTGCTTTTTAGTAAAATGACCAGTGCATTACTTTCAGATTACTTTTCTTACACAGTGTAGTATACCTGGATACTACACTGGGACATTTCCTGTAAACGGGTAAGTAAAAGCGTTTTTGTTATTTAGTACAGTTGTAAAAGGATTTCTTAGATTTTCCAACACCATACTTAGAAACTTTTCATAGAAAAGCAGTCAATGTTATCCTATGGAGGAAAATGGTGTTAACGGTTCAAAGGTAAGTACTTTGTTGTGGGAGTTGGTATTCTGTGGTTAGACTCAGGGGTTCCCCAGGGTCAAGGATGCACTCTTGCTACACCCTCAGCGGCACTAGGACGGCCGGGTGCAGAGTGCTGAGGCCCAATGTTATCCAATGGGGGATAGGGTGCCTCCGGTTGGTGGCTGCTGACGAGCAGGCCACTGGGTTGTGGGAGCAAAGCTCCTGGACTTAAGCTCAGGGCAAATGGGGGGTTTAGGCCTGCACAAAAGATGCACCCTCAGCGGCACTGGGGCGGCCGGTTGCAGAGTGCGGTTTTGGTGTCGGGTGCCCTGTAGCTTTCAATGGGGAGTCTCCGGTTTGCAAAAGCACTGCAGGCTCGGGTACGAAGGTTTTCTGGGTGCGACCACCACTTGGAGAGGTAAGTTGGGATCTTGTGGGTTGGTTAGGCACCGTCGGTTGTGCCACCCAAGGACGTGGGGCGTCTGGTGTAGGGGTGCCTTTTAGGGTCGGATCTTCTTACCAGCTCCTGGTCGCGGTTGGGGGGGGCCTTCCGGTTTGAGGCTGCAGGAGTCAGCTGGAGGCTTGAGGCAGGTCAGGGGTCACTGGATCTCTGGTCAGGATTGCCAGGGAGACCTCCTCTTGGTGTTGGGCCACTCGAACTCGGGCCATGGGCGTCGGGTGCAGAATGGTGCAGCCCCGCGGATCCTTGTGGAGCAGGAGTCTGTTGTTTGAACAAATCCGGTGTTCACGCGAGACAGAGTCTTTGGGATTGAAGGCTGGCAGGTCCTCCGGGTTTCTCGAGGTTGCTGGCTGCAGGACACACCGGTATTTCGCTGGAGCAGGTTCGAGGTGGGGACAGGCCGGTAGGGCTGGTGCCAAGTCAGTGGGCGTCCTCCTCTTGTTAGCTTAGGCATGGCTGTCCGGTCCTTCTTCTTTTCTTCTTGTAGTTTCTTGTCTGAGGAAGCAAGGTTCAGGGGTGCCCCTAAATACTAGATTTAGGGGTGTTACAGGTAGGTAAAAGGTTGGGACCAGGGGGGGGGGGAGAGAATAAGCCTTTCCCTGGTTGGCTGGGTCCCCCCATCTGCAAGATGGCAGGGACTGAGAGTTGTGCTTCACCTCGCCTTCCCCACCTCAGGGGTGGAGTTGGCAGAGGTGGGCACACCTCTCTCCCTCATTTGTTTTTTCCGCCAGTTCTCCCGCCCAAAGTGGGGGTCAGAACCAGTGGGGACCAGTTGCTGAAAGCAGCAAGTGGCCTGGGGAAGCTCACAAAGGTGGCAAGCCTTTGAAGCTTCCCCTTCGTGGACCCTGCCCATCCTGGGGGAGGAGGCTTGGTACCACGTCCCAGGATGTGCATTGTTTCAGGCCCCCGAGAGGATCAGGCTCTCGACCCAGGGGTCCAGAAACATGTCTGGTGATGGCAGCTGAAAGCAGCCACTCAGCCTGGACACTAGTGGTAGGTCGTTTTTCAGGGGGCATCTCTAAGATGCCCTCTGTGTGCATTTTTCATTAAATCTCACACTGGCATCAGTGTGGGTTTAATGTACTGAGAAGTGTGATACCAAACTTCTCAGTTTTCAGTGTAGCCATTATGGTGCTGTGGAGTTCGTAATGACAAACTGCCCGCACCATATACTCTTAATGGCAGCACTGCACTTACAATGTCTAAGAATGGACTTAGACACTGTAGGGATACAGGGCTCATGCACCTGTACCCTCACCACTGATATAGGGCACCCAGCTAGAGGGGTGACTGATCTATGCCAGGGCAGTGGTTTGTAGGCATGGCACACAGGGATGTGCGCCATGTCGACTCTTCACTTTGTTCTGCACCAAGACACGCAGTCTGTGTGTGAGTGTAATGGTACAGCGCCTCTAAGGGTGGCACAATAAGTGCTGCAGCCCTTGGAGGTCTTCCCTGGTCACAGTGCCCTGGGTACCTGTGGTACCATTTACCAGGGGCTGACCTGTGGCCAGAGATGCCAATTGGGTTTGGTTTTTAATGCAGGTTTAGGGAAAGAACAGAGGCCCTGATACCTGATTGGCTGGAGCCCAAGGCACACTCAGTCAAAGCACATCAGCAGTTCAGCAAAAAGTGGGAGCTACCCTGCAGAAAGAGGGCTCTTTCTCACACTCCTCATAAGACTTTTCTACATCTAGACAATGGCTAGGCAGCAAAGGTGATATTTTACTTGGTGAGGTAAGCTGAGGTGTCAATGTTTTTGAGATTTTTATCTTCATCAACATTCCCATTGACGACATAGACAGATTGCTGCGTCGACTGTAGAACTTCCCCCGCTGACTGCACCGGTGTCGTCTGTTATACTGTCGGCGGTGTGCTTGTCGGTGAGTATGCCGTCAACGATGCTGAAGACGTCGGCGGTAAAGATATTGTCTTCATCAACAGTTTGGATGCTGACTTTATACCTGCCGACTATGTCCTCGTCGACAGTAACTTGCAGTCTGCCATAGACGATGATTTAGAAGAGCGGATCACTCATGTCTACAGAACAGGAGCTGTGATGGCTGCTGCCATCGATGTTCCCAACAACGATTGCTTCCTCGACGAGACTGAGGTAATGGTCGTCAAAGTTGCCGACGTTGGCGGAGTAGTAATCGACCTGCTTTTCTTTGTTGTCGATGGCTCTGAGGAGGGTGAATATTTTTGCTCCCTTTTTCTGTCAGAAGGAGTAGATTGTTGGGAGGAGGCTGCCTCTGTGGAACTTAGTTTTAGTTTCTCCTTTCTCATGGGATCTATGTGTGTTTTTAAGGCCTTTCTACTATCCTCAGAAGCCCCATTGTCAGCTTATCTTTACCTTTTCTGGGTTGTGTGGGACTAATCGCTGCCTTCCCCAGATGAGCTGTATTTACTCCAGTATTGGAACTTTTATAGATTCACATGTTTGAATCATTCCCCATCATCATGATGGGAATCCCCGGTATTTAAAATAGTAGTAATAGACTTAGAAGTAATAGTACACTGATCGGTATAGACTAGAAAGGCCTAGGCCTCTTAGTTTATTAGCCTATCATGGTCATTAAAGCAGAACCAAAGTTCTGCCTCAACCAATCGGCATCAGTCACCTTCTAGAACCCTCCAGAGAGAAGGTCAGCACCTCAGATTTTCTACCGCACGTTGTGCTAAGGGAGTCTCCTCTGAGCTCTGCTCAGTATTCTCTTCTAAAAGACATTTTCAGGATTTCCTGTCAGGAAAGTACTTTAATTTCATTATATTGATATTAATAGAGTGGCTTTATATACATATTTGTTGGTGGATTGCTAAATCTGATTGGACTACGGCTGATAAGGCTAAGCAGGCTCTCTTTAGAGAATGTGCCACTTGTTTGAAGAAAAGGCTTTATGTAGAGGACCCGCATAAAGACTGCATTTATTGTTTATACCCTTCTCATAAGGCTACAGACTGCAAGATCTGTCGTACATTTTCTAACAAAACCCTGAGGGATTCGAGAAGGACGTCTTTTGATCTGGCACCACATCTGTAGCCGACGCCAGTTGTGTCCCCAGGCGGCGTCGACCCCGTCCTCCATCCCGATGTAGACACGGAGCTGGACCGGCGTCGACTGGCTCTTTTAGACCAGATTGGCAGCCAGAGGAGGGTGAGGAGGACTGGGAGGGGTCTGGAGACCCTTCAACTGACCAGTTGGGCTATGAACCGGACTTGAGAGTGGAACTGGGGGAAGCCAGTGGTCTGGATACCTCACCAGACCTTGGCATGTTGTCTCCTCCTACCGTGGCTACGGAGGAGGGAGCGTCTTATGCCATGATGTTGCGTAGGGTGGCCGAGGCTCTCAACCTCAAGCTACCTATGGTGGCAGTCAGGACTAACCTCCTGACAGAGGTGCTTCAACCAGCAGCGAGCTCTTCGGAGCCCCTACTACCGTTTAATGAAGCCCTCACCGACATCCTTTTGGGCACCTGGTCCAGGCCCAACACAGGGGCTCCTGTGGATAGGATGATTGCCAGACACCACCACCACCGCCCGGCTCCGGGCGACCCCACTTTCCTCTCCCAACACCCCACCCCTGAGAGCTTGGTGGTCCAAGCCTTCAAAGGCGCATTCCCTAACACACCACCGGGTAGGGAATCCAAAAAGCTGGACCATCTTGGGAAGATGATGTTTTCTTCCTCCAGCTTGGGACTGCGGTCGGTAAACACTGCATGTCTGTTGGGCCGTTACACCCACTCCATGTGGGTTACGGTGGCGCAAGTGCTGCCCCAGTGCCCGGAGGAGGCCCGGATTGTAATCTCCCGTGCAGTTGCCGAAGGGAGAGACGCAGCAAAGTTTACCATCTGCTGTGGGCTGGATACCGCCGACTCCCCTTCGAGACTACCCCTCCATCCATGCCACCTCGGTACCATCGCATGTCGGATGATCATCTGGCCCTTCTCCAAAAGGAAGTTTCGGCACTCTTGGCCAAGGGAGCCATCGAGTGACTTCCTGTCCCAGAAGTAGGTCGTGGTTGCTATTCCCACTACTTTCCGGTGCCCAAGAAGGACAAAGGCCTGCGTCCTATCTTGGATCTCAGGAAAGTCAACCACTTTCTCCGGAAGGAGAAGTTCAAAATGTTGACATTAGCTCAGGTCCTGTCTGCCCTGGAGACTGGATGGTAGCGTTGGACTTGCAGGACGCTTATTTTCACATCCCCGTCCTGCCGGCCCACCGACGTTGCCTGCGGTTTACGGTAGGCCACGAGCACTTTCAGTTTACCGTGCTCCCCTTTGGCCTTACCAGCGCCCCTCGGGTGTTCACGAAAGTGATGGCGGTGGTGGATTAGGGGTTCCAGTCTTCCCCTATCTCGACGACTGGCTGGTGAAGGCGTGCTCGCCCCAGGCTGTCGTCTCCCACCTCCAGACTACGGCCGACCTCCTGCATTCGCTGGGGTTTGCCATCAACGTGCCGAAGTCACACCTGACTCCCTCTCAGAAGCGTCTCTTCATCGCAGTGGTTCTGGACAAGACGCAGTTTCGGGTCTATCCTCCCGAACAGTGAATCCGGGCTATGATTCCGATCTTTCAGCCTCTATCCCGGGTTTCGGTCAGGATGACCCTCAGGCTACTGGGCCTGATGGCCTCCTGCATCCTGCTGGTGGACCATGCCAGATGGCATATGCGGGCTCTGCAGTGGGACCCGAAGTTCCAGTGGGCATATCATCAGGGGAACCTGTCCGATTGCGTCCAAATCTCGGAGGGCACTGCACGCCAATTGCAGTGGTGGCTAACGAACCAGGATTGGGTCGACGGCAGATCTCTCTCCCTTCCCCAACCAGAGTTCACAGTGGTGACCGATGCATCACTTCTGGGATGGGGCGGCCACATGGGGGAGGCGGAGATCAGAGGCCTCTGGTCTCTGGCGGTTCCGGGCTCCAAATCAACCTTCTGGAGCTTCTGGCGATTCGTCTTGCACTCAAAGCATTCCTTCCCTCTATCCGGGGAAGAGTAGTGCAGGTGTTCACGGACAACACCACCGCCATGTGGTACTGCAACAAACAAGGCGGGTGGGGTCGTGGACCCTATGTCAAGAGGCCCTTCGGCTCTGGACATGGCTGGAACATCAGGACATATCCCTGGTGGTTCAACACCTGCCAGGTTCGCTGAACGCCAGGGCGAACAAACTCAGCCGCAGGTGCATGATGGATCACGAATGGCGTCTTCACTCGGAGGTGGTGCAAGGTCTCTTTCGACAGTGGGGAGAGCCTTGGTAAGATCTATTTGCCACTGAAGAGAACGCGCAATGTCAGCAATTCTGCGCGTTGGAATTTCCAAGGCGGCACTCGCTAGGCGACGGTTTTCGTCACGAGTGGAGTTGCGGTCTTCTATACGCCTTTCCGCCTATACCACTTCTGCCCAGAGTGCTGAAGAAGATCAAGCGCGACCGGGCCCAAGTCATTCTTGTGGCTCCGGATTGGGCACGGAGAGTCTGGTATCCCGAGCTGTTACACATGGCTTTCGATCCTCCGATCAGACTGCCTCTTCGGGAGGATCTTCTGTCGCAGCAGCGGGTGACGGTCCTCCACCCGAACCTGTCCAGCCTCCACCTCCTTGCGTGGAGATTGAGTGGCAGCAGTTGACGTCGTTTGACCTGCCTCCCGAAGTCTGTGATGTTATCTTGGCAGTCAGGTGTCCCTCCACTAAGACGGTATACGCCTGCAGGTGGAACAAATTTGTGGCAAGGTGCACAGCAAAGGCTGTGGATCCCCTTTCCGCCCCTCTTTCTGAGGTTCTCTTGTTCCTCCTTTCTTTGGCCCAGCAGGGCTCTGCTCTGGGCACTCTAAAGGGCCACCTCTCGGCCATTTCAGTCTTTCTTAGGCTTCATGATCAGCCTTCTCTTTTCAAACCCCTGTTGTAAATCGCTTCCTTAAGGGCATTACTCATCTTTTTCCTCCTGTTCCCTTCGTAATGCCCCAGTGGGACTTGAACTTGGTTCTTACATATCTTATGTGCGCTCCCTTTGAGCCGCTACATAACTGTCCTCTCAGGCTTCTGACCTTAAAAACTGTCTTTCTGGTGGCCATCACCTCTGCGTGCAGGGTGAGTGAGCTTCAAGCACTTTCTTCTAAGCCTCGTTTTCTGACTTCATCCGGACAAGGTTGTCCTTCGCACTCGTCCTTCCTTCCCAAAGTGGTTACTCCTTTCCATATTGGACAGACCATCACCTTGCCCACCTTCTTTCCGCCTCCGCATCCTTCTAAAGAGGAAGAGAGGCTCCACCGTCTGGATCCAAAGCGTGCGCTTTCCTTTTACTTGGATCGCACAAAACAATTCCGGGTGGATGACTAGCTCTTTTTTGACTACGCGGGTGCCAAGAAAGGTCGGGCCGTGCACAAACGGACCATTTCTACATGGGTCGTTTTGTGCATAAAAGCTTTTTATTCCTTGGCAAAGAAGGAGCCTCCAGTGGGGTTGCGCCCATTCCACCAGGGCGACGGCAGCTACCACTGCTGTGGGACGTGGAGTCCCCCTTAATGACATCTGTCAGGCAGCTACGTGGGAATCGCTGCACAAGTTTACAAGACACTACTGCCTGGACAGCCAAGTCCGGAGAGACGGCTTCTTTGGCCGTTCTGTTCTCCGGGACTTCCTGGTGTGAACTTAGTTCGCAGACCCACCTCCGGGGTTGGTATTGCTGGGGTATCTATTCTAAGGTAAGGAATCTATAACTAACTGTTTCTTTCAGATGAACAAGTTACTTACCTTCGGTAACGATATATCTGTAAGAAACATAGGTTAGTTATAGATACCTTACTGCCCCACCCATCCTCCCCGTTCTGCGAACTGACTTCTAGGGTTAAGGACATCCTTTCAGGGCCCTAGTTTTGTGCACCAGTGGTCAGTGTCTTGCATGGCTCTGCGCTTCTGGCGTGGAAACTCGTACAGAACTGACGTCAGCGGGCGAGGGCGGCGTCAATGTAGCTACCGCGACGTCATCCCGGCGACCACGACGACGAACGTGGACCCGACTGACGCCACCTCTCGACGCGCAGGGGTACTGCTGACTAAAAACTTTCCGGATCCAGTCTGACGCCTGGGGGTAATTTTAAGGTAAGGAATCTATAACTAACCTGTGTTTCTTACAGATATATCGTTACCGAAGGTAAGTAACTTGTTCGTCACAACCGTCGACAGTCATCATCGTCGATGATGTCACCGTCGATGACTGAGACGAAAACGTTGGAACTGAAGACATCATCGTCGACGCAGTCGTGTCTATGAAGAAAATTTCACCGGAAAAAACACAGGAAGTGGAAATTACACCAGAGCACACTTCGCCCAGTAGAATTACACCTCTATTACCAACTCATCTACTGGAAGGGGAAGATGAAGATTCCGAACAAGATAGTGGTCCGTTTGGGGATGCTTATAGTCCATCGGAATTGCATGTTAAGTGTCAGCCATATGATGACTAGGAGGATGATCAGCAGTACTGTGATCAAGCCTATTTCATACAGCCTGCACAAGGACATCAACAGTCTCATGAGGAAATGGTTACGATGCCCTCTGCGTTATCTGATTTGCAGTTCATGCTACAAGATTACAGGCAACGCGTTCCACCGTCCGGGCCAGCCAGTAGACCTCCGCCTTCTCAGGTGACATCACCTGTACGACTAAATACTCCTGCTGTATTATCGATCCCGAGTACTCCACAAGCTGTTCCTCTCCAGGAACCAGCCTCTTCAGAGGAGGAGGGGGAATTGCATGACACGGCCTTGGAATGGGACGATTACAGAATGTCATCACCTGCCTCACCAACACCTCCTCCGGTAGATTCCCCACCAGAGGATATTGGGGGATTTCACAACTTGTTGGAGCGTGCAGCGAAAAGATTTGCTATGGTTTTTATACGAAGAGCCTTCGAAAGTCAGTCGGAGCTATTCCCATAATAGATTGCATCTGGGATTGAAGGTATTATGATCATGAAAAACCCAGCCTTGGTGCCAGCGGTACTGTCACGCCTTGATAAAAAGTATAAAACTACAGATGATGCCCCAGCGTGCCTCACAGGTCACCCCAAATCAGACGTGCCTCACAGGTCACCCAAAACCAGACTCGGTGGTAATGCAGGCCGCCCAACGACGTTCCAAAAACCCTGCGGCGCCTTATCTGCACCCCTGGTCAGAGAAGGCAGACGTCTGGATTCCATAACAGTTAAGGCTGCAAATTCCCTGGCGATTCTAGGGCGCTACGATCGCCAAATGTGGTCGGACATTGCCTCATATATCGACCAGCTGCCGGAAAGATGTGAAGGAAGAAGCAAAAAAGATTGTGCATGAAGGAGAGGGGGCATCCAATGAGATAATTGATTCAGCTATGGATGTCACTGTGACAGGATTTAGGCAACTGGCTGGAGCTGCAGTTTTGCGCAGACAGGAATGGCTCAAAGCCACCTCATTCCGTCCAGAGGTTCAAAATAAGATATTGGACCTTCCATATGATGGGGAAGCTCTTTTCTGCAGTCATGTGGAAGAGGCCCTCAAAACTAAGGGAGACACAGATACTGCTAAGTCATTGGGCACGCAGCAATTCAGGGAAGTTCCTTTTCGAGGTTCTAGGGGAAGAGGACAGCCGTCCTACAGAGGGGGGTATCAGCAATACCTCTACCCAGCATATTCTTCGACATCTAAATCATACCGACCTCAGTACCAACAAAGGTAGCCACCTCAGTCATCCTACATCAGAACAAATAGGGGAAAAACGCCACGAACTGGCAAGGATAGTAGCCGTCTGCAATGATATACCACAGGCTTTGGCTCAATCCCTTCCTTCCTCACATTTATGTCTAACTCATCCCATTCACCTAGGAGGCAATATCTCCCACTACCTCCACCAGTGGCAGTCCATTACTACGGACTAGTGAGTCCTTCGCCTAGTACAATTTGGACACACACTAGAGTTTATCCAGAAACCACTTACAACTCAAGTGTCCGCCCACAGGCATCTCAAAGCACTTCAGCAGGAGGTCAGAAACATGCTTCAACAAGCATTGGCATAGCCAATAGGTCTCGCCTTTGGTACCTTATAAGTGTTTAGCCATGCAACAGTAGATGTTGTTGCACCAAGGATATTGTCCTGCATAACTAAATACTTATAAGGTCCCAAAGGCGAGACCTATTGGCTATGCCAATGCTTGTTTTAATCTTTTGATTTTTGGTGATGTCCCATAGCCCAAGCATGGCCCGAGGGCATTGGAGCGCTTTTCATTGGGTCACTTTTCAACAGTCACCGAGACGGATGTCAAACTAGCAGGCATACTCAATAGCTGTATTTTTTCACTGAAGAAATTATGGCCACGTTTCTGCTCGCTCGCATGGCATAAAAGGCGGAGCGAGAGTGTGTGGGCGTGTGCTCCTCACACAGAGGCAGGGAGAGGCTTATTATAAAGGCTAGCAAGGCGAAAGTCTGAACAACTCTGCCAAAGAACTGCACTCCTGTACTTCAGGGCAAGACAGTCGACTTTGCACACAGCAGTAATCCGCCTGCAATCTCTCGTTAATAAGGCATGAGGACTGATAACGTTTATTGTACAGAAAGGTCTTAGCCTTGAGAAAAGAACGTAATCGTGACCTTTGCTTGCTCGTTTTTTTCTTCCAAGCAACAACTTCACAGCACTTAGCTGCGAGATGCTAAGAGCAAGACACACAAAGTAACATGACGCTACGCCCACACCGAAACGGTTCTTGCAGGGTTTTTTCAGTCATGTCTAATGGGCTGCCTCCCAGGGGTTGTAAGCCATTTGCTGACAAGCCTCGAAGTACAGTGCAAATTCACGCCCATTCAGAGCAACCGCGGAGTTCCTGGAATGCTTCTGAAGTAACTCGACGCTCAGATTTCCTAATGTACTTGAGCAACAGGAAAACCCAGTCCCTCTTCACATATAAGATTCTAGGGTTAAACTAAAAATCCCAATCACAAAGGTTTAAGGAGGAAAAAACAACGCTGCGTTCATCTGATAAAGCAATATCGGAGGTACACTACTAATTCCACACGGAAAAACAAAAATAAATTAATGAACATAAACAAAAGGCGCGCATGATACACTTGCACTCACGTTTGTAGGCGCCAGCAATGCCGGACTGAGTCAGGCACCTTTGCAGTTCATCCGCATCTATTTGTCCATTTTAGAAATGGGTGGGTCAGAAACTCGAGGACAAAGAGAGATGGGAGGTGAAATCGAGGGAAGTGGTCAGAGAAGGGAAAAATGGATTTAGAATGAGAAAAAAGACAAAACAAGAAGCGCGAGCAAAAAGGAGACGGAGAGGGCGGAGCGAGTGAGTGGCCGGGATGTGTGGGCGAGGAGAGAGGCGCGCGCGCGCTTGGGAGAGCAGTCTGCTCATTTTCAAGCACTGCACTCGTGCTTGTGGCGCGCCCCTGATCGCTCCCGCAAGGTGGATGCCGCCACAAGCACGAGTGTGTGCTTGAAATTGAGCAGAGCGACGGCTAAAGGCCTTCCTAAGCAGCGCATGCGCGCTGCGTAGGCGAGACCTAAAAAGGAGCAATAGAAAAGGTCCCATTATCTAGCAGGGGCACAGGTTTCTATTCCCGTTTCTTCTTGGTCAAAAAAAAGTTAAGGCAGTGGAGACCGATTTTGGACCTCTGAAACCTAAATCTATGCTTGAGGAAGCAATCATTCTGAATTATAACATTGCAGGAGGTGCTGAAGCTCCTAAATCGGCACGATTTCATGACAACTTTAGACCTCCAAGATGCCTACTTCCACATTCCCATCTATCCAAAACACCTGAGATTTGTGGTAGCCGGGCGCCACTACCAATTTAGAGTACTTCCCTTTGGTCTGAAGTCGGCTCCCAGGATTTTTACCAAGTGCCTGGCTCCAGTCGCAGCGTTCCTCAGACAACAGCAACATCAAGTCTTCCCATATCTGGACGACTGGCTGATCAAGGCTCCGTCCGAGACAGCAGCAAAAAAGCCCACAAAGGCATGCACTACTCTCTTCAAGAGATTGGGTCTTACGATCAACCTACAAAAATCCAATCAAATTCCGTCTCAAAAGATTGTCTTCCTAGGAGCTCAATTAGACACAGTCTCCTTAAAGGCGAGTCCTGCGGAAAAACGTCAACAGCGACTTCTCAATCTGGCAAATTCCATCAGAAGAAAAAAAGTCTCTTTTGGTCCGACTTTACAAATCCCTTTTGGGAATGATGTCGTCATGCATACCACTGGTTCCTTTCTGCCGTCTCAAGATGTGCCCAATTCAAGAAGAGCTGGACAAGCAGTGGGTACAATAAGTAGGATCCTTCGCCGACATCATCAACGTAACTCCACGCCTGGTGAAAGCCCTAGGGTGGTGGATAGAAGACCAGAACCGTCTGTTAGTGGGACTATTCTTGCAGCAAGTGGCTGCACCATTAGTGGTTACGACGGATGCGTCCTTAGAGGGATGGGGAGCTTACCTCCAAGAGCTCCAAGTAAATGGCAAGTGGAGTCAGACTCAAACTCAATCCCACATAAACGTGCTGGAACTGAAAGCGGTGCATGTAGCCTTACAGGCATTTCTTCCCAGAATTCAAAACTCATCTGTGCTAGTACGGACAGACAATACCACTACGATGCACTATATAAACAAGCAAGGCGGCACGAAATCTCTCCATCTCTCCTTAGAGGCTCAGGTCTTATGGGAGTGGGCCATAGGTCACAGAATCCGCTTACGAGCAGAGCATGTCCCGGGACGTCAGAACACAATTGCGGACGCTCTAAGCAGGTTGACAACATTGTGTCACAAATGGGAGATTCACTACCAAACGCTGCAGGACATATTTCTGATCTGGGGCAGGCCGGACTTGGACCTGTTCGCCACTCACCAGAACCGCAAATGCCGGTACTATGCAAGTTGGCATCCCCAAAAGGGGTCATGGGGGAATGCCTTTTCGATTGCATGGTCCGGCATCTTTGCCTACGCCTTTCCTCCCATTTCTCTTCCCCCAAGAGTTCTGAGGAAGATGAGGACCGAACCATGCAAGTTGATACTCATCGCTCCGGCATGGCCACGTCAGCAGTGGTATACAGAACTGCTTCCTCTATCGCAGGTTCCACACCTTCGACTTCCAGTATTCCCCAATCTTCTGACCATGAACCACGGCCAGATCCTTCACCCGGATCTCAAGAACCTGCATTTGTCGGCATGGCTCCTGAATACAATGAGTTCCAACACCCGAGCATTTCTAGTGAGTGTAGAGATGTGCTAGCCAAGGCGCGGGCGGAGAGTACCAGCAAGACTTACCGCCTCAAATGGAAGCGCTTCTGCACTAGGTGTCATCAAGAGGGCATACACCCACTGTCGTCCTCTCCGGAGAAGGTCTTACCTTACCTCTTACAACTAGCAAAATCGGTTTTGGCTCATAGTTTGATAAAGGTTCATTTAGCAGCCATTTCCCGATATAGAAGATCACCTTCCTCTCCACCTCTGTGGTCCTCGAGTTATAAGAGAATTCCTCAAAGGACTGTTTCGGATGTTTCCTCCGGTAAGGCCTCCAACGTGGCAGTTGAACACTTTCCTCTCGCAATTAATGAAACCCTCTTTCGAACCTATTCACACAGCAGATATAAAGTTCCTGTCTTGGAAATTGGCTTTGCTCCTTGCCTTGACATCTGCCAGAAGGGTCAGTGAGATTCAGGCCTTTGTAATAGAGGAACCCTTTTTGCAATTCAAAACGGACGTAGTTCTGCTCTGCACAAATCCGAAGTTCATTCCCAAGGTTCCCTCTGATTTCCACCTAAACGAACCGGTGGTACTTAAAACTTTCTTCCCGAATCCAACAGCATCGGCAGATAGGGCTCTGCATTTACTGGATGTCAGGCATTGCTTAAAATTTTATCTACATAGCACACAACCTTTCCGCAAGACATCTCAATTATTTGTCGCATACAGTGCGCCGAGAAAAGGTTTCCCGCTCTCCAAACAGTATATCTAGATGGTTTGCAAGTGCCATAAAATGTTGTCATCACAAAGCAGGAAGACCTCTATCTGCAAGAGTCCAAGCCCATTCCACAAGGGCGATGTCGACATCTGCAGCTTTATTAGCAGGAGTGTCGCTTCCAGAGATTTGCCGGGCTGCAACATGGAAGAGTAGACACATTCACCCGGCACTACTGCCTGGACTCGGCAGTACTAAATGACCCAGCAGTGGGTCAAGCAGTGCTTCATCATATGTTCCACTAAGGTGAGCCACCCCGGTCTACCTCTTCCTCTGTATCACATTTCCACATGTTTAACCGTTTACTAGTCTGCAGTTTACAGGAATTTTTGTATTAATGATTTCTGTTATTGTTATCTCGTATATTATTTGATGACTGCTTGCAGGTCTTACTAATACATATTCCGGTTAAGCTTTAAAGACTATGGTAAATGTGCTACCAACTGCTTGCTATTCTGATTCAAGCATGTGAATCTATGAAAGCTCCAATACTGGAGTAAGAAACAAGTTACTTACCTGTAACTATAGTTCTCCAGTATTGGAAGCTTTCATAGATTCACATGCAACCCACCCTCCTCCCTGGGGGAGTCTCACCTCGTTTCTATGGGCATAATTGTGCTAGCACTTGTGCTTGAAAATCTGAGGTGCTGACCTTCTCTCTGGAGGGTTCTAGGGGGTGACTGATGCTGATTGGTTGAGGAAGAACTTTGGTTCTTCTTTAATAATGACCATGATAGGCTAATAAACTAAGAGGCCTAGGCCTTTCTAGACTATACCTATCAGTGTACTATTACTTCTACTAAGTCTATTACTACTATTTTAAATACCAGGGACTCCCATCAAGACAACGGGGAATGATTCAAGCATGTGAATCTATGAAAGCTTCCAATACTGGAGAACTATAGTTACATGTGAGTAACTTGTTTCTTCTGGGCCTTGGACTTCTGAAGCCACAGAAGTAGTCGTCCCTCTCTATCACGCAATATTTTTGAAGAAAATGTACGACCAATCTTGAAGTCCTTTACCTGATGTTGAGGGTAAAGACAGTCTTTATGTGGATCATCCACATGCAGTCTTTTCTTCCCACAGGATTTGCAGGTTCTGAAGAGACCTGGTTTGGAAGAGTCAGACATTGTAGCGAATAATTGTGAAGAAAACTGAGCAGAGCTCGGGGAAATGCCCTTCACACGACGTGTGGTAGAAAATCTGAGGGACTCGGCCTCTGTTTGGTGTGTTCTAGAGGGTGCTGTCGCCTGACTGGTTCTAGTTTAAGTTTGGTCCTTTTTTTAATAAGGACAGTGATAGGCTATAAATGTGACTTTGCATTACCATTATGGCGTATGGTACAATTGCATGCTGCTTTCTATGGTACTGTGTGACTCCCGCTTAGATGATGGGGAATGACTCAAGCATGTGAATCTATGAAAGATGCCATTATTGGATAACTGCAATTACAGGAAAGTAACTTATTTTCTTATTCTCTCTGCATATTCCTTACTCTGGTTTTAACATAACTGTTTTTGCTATGTCCTGCTTGCTGTTTCTTTAAACATGCAGTGTTTTAAACATACTGACAACAGTTTCTGCTTACTGGTTTTACACGCATTGCTGCATGTCCATGTCAGTCATTTTCTTTTTTTTTTTTTTTGAGGATTACAACCTTCTTCAAGGGTGTGTTTATTCTCGAGTACTGGATCTATCATAGATTTACATGCTTCAATCTTGATGCTTGGGCCTCTTTTACATTTTTTGCTTATATTCCCTCACCTAACGAGTCGACGAGTGCTGCTTGTTTTTATTAAAACCCATTGTTTTTTGAGGAGATTGGCTCTAGAACCAGATTTTGAGTAGGTTATTGCCCCTCTTCAGCACTGGATCTTTCATGATTTTTGTGCTGCAATATATTCTGCTTCGTCATGTTGGGGAACCCTTGGTAACCGGTGTCAATTGAAGTGTTCCTGTACACAAAGCAACAAAAGACCATAGACCCTATATACCGTATTATATGACCTGAAATCTGGCCAGTAAGAGGCACTGGCACCAATCTCTATTCCCTACACAGGGCCCAACTGTAGGTTTCTTCATGGATTCTTTTTTCCCTTGAAGGAAAATTTGCCAAAAATGCTGTTTTGCAGCATGAATCCTTTTCTGGATTGACATGCTGTGCATTACTCCGTCATCTAATGGTTGGGTCCGGAATGGTCTTTTTTTTTTTTCGTGGGCTTCGTCGACCACCATTTGCTGCTAGGTCCATCGCTTGTGGGACGTCAGACGGCGCCCAGGAATTTCCTGTGCTTGGTAGCCAGCTTCTGTCGTTGGGTCTGGATGCAAGGGATGAAGCATAGTCCGTCCACAGAGGCACGGATGTCGAAATCGACAAAGGGGACACTGAGGAAAAAACGTGCGGTGAAGAAGGCGATGAAGGAGGTCGAAAAGAGACCAGAAAAGGTCATTACAAACCCCTCGGATACCAAGGGTCACGAGAAGAAAGTGCACAGGGCAGCCCTGATGATAAAGAAAACGACGACCGAGGGTGTTGCAAAGTCATTCTGTGTCCTGGACACCCCCATTTTTTAGGTCTCGCCTGAGCCAGTGCATGCGCTGCTCTGGCGAGACTTTTAGTAAGGGGGCTTTACAAAGCTCACCACAAGCTTTTGCTTGTGGCCTAAAGCTTGCGGTTACGCACACAGTTATGCGCATAGCCGCCATCTGGCTTTAGCCCCCATCTGCCTTTCCTCTGTTGTCATGGGTCATTAAGCACCTCTGTAGCGGGCTCCTTTCTGATTGCAGTACCATGACGGGCTTTCTCTTTAAAGCCACCCTCGTCTCCAAATTATACATGTTTTCGTGCTTAGCGTGCCTTTTGCAATTTGAAATCTCTCTCGCGGGTACCTTTATAATTGCAGTACCATGACGGGCTTTCTCTTTAAAGCCAGCCTCGTCTCCAAATTATACATGTTTTCGTGCTTAGCGTGCCATTTGCAATTTGAAATATCTCTCGCGGGCACCTTTTTGATTGCAGTACCATGACGTGCTTTCTCTTTAAAGCCAGCCTCGTCTCCAAATTATACATGTTTGACCAACAAGTCAACATGTGTTAAAGGACGTCTTTAAAACGAGCGCTTTAGGGAACAAAACGTTCATTTTTCATCCTCACCAACTATTTTTTTTGCCTATAAGCAATGTAGGAAACAATCAGAAGCCGACGATCCTGCTCATCGTGTTGAATGGCTACCAGAAATATCTGTGTGCAACCCCCAGGAATCAGATTCAAAGCTTAGTGGGGCTAACTCAGCCTTTCATCCACAGGAGGTATAAACAAAAAAATCTCTCGCAGGCACCTTTCTAATTGCAGTACCATGACGTGCTTTCTCTTTAAAGCCAGCCTCGTCTCCAAATTATACATGTTTTCGTGCTTAGCGTGCCATTTGCAATTTGAAATATCTCTCGCGGGCACCTTTTGATTGCAGTACCATGACGTGCTTTCTCTTTAAAGCCAGCCTCGTCTCCAAATTATACATGTTTGACGCACAAGTTAACATGTGTTAAAGGACGTCTTTAAAACGAGCGCTTTAGGGAACAAAACGTTTATTTTTCGATCCTGCTCATTGTGTTGAATGGCTACCTGAAATATCTATGTGCAACCTGCAGGAATCAGATTTAAAGCGTAGTGGGGCTAACTCAGCCTTTCATCCACAGGAGGGATAAAAAAAACAATCTCTCGCGGGCAAATTTCTGATTGCAGTACTCTCTCAATCTCACTAACTCACAATCTCTCACTCTCACTAACTGACTAACTCTCACTGACTTACTAACTTACTACATAACTCTCTCACACTAACTGACTCACTCTCTCACTGACTAACTAACTCACTCTATCACTAATTACATAACTCTGTCACTCTCACTAACTAACTAACTTACTAACCTTCACCCTCCTGTTATTTATGCCCCCATAACAAAAAAAATTGCCATTGCCAATAGGTCTCGCCTTTAGAACCTTAAAAGTTTTTAGCCATGCAACAGTTGATAATATTGAACAAAGGATATTATGCTGCTTAAATAAATACTTATAAGGTCCCAAAAGCGAGACCTATTGGCTATGCCAATGCTTGTTTTTTTTGCTGATCAGTATTGGTGGTAACTGACTCTGACTGCCCCTGGGCTCTGCCTAACAAAGGCCCAAAGTACACACACACTAGGGTACACTATGGGTTACCCCTATGATTGGCATGACCTACCCTATAGGTCGCTAGTACATAATAGGGCAGGGGGATTAATACTTCTTTTAAGTCGGTATATTATAGGGCATGGCAGTTTAGAGGCCAGCAGCCCTTTCTGCGCTTACATGTCTGCACTGTTGAGAGCCTGAGATAATGTGTTGCAGGACTTTAAATTGTGCCCAAACTTGACTTTGGTGGTAGGAGCACTTAAAAAATTATGATATTCTGTCATATTAGCTACCCCTAGGGTCTCCCCTAGGTGTCCCACGGGTATTTCCTATTTTTATAAATTGGTGTTGGATTTTTATTGTGTTGTTTCTTAATTATTTACTGAATTGGTGTTTTTAAATGCTGTATATACCTTTCTCTGAAGTTAAGTCTTCCTGCTCGCAGCCAAACTACCAAGGGTTGAGCATGGGAATAATTTTCTGAGACCTATTCTGAGCCCTAGACTGTTAGTGGCTTTATTGCTAGTGGTAGATGCATATTTACCACTACTAATAATCCGCTTTCCAACAGAAGGTTAGCCGCGATCAAAGGAGTCCCACGGATCCCATACCAGGGATACCGACGAGGGCAAATCGTAGAAATCAAGAAACACCAGCTCAGGTCGAGGGGCCCCAAAGGAAAACACCAAGCCTTCGGAGGCAGAAACCGCTCCACCAAAAAAGAGAGCATCGCCGATGCAAGATGTTGAGAAGGCCCTTGAGGTGGGAAAGAAGAGAAGAAGGTTAGGGCGGAAATGGAGGCAATCCTTCAATGCAAAAAGAAGTTCTACGCCACACTAAAGGAATACAGACTTACTCCAGTATTGGAACTTTCATAGATTCACATGCTTGAATCATTCCCCGTCATCGAGATGGTAGTCCCCAGTTAACAAAATGGCAATGCAAAGCTAATACAAAGCAGAAAGTAGGCCTAGGCCCATTTCCGTTTTGTAACCGATTTCCATTGTTTTGTAAAAGAGACCAAAATGCAATCCTGAACCAATCGGGACCTCTCACCTTCTAGAACACTCCTGAGAGAACCTTAGACCCTCAGAGTTTCTACTGCACATTGTGCTAGGGAGTCTCCTCTGAGCCTTGCTCAGCTTCTTCTACTTCAGTGAATTTTGATAGAGTTCTTTGCTTCAATCAACAATTTCTATTGCAGTACCATCTTCTTCAGTACTTCAGATTTACAGGATTCTGGCATAGCCATGTCAGATAAGGGAAAAAAAAGTCTTTTTAGAGCCTGTGCCACTCGCTCTAAGAAAATACTTCATACAGATGACCCTCACAGTGACTGTATTTATTGCCTGTATCCCAACCATAAGGTAAAGGAATGTAAGGTATGTCGTACCTTTTCTAATGAAACTTTGAGGGATCGTGAGGGGCGCCTTCTTATTTAGCTCCAGAAACGAAAAGCCAGAAAAGAAGTGATCTCGAGGACAGTGATGAGGCGTCCTCTTCTTCATCCAAAATGTCCCATAAAAGAGGGAGTTCACCTTACGCCCATTCTTCTGGCAAGCGTCCAAAGAAAGCCCTCAAAAAGACCTCATGGATGCAGACCCTCAAAGTCTCCTCACAAACCTGAAAAGGAGAGAAAGGGACATTCTTTGGGGAACAGAAGATCAAAAAAGCCTAGTTCTGAGCCTTCTATTACACCCCCTCAAGGCAGGCACTCTTTCAAGAAGCCTTACTCTGTACCTCCTGAAGAAAAGCCATCGGCGAAAACTCCATCGTCGAAGATCTGTCGATGAAGAAGCCCTCACTGTCGTTGGAGAGTACGGAGGTTCGCCAGTCTTCGACTTCTAAAGAGAAGGCGAGTGCCGTGCTGTCGTCGATGCCAGTGCCGATGGCTCCGTCGTCATTGAAGACTTCAGGTTCGGCATCGTCGATTAAGATGTCATCTGCGACATCATCGACGAAGCCGGGGGTAACGACGACGACTACATCGACGCTTACGGCGGCTATGAAGAAGTCAACGGTGCCAATGATGCTGTCGACGCCAGCAACGACTGTAATGACGTCTACGGCAACGATACCGTTGATTATGGTTTCTTAATTGCCACTGACTTCCACTTCTCCGACAGTGGTGTCGTCGGCGGTACTGTCGACTGGATCGTCGACGAGGGAAAAAATACCAGAAAAGAGAGCGAAACCTAGACGAGGCAGATTACATCAGAAGTTACCTCACCCAGCAAGGTTTCACCTCTGTTGTCATCTCATCTGTTGGAAGAGCAGGATTTTGAGGAAGATGATTAGGATGAAGGTCCTTTTGGTTGCACGAGTAGCCCATCCCAACTGCATGTTAAGTGCCAAGAGGATGATTTAGAGGAGGATTATGGAGAGCATCAATATTATATTCCTCAGCAGGAACACCATCGGGACTATCAAGAAGAGGTAGTCTGCATTCCATCATGTTGGCTGACTATAGAAAGAGATTTCTGCCAACACCTGTGCCTCCTGAGCAGTCTACATTGGCTCCTAGGCCACAATCTATCCCATCTTCTCCTAAGAGGATTCAAGATTTACAGTCTGAACCTCTCCACAAATCATCACCATTAGTTCCTCAACTAGATCCAGGATCTACAAATGATGACCAGGAAGAGGGGGAACTCCGAGATCCACATCGAGAAAGGGACGACTACCTCATTCCCATGCATACTTCTCCCTCTCATGTACCCATTGACTCGTCACCAGAGGATATTGGTGGTTTTCACAACTTGCTGGAAAGGACAACCAAGAGGTTTGATCTACCAATGCCAACATTATGAATTTAAAGAGCCCTTTAGAAAATCGGTGAGAGCTATTCCTATTGTAAGTCATATATAGGAGGAAGGACTCGAGGTCATGAAAATGACAGTGAATCCAGTGCTGTCCAGATTGGAGAAAAAATACAAGGCTTCGGAGGATGCTCCTGCCTGCCTGATGGGTCATCCCAAACCAGACTCTGTAATCTCTCAGGCAGCACGGAGAAAGTCCAAGAACCCTTCTGCGCCCATCACCACACCTCCAGATAGAGAAGGCAGGTGCTTGGATAACACCGGTAAGTGTTTTTCTTCGATGTCAGGTCTAATAGTCAGAGCAGCCAATGCTCTTGCCATTCTAGGTCGATATGATCGACAAGTGTGGTGTGACATGGCTCCGTATGTGGATCAATTTTCTGAAGACAGTAAATCGGAGGAGAGGAAAATTCTCCAGGAGGGAGAGAGAGCATCTGCGGAGGTGATAGATTGTGCGATGGATATCGCCACTACAGCATTCAGGTCGCTGGGAGGTGCTGCAGTGTTGTGCCGTCAAGGATGGCTCAGGGCCACTTTGTTTAGGTCGGGAGTACAAAATAAGATTCTTGACCTTCCATTCGATGGAGAAGCGTTATTTGGGAAGCACATCGACGATGCGCTGCAGGATATAAGGAAAGATACCAATACCGCGAAGGTGTTGGGGTCGCTTCAATATCGAAAAGTGCCCTTTAGGGGAGGAAGAGGCCTTCCTTCCTATAGAGGTGGATATATTAATTGACTAATTGTCAGTGAACTAGCTCTCCCACCCTCGCAGCTCCACCATTGAGTGAGGCCCTCCCCGAGCCCCGGAACTCTTGAGTGTTGCTGGTGTTCGAGGCCCTCCACCCGCAGGATCACCTGCGCCTCATCCCTGGTGGTCCAGTGGACCCCTGTTCTCCTTTGCCTCGCTCCGCTGTCCGCTCCGTTTTTTTTCCACTCGTTTTGCCTCTCCCTCTCTTTTTCTGTTCTGTACTTTTTCTGTACTTTTTCTCATTTTTCCTTATTTCCCTTAGCCTCCCTGGTGGTCCAGTGGACCTCTGTTCTCCTTTGTCTTGCTCTGCTGTCCGCTCCGTTTTTTTCACTCGTTTTTCACCCTTTTTAAATAGTTTCTGTACTTTTCTGCTTTCTGTGCTTTTCCTGCTCTCTGCCTTATTTCACTCTTTTCTCTCCTGTTTTCCCCCTTATTCCTTCTCTCCCGCCCGTTTTTCCACGCCGCTGCTGCCCCCGTGGCCCCGCCCCCCAGCATGACCAGCGTGACCAATCCTGCTCCCCGCTCCCGCCTCCCAGCTGTCCAGCCCTCCCCGACCCCTACTTAATGGCAGCCGCTGCGCGGCCGCGCCGCTGGAGTGCCGAAGTCGCGCCAAAGGCAAGCCCGTCTGCACCCGACCGCGACCAGCGCCAGGAACCCTGGAGCTCCACAACGCCAAAGCTACGACCCGGCGGCACTCCACGCCCTCAACCCAGGCAGCGACAACAACTGCAAGCGAGCGTCACTGGCCGACACCCACGGACCCTTCAGCTGTCACCGCTGCCGGCACACCTGCAGCACCGCCAAGACCACGGACCCAGCGCAACCCACCCGCAAGAACACACCCGAACCGAAGACCCTGCAATGCATCCTCCTCAACGTCCGATCCCTCCACAAACACGCCACCGAAATCTGGGACCTCCTCGACAGCACCACCCCTGACGTAGCGTTCCTCACCGAAACATGGACCAACACCTCGGGACCGGACATCGCCATCCCGCAAAGATACAAGATCTCCAGGAAGGACCGCCCGGGAGGAGGAATCGCCATTGTCCACAAATCCACCCTCCGCCTAAGCACACTCCCCGACAAGCCCACAGACTTGATGGAACACCTTCACTTCAAGATACTGGCCAGCCCCACCACTACCCTCCGAGGAACCCTCATCTACCGACCTCCTGGACCCCACGGACCTTTTGCCGAATCCATCACGGATATCTCCCCGCAGGCCATCGAATCCACCAACTACACCCTGCTGGGAGACCTCAACTTCCACCTCGACAACCAACTGGACCCCAGCACCACATCCCTCCTGGACAACCTCCACAACATTGGACTTTGCCAGTTCGTGACCGAACCCACGCACTCAGCAGGACACACCCTCGACCCCCTCTTCACCACAGGAAACTCCATCACCTTCAGCCACACCACCGAACGCCCAAGGACCGACCATCAATGCGTCCACTTCACCTTCAGAACACCCACCATCCACAGACACCAGCACCTGCTCCCACGTAGAAATTGGACCAGAATCACCGACGACCAGCTAACCTCATCACTCAGCAACTCCCACCCTGCCGTCGCGGAAAACGATGACCCCAACGCCGCAGCCCGAACCCTGCACAGATGGATCACCGACAGCGCCATCACCTTAGCCCCCCTCAAGAAAAACAACAACACCCACGCCAAGAAAGCTAGATGGTTCACCACCGAACTTCGAGAGTCCAGACGCACCTGCCGCCGCCTCGAAAAAGACTGGAGGAACACCAAATCCACAGAAGCCCACAACAACTTCAGAGCCGCCACCAGAGTCCACCAACTCATCAGAAAAACGAGAAAAAAAGCAATCAAAGACAGAATCTCCACCCACGCACACAACAGCAAAGAACTCTTCAACATCATCAAGGAGTTCGCCCAACCTACCAGCGAGTCCGCCGACATCCCACCCTCACAAGACCTCTGCGACAAATTCAGCACCTTTTTCCACCACAAAATCAAGAGCATCTACGACAACTTCGACGAAGACAACCAACACACTGAACCCTCACCAACCACCCCGACACCATGAAGCCAACGATCGACAACTGGACAGCCCTCACCACCGAAGACACACTGAAGACGATGAACTCAATCCACTACGGGGCCCCCACGGACCCCTGCCCCCACCACATTTTCAACAGAGCCGCCGAGACCATCGCACCCATACTCCGCCACACCATCAACGACTCCCTGTCAACCGCATCATTCCCCGATGACTGGAAACACGCAGAGATCAACCCCCTTCTCAAGAAACCCTCGGCGGACCCCACGGACCTCAAAAACTACAGACCCATCTCCCTACTCCCCTTCCCAGCGAAAGTCATCGAGAAAGCCATCAACAGCCAACTCGCCACATTCATCGAAGAGCACAACATCCTCGACTCCTCCCAATCCGGCTTCAGAAAAAACCACAGCACGGAAACCGCCCTCCTCGCCGCAACAGACGACATCCGCACCCTACTGGACAAAGGAGAAACTGCAGCCCTCATCCTCCTCGACCTCTCAGCGGCGTTCAACACAGTCTCTCACCGCACCCTAATACGCAGACTCCATGACGCAGGGATTCAAGACAAGGCCCTCGACTGGGCTCCTTCCTCTCCGGCAGAACGCAGCGGGTCAGACTCCCCCCTTTCCTCTCGGACCCTACACCAACCACCTGCAGAGTCCCCCAGGGGTCATCCCTCAGCCCCGCGCTCTTCAACGTCTACATGGCTCCGCTCGCCCCCATCGTCAGAACCTACGGACTCAACATTGTGTCATACGCAGACGACACCCAACTCATCCTCTCCCTATCCAACGAACCCAACACCGCCAGACACAATTTCCAAGAAGGCATGGAAGCCGTCGCCAAATAGATGAAAAACAGCTGCCTTCAACTAAACACCAACAAAACGGAAGTACTCATCATGGGCCCACACCCCGACGCCTGGAACGACACCTGGTGGCCCCCCGCCCTCGGAAGTCCGCCCACCCCCACGGACCACGCACGCAGTCTGGGAATCATCTTGGACTCCGAACTCAAAATGGACCGCCAGATCACCGCCGTCTCGTCCTCCTGCTTCCACACCCTGCGCCTCCTACGCAAGACCATCAAATTGATCCCCCTTGAACACAGAAAGACCGTCACTCACGCCCTGGTCACCAGCAGACTCGACTACGGCAACGCACTCTACGCCGCAATAAACAAAAACCTCACACGCAAGCTACAGAACATCCAGAACGCCGCCGCAAGACTTGTCCACAACCTGCCAAGACACTGCCACATCTCCCAGCACCTGCGCACACTCCACTGGCTCCCCATCGAAGCTAGAGTCACCTTCAAGATGCTCACCCACCCTCACAAGGCCCTCCACGACACCGGACCAGCATACCTGAACAGCCGACTCAAATTCCACGCACCCCAAAGGACCCTACGATCAGCCCAGCTTTCCTACGCCGTGGTCCCCCGCACCAGAAAGACCAGATCAGGCGGCCGCTCCTTCCTCGCGGCCAGAGCCTGGAACGCCCTACCTCTCCACCTCAGACAGACATCTCTCCCCATCTTCACAAGAAACCTCAAAACCTGGCTCTTCGACAGACCCCCTCCTTGATGGACTGGAACATGCGAACCCCCCCCCTCCCCCAGCGCCTTGAGACCCTCACGGGTGAGTAGTAGCGCTAAACAAACACGTGATTGATTGATATCAGCAGTACAGGTATCCCTCTTACACTACCTCTTCCCAACCTTATCGACCGCAGTATGTTCAACGACAGCCACAGTCTGGGCCATATTCAAAATCTACCCCCAGAGAAAGAACAGGGCGTCGGGGAACAAAACCTTACAACGCCAATGATGGATTTCAGCCTCATGCTATTTTTTCCCAACTTATCCACAGATTTCCTGGGGGGGGAGGTCACATTTCTTTACACCTTCATCAGTGGCAAAAAATAACTATGGACCGATGGGTCCTCAACCTGATACAATTCCGCCATACCTTACAGTTCCTTCATATCCCACATTGTACTCCTCCAGGTCGGCAAGAAGTAAAACACCTACATCTCCTGCGTTCGGAAATTCCTGCAATTTTCTGAAAACGAGCAATAGAACCAGTGCCAAACTCCCAGAGGGAGGGGGAAGGGGTTCTATTCCCGTTTCTTTTTGGTGCGGAAAAACTTCAGACAATGGCATCCGATCTTGCATTTAAGGACTCTCAACACCTACCTCAAAAAGCAGTCCTTTCGCATGGTCACTCTTCAGGACATTTTATTACTCCTAAACCCAGGGGATCACATGACCACCTTAGACTTACAAGATGCATATTTTCACGTCCCCATCCATCCCTCCCACAGGCAGTACCTTCGATTTGCCATAGCTGGAAGCCATCATTAATTTAAGGTGCTGCCGTTTGGCCTAAAATCGGCTCCAAGAATATTCACCAAATGCCTTGCTCCAGTAGCAGCCTTTCTAAGGAAGCAACGGCATCAAGTGTTTCCTTACCTGGATGACTGGCTAATCAAGGCACCCTCATTCAGCAGTCCAGTCGTCCACAGAGGGATGTACAAGACTGTTCGCCGAGCTAGGCCAAACCCTGAATGAAGAAAAGTCGAGCCTGCGCCCTTCCACAAGCATCACCTTCTTAGGAGCAATATTGGACACCACAATAAACAAAGCATTTCCCTCTCAAGAGGCAAGCGAAACAAATATCACTGGCTCGGTCATTCACAAGAAGAAAATCACTTTCGGTTTGCCGTTGCAAGTCTCTCCTGAGAACAATGTCATCTTGCATCTCTCGCTTTCCTTTCTGCCGATTGAAAATGCGTCCATTACAGGAATAGTTGATTTCCAATGACGTCAGGCAGTAGGTTCTTTCGAGGTCATTACAGTCACGCCAGATATGATCAACGTCGTCTCTTGGTGTACCCGGTTTCGGAATATTTCCATCGGTTTCTCTTTTCTCACCACGCCAGCTCCACACATGCTCACCACCGATGCCTCCCTGGAAGGATGGGGAGCTTTCCTGCAAGATCTCCAGGTCAGTAGCCGTTAGCAGCATCAAGACCAGCATCTTCACATCAACTTGTCGGAGCTCAGGGCAGTGAGATTGGCATTGCAGGCGTTCCTGCCAAAGATAAGAAACACTGCTGTATTGGTCAGAACGGACAACACAACGGCGATGTATTATCTCACCAAGCAAGGCGGCACCAGATCCTTCCCTCTCTCTCAGGAGGCTCAGTGCATCTGGAAGTGGGTGATGCAGAACGGAATCTCTCTGAAGGAGGAGCATCTTCCGGGAGACCAGAACCCCACAGCAGACACATTAAGCAGGCTCAAATCGACCTGCCACGAGTGGGAGATCCATCGAGACGCTTGACAACATTTTTCTCAGATGGTGCAGGCCAACGGTGGACCTCTTTGCGACGTTGCAGAACAAGAAATGCCGGTACTTCGCAAGTTGACATCACCATCGGGATCCTGGGGAAATGCATTTTTGATGGCATGCTCAGGCATTTTCGCCTGCGCTTTTCCGCCGATTGCCCTCCTGCCACGACTGCTCATGAAGATCAAGGAGGAGCTCTGCAGGATGATCCTAATAGCCACGTCAACATTGGTTTACAGAACTTTTCCTTCTTTCGGAGACACAACTTATTCTTCTGCGTCCCATTCCATCTCTTCCGATGATGTCCCAGGGACAAATGCTACATCCAGATCCTAATCCTGATTAATGGCACCGTGAATTTCAGCATCTAGAAATCCCATCTGAGTGTAGAGATGTTCTTTCCAATGTCCGTGCACAAAGCACTAACAGAACATACAAGATGAAATGGAAAAGATTCTGTATATGGCATCAAGATTCAAATGTTCATCCTCTGCGGTCCTCATCCCATGAGATGCTTCTGTACATTCTGCTGTTAGCAAAATCCGGATTAGCACACGCCTTGATTAAAGTCCATCTAGCTGCTATATCCCAATTTAGGAGGACATCTTCAGGACCATCATTTTGGTCAGAAAGGATCATTAAACAATTCATGAGAGGCCTATTCCACATCTATCCAACTGTCAAGTCTCTGCTATCTCTCTACCATCTTAATATAGTATTGTCACAACTCATGAAATATCCTTTTGAACCTATATATAAGGCGGTTCTTAAGTTCCTATCATGGAAGGTTGCCCTTCTGGTGTTGACATCTGCCAGGAGAGTTGGGGAAATTCAGGCTCTGACAATACAGGAACGTTTTCTACAGTTTAGGCATGACCGAGTAATCCTTCGTACTAATCCCAGGTTCATCCCCAAAGTTCCGTCAGACTTTCATCTGAACAAGCCTCTTATCCTAAAACCTTCTTTCCACGACCAACAACTGCTGCGGCAAGAGCCCTTCATTCGCTAGATATTCAGCGCTCTCTCAAATTTTATCTACAAAGAACCAAGACATTTCGCAAATCAACCAAGCTTTTTGTATCCTTCAGTGTGCCCAGGAAGGGCTATGCTCTATCCAAAAAGGGGATTGCGTGTTGGATCTCGAGTGCAATCGAGTATTGCCATCAAGTGGCAGGAAAACCTCTGCGGGCACAAGTGCGTGCCCACTCTACAAGAGTGATCTCTACATCTACTGCTCTTTTTGCCGGAGTACCTATCCAGGACATCTGCAGAGCTGCAACCTGGAGTACCCACACCTTCAGCAGACATTACTGCTTGGATGCCGCAGCTCCCAGTGATGTAGCAGTAGGCCAGGCAGTGCTGAGGAATGTTTTTCAGTGACGGTTAGCTCTCTCCTTCACCCATCCTTCCTTTCTGCTGTAAGACTGCGCACATTTAATCTTTTTATATATATATATATATATATATATATATATATATATAAAAATATACAATTCACCAAGGTCCTCCGTCGGCTGACAGGACTATTCACACCCGTTTCTGTCGAAGAAAGGACCACGAACCACCGGAAATATAGGCCATATCAATATTTATTCTGATACTCTCGAATTACGCGTTTCGGGCAACACTTGCCCTTGATCACATATATATATATATATATATATATATATATATATATATATATAACCTACTGGCGGTCACCAGTAGGTAGTTATAGTTAGCACCTAGTTTCCATAGGAAAAGCGTTTTTTGTTTTCCCAATAACTTTGGTGCCGATAGACGAATCTTTGCGAAATTTTCAAAACTAGTGGGGCGCTCCGGTCAGCGCGTGTCTTGAAAGTTTCGGGGTGATTCGTCAAGCGGGGGCCGAGAAAAAAGGGGGGTGCCAAAACGCGTTTTCCCCATGTTATTTTCCATAGGAAACTAGACAAAGCTACAGCCCGAACTGCTGAACGGAATTACACCAAATTTGGCAAAAAGGTAGCCCTCTATTCAGAAAGAGTCCTTTTTGTTAAATGGTGTAAATCCGTTCAGTAGTTCCTGAGAAATTAGAAAAAGAAAAAGTTTCAATATCTATGGCCGTGGTGGGTTTGCGAACCCTCCCGACCACGAGCTTCATTCTAATTGGCTGCCAACACTCCAAACCAGGAAGTGTTGGCAGCCATCTTGTGACTCGGTAGAACCGAGTCACAAAACAGAAAAAAGAGGTGAAAAAACAAGAAAAGGGGGCAGGGTAGAAACACCCTGACCCCCTAGGCCTGCTCAGGGCCAAAAAAAGCATTTTTTTTTTACAAAAGATTCGGCCGAATTCGCGCTGGGGTCGCGAATCCGGCCGAGAACATTTTTAAAAAACGAAGCGCGGACTCCCGCGCTTCGTTCTATTTAAGCCACCGGGTGGTCCAGGTCCTGGGGGCACTGAAAAAAATGCGTGGGGGTCCCAATCCCCCCCACGCTGCCCCGGGGACCGCCACCTCCCCGGGGCTTCATTTATGAGTTGCGGGGGGGGGGCACGCAGCCCCGGGGACCACCACCTCCCCGGGGCTCTTTATTTAATTTAAAAAAAAATGTGTGGGGGGGCTCGATCCCCCACACACGCCCCGGGGACCACCACCTCCCCGGGACTTTTCAAATTTAACGTGGGGGGGCACGTGACCCCCCGCAGCCCCGGGGACCGCCGCCTCCCCGGGGCTCAGTTTAAAAAAAAAAAAAAAAAATGTGTGGGGAGAGCACGAGCCATGCGGCTCCCGCCCTGTCATAGCAAACACTGGTTTGGATTTTGTAAGCAAGAGCAGGTTTCCTGCTCTCGCTTACAAAATCCAAACCAGATTGCTTTTCCACAAGGGGAGCTGCATGTCAGCAGCTCCCCGTGTGGAAAAGCAATGCCGGCTCCCGCAGGAGGCGGGGAGCCGGCGGGACCGTGGGGGCATTTGGGTTCCCCCCACGGTCCCCAACAGAAAGGGCCGGCCCCGGGGGATGGGGTCCCTGGGGCCAGAAGTGGCCCAGGAGGGGGGCAACGCGGCCCCCCTACATCAATAAATTAAAAAAAAAATGTTTAAATGAGGCACAGCTCCGGGGGGATGGGGTCCCCGGGGCCACTAGAGGCCTAAGGAGGGGGGCCACGCAGCCCCCCTCCTTTAAAAATAATTTTTTTTAAATGTGGCCATGCCCCCGGGGATGGGGTCCCCCGGGCCGAAATTGGCCTCGGGAGGGCCCCCTTCCCGTTTAAAAAAAAAAATTGTTTTAATGACATCTCAAATGACATCACTGATGACATCATCCACGGTAATATCTGATGCACCTCCTCACACTCTAATATAACCTTTGATACACCCACTGTAAAATACAGACTACCATTTTCGAAACCATTGACAAACCAATACCAGTTACTACATACGCACTCACTGATGCCTAGCTCTACACACATCCACTCTTTCACCCATAAAGTCACTCATACATGCAGTCACTCATCAATACAACACTATCATAAGCACTCTTACACCTATACAGACACTCACACACCACCACTCATCCATGGAGTTACTCACACAGCTAGTCAGTCATGCAAAGAATCAATCACACTTCCATTTACTGACCTATACAGTTATACACACACCACATCACTTATTCAAACAGAAACAAACGCATACTTACTCTCTTATACAATCACTGATACAAGTACACACTCATCCATACAGCCACTCTCACAATCACTGACTCTCACGTATAGTCATTTATATACTCCAACTCTCACATACACTCTCTTTTACATATGTAGTTACTTGGACATGTATAGAGAAAGAGCAGCGGAAGAACTTTTTGAGCATTTAACTAAGGGTAACACCATCAGTACAAGCATGACTAGTGGCAACCCCCAACGCCGAGAGGGTCTTAGGGAGAAATTCCTTAAATTGGAAAGACTCAAAAAGAGTGAAAATTCAAAGTGGTGGGATGGGGCCACACTTAAACAGTACCTACGTTTGAATAGAGTTCCGAGAGGCTTGAGGTCTCAAATCTTCCCGACCTATGACGACTTGGAAGAGGACTTGCTCAAACAATGGGAAGAAACACTGACAAACAACTCACAAACACTCATGGGCATTCTAATAGAAAATGCGGATAGAAAAGTTGCTAAACTTCAGAATGAAATTACATTGTTAGAACAAGAAATAAGGGATTTAGACCTGAAAGAAGCAACAGAGAAGAATTATGCTATATTGAATGAGATTCTAGCCAGGCACCAAAATGACATCAAGGACAGAAAGGCAAGGAAACTTAAGCGGGACGAGTATGACTATAAAGAGGGAAGAATCTTCACTTTCGCGAAAAAGTATGATCAGTTGTTCCAGACAGCAAATGAGATAGGGAAAAACAATAGACAGGAGGTAATCTCAGTATCATCGAGTTCAACCTCTTTGAATGCTCCCCTTACCAGTGACAGTGAGGCTGACAACGCTAGTACCTCTGCTGATAACAGGCAGGCTAATCCTTCCGCTTTTTTACGCGAAGTACAGAGGATACAGAAGGGAAACAGGGCACCGTCCAGACGAGCAAATGTAGACACAAGACCCGCAGAGGAAAGAGAGCAGGCAAAGGAGGACTACAAAAAGAAATTAAGATCAGGGGACAACAGGAACTAATGGATCACAATGATAAAGGGGTGGAAGTTATCAATCTCTCCTCTATGACACTTAACCAAGATATGGTCTCTCTTCTTGAAAAGGGTTTGAGTTTTAATCCTAAGGATGAGGGGGATATTTGTAACATCAAAATTGACCTCTACAAATTTGTAAGGAATCTCAAATTAAAAAAGTTTTTCAGTACAAATCCAATGTCAAATAAAAGTAATATGAACATTCCAACTGACTCATTATCTGATGTTTTAAGTATTCAAGATATACATGATACCCATCTACTTTTATCACTGACTGACACAGAAGACGCACCACTCCGCATGGACACATTATTACAAGAACTAGATGTGCATACCGACTACACCATTGATAGTGGTCTAAAGACTAAATCTAAATGGACGCCGACTTTGACCAGTGGTAACACCATAGACCTATTCCATCAACTGGTTTTAAAAGACATGGACAAATTTAATGTAAAGAGAATGAGAAACAAAACTAGACACATTGACAATCTCCCCCCAGGAGAACGGACAGCCCTTAAAAAACTAGCTAGTGACAATGACCTAATCATTAGAGAGGCTGATAAAGGGGGCAACGTGGTAGTGATGGACAGGGTGGACTACAATAATGAAATATTAACACAACTTCAAGATGCAGCGTGCTATGAACGTCTTGCCTACAATCCTGTGGGCCCTCTTACCATTGAAATTAACACAAAACTTAGAGACTGGCGTGAGGCAGGGCTCATTAACAATGACGAATACACCTACATGAGTGTTTAGACCTCACTATCCATATATATACACGCTCCCCAAAGTGCACAAACACTTACCTTTTCCCCCTGGGAGACATATTGTCTCGGGGATAGGTGGCCCCACTGAACGCTTGGCAGAGTATGTAGATTTTTTTCTCGGACCCTTGGTTCGTAATCTTCCATCTTATATAAGAGACACTAAGCACATACTTAGCATGTTGGCTGATTTCACATGGGAAGAAGGCATGACCCTCGTGACCTTTGATGTGGTCTCACTCTACACGAGCATTAAACCAGACCTGGGCATGAAAGCAATCTCACATTTCCTTAACAAAAGACCTGCTTCGCAGTGGCAACATACTAACATGCTGCTGGCCATGATGACATTGATTCTTGAGAACAACATTTTTCTTTTCGAGACAGATTGGTATAAACAGAAGAGAGGTGTAGCTATGGGTTCCAAATTTTCACCTAGTTTCGCAAACCTTTTCATGGGGCGTTTGGAAGAGGATTGGATTTGGGGTCCCAGAGGCAGTCAGTTTAATGATTCGATTATATTTTGGGGTCGTTACATTGACGACTGCCTCTTAATATGGACAGGGCCACAGGACAAACTTGATGACTTCTGCTCCTATTTAAACACAAACACATATGACATGCGCTTTACACACCGTAGTAGTAACTCGACCATTACCTTCTTGGACATTGAAATTTATATCAGTCACAACATCTTACAGACTCGCCTTTTTCGTAAGGACACTGCATGTAATTCCATGCGCACAGCGCACACCCTTTGCATCAGATCCGCGCAGTTCCCTTTGGTGAGTTTACCAGAGCCAGAAGGAATTGCAGCACTGACCAGGAGTTTGAAAGCTGCCTCTCAGCAATGAAAACAAGGTTCAAACACAGGGGTTATACACACCAGAATCTAACTAAAGCTGAAACTAGAATTAGACAGACTCAACGGGCAATAACGATTCGCGACAGAGTACGTAAAACAGATACAAGAACAGTGAGATTGATCGCAGACTTTAATGATTTCAGCGGGGCATTATCCAAGAGTTTAAATAAACACTGGAAACTGCTCACCAATGACACAGTGCTAGCGGAACACATTAGTTTGAATCCACAAATTACCTACAGAAGGGGCAAAACGCTCAGAACCCGGCTCAGTCCTAGCTACCCGAGAACACCAAATAAGGATACATGGCTCACACCACGTACTTTGGGATTTTATAAATGTGGTTCATGTGGAACCTGCAGGTGGGCCTCTGACAAGAAGACATCCTTCACTGGCCCTGATAGAACATATGACGACAGACATAACATAAACTGCCACACTAAATATGTGGTATATGTACTTGAATGTACCTGTGGTGGTAAATATGTGGGCAGTACAATAAGGACCCTCAATGAGAGAATAGGAGAACATATCAGGGCTCTGAAACAACAGGACCCCAGATACCCAATGGCATTACACATGTGGGAATGCGCATCCCAGGGCCCATATAAAAGCTTTCTCTTCTATGGAATAGACGTCACTACACCCAGCCCTAGGGGAGGGAATAGAGAGTTACGGTTGAGACGCTCTGAGGCCTTCTGGATCATGCGTTTGAAATCTGATGAGCCTGCTTTTAACAGCGACCGGGAGATGCATTACTTTCTGGGTGACTAAGTTCATTTGAATTACCTGTTTGCGGAACGTTTCTGTATTTGACTGTTTGATTTCATGCACTCTATTATTAGTAGTCTGTGCCATGGACTTGGTGTGATATTTTCACTGGGTTCATGATCAGTTATCCCATGTTTTCTGTGTACAATTATGAAAATGAACTTTTACGTGGGTCTGAATGTGAATTGTTCCCTCGACCTGTCTGTTTCCCAATTTTCTGTTCTGTTTACCTTGATCTTTGTTAGTCTACTTGTGATGCATTAGCTGTTTTATGAAGTGAAAATGCATTATGACTCAATTGCATTGACATCACCTTTTGTAGTATTAACAAGTGAGCACTTATTTTAATATGTCCAGAGAACAGTGTCCCCCTTTTAATTATGTTCTTGCTACCATGCTCGTTTTGCGTAGTTTCGTTGATTCACAACACAAATTTGCTCTTGTGTGTTCCAATTGTAATACGTAGTACGCAAGCTTGTAAATCATTTTCTGTAAAATGTTCTTTCTTCCTGAGAATCGTGCCACATGGTTTGTTGTAGCCCTATCAAAATCCACCACATCAGATGCATGTTGAGCATGTGCCGTACACACACTCACTGCATGCCTTCTATCGTCACCATACACGCGCATGCGTGATTATTCAAGAATAAACTTAGCGCTCTAGTTGTTCTGCCGTGTGCAGCCCATTTAAACACTTCCGGGTTGCGCCACATTGACTTTTCGGCGTAACACGGTGCTGGAGTGAGGAGCTACAGGGCGTACTCGCCAGAGGTAAGAGATTTCATGGGTAGTTCAAATAGTATACAAAACTGTCCATAACGTATTTAAATCATGTGAGGGTGTCCTAAACATGACTGTGATGGTTCTACTTTACTTTAATTACAGCCTTCCCACTCTTGTTTTGCCTAAATGGCGTACCAATTTTAATAGGATATATTTGTGGCATCGATAGCCAGTTTCAGCGACACAAGCCTAATAACTTTATCTTCCTACTTAAGGTAGGATGGTAGATTTACTTTTCGGTTTTGGAACGAACAGACACTTACTATCATGTTGATTGTGATTGACAGATGGGTTTAATGACAACATACTCATGGTAGTTATTTTTATACAGATTTACTGAAGCATTGGAATAATAAAGATTCTACGCATTGAAGTAACTTTTAGGACCCGCTGGGTCGGAAGTATCACCAGCTGGGAGGTGAGCCAAACGTATAACCTCAGCACGTAGTGTGGTATACATAATTTACTGAGCCACTTTTTGTGTTCCAAATGGGCAATGATTTACCTAAGTGCCCCTTTATGTATTTTAGGTCCGAGGACTTGCTATACTCTTATCGAGGTAGGCGTGCCTAGTGATAGCACGAACAATGGATTAGCGGAGTTCTTCTATTTTTCTATTCTTACTAGCCCAGACACGGGCATTCGGTGTAATATTGTTGTAATGGACACCTTTTCACACTCCATTTTACTCACATCACATACTTCTGTCCTTTATTTAAGTACCTCACCTTTCTGTTCATTATACTTGCCACTTTTTGCTCCTACTGTACTGGTACTAGAGTTGTACAGTAATCCTATCGGCACATTATACTGCAATTTTAATATTAACATGGCAAAGATTAGGTGTATTACAAACACTGTACTTTTCTTTACCATGCATGATTTTAATATCACTGTTCACATGACGGTCTCTCTCTTAAACTGACATCTTAGCCCTTTGGTGTTTCCCTTGATTGGTTGACGTTTTACATCACCAATGTTTCGATTGTGTCCCATCTTTTCAGGACACACTCATGTCAGATTCATGTTTCACATTGTAACAAAAGCCATTTTCATGTTCAATTCCAGCCCTGAAGAAGTCAAGGGTTATACACCCAATGACGAAACACATGTTGGCTGGCCTGTGAAGCGACACACCATTAAATCAACACTCCGAGCAAAGAACGCTGTGTTGTCATTTTTTTAAAATAACGTTTACTTTGACTGTATTTACTCTTATGTGTGTGCACAGGATCTGTTGTTATATTTAGAAGGACCTTTGTCCTGAATTGAGGGTTTTGGGGTTTTCCCTCACTTGTTGCACCACATCATTATAACCATCTTCCCCATACGCACAACACTAGGTAAGCGCCCTATCATACCCTGTGATAATTAATACCCCCTTTTTCGTCTTCTCATGGTCAGTGACATCACTGATGACATCTCAAATGACATCACTGATGACATCATCCACATGATAATCTGATGCACCTCCTCACACCCTAATATAACCTTTGATACACCCACTCTAAAATGCAGACTACCATTTTCGAAACCGTAGACACACCAATACCAGTTACTACATACGCACTCACTGATTCCTAGCTCTACACACACATCCACTCTTTCACCCATAAAGTCACTCATACATGCAGTCACTCATCAATACAACACTATCATAAGCACTCTTACACCTAATACAGACACTCACACACCACCACTCATCCATGGAGTTACTCACACAGCTAGTCAGTCATGCAAAGAATCAATCACACTTCCATTTACTGACCTATACAGTTATACACACACCACATCACTTATTCAAACAGAAACAAACGCATACTTACTCTCTTATACAATCACTGATACAAGTACACACTCATCCATACAGCCACTCTCACAATCACTGACTCTCACGTATAGTCATTTATATACTCCAACTCTCACATACACTGTCTTTTACATATGTAGTTACTTGGACACTGAGACATCCATTCTCTCACCAACACACCCATACCCATACACACACTCACCCACCCATACAGCTGTTTGCACATGCACTCTTGAACCCATACACCCAGTGAATCAACCACTCACACATCTATGCACAGAGTCACACACCTCCCACCCACACACACACACACACTCAGGCACCCATACAAATACTCAGGCAACCAATCAATAGCCCATATAGACACTCATGTAGCTACTGACCAACCCATGCAGCAGCTTACACAACAACAGACAGACTGATAGACATTCACACAGTTTAGTCACTAACCCATGCATTCAGGAAGACACGTTTAATCACTCACTTATACAATCAGTCACGCACCTACAAAATCCTCCATCCACACACTTATACACCCACTCATTCTTCAATACACCTTGGCATATATATATATAAAACATATTTAAACTTTACAGAAACACACAGTCATTGGATGATGTCATCAGTGATGTAATCAGTGATGTAATCAGTGATGTCACTGACATGTCATGAATGATGTAATATGTGACGTCATCAGAAGTGCATTGCGGGTGCGCGAGTTCTTGTTAGCTGAACTAACTATAATGGGGCAATTTCTATGGTTTTGTACGAGAGAAATGTCCAACTAACTATAACGTCCCTGAAACCTATGTTTTTTTCAGTGAATATATATATATATATATATATATATATTCACTGAAAAAGCCATAGGTTTCAGGGACGTTATAGTTAGTTGGACATTTCACTCGTACAAAACCAGAGAAATTGCCCCATTATAGTTAGTTCAGCTAACAAGAACTCGCGCACCCGCAATGCACTTCTGATGACGTCACATATTACATCATTCATGACATGGTCAGTGACATCACTGATGACATCTCAAATGACATCACTGATGACATCATCCACGTGATAATCTGATGCACCTCCTCACACCCTAATATAACCTTTGATACACCCACTCTAAAATGCAGACTACCATTTTCAAAACCGTAGACACACCAATAGCAGTTACTACATACCCACTCACTGATTCCTAGGTCTACACACATGTCCACTCATTCATCCATACAGTTACTCATACATGCAGTCACTCATCAATACAGCACTATCATATGCACTCATACACCTATACAGACACTCACACACCACCACTCACCCATAGTTACTCACACACCTAGTCAGTCATGCAAAGAATCAATCATACTCCCATTTACTCACCTATACAGTTATACACACACCACTTCACTTATTCATACAGATACTACCGCATACTTACTCTCTTCTACAATCACTGACACAAGCACACACTCATCCATACAGCCACTCTCACAATCACTCACTCTCACATATAGTCATTTATATACTCCAACACTCACATATACTGCCTTTCACATATGTAGTTACTCACACATGTACCACTGAGACATCCATTCACTCACCAACACACCCATATACACACTCACCCACCCATACCGCCCTTCACAGATGCACTCTTGAACCCATACACCCAGTGAATCACCTACTCACACATCTATGCACAGAGTCACACACACCCCACCCACCCACAGAGACACTCAGGCACCCACACAGATACTCAGACAACCAATCAATAACCCATATAGACACTCACGTAGCTACTCGCCAACCCATGCAGCCGCTTACACACCAACTGACAGACTAATACAGACATTCACACAGTTTAGTCACTAACCCATGCATTCAGTAAGACACGATTAATCACTCACTTGTAAAGTCAGTCACGCACCTACTAAATCATCTATTCAGACACTTATACACCCACTCATTCTTCAATACACCTTGGCATATATATATATATATATATATATATATATCGTATTTAAACTTTACAGAAACACATAGTCACTGGATGATGTCATCAGTGATGTCACTGACCATGTCATGAATGATCTAATATGTGACGTCGTCAGCAGTGCATTGCGGGGGCGCGAGTTATAGTTAGCTCAACTAACTATAACAGGCGAATTTCTCTGGTTTTGTACTAGTGAAATGTCCAACTAACTATAACGTCCCTGAAACCTATGGTTTTTTCAGTGAATTTCAAAGGTTTTTTAAATGATAATTTCTAACTATAACGTCCCTGAAACCTATGGTTTTTTCAGTGAATTTCAAAGGTTTTTTAAATGCTAATTTCTAACTATAATGTCCCTGAAACCTATGGCTTTTTCAGTGAATTTCTAAGGTTTTTTAAATGCTAATTTCTATCTATTACGTCCCTGAAACCTGTGATTTTTTCTGTGAATTTCTAAGGTTTTTTAAATGCTAATTTCTAACTACACCTAGATAGGTAAGACATGTGCAGAAAGAGAAAGAAAGAAGCAAGAGAAGTGCAGAAAGAGGAAGAAAGGTGCATAAAGAAGCAGGAGAAGTGATGAAAGAGGCAAGAGAGGTGCAGAAAGAAGCAAGAGAGTTGCAAAAAGAAGAGAGTGAGGTGCAGAAAGAGGAAGAAAGGCACAGAAAGAGGCAAGTGAGGTGCAGAAAGAGGCAAGAGAGGTGCAGAAAGAGACAAGAGAGGTGCAGAAAGAGGCAAGAGAGGTCCAGAAAGAGGAAGAAAGGTACAGAAAGAGGCAAGAAAAATGCAGAAAAAGGAAGAAAGGTGCAGAAAGAAGCAAGATAAGCGCAGAAAGAAGCAAGAGAGGTGCATAAAAAAGCAAGAGAGGTGCAGAAAGAAGAGAGTGAGGTGCAGAAAGAGGCAAGAGAGGTGCAGAAAGAGGCAAGAGAGGTGCAGAAAGAGGCAAGAGACGTGCAGAAAGAGGCAAGAGAGGGGCAGAAAGAGCCAAGAGTGGAGTAGAAAGCCAAGAGAGGTGCAGATAGAGGCAAGAGAGGTGAAGAAAGAGGCAAGAGAGGTACAGAAAGAGGCAAGAGAGGTACAGAAAGAGGCAAGAGAGGTACAGAAATAGGCATGAGAGGTGTAGAAAGAGACAAGACTGTTGCAGAAAGAGGCAAGAGATGTGTAGAAAGAGGCAAGAGATGTGCTGAAAGAGGCAAGAGAGGTACATAAAGAGGCAAGAGGGGTGCAGAAAGAAGAGAGTGAGCTGCAGAAAGAGGGAAGAGAGGTGTAGAAAGAGGCAAGAGAGGTGCAGAAAGAGGCAAGAGGTGCAGAAAGAGGTAAGAGGTGTAGAAAGAGTCAAGAGAGGTACAGAAAGAGGAAGAAAGGCGCAGAAAGAAGCAAGTGAGCAGCAGAAAGAGGCAAGAGAAGAGCAAAAAGAGTCAAGAGAGGTGCATCAAGAGGCAAGAGAGGTGCAGAAAGAGGAAGAAATGTTCAGAAAGAGGCAAGAGAGGTACAGAAAGAGACAGGAGAGGTGCAGAAAGAAGAGAGTGAGCTGTAGAAAGAGGCAAGAGAGGTGCAGAAAGAGGCAAGAGAGGTACAGAAAGAGGCAAGCGAGGTACAGAAAGAAGAGAGTGAGCTGCAGAAAGAACCAAGAGAGGTGCAGAAAGAGGCATGAGAGGTGCAGAAAGAGGCAAGAGAGGTGCAGAAAGAGGCAAGAGAGGTGCAGAAAGATGAGTGAGCTGCAGAAATAAGCAAGAGAAGTGCAGACAGAGGCAAGAGAGGTGCATAAAGAGGCAACAGAGGTGCATAAAGAGGCAACAGAGGTGCAGAAACAGGCACGAGAGGTGCAGAAAGAAGAGAGGTGCAGAAAGAGGCAAGAGAGGTGCAGAAAGAGGCAAGAGGTGCAGAAAGATGCAAGAGAGGTGTAGAAAGAGGCAAGAGTGGTGCAGAAAGAGGCAAGAGATGTGCAGAAACAGGCAAGAGGTGCAAAAGAGGCAAGAGAGGTACAGATAGAAGAGAGTGAGCTGCAGAATGAGGGAAGAGAGGTGCAGAAAGAAGAGAGTGAGCTGCAGAAAGAGGCAAGAGAGGTGCAGAAAGTGGCAAGAGACGTGCAGAAAGAGACAAAAGACAACTCGATTGCTAACATTCTATATTTATTACAAAAGTGTGGCACGCCTGACGTCATCTTGATGTAATCAAAACTGTAATACCTAAAGCATTTCCTTTAGAAATTATGGAAATGAGAGGGTTTTATTTGCATAGAAATTATGGTTAGTGCTCTAAAAAACTAAAATGAGGACATATTTTCTGAGTTCTCCAATAGCGACAAAGCACTTTTAAATTATTTGTTATCTTAATGTTTTTTTATCCAGTTGACCACTTGATTAAATGTTACGCTCAGGGGAGAGAATGTGGTGTTACTTCCAGAGCTGCAGACTTTGCAACTGGGGAACCAAGTTGGAGTTTCTGCTTCAGCTCGACATTCTGTGATTCTGGTCAATTCACTTAATCTCCCCATGCCTACAACCAAAATGAGTTTGTCCTTGTATGATGTAACCAATGTTCATGTAAATCACTCCAATATCTGACCAGCCTGCACTATATAAAAGTGCAAAAAAACAAAGGATAAAAAGTGTTTTCCACATTTCTGTCATTGGGCTATACGTGGGCTACATCTGGGTGATATTTGTGCTACATTTGGGCTCCTTTTTCTCTGGTGGCCATCTTGGGAGACTTAAATTAAATTCATTAAACTTTATTTGATCTGATTTAGAAACATAGATCATAAAAGTGTATATAAAAACAGTAAATCCTCTTTCTTAATACAATACAGTGAGAATTAATTAAAACCAGTAGGTAAAAACGGGTGTTACAAAGCCCGGTTCAGAGCAACTTCAGGTTAACAGAATAGTAAAGTTCAATGTTTCGCAAGATCAATCTCATGTACTTTGTGCAAAATACGTAATAAGGGGTCCAAGTTAGATGCAACGCTTCAATACCTGACCAGTCTGCACTATATAAAACTTCAAAAAATAAAAAGTGTTTTGCACACTTCTGTCATTGGGCTATATGTGGGCTACATCTGGGTGATATTTGTGCTACATTTGGGCTCTTTTTTCTCTGGTGGCCATCTTGGGAGACTTATTTGTTATGAAGTTTCCTAATCTCCTCATTTACTGCAGTCTCCTCAGTAGGAAATGCTTTCAGTTTTTTTACTTTGATTCCATCAAGAAGGCTTTCAGATGTGTCACACATTTGCCATAAATTCAGAATGTTAGCACTCTAGGTGCTCATTAGATCACTGTAGTAAAGCTACTGCTCACCAGGGAGTTAACTGGAAGTCTACTGCTGGTATTGAAATTAATTGTTTCAGTCTGCATGTCAGAATTTTCTAATGAAATAGAAGAGGATTTGAGATCTCACTTAAAACATGCCCTAATTTTTCTTTCTGCAGCACTAACCATAATTTCTATGGCAAAATGAATCCCCTCATTTTGTTCCTTTTCAAATTAAATGTTTTAAGTGTTACCAGTTTATTCCAATCAAGATGGCTTCAGGTGTGCCATAATTTTGTCATAAGTAAGACTGTTAGCGCTCTAGTTGTTCTTTAGAACACTCTGGGAAGCTGCAGTAGAACACAAAGGAATCAACTGACAAGCTGCTCCAGTTGAAAAATAACAGGAAGATATTTGAGATCTCACTTAAAACATGTCCTAATTTTTTCTTTCTACAGCACTAACCATAATTTCCATGACAAAATGAAGCCCCTCATTTTGTTCCTTTTTAAATTAAATATTTTAAGTGTTACCAGTTTATTCCAATCAAGATGGCTCCAGGTGTGCCATAATGTTGTCTTAAGTAAGACTGTTAGCGCTCTAGTTGTTCTTTAGAACACTCTGGGAAGCTGCAGTAGAACACAAAGGAATCAACTGACGGGCTGCTCCTGTTGAAATATAACAGGAAGATATTTGAGATCTCACTTAAAAAATGTCCTAATTTTTCTTTCTACAGCACTAACCATAATTTCTATGACAAAATGAACCCCATCATTTTGTTCCTTTTTAAATTAAATGTTTTAAGTGTTACCAGTTTATTCCAATCAAGATGGCTCCAGGTGTGCCATAATTTTGTCTTAAGTAAGACTGTTAGCGCTCTAGTTGTTCTTTAGAACACTCTGGGAAGCTGCAGTAGAACACAAAGGAATCAACTGACAGTCTCTGCCCTTGTTGGATGTACATGTTTTACTGAGAATGTCAGACTTCATTCTCACATGACTGAGAAAGATAATGTGAATTTACAGAAAATATGCTCTCATTTTAGCTTCTGGAGCACCTTCCAAACCTCTATGGGACAAGCATGAGAAAATAGTTTTCTCTCAAACATGATTCATGATATCCCAGCAGAAGGTTTTTCACAGGATAAAATCACCTTAGAACACACCACAATTCCTAAAATTAGTATGGTACCATCAACAAATGAATTCTATTGTAACTAAAGTCTGTTATCACCCTTTATAGTTCTCCTTTTGGTGACCCTCAAAATCTTCTATTCACTACAATGCATTTCAATGGGGTGCTATCATGTATATTGGTCCCAAGATGGCTGCCAGCAATTCCAGGATGAAGTGCTGACAGCCAATCAGATCTCACCATGAGATGTGTGGTTAGGCTCCGCCCAGATATCGATATTTTCTTCTTTTTCTAATTTCTCAGCAACTACTGAACGGATTTACATCATTTAACAAAAAGGACTCTTTCTGAACCAAGACCTACCTTTTTGCCAAATTTGGTGTAATTCCGTTCAGCAGTTCGGGCTGTAGCTTTGTCTAAAGTTTCCTATGGAAAAATACATGGGGAAAACACGTTTTGGGACCCCCCTTTTTTCTCGGCCCCCGCTTGGCGAATCACCCCGAAACTTTCAAGACAGGAGCTTACCGGAGCTGATCACTAGTTTTGAAAATTTCGCAAAGATTCGTCAACCGGCGCCAAAGTTATTCGGAAAACAAAAAACGCTTTTCCTATGGAAACTAGGTCCTAACTATAACTACCTACTGGCAACCACCAGTAGGTAATATATATATATATATATATATATAACTTCACTCCGTGTACCACCGGATTCTGCTCCAAACACGGACACGGACCCAGACTTTCAGTAGTTTTAATTTATTGTTGCTGTGCCGCCATAACGTTTCAGCTCCTACGAGCCTTGATCACATGACACAGTAAGAACACATGTGGACGAATTTAAAGTGACAGGTGCGTGAACTAATTGCAATTACGTGATGGTTAAAATTCATAGACATAGAAGTTGCATCAAGACAAACAAATAATAGTATAATTACATAATATCTCCTACTTGGTATGTATTATTATATCGAAGGTATATATGTAATTTCTCTTTTAGTGATGTTGTTTCGGTGTAATACCTCACTTTATACAATTTATTACATAATCATAAATTTTGCGAGTTTAAAATTCACTCCATCAATAAAATATTGTAATTTCTCATTGTATAAATATTTGTTGCGTTTTACCATAATACAATAAATAACCTTAATGTTAATAAGAGTTATGTGAAATTATTGTAAAAAAGTCTATGTTATCCTAAAGTGCCAGTGCAATTTAAAAAAAAGGAATGTATAAATAGATGTGTTAAAATCATTGAACTCCTTGTTGATCTCATGTATGTGCTAAAGTAGATATCAATATCTGAATTAAATGCAGAACATAGTATATGGTGGCCATATGGATAAAAATAAATATATCCATATGTAGTATTCATTGATGTCTGAGGATCTGTACAATAGTATTCTGAATTGTTGATTAAAAGAATATGTTGGGCTATGCATAATTAGAGGTAGATTAAATATCACATTAAAAGGTAACATGTGAACAGTGTACAATATGAGTACATTGTTGTGTATATTTATGATAAAAGTCTAATAAAACCTATAAATATATGATTTCATAAATATATAAATATATAAATATATAAATATACTAACATATACATACATATATATACAAAAAATGATGTTAAGAGATTGTTAATAGGAAAGTCAGATTACTGATAAAAACATCATCCGATCACCGTCTTAGTATCAATTCCTTACATGTAAATATTTGTTCAAAAAATACTATTTTCTCATTGTGCTCAATCTATAGTGATTGTACGATCAAGGATACCCTTATTTCTTAATGCACATTTTTTTTGATACTTGTAAACACTTGATCACTGCATTAACATCAACATGTTAACCTCCATCACCTATGATTGTCATGGTTATTTTCCTCCCATGCATCCAAACATATTAAAAATCAAACATGATGCTGAATTCATTCTATACTATTAACCTAAACAGGTATACATATCCTCCGTTGCGTTCAGACCTCCTGGTGATTTGGAATCTAATTGTAGTATGTATCTTGTTTCTAATCTTCGTAATTTTGATTCCCTGTCCCCTCCCCGTCTGCTTGGGGGTACACTGTCAATCACATAATATTTAAGGTCTGTATTATTGGAATTGTGGGCCTCTCTAAAGTGGCGTGCCACCGGATATGTATTATCCTGATTACTGATGGCACGTAAGTGTTGTAAGATACGTTTATGCACTTGTAATTTTGTGCTGCCTATGTACTGGAGGCCACATGGACATTCCAGCACATAGACAGCATATTCAGTTTTACATGTGAGATATCTCTGTATCTTAATTGCCTTATCACTGAACGGTGTTGTATATGTGTTTTTGTTCATACCATGGGCACACGCCTTGCAAGTTCTGCACTTGAAAAAACCCTTATTTGATTGCAACCAGTTTGTCTTTTCAATTATCTCTGGACTAGTGTTCACAAGCACATCTCTCATAGAGGGTGATTTGCTATATGTGATGGACACCCTCTGCGGCAGCAGGGGTCCAATTACGGCATCATTTAATACTAGTGGCCAGTTTTTTTGTATAATTTTTTGTATTTTAATGTGCTGGTTGCTATATCTAATGATCATTCTGAATGTGTTATCTGTATCTTTTTTTGTTTTTTCAAGACCTGCATTTGATATATGTGTGCTCCTAGGCTTCTCATTAAGTAAAGAGTCTCTACTAGGTAACATAGATTTTGATATAGCTCTCGTGATAATATGTTTGCTATATCCTCTTTCCCTGAGTCTCATGCAGCTGTCTGCTTGTGCTGTTTTTAAGTCTTGTTCATTGCTGCATATACGGCGTAGCCGTAACATCTCACCATATGGTATACTGTTAATGAGATGTCTTGGATGAGCACTGCTTGCGTGGAGAGTAGTGTTTCCCGCCGTTTCTTTACGGTACAATCTACTTTCTATTTTACCCTCATTAATGTATATCTGGGTGTCGAGGAAGTTGACTATATTGGCACTTATATTGGTTGTGAAATGTAGGTTCAATTGGTTGTTGTTCAAAGTGTCAACAAAGGAAAGAGCCTCTTGTTGAGTGCCATGCCATATCACAAATAAATCATCTATATATCGGAGCCAAAGTTGTATATGGTTGCCAATGTGATGACTGTGTTTACTCCTGAGGACCACTTCCTCCCAGTAGCCCATATGAAGACAGGCATAACTGGGAGAAAAACTGGCCCCCATGGCTACTCCTCGAGTTTGCTGAAACAAAAGATTGTTAAACATAAAATTATTATTGGTTAAACAGAACTCTATCATTTCCAATAACATGTTGTTGTGCTCATTATGGTATGTTGCTCTTTGCGCCAAATAATGTTTTATGGCTTTAATACCATCCTCATGTTTTATACTGGTATACAAGGAGGTTACATCCATTGTCATTAGTAGATAGTCATCCTTCCATTCTACCTCATTGATTTGTCTCAAGAAATCTGCAGTGTCACGTACATATGATGGTAATTTCCTATGGAAACTAGGTCCTAACTATAACTACCTACTGGCAACCGCCAGTAGGTAATATATATATATATATATATATATATATATATATATATATATATATATATATATATATAGTTTCATGGTCTTTATCTTTTACCCTTATAAGGTCTTATTTATAGTATGTTTAAAGTATACAAATGTTTATGTATGCAATTATTATCAGTTTTAAGAGTGATGGTTTAAGTTAGATCAGCTTCTCTACAGAATAATAATTTGGATTTGACACAATTAGAGAGATACAAGAAAAAATGTGCTACTGACTGCTGGCTACTCTGATTCAAACATGTGAATCTATGAAAGTTCCAATACTGGAGTTAGAAAATAAGTTACTTACCTGTAACTGTAGTTCTCCAGTATTGGAATCTTTCATAGATTCACATGCGACCCACCCTCCTCCCCTAAGAGGCTCACCTTTGTTTTTACATGTGTATCTTTTGCACGTGTGCTGTGAAAATCTGAGGGTCTGAGGTTCTCTCAGGAGTGTTCTATAGGGTGAGAAGTTCTGATTGGTTCAGGATTGTCTTTTGGTCTCTTTTACAAAACAATGGAAATATGTTACAAAACAGAAATAGGCCTAGGCCTGCTTTCTGCTTTGTATTGGCTTTGCATTGATATTTTGATGTACCGGGGACTCCTATCTCGACAATGGCGAATGATTCAAGCATGTGAATCTATGAAAGATTACAGTACTAGAGAACTACAGTTACAGGTAAGTAACTTATTTTCTTCCTACCAGACCTTCCACAGCTTCGGATGTCGAAGAGGAAGATAATGCCCGCGAGGCACTGGCAACCCCTGAACCTCACGAGAAGAAAGCCGAAGAGGAGCTCGACAACCCAGAAGAGGAAGAGGCAACAGAGAGTTTCGAGGAAGAATGGAACAACCTCAACACAGAGTCCAAAGGAGGAGGTTTTTACTTACCACTTGAAGGCTTCACCACCAGATGACATAGCCTTCTATAACAGCCTGGTGAAAAGAGCAGCCGACACTTCCGTGGTTCCCTTAGAGGAGCCATTTCCTCCCAATGCTACCAAGTATACTGGACCTGGACAAAGAAGCCTTCTAGGAGCCAGCCTCAAACAAGGAGTCGCACCAAGGGTGGAGAAAAAAAACCAGAACCTCTTCAAAGGACCCCAAGTATATACAGGGTAACAGTGGCAGGTTCCATCGTCGTCACCACAGCAAGAAGGATCAACACTCATTCTTCCACTGGTCCAGCCCCCAAGAGGGAAAGCAAAAGATTATATATGGTGGGTAGGAAGATGGAGAGAGGCAGCAACACAATGGCGTATTGCCAATTCAAATGCTTTTCTCAATAGTTATGGCACAAACAATGGGACGAGATTGAGGAAATTATGTATAATCTTCCAGAGGATGACAAGAAAAGGGCAAGGTCAATTATTCAAGAGGGAAAAAACCTTGCACACACCTGCCTAAAGTCAGCCCTAGATGCGGCTGATACAGCCAGTAGACAAATGTGTACAGGTATAACACTCAGAAGACACTCCTGGCTAAGGATTTCAGGCTTTAAGCAGGAAGTACAAACAACAATAATTAATAAGCCTTTCACAGGAGGCGCTTTGTCTGTCCAGGAGGTGGATGAGTCATTTCAATAGATTTAAAAGGACAGTGAAGCATCAAGAGCAATGAGTACTCTACAGTACAGAGGCACCTTCTGAAGGGGAGCAAACAACATCAGAAAACCTGCAGGAAGAGGGAATTTTTCTGCAGGGCAGCATCAGCAACAAGACACAGCAGTCCAGCCAACAGTCCGGATACCAATCCTACCAACAGCACACAAAGCACCGTCTTTGTGGTAGAGAAAAGGCTAGATGACAAACCTCCAGAAGGGAGAGGAGCAGGTTCCAAGTGACTAGGATGTAGGAGTGGGCCCCCACACAACACCAGTGGGAGGCGGAATAGCCCAATACTCACAAGAGTGTGGAAAAAAATCACCACAGACAATTGGGTTTTAAACGTGGTGCGCCACAGCTATTGCATAGAACTAACAAACATTCCACCATCAAATCCCCCAAGAAGTAGTAGTTTCTAAAAACAGCTTTTAAAATTATGGGAAGAAGTAGAGAAAGTACCAACAAAGGAGCACAACAAAGGAAACTACTCACCTTACTTCTTGGTACCAAAGCAAAATCTCACCTTAAGCCCAATACTGGATCTCAGATTCATAAACAAATTCATTTGCATGCAGCATTTCAAGACGACAACCCTACAAGAGGTAATCCCACTCCTGCGAAAGGGGGACTACATGGCAACCACAGATTTAAAAAAACTCCTACCTAAACATACCCATGAATCAAAGGCGCAAAAAGTATCTTCGGTACATGCACGAAGATACACACTACCAATTCAGAGTCTTACCCTTTGGAATAAAATCTGCACTGTGTCTTCACAAAAAGCCTAGCTACAGTGGCAGCTTGCCTAAGAAGGAAAGGAATTCACGTCTATTTAGACGACTGGTTGGTGAAGGCAAACTCAAAAGAAGAATATGTCAGACACATTCAGAAGGTAATCCCAACTCTACAGAGATTGGAGTTCTCCATAAAACTCCAAAAATCATCACCAATCCCGGAATAAGAAAAGACCTTCCTAGGAGCAAGACTGAATTCCAAAGTGACACGGGTGTACCCGACCCAAAAAAGGACTCAAGCAAACTCACCTTACCAGAAGGGGCAGTCTTTGACAGTGATGATGGGCATGAAACTGATGGGCATGATGGCATCATGCATCCCCCTCATTACCCATGCACGCCTGCATGTGCACCCTCTACAAGAATGGCTATGCAACAACTGGTCACAAACCACGGGGAGTTGGGAAGATCTAGTGGTTGTAACAGGAAAGGTACAGAAGGAGACACAGTGGTAGACATTTCAAGACGATAACTCCCTCAGTGACCATCACAACAGATGCATCTCACAAAGGATCTGGAGCGCGTACAGGGAACTTACAAATTCAGTGTCAGTGGAACAACTCAGACTCCATAAAGCACATCAACTTCTTAGAGATGAAAACAGTGTTATTAGCACTGAAAGACTTTCATGCCCACATTACAGGAAGGACAGTTTTGATCCAGACGGGCAATACAACAGCGATGTTCTACCTGAACAAACAAGTGATTCACCCTAAGCAAACTAGCTCAAGAGATTGGGCAATGGGCTGTACCACGGAAGATCAACCTGCAAACAATTCATTTACCAGGGAAAGCCCACACTGAAGCAGATCAGCTCAGCAGACAGAACAGCAGCTCACTTGACTGGGAAATAAAACAGAGGAGCAACACAAGGAGCATGCGATCTGAGATGTTCCCGCCTGGTATGCTGAAAGAAGTGTGCTCTCACACACAGATAACACATCCTTAATTACTGCATTACAAGTTCTAAAAGGTGAGAAATCAGGAAGCATCTCCCCAGGGCACCACAAAAAGGGGAGTGGGGGGGGGGGAGGGGCAGGTGTTTTTGGACAAGCCTTTGTGTCTATTCTGTTCCCAGACAATAAAATAAACTAGGCTTGTAAACTCTGCCCACATACTCCAGGAACATATTCTCTGCCTCTCCCACAGCTTAGGAGGAAGAGGATATAATTCTCAAAGAAATTAGAAAATCACGTCATGGATTTGCATACATCTTGTGTTTTACAGACATCAGTTTACCACAATGCCAGCAGTAAAGGAAGTGATTTCTTTTACTTTTGACCCAAGATTACATGATTATGTGACACTTTATCACAAGTTGAGCAAATCAGTCATGTCCATGTAAGTAAATGATTTTCACGAATGACCTCTTTGTGCACTGTGATACCTATGGCAGAAGAGCAGAATGAAGACCCCATTTAAAAAAAAGTCGTTTTTAGGTCTCGCTTTGAGCCAGCGCTTGCGCTGGTCTGGGCGAGACATTTTGTCAGTGGGCTTTCAGAAATGCGACCTTAGCTTTTTGTGTGGCATTCTGCATGCGGTTACGCGAACAGGCACGAGCAGAGGCGCCATCTGGCTTTCCTCTCGCTCTGCCGTGCGCGCCTCGCTCTGCCTCTGTCTTGCTCGCCCCTCCCCCACCAGAGCCGCCATCTGGCTTTCTCTGCACGCACCACTCGCGTGCTTGTCAACGGGCCACACTTTTTTTTTTTTAAAGTTCATTTTCTGTGAAGCCATGCTCGAGGCGCTATCTGTTCTATGGCTGAACAAGCAGGAGGGGCCGTACAAGCACGAGCGGAGGCGACATCGGGCGCGCGCACCACTCGCGTCCTTTTTTTTTTCTCAAGCATTGGCCGCGCGCGCACACTACTCCTGCTTCTCCCCCTCACCCACCACATATCGCGTCTCGCGGCCAATGCTTGTTTGTGCTGCTGTGTGTCTTGCCTACGCCTTCCAGTGCATCTAAACCTGAGCTCCATTCCGCGGCCGACTCAAGTGCTGAGCTGCTCACCCGGCAAGCATGGCGATGGATTTCTTGGCTGACTGTGCAGGAGGTAAGGGCTTCGCTGCAGAGTTGTGCACTCGTCTATCTCCTATTGGTAGTAAAAGAAGACGTTTATGTACTATTCTGAAGGTGTGTTAGTATTTGCAGAGTTTGGCGCCCTGTAAACATTCCGCAACACGTATTATGTACATTTGTTTTCTTTGATTTTATTTAAAGAATACATGGTGCGCTGACACTAACCTGGCCCTTTTTAATCGGGTATGATGTTGTTTAATCCTCTAGCTTTTTTATGCTATATATTGTGCTCCATTCTCCTTCGTTCCTCTTTTAGGACGCATAGCCATTGTGGCCGAGTTCGGCAAAAATCAGTATTACTGAAGAGAGGAAACCGCAGACCCACAACTGCCTCTTAAAACACTTCACTATTGTATTGGGTTATATGTGTATTTTTAATAGTTTATAACGCGTTGGACATTGTGTATTGTACTGAGCCACCTTGATTTGACTATTTATCAGCGTGGTGAAATGTTATGCTTAAACTGCTGACAAATGCTGTCCCCACTAATACTTTCTGAGCAGCATTATGTTTTTGTGCGAAATAGGCACCAGACCGGGGATAGTGGAAGTATACTTGGCTGTCCAGTAACAACATGATTACTTTAGGGAGTGGGAGGTAGTTCAGGACCCCAAGGAGACGAATCCGGGATTGAGAAGTTCATGATTCATTTCGTTGCTCTATTGCTGTTGGTGTATAAAAGCAAATATGCATTCACATTTGTAGCACAATCTTCACTTTTTGAAGCAGTGGTGTTATATTGCTGTACAATACTGCTTCTAGGCCTCCTCTCATCTACCAAACACATGGACACAGTTGTTCTACAGCTATCCACCTTTCAAAAATGACGGAGGGGTTTGGATGTTGCCACCCGTTGGTAAACTTAATGGGAAGTGGCCGATGATCCTCCATCTTAATGACCAAGATTGGGTTCCAACTTCTGAGAGCTAGGCCTTCTTCCATAGCACCACCCCGTTGGCGATACTCCAAAAGATGTATTCCCACCCTGTTAAAAGGAGGACGCCGATCATGTGCCAACTTCTGAAAGATGGCTTTTATTCTTTTAATGAGTTGACGTAACTCTTTTGGGTGGTTTTCGGACTGCCACCCCCCTCAGACCCTTGCAAATTGCGGCAAAGCTGCCACCTACGTCACCAATCCACTGCATACAGCCATGGTCCTCCATCTACTTTGTCAAGAGCTTGATTGTGGAATTCAAACTCATGTTTGTATTACTAATCACTTGGGGACAGATGTGTTGTTTCAGTGCACCTTCTCAACCCCATTGGAGAGGTTGGCCCGCTCAACTCCTTGTCTAGCCGGGTGCCTGCATGGTGGGTTGTTATGTTAGTGTTCTGGAGTGGTTGGTAGCCTTCACTATACATTTTAAACATACAGGGGGTTTCTTGTTCACATCGATAATTGTTAGGTTAGAGCAAGTATGTTTTCATCCGTTTCCAAAACACTGCGGGATAGTTACTACTGCTTGCCACCATAGAATCTTCCGACGAGAAACCCAGTCTCTGGCTCCAAGCAATGCGTTCTTGTCCACAGCCTTCTAAGTCAGTGCGAAACCTTGGATTGCTTCTAGATTCCAAGACTGCTCTGGGGCTCTCTGATCTCCGCAGTTTAAAGTGGTCACTTGTGCCAGCGGAGGATCCTGCAGCCTATTCTTTTAGTTCATTCTTCCTTGGTCTCGCAAAGTGATTCATTTACTCCTGTCTCCACTGTGGAAATAGTATCATCTGGAAGCGTGATGAGCTTCACTGAGGGAATAGTATGTATCTGGAAGCGTGATACGCTTCATTATAGGATTAGTATGTATATGGAAGCGTCACACGCTTCACTGTGGATTTAGTATGTATCTGGTAGCGTGATGAGTTTTTCGAAGAATCGCCTCCAGCTATATCAAATCGGCACATTAAGGTTAGTTAGGGGGCTCTTTAAATGTAAGGATATTTGGCCAAAATTCGCCACTCGTCACTGGCTCCCAGCACCCAAGGAAATTAATTCTCCTGCAGTCCATGTCTACCCCTCTCTACCGCTCTCTCTCTACCCCTCTCTCTCTACCCCCCTCTCTCTGCCCCCCTATCTCTGCCCACCTCTCTCTGCCCACCTCTCTCTGCCCACCTCTCTCTACACACCTCTCTGCCCACCTCTCTCTACACACCTCTCTCTACCCACCTCTCTCTACCCACCTCTCTCTACCCACCTCTCTCTCTCTACACACCTCTCTCTCTCTCTCTACACACCTCTCTCTCTCTCTACACACCTCTCTCTCTCCCTCTCTCCACACCTCTGTCTCTCTACCTCTAAGTGGCAGCCGAAGCCTGATAGCACTGCTTGTCCTTAAAAAAAAAAAAAAAAGCATTGGCATAGCCAATAGGTCTTGCCTTTGGGGCCTTATAAGTGTTTAACCATGCAACAGTTAATGTTGTTGCACCAAGGATATTGTGCTGCATAACTAAATACTTATAAGGTCCCAAAAGCGAGACCTGTTGGCTATGCCAATGCTTGTTATATTATGAGAGCCATTTTCCACATTATAATGTAGTTCGATGTATGCACAATAAAAACACATTTTTATTAGAATATAGTGTGCCCTTTGATTATGTGAAAGAAATTCTGTGTGCAGACAAGCGTTGCAAATAATTATGTGTAATCATATCCAGTATAGGTTTTTCTTACTATTCTGGGAATAGTAGTATTGTAGAACCAGGAGTACAACTCCCAGAATGCAGAGGAAAAAACGTGCATCAAAGCAGCTCCTCACACATGGACCTGGGAAACACAGCAGCTATGACTGTGCCTCTCTCCACTGGTGGGAACTGTGCCTTTCATCCTGCTGGTCTGCCCCCTTCCTACTAGGCACATTATTTCTCCATAACAAGGGGGGGGGGGGAGTTTCACAGCCTCCTCCCTAGAATGCATTTAACTGTTCTGGTTTGAAGCTGGCTCAGATGTTCTCCTGGGCAGAACAGACTGCCTTCCATGATCAGTCACTGCCCTATTGCTGTCTGAGGGGTTTTATGTGCCAGAGACTCTAGGCACTGGATGACAATCTACACAGCTGGGATAGGTATCACACATTTACAGGTTGCGATTGGGGACCAGGAAGATGGACCTCTGTCACAGTGCTACTTTTTCAAACTTGTCCTTAATCCTCAAGCGACCTTATCGTGACACAGGTGCTTTCAGTGAGGTCCGTGACCCAACGCGTATGTATTTAAATGAAATAAAAACAGACATTTAACAACTACAGTAAAGAAACCAGGTTGAACAAAATGAGTGCCATAAAAGGAATGTGAACAAGTTTCGCATTGTGACCCTAGATTAACTGTAGGAGATACCTTGAATTTTTAAATATGAGCCTCACATGCTCATTCAGGTCATTTTCACCAGCTGTGCAGCATTTCACAAGTTGCCGCAGCCTTCTTTTCCCTGCTGCGATGGCTGGGATTTGTACCAATGATCATCCAAACACACTGCGCTGTTGGTTTTATGTGTAGCTATGATGCCAAAGTCCAGTGAGCGGTAAGTGGGCTACACAGCCAAAGTGGGCAAAAGTGGGGAGAGCCAGCCATATCTCCAACAAAAGCAAGTGCAGGCATTAAGGGGTGGAGCAAACTGTAGGACCATAATTATAACACTACAGGATTGTCTAATAACTCAGCCCCAACACATTTTTTCTACAGCTCACAAAACTGGAGCAGACCCATTGCTGCTACAAGGCAGGTCGTGCACTCTGCTTAAATTAATTTCTTCACCAGTAGTGGCTGGTATAGGGTGAAAGTGGTGCGGCAGCGTGTGGGACTAAAAACGAACTTACCTGGCTGCCGCTCTTCTGCTGACTGCTTGTGCTGAGGCTCTCAGACTCCCCTACGACCAATCCCAGCGCTTCTCTTATGCTGATGAGGGAAGCGCTGGGATTGGCCTGAGAGGGCTGGTTTTCTGCTCCATCGAGGATTGGGAGTCTGCGCCTGCTGTTATCTCCACCCGGCAATGCAGCTCAGGTTGGAGAGATGTCATGCATGTCTGGCCGTCCTGAGACAGCCGGTGAAACCAACATGCGCAATGACAGCAGTGCCCACCACTCCCCCCCGTGTGCTTGCTGTAGTGCTGGGTGAGTATGGCCCAGACCCCAAGACTTGACTCTGAGAAGAAAAATAAAATGATAATAAAACTGTTTTATTCTCATTTTATTTTTCAATTTTTGCAGCTGCTGGCAGGGGGAGCTGGCAGTGTTCTTCACCCTGTTCGGTCCTGGCAAGTGCGTGACAATTTCAAGTTCCTGAGGGGATGCGAGAAAATTAGTAGAATGTGTTAATCTAACCCGAAATGCGTGACACTTGGCAAGGCTGCCTTTGTGCTATCTGTTCTTGCAGCTGCTTTCAAGGCTCCTTACCCCAGGGAAATCCGCACTTTTAGGGTCAAGTAAAGTGCACTTTTGCACATATTTTTTATCACTATGCATTAAAAAAAACAATCAAAATTACTTCCGACTACTAAGGGGCACATTTACAAGCCCCTATCGCCACCAGAGCATCACGTTTTTTAACGCTCTAATGGCGTAGTGCCATTTCCCATATTTACAAGGTGGCGCTAACCCACTTAACGTGGCTTAACACCACCTTGTAAATATGTCCCTTTCCGCTGCAGTCCTCTGCGGCAAAGGGGCGTGCAGTGAGTGTTGCTGTGGGCGTGCCACCGTAACACCCTTTGCTTTTTGACGCTGCCCTGGATTTGCAAGGCTGAGGCAGCGCCAAAAACTAATGCCATGGAATACCAGGTATTATAACATCAAAACCGTGTCAATGGAAAACATACAATAGTATTTCAAATAGAAAATCAAAGAAAAACTAAGCTGATGCTACAGTGTTATTTAATCACACTGAACATAACTTACAGTTTGTAAGAGCGACATTTTAGAGCAAAGACATTTAAAAATCATCATTGGAGTGCCCAGATGAATAAGTGAAAGGGGAAGGACAGTGATTCAAGTGAGGTAGTGAGGTACGTGAAGTATTAGTGGTGATGAATATCACAAACAAATTGTCAGGCATATCACAAACATATTGTCAGGCATATCTTATTCAATGCCAAAAACTTAAGTAATAGTACATAACATCTGTATACAATTAATTCCATCGCCATGTAACACAAGAGTTCACAGTAAAGCAAGTACTGTTGAAGGAACTGGCATCAATTAAGTGTCGACGTTTCGACCCCTGTATGAGTGTAGGTTCTTCTAACCCTTACTGGCGGGGTCTTCCTCAGGACTGATGTGGGAGTGGGAGGGACGGGGCACCTATGTGTAAAATAAAAGGATGGATCGTCATATCCATTTCTAAGTAGAGTAAGACAGTAACATGAAAGAGTACTGGTCACTATATTTACCGTGAATGGATAAGGAGGGACCTCACATGCCTGCGAGGTATTCTTAGTGATACATTGCACCCTCTTTCAAAATGGTAGAGAGTGAAACTCTGTCATACACAGAGGAATACATTAACCAATTGCTTCAGGACCCTGCAAATCAATTTCTATCTTCCAATACACCCAACATCGACTTTACATTAAATGTAAATGTAAGTCCGTTTTTATATAGCGCAGCTACTCACCCTTATGGGTCTCAAGGCGCTGGGGGCCGGAGTGGAAATTAAGTGAGCTATTGCCCAGAGTCACATGGTGCTGAGCTGAGCTGCCGCCGGAGCCGGGGATCGAACCGTGAACCCTGTGCTCCGAAGTCAGCTGCCCTGGCCGCTAAACTAGAACGTCTAGAGAAAAAACTCATCCACACTCGCCTCCACGGACACTTGCTCACCAAGTATCTACAGGCGAACATAATACCAATCGGATTACAGATCAAGAACGAACCAGCTATCTTTATTGATATACCTAAATTTAAAGAAGGCTTCAGTTTTGTTGCAAATAACGCTTCTCGACACTGGATGGTATTGGGAGTGGAGACAGCAGCTGAACAGGTTCAAATACTGACCAGGGAGATTGCAGCCCTCAAACAGGAAATCGCAGGCGACACCACATTGACCAATGCCAAGGACGCCCTGGAAAACCTGGGGAAAACTCTAAAGGATTTTGAAACGACCACTCAGAATAAGAAACTTGAAAAATTGTCAAAGGACATCCGTTTCCATGAGAAGAAAAACACCTATCCCTATTTGAAAGAGGATTATTACAAACAAGACAACCAGGGACGCTTCACAGGCCGAGGTAGAGGTGGCTACAGAGGCAGAAGGAATTATACCACTTTCTCTGATTCATCTGTAAGTACCGACAGTGACAGCGAACAACAGGGCCCTAGCTCTGGCTACGGATACCGGGAGAGTTGGTATCCACCTCAAGGCTACTTTCCTTTTTTAGGCGAGGGCCAATGGAGACCCCCGAGAGGACGGGGTGGGAGTTGGCCGAGGGGCCCCCCGAGAGGCCAACAGTCCACCAACACGAACTGGGAGAGAGGCCGGGGAGCAGTGTCCAAACAGGTCCGTTTCCAACCGGAGAACCACGGCGAAATATCAACGCGACGCAAGGTATACAGATGGTAGAGGTATACAACAACCCGGTGGTGAACATCTCATCTTACACCTTGAAGGAAGAAGAAGAGAATATCCTCTCTAAAGGCTTGTCATTTGTACCTACTGCCCATCCCAACACCTTTAACATGAAAACTGAACTTCACAGATTTTTTCGTAAAATCCGCCTTAGATACTTCTTCAAACACTCAGCAGCAGCACCTGCGACATCACAAACAGGACTAAGGATTCCTTCTACCTTCGTCCCACCTACCAGTGCCATGACCAATAGAATTTTGGCCTATGAAAGCATGGTACTGAACGATGTGTCTAGATTACTTTCCACATACAAACATACCATCCCGAATACTAGTAAGTTGGAGAAAGCGGTAAGTTGGAGAAAGCGGTCAGGAGAAACTCTCCTGAGTTTGAAAAATAATAAGGATATTGTTATCAAATCCGCTGATAAGGGTGGGGCAATCGTAGTGCAGGACACAACAGCCTATAAGACAGAGATCATGAAACAACTGCAAGACGGTGTCAGCTACTCTCAACTAAGAATGGATCCCTCCATGGAGTTGGCTGCAGAAATTCTTGGGATCACGTCTGAAGCATTGGAGCAAGGGTTTTTGAGCAAGCTTGAATTTGATTACCTCAACCAGAAACATCCCCGACTGCCCACCATTTACACATTGCCAAAAATCCATAAGGACATGTCTAAGTCGCCTGGCCGCCCCATAGTGTCTGGATGTGGATCATTACTTGAACCCCTATGCAAGTACATAGATTTTTTCTTGAAACCAATTGCTGAGAACACTAAAGCATACTTAAGAGACACCATGCAAACAATAACCTTGATTGACCAACAACCTTTCAATCCCGATGATCAACTACTTGTGACATGCGATGTTGTATCATTATATACAAGTATACCGCAAGACCCAGCATTGGAGGTGATGAAAGAGGTATTGAACCGGCGACCAGCCCCTGTGGCTGTACCTACCGAGTTTATTATCAGTTTACTTACAATAGCGATGAAGAAAAATTTCTTCTTCTTTCAAGGGCATAACTACGTACAGACAAAGGGTGTGGCGATGGGGGCAGCCTTCGCCCCTGATCTGGCGATTATCTATATGGACAACTTTGAGAGATCGTTTATCTTCAACAACAATCCCTTCCAACACCGGGTCAATTTGTGGAAAAGGTATATAGACAACATATTGATGATCTGGACTGGAGACACGACGGAGTTGAACCGCTTTCATGACTGGTTAAACCTATGCGACCAGGATATTAAATTCACAATACAATCAGATGCTTATGAAATAGCATTCCTGGACATCAACATTTGTTGTGAGAATAAGGAGCTTTACACCACACTGTACCGCAAGCCATCAGAACGCAACTCCCTCCTTAGATATAACAGCCACCACCCGCGGGGTCTGAGAGACAACTTACCGGTGGGGCAGTTCTTACGGATCCGGAGGAACTGCTCCAAAAGGGCAGACTACATGGCAGAATCCGATTATCTGAGTACTCGTCTGATAACGAGGGGATATCCAAGAAGAATGGTGAAGAGAGCTCAGAAAAGGGCCTGGTTCAGCCCACGTGAAGATTTACTGACCCCGAGGGAGAAAAAAGATATATCGCTACAAAGGCTAATCTGTGTTACAACTTTTTCCACTAGAAGCAATGCCATAAAGAAGGTTATTAACAAGCATTGGAACCTAGTGTCGGATGACATTGGCCAACCTATGCCACCCATGCACTCTTTTAAAAAAGCAAAGAGTATCAAGGATCACGTGGTCCACTCATTCTTGGAAACTCAAAAAGAGCCCACGAATCTGCCACCGATAAAGGGACACTACAAATGTGGGCATTGCAAATCATGCCGCACTACGATTCAAACTAAGAATTTCGTCCACAAACAACACACGACTGCCCTACAATCCTTCACAAACTGCAACTCCATGAATGTTATCTATGGTATCATTTGCCCATGTGGATTACTATATGTGGGCCAGACACAGCAGAAAATCAAGGCCAGAATACTTCAACATCAAAGTAGGATACGGTGCTCGGTCCAAGGGGCACCATTAGTTGAACATTTTGCTATAAAGGGACACAACCCTGACCAGCTACAGTGGCTGGTTATAGAGAAAGCTGAACTAGGACCAAGAGGGGGCAACATTGCATCAATCTTAAATATACGCGAATCCAAATGGATGGTGCGTTTGGACACCATTACCAATGGGCTCAAAGAATTGGATACTAGCAATGCCCAATTGGCATGCCTAACTAATGATTGATCAGAACCTATGGACACATTCCCTACATGGATGGCACTTCCATGGCTAACATATGGACACCAGTACCTTGTGGGCCAAGCTAGGCCCTTAAACCTCCGATGTAACCACGTAAAGACCTAACATGAGGATGACATTTCCCCTAGCCTTCATATGTACTCCAGGGTCTTTTTTAATTGTATTGGCATACACTCAGAATGACGTCAGGCCCATGGATCTGACACGCCTGTTCAGAGACAATGACCTTACATATTAATTTACACAAAGTTGTGACATTTTTGCGGAATGTGAGCAGTAACACCTCTCTATGGGTACATACTTCTAGGTGACAGATATTGAATTTGCAGACATCCTTATTATTGCATGACTGTGATATATGAGCAGTTATTATTTCGTCATGTACAGTTTGGGTCACAATGATGTTTATTATAGATCTCCCCCATGGCATTATGTTCACATGCGCTTCAGTCACAATGTATGAACATTAGGATCTGACACGGATGTTATGATACTTGCTTGCGCTTTAATAACTATATATCTGTGATACGCATTAGGGCATGAAGGTCCTCTTCACAGAAAATGTTTAATTTTGAATTGTACTTGATTGTGTCCATTTACTGTTATATCCAAGTTAATATAGACAAGACTTATGACAGCTGAGTCTTTCTTCACGTTTAGTTGGTCTACTCCTAACACAGGCATCTAGCGTCAGCACCACCTTGAACGTCACGCGGCTATTAGCTTTTCCCGCACAACGGCTCTATTTAATGGAGCGGCATCACCGGCGATATCTTGGTCACAACTCTTGGTGAACCACGGATTAATCACGGTGAGTGCGATCGCATACACGTCCGAGAATGCGTTTGTTAAATTCAGGCACTTCTGCTTTAGTTAGCTCGAACACGTCTCTCATTATCGTTTACATTTTTTAATGCACTCTCCTTTCAGAAAGTTAGCACTTGATGCCAGCGGTCGGCTTTAAGCCCAAATAGTGAACACTTCCGAGAATGTGCGGGTTTTATTTAGGCACTTTTGCTTCAGTAAGATCGAGCACGTCCCATATGATCTCGCGTTCACTTTTAAAGTACTATTTTCCATGTGTTAGAACTTGACGCAAGTGAGATTGTGTCGGTTTCATTTAGGCACTTTTGCTTCAGTAAGATCGAGCACGTCCCATATGATATCGCGTTCACTTTTTCCATGAGTTAGAACTTGACGCGAGCAGACGGTTCTCAGCCCGAGAATGTTTCAGTCTAGGCGTCTGTCTTTTGTGACACCCTCCTCCGCCAGACTGAGTACTTTTTCTAAACAGTAACGCGCCTATCTTGTCAAGCCATATTTTTCAATCATGACACTCTACGTCACTGCATAGTACTTTATGCCTATCCCACATTAACTTTACCCGGGTTGGCAATCTAACGCTTTTATGTCCGCTCTCCCGTGTCTGCGCGGCCGTTTGGAGATTAATCCGGCTGCTGAATGTAATTTTTTGCACCTGTATCTTTACTTAAACCGGGTCCTGATCTTAGCAATGTTTTTATGTTTTACCTCCTCAAATTAGGTTTACAGATTCCTTAGATTAATTCAGGGACCTGCTCCGACTCCTATGATATGGGATTCAAACTACAGATTTTGGGATTTAAGCCTATTGAGTACAACCTTTATGGACAAGATTTATAGGATCCATCGCTACTTATGAGTAAGTCCTCCTCTATATTAGGTAATTTTTTACTTGCCTAAACCTCTAAGCTTTCAGGGCTTACTGACAGACACCTTATTTTTGCAGGTGTTTCTCACTCTCTTCTTCGCATTTTTATCTTGGAGCCACGGAGCCCGTACGACCTGACAACATTCAATTTTGTGAGGTCCCTCCTTATCCATTCACGGTAAATATAGTGACCAGTACTCTTTCATGTTACTGTCTTACTCTACTTAGAAATGGATATGACGATCCATCCTTTTATTTTACACATAGGTGCCCCGTCCCTCCCACTCCCACATCAGTCCTGAGGAAGACCCAGCCAGTGTAAGGGTTAGAAGAACCTACACTCATACAGGGGTCGAAACACACACATAGAAAGAGCAAATCGCTATAATTGATTGTTCATGTGCAGGAAGGTATCCTTTCCTGCACATAAACAATCGTCCCTGCAGCGCAGGAACCCTTGCAAAATGGCGGCAGGGTGCCTGCGCTGGATCTAGGCAGCTTTTTTTGCACCAGCGATAGGGTAAACACAGGGTTGCGCCTTATTTTTGTGAATACGGCTCATCCCTGTGTTTTTAAAGTGTTAGAGCACGGGGTTGCCAAATTTAGCACAGCTCCGCGCTCCAACATTTTTTTGTAAATATGCCTTATGTTGTGGCATTTAGGAACCCACTGCCTGCCGGGCCCTGTTTCTTCTCTGGAAATTCTATCATTCCCACTCGTTAACTGAACACAAGGACAAGATTCACAAGGGATACTCGTAACTGCACACTGTTAGAAATGGGGGTCTCTAGTTGGCAGAGGTACGTATCTTTGTCCAAATAGGGTCCCTTGCTTCTAGTCAGGGTAAGGGGGATACACACATTAGATAACCCCTGCTCAGCCCCTGGGTAGCTTGGCACGAGCAGACAGGCCTATCCCAAAGGCAATATGTAAAGTATTTGTACTCAAAACACACAGTAATACAGTGATAACTCCACAAATGGACACCACACCAGTTTAGAAAAATAAACTATCTTTATCTAAACTCAACTAGACCAAAACGACAAAAATCCGGCATACATGTAATAAGAATATGACTTTTCAAAGGTTTCAAACTGGGTCCACAGAATACTATGGATGCGTGATTCCTCACAAAGTACCTGTAGATGTGTCAGAATTCACATGGCCAAACAGCCGCAGAGATGTGAAGCATCGAAAAACAAAGAGATGCATTAGTTTTTTTGACCATGGGGAGGCGAACAGTTCTGCTGCACGCAGGAGAAGTGATGCGTCGAATCCGGTCTGTAGGGGGGAAGTGATGCATCGATTCCGAGACGATTCTGGTTTGCGGGTGTGTATCGGGAAAACTTGCCGCCCAGGTACGATGCGTGGAAATCCGGGGTGCGTCGGCGATCAATGTGTCGAGCGGCGCTGCGTCTGTTTCTTCAGCCACGATCCCTTGATGCATTGGTTCTTGCAGTGGCGACAGGCACTGCGTCGGTTTCGGCAGTGGTGCGGCGATGCGTGGAGGTTCTTCTCGCACATCAGTACTGCGCCAAAAAAACAACCACAAGAAGAGCGATGCGTCGATTTTCTTGTAGTTGCGTTGCTTTTCCAGTTCCCAACAGCAGGAACAACCTCCAGAGGCCCAACACAGTCACATGCACCTCTTGGCAGGTCAGAACTCCCAGCAAGGAAGTTCAGGGGAGCTGGGGGTGAAGTCTGAGACTTCAGAACAGGAGGCAAGCTCTACTCAAGCCCTTGAAGATCTTCCTCAAGCAGGGGGGACACAGCACACTGCAAAGTCCTTGTCCTTTCTTTGGCAGAAACAGCTACTGCAGGCCAACCCCAGACAGCACACAGCAAAGGGGCAGTACTCCTCCTCCAGTTTCTCCAGCTCTTCTCCTTGGCAATTTCCTCTTGATTCCAGAAGTAGTCTAAAGTTCAGGGGTTTTAGGTCCAATACTTATACCCCAAAATGTCTTTGTTCTCTTTGTGCAAGGGTCTCTGAGCACAGTCCAAACCAGTTCTGTCCTCACTGGTGCAGCATGACTGCAGGGGGGTGGAGACAGCATTGTGCAAGGGAGACAGGCCCTATTCGGGTGCAAGGAAATCTCCCTCACTACTCTAAATTCAGCCAAGGTCTGTTCAGCTCAGCTCTGAGTCATCCAGGAATGGCCAGGCACACCTCAACCCCCCAGCGGCTGTCTACAGTGAATGCACATCCCCAGCCCCTCACTTCAAAACCAGACAGTCAATACACAAACAGGCAGAGGCACACAGAATGGTTAAACAAGAAAATGCCTACTTTCTAAAAGTGGCATTTTCAAACACACAATTTAAAAACCATCTTTACTAAAAGATGTGTTATTCAATTCTGAGTTCAGAGAGCCTAAACTTTATTTCTCTATCTTGTCCCAATGGGAAGTTATATTGATAAGATGTTATAAATAAACTCCCATTCTATCCTATGGGGCAAGATAGCCTTTAAATAGTGAATAACGAAATTGGCAGTCTTTCACTATCAGAACTTGTCACACACACCAGTACATGTCCTACCTTTCACATACACTGCACCCTGCCCAGGGGGTACCTTCGGCCTACCATAGGGATGCCTTACATGTAGAAAAAGGGAAGATTAGGGCCTGGCACGTGGGTACACTTGCCAAGTCGACATGGCAGTTAACAATTGCGCACAGACACTGCAGTGGCAGGCCTGAGTTACCTTTTCAGAGCTACTCATGTGGGTGGTACAATCAGTGCTAAAGGCCCACTAGTAACATTTGATTTACAGGCCCTGGCAAACTTCAGTGCACTTTACTAGGGGCTTACCAGTAAATCAAATATGCCAATCAGGGAGAACCAATTGTAACAACAATTTACACAGGGAGCACTTGCACGTTGACACTGATCAGCAGTGGCAAAGTGCCCAAAGCATATGAGCCAGGAAAAACGAAATCCAGCACAGCATCAAAAATACAGGAGGTAGAGGCAAAAAGTCAGGGGAACCACACCAAAGATGCCAAGTCTAACACGTGTCCGCTCCAGCTGAAAGATGGGGAGAACTACCCACCCTCTTGGGAGTTCTCATCACCAAGGCGGAAGAATCTGGACAGACCATCAGCATTGGCGTGTTCTGTACCAGGGAGGTGTTCCACCTTAAAGTCCATTCCATGTAGGGAGTTGGACCACCTCAACAGTTTTGGATTCTCACCCCTCATCTGCATCAACCATCTGAGGGGCCTGTGATCTGTCTGAGCCCGGAAGTGAGTCCCAAACAAGTCGGGTCTTCGCTTCTTCAGTGCCCAGACTGCAGCAAAAGCTTCTCTCTCAATCGCACTCCACCTCTGTTCCCTGGGAAGTTGCCTCCTACTAATGAAAGCTATGGCTTGGTTCAAGCCCTTTTCGTTCAATTATGAGAGTACTGCTCCCACACCATGCTCTGAAGCATCTGTCTGCACAACAAATTCTTGGGAGAAGTTGGGTGCCTTGAGCACGGGCGCTGTGCACATGGCAGATTTTAGGGCCTCAAAAGCGGTCTGACAGGCATCGGTCCATCCAGATCACTTTCCTTGGCTGCTTCCTTGAAGTCAGCTCTGTCAAGGGGGCAACAATGGTGCCATATCCCTTGACAAACCGTTGGTAGTACCCGGTGAGACTTAAAAAGGCTCTCACCTCTGTCTGGGTCTTGGGGGTCTTCCAAGCCAGAATGGTGTTGGTCTTAGGCTGTAGGGGCGCCACCTGGCCGCTTCCTACCTGGTGACCTAAGTACACTACAGATCCCTGCCCTATCTGGCACTTACTGGCCTTGATAGTGAGGCCTGCCTTCTGCAGAGCCTTCAACACTTCACCGAGGTGTTGCAAGGGTTCCTCCCAGCTGGAGCTGAACACAGCAATATCATCCAGGTAAACAGGGGTGAATTCCTCCAGCCCGGACATTACCTGGTTGACCAGTCTCTGGAATGTGGCAGGGGCGTTCTTCAACCCAAAGGGCATGAAACGGAACTGGTAGTGCCCCTCTGGCGTTGAAAACGCAGACCTCTCTCTTGCCCCATCGGTCAAGGCAATCTGCTAGTACCCAGACGTTAGATCAAACGTGCTAAGGTACCGGGCAGCTCCCATCCGATCAATGAGCTCATCAGCTCTGGGGATGGGGTGCGTGTCACTCCTGGTGACGGCATTGAGCCCATGGTAGTCCACGCAGAACCGGAGTTCAGGAGTGCAGCAGCTTTCGGAACCAAGACCGCTGGGCTAGCCATGGGGCTGCTGGAGGGCTCTATCACCCCAAACGCCAACATTTTGGAAACCTCTTCCTTAATGCTGGCCCTGACTTTGTCAGTTACTCTGTAAATTATATTCTTCACAGGTAAACTGTGACCACATCGTCGAAGCGCCAATTGGTGATTCCTGGAGTCAGGGAGGCGAACTGTCCCAGCACCTGGCGACAGTCCCTCTGCTGCTCTGGGGTCAGGGTGGGAGAGAGGTTTACTCCATCCACTGACCCATCATGTTCCTTGGCTAACAGGAGGTCAGGAAGAGGTTCACTCTCCTCTTCCATTCCATCATCTGTAGCCAGGAGCATTGTCACTTCTGACCTCTCAAAGTGAGGTTTGAGGCGGTTCACGTGCAGGACCTTAAAGGGTTCCTGTGAGTCTGCAAGTTAACCAGGTAGGTTACATCACTCTTGCGCTCCACCACCTCAAATGGACCAGTCCACTTGTCTTGCAGCGCACAAGGCTCCACTGGTGCCATCACCCACACTTTTTGGCCAGGCTGAAACTCAGCCAGAGTGGTATTCTGGTCATACCATCGTTTCATCTCCCCCTGGCTGGGTTCCAGGTTCGCCTCAGCTCGTTTCCTGAAGTGTTGAGTCTGGTTTCTGAAGGCCAGCATGTAGCTGAACACATCTTGGGGGGGTCTTACCAGGAGTTTTCTCCCAGCCCTCCTTCACCAGACTCAGACGTCCTCTCACAGGGTGCCCATACAGCAATTCAAAGGGACTGAACCCTAAGGATTTCTGCTGTACCTCCCTGTAGGCAAACAACAGGCATGGTAGAAAAATGTCCCGCTTACGTCTCATGGGTTCTGCAAGACCCTTTATCATGCCTTTCAGGGTTCAGGTGAATTTCTCAACCAATCCATTCCCTTGGGGATGGTAAGGAGTGGTGAATTTGTACATTACACTGCACTCCTCCCACAGTGACTTTATATACCTGGAAATGAAGTTCATACCACGGTCAGAGACCACCTCTCTGGGGGAGCCCACACGGTTAAAGATCCCCATCAATGCACGGCTCACCACAGGGGCCGTGATTGTCCTGACAGGGACAGCTTCCGGGTACTGGGTGGCATGGTCCACCAAGATCAAGATAAACTTGTTGCCTAAGGCTGTCTTGGGTTCCAGTGGCCCCACAACGTCAATGCCCACCCACTCGAAAGGGATGCTCACCAAAGGAAAGGGTTGGAGGGGAGCCTTACACTTCCCTCCAGTCTTGCCACTTCCCTGGCAAGTCTGACAAGACCTACAGTGTGTGCCAACGTGCCTCTTCATTTTGGGGCTGTAAAAGTGGGTGACAAGCCTGTGATAGGTCTTGTTGCACCCCAAATGTCCTGCCAAAGGCACGTCATGAGCCAGACCCAGTAGGAAGGTCCTGTAGCACACGGGTACCACCAGCACACAGGCTGCCCCTGGCTCATCAACCTTAGGCTCACTGTAAAGGAGACCGTTCTCCCTATAAATCAAATGTGATCCAGACGGACCACCTGCTGCTGTAATCCAACAAGAGTAGGGCATTCCATCTGCGCCTTGCAGAACTCCTCCCTGGAGGGACCTCATTCCTGCTGCCAATGGGTCAGTTCAGGCAGGTCGCCCAGTTTGACTACTTGCTGCCCTGTAGGTTCCAGGGCATCCCCCTCAGGTTCTGCCTCCTTCTGGAGCGTGGGAACTCCGGGGGCTGGTTTTCCATGCCCCCTGCCCTTCCTCTTTCTGGCAGGCACCTGGGCCACTCTTTCAGGCTCCAGGTCCTCTTGATCACCCCTACCGGCTGCCATTGCCCGAGTGGTCACACAAGCCCACTCAGGCAGTCTCAACATCTTTAAATGAGCCTGGCGCTCCACCTCCCTCCTAGGTGAGCTCTCCAGGTCATTGCCAAGCAGACAGTCAACAGGCACGGACGGACTAACAACAACCTTCAACGGACCTGAGCCTCCCCGCCCACCTCAAAGGGAACCTGCGCCACCTTACACAGGCGCTCAGAGTTTTCTGCAGCAACTACAGGGTGAAGTACATTGGGGATGACCTGATCTTCAGACACCTATTGACACCTGACAGATGTCACACTGGCTCCTGTGTCTCTCAGAGCCTCCACCCTCCTCCCATTGATGGTCACCCACTGCAGGTAATTTTTAGTAACTCCTCCCCCAGTACTACACTAACTAACCACGGGGAAGGTGCTCATGGTGCCTTGGGATACTTGGGATCATTCTGCATGTGACCCTCTGAACACATGCATAACACTTGCGTGGACCCCAGTTGTCTGGCCTACACTTAGGGGGCCATGGCTTCTTAGAACTGAGGGATGGGAATCTTTACCTTGGGAACTATTTTGGGGCCCTTTAGAGAACTCCTTTTGGTTACCCTTGTCCCTCCCCACTCTTCTGCTGGGGACCCTGCCTACCTTTGGCTGGGTTTCCCACATACCCCTTGTGGACCCTGGTACTTGTCCAGCGGTCCGCCTCCTGAGCAAGCTTCCTGGGGTCGGTCAGCTTACTATCCATCAGATGCTGATGCAGCTCTGGAACACAGACTACTCAAGTGCTCCCAACCAATCAGATTGTACAACCCCTGGTAAACAGTTACCTTGCTGCCCTTTATCCACCCATCCAGTGCTCTGCAATACATGTTCACACACTCAACTCAAGTTTCTTGAAGGACCTAAACTTTTCCCTGTACTGCTCAGGCGTGAGCCCATACCTGAGACAAAGACTCTTTCATATTGGGATAGGTCAGAGCACCTGCCTCCTCCAAAGGTGTCAGAGAGTGTTCCTCCCATTGGCTTCAAAGTGTTTTATCAGGCCCGCCCCACCAATGTTTCTCTGGGACCTCATTCATACGCAGTGCTGCCTCATAATTTGCAAACCATGCATAAATATCCTCCCCCTTCTGGAAATTCTGTACTAGGTCCTTGGGAATGTAAACCATACCCCCTTGCACTGGCTGTGCGCTGCCACCATTTGTACTGGACTCCACCTGTTTGGCTTTAATGTCTAGTTCTCTCATGCTCAACTCATGTGCCAAAAGCAATTTCATTTCCTCCAAAGCACGAGCATTCTTGCTCTCCTCTGCCATCTTTTCTTTCTCTATGGCAGCTTTTCGGTTCTCCATTTCCAATTGTTTCATCTGGAGCCTCATAACTTCCAATTTATGATCCCTGACCCTTTGATTCTCCTCCAGTTCCGCTGGAGACAAATTCCTGGAAGAATGATTGCTGCCAGCCCTAGAGACTGCTCTCCCAACAGGCAAATCCTGGGATCTGAAACCATTCTCTGGCACACCCCCATCCACGTCTGCATCCCCTGTCTCCTCAGCTTGTCTGGCCTCCCACCTCTAAGGCCTGCTGCAGCTCCTCTTTCCTAGAGTTATGTTATGTTATGTTAGGCCGCACTTATAACGCGCACGGATACTCAAAAGGGTCCCGGCGCGGAAGCCAACTCAGGAGACAGAAAGGGGGGCGAGAACAGGAGCTGAATGTTAATTAAAAAGCAAGGTCTTTAACTGCTGAGGTCTTTAGTGTTTTGCAGTTTGTAAGGGAGGGCGTTCCAAGCTTTGGCCGCCTTAAAAGAAAGAGAGCTACCCCCTGTTCGAGCTAGGCGAAAACGGGGGATAACTGCAAGGCATTGGGCTGCTGATCGCAAATGTCTTTGGGGCGCATAAAAGTGAAAGCGTCTCCTTAGATAGGGCGGCCCAGACTTGTATAGGGCGCCATGGGCAAGGGTGAGGGCCTTAAACAGAACACGGTCCCCCACAGGGAGCCAATGCAGATCCCGAAGATGTTGTTTTATACTTGATCTGCCGGGGATACCAAGCAGCACTCTTGCGGCCGCGTTTTGAATGATTTGCAGCTTTTTCGGCTGGTATCCGGGGAGGCCAATATATAATGCATTGGCGTAGTCAATGCGTGACAGGATGAGGGCACGAGTCACCATTTCCTTAGCCGATCTGGGCAGCAGAGGCAGGAATTTTCTAAGTGATTTCAGTGTGCCAAAGCACAGTCCGTCAATTTTTTTTATCTGTGGTAAGAATCTGAGGTCCTCACTGAACCAGAACCCCAAATTCTTCACCGGACTGCCCGTAGAGTTAGGCCTGGGATAGTCGGCGGGCCAAAGATCTTCCCGGAAATGGGGAGGGAAGGACCCATATAGGAGAACCTCGGACTTGTCCTCATTGCATTTGAGCTGAGCCCTAGCGAGCCAGTTAAAAACGACTGACAGACAATTTCTCGCTAAGTCTGGGGACAGATCTTTTTCCTTCCACGTAAAGAGGAGCTGAGTATCATCAGCGTAAGCTATGATCTTAGCTCCCAGCTCTTCCGCCAAATAGATTAAAGGTGTAACATATACGTTGAAGAGAAGGGGGCTCAATGTGGAACCTTGCGGGACTCCCGTGGTCACCTTTCTTGGTGCCGAAGAAAACGGGGGCAGCCATACCTGCTGTGTTCTGCCCTCTAAAAATGATTTAATCCAGTCCCATGCAGAGCCTGAGATTCCAATATTAGAGAGACGGGCCAACAGTTGACAATGGGGCACCGTATCGAAGGCAGCAGAGAGATCCAATAAAATCAGGGCTGCTCTGCCGCCTGCATCCAGGCATTCTCTAATCGCCTCCGACATCTCAACAAGGGCAGTCTCAGTGCTGTATGTGGCCCTAAATCCCGACTGGGCTGGATGGAGAGCACCGGAGTGGCTCTTCATGGGACATCCAAAGCTTTTGCAGAATTGCTTGAGTTGCTCTACTTTGTAACTACTTCACATTTCAATGTCAAACTCCAATTCTGCAACATCACTTGCTGATTTACCATTTAGAGACATGATGCGTGGATAAATCAAGGGTCAGATCAAAAATAGAACCAAAAATAAAACACAGTATGTGGTTGCGTAGTGGTCTGCACTAAACTAGTGATGTACACCAATCACTATGGGTCAAGTCCTAATACAAGTTCAAATCCTCACCGCTGACCACCAATGTTAGAAATGGGGGTCTCTAGTTGGCAGAGGTAGGTACCTTTGTCCAAATAGGGACCCTTGCTTCTAGTCAGGGTAAGGGGGATACACACTTTAGATAACCCCTGCTCACCCCCTGGCATGAGCAGACCGGCCTATCCCAAAGGCAATGTGTAAAGTATTTGTACTCCAAACACACAGCAATACAGTGATAACACCACAAATGGACACCACACCAGTTTAGAACAATAAAGTATCCGTATCTAAACTCAACAAGACCAAAACGACAAAAATCCAGCATACATGTAATAAGAATATGACTTTTCAAAGGTTTCAAACAACTAGGTCCACAGAAAACTATGGATGCGTAATTTCTCACAAAGTACCTGTAGATGTGTCAAAATTCATAAGGCCAAGCAGCTGCAGAGCTGCGAAGTGTCGAAAAACAAGGAGATGCGTCAGTTCCTGAGACCATGGGGAGGCGATGCGACAGTTCTGCTGCACGAAGGAGAAGTGATGCGTCGAATCCAGTCTGTAGGGGGAAGTGATGCGTCGATTCCGAGACGATTCTGGTTTGCTGGAGATGCGCCGGGAAAACTTGCCACACAGGTACAATGTGTGGAAATCCGGGATGCGGCGGCGGCGATCGATGCAGCAGCGTCAAGCGCCGCTGCGTCGGTTTCATCTGAAAGAGACCATTAGTTATAGAATACTTACCTTAGAATTACCCCCAGGCGTCAGACTGGATCCATAGAATTTTTTTCTTAGCAGTACCCATGCGCGTTGGTAGGTGGCATCGGTCGCCTCCGTGTTCGGCGTCGTGGTCGCCGGGATGAAGTTGCGATGTCTACTTAGATGCCACCACTGCGCGCTGACTTCAGTGCTTTCTTTTTCCGCGCCAGCTAGCGCAGATCCGGAGAGAGCGTGCCCCTTAGTCACTTTTTGACTAAAACTTTTTCGACTTTTGTCAACATCTTTTTCGAGTCCTTTGACTCCTGGTGCACTTAGGGATGTCCCATCGTCGGACCGGCTTCAAGCCTTGTGACTCTTGTCACAAGCTGATGTCTGTCACGGATTCGCACCTTGTGTGCCTCTGGTGCCTGGAGCACGACCACGACCCGAAGTCGTGCTCCGACTGTCGGGCCATGAACCCGAAGTCTTTGCGGGAGCAGTCCCGAAAGCTTCTGGAGGCCCAGCAGTCTGCTCCACGCTGCTCGAGGTTCCAGTCAAGAGGAAGGTCTTGGGACCGGTCACGGAGCCATCACCACTCGCCATCGAAGTCTTCGCACTCCTCGGGTAAGTCGAAGCACAAGAAGCAGGCGAAGAAGCATCGTTGCTCTTCGTCTTCTCCCCTTCCGTCGGCCGATGCGACGCGGGAACCGGAGCGTCGCCGCTCTCCGGCTCCGCCTTTGGAGTCCGCTTCTGGGACGACTCCGCGCTTCCCTCCCTTTCCGGGAGCCGGAGCGTCCCCTGCCCAGCTTTGAGCTTTCTACAAAGCGCTGCATAGCATCTTTAGGCAGTCCGACTCCGCACCTTCGGGCCCCGCGGACTCGGCTAGGGGCCCTGGGCCTTCAAGGCCGGTGGCTTTGGCTCTGGCGCCGGAGGGCCCCCGAGGATCCAGGCCTGGATCCAGATCGGTGCCGGTCGACCTCACGGAACCTTCCCCGGCGCCAATTCCAGTGACGAGGCCCCCGACGCCGGTTGTGCCCCCAACCGGCATCGACCCCAGCCTCACCCCCGACTTGGACACGGAGCCGGACCGGCATCAACCGATGCCGGTACAGGCGCCGACCGGTACTTTTGTACCACTGTTCTTTCCTGGCGTTCCCTACCGCCCTGACTGGCAGCCAGAGGAGGATGAGGAGGAGTGGGAGGGGTCTGTTGACCCTCTAGCAGACCAACTTGAGGAGCCGGACTGGCGAGAGGAATTGGGTGAGGCCAGTGGTCTGGATACATCCCCAGACCTTGGCATGCTTTCTCCCCCTACTGTGGCTACGGAGGAGGGAGCCTCCTACACTGTGGTATTGCGTAGGGCAGCTGAGGCCTTGCGCCTTGAGCTACCTACAGTGGCAGTCAGGACTAACCTCCTGACTGAGGTGCTACAACCAGCAGCAGCCTCTTCGGATCCCCTGCTGCCGTTCAATGAGGCCCTCACAGACATCCTTCTGGGCTCCTGTGTGTGCCTGTGGATAGGATGATTGCCTGACGCCACCGCCTGGCCCCGGGCGACCCCATTTTCCTCTCCCAACACCCTACCCCTGAGAGCTTGGTGGTCCAAGCCTCCACGTCCAAAGGCGTGTTCCCTACTGCTCCCCCAGATAGGGAATCCAAGAAGCTGGATCATTTTGGGAAGAAGATGTGTTCTTCTGCCAGCTTAGGACTGCGATCGGTGAACACCGCATGTCTCTTGGGCCCTTACACCCAGTCTGTGTGGGACACGGTCACGCAGGTGCTGCCACAGTGCCCGGAGAAGGCCCGGGCCATGCTCTCTTGTCGTGTAGTTCCTATAAAACCTTTATAGGATCTGCGCATTTAGACAACATACACTGCGGGTTTGGTGTCCAGACTGACCGGGTATGTTGGCCTGTATACCAGCTAGCTCACAGTGCCACAAGAAACTCCTCTTACCAAGGAGAGAATAGTTCTTGACAACTATCAAACATGACAACCCTGATCCCTCAGGACCGTGGAAACAGTGCACTACTTTTCGCTCAGTCACTCGTGCTCACTTAGTTTCAGAGAGATACACAGAATAAACGGTATAGACGTCTTCAATAAGTATTTATTGAACAGTCGTTATTCTAGTGTAAAATAGGTGTGCTGAAACAACCACTAGACAGTAACAGATATAAATGATTAGAAGCACTAAGAAAGTAAAAGGATGGTAGATTTCAAACATTTTGCTATAACCATGAATACAGGCAAGTATATAAAATACATGACAATAAAATGCGTACTCCTACGATGCAATCCTAATTAGATGTACCTAAGTGTACCTAGCATGTGTGTAGGTGTTAAGCCAAGAATCCCTCTAGGATAAAGTCAATCTCATTATCTGAAGTGAGAGACTGTGGGACCCCGTCTTGGTCTCGAGTTTGACACCCCGCAAGGGATGTTAGACCACTGCGAGCTGGAGTATCTGCATGCAGGAGCCTCAGTGTCTTGCATCAGTGTGTCGGCAGGGAAGTCCTGATCTCCTCTGAATATCTCAGCAAGATGTGGTGTTTATATACCCAAAGGTATCCCCAGGGGTTCTACCTTGCTGTGCCATTGTCGGACTAAGGATGGCGTCGGGAATGAACCTTGTACATAGTTATTATGCAGATGGTAGTCCTGCTGAGTTTCCCAGAATACTCATGCATAATGTATGAGGCTTTTGTTCAGGGAAAACCCCACGTTCTGTAAGCAGTACCGTAACTAGGTAAAGGATCAGTCCTAGCAGCCCGTTATGTATGTAATGTAGGGACGAATATAGGTGAAAGGTTTGGATGTTACCTGGGCCTATATTGGGGTACCTATATGGAATATAACACCCACTCCTCTTCCGACTGGACGACATAATTAAATTCTAACCTACTACTAGGCTGTCTAGGGACTAGTACGCAAGCAACTATAGTAAAAAACAATAGTTTTGCTAAAAAATGTTACAAAACTCTAAAAATGTTCTAAAAGAAAGGAATTGTCACTCAAGCAATAGCTCTAATGTGTCCGTATATATAGTTCGAACGACTACAAGCATCAGAAAGCCATGCAGGTCATAAAAAAGTGTCAATTGTTTTGGAGTACCAATTTGAGTTTGTTTTAAAAAGCCAAATTTTTCCCAGCACACGACGAGCTAAATATTTATGTGTCCTGGCTGGTAGACGCAACATTGCTGTTGCCTGCCTTCGCAGACGACGATCCCTGTAACACCTCGCAGATTACGTCAATTGAGCACAGATGATCTTCCGTACTGCGCGCAGCTGATGCTGGGGCAGCCTGTGCGCCATCCAAGGCCTGGGTGTCAGTGGAGGAGCCGGTATCCATTCCAACAGGAGCAGAGACTTCCTGTGGAGGCTCTAAGAATGCCGGCATCAACATAGGAATACGCTGGGGACACTGCAGAACATGGGCCGTTATCGGGTCCAGTAAAGCATCAACGTCCGGTCGCGCACATGATGGGAGTGTCAGACAGAGATCAAACGTGCATTCTTCTCCGCAGAACAGGCATCGGAGAACAGTTAGGATGCCGTCCATCCAGACTGGTCTAAATGACAGGAACCAAGAGGCGCTTAGTTCCCGTAGGCGAGGTGTGCCCAGATGTTGTACCATGCGATCACTGTATTTACGCTCCATTTAGTGCTTTTTCCATCTCCTTGGTGACTGGGAAGTCAATTGCGTAGCAGAAAAATTGCAATCAGGATACCTGCTATTAAAACAGGATCAGCGGAAGTCCTCCAAAAATGCTTCCGAAAACGGAGTGTATAAGGTTTGGTATAACCCTGAGGACCGTCTGAAAGGTGCTCAACTGTCCCGATTTTATGGTCTTAAATGGGTGGACTATACCCGTCGTATCAGACATGTTAAAGATACGATTTACCATTTCTGTGAAATTAAAGGGGCAGTTTGTACGTATGAGTGCCTGTATCCCAGCCGAGGACCTTGCGATCTGGAGATCAAAAGTCTCCCGGGCGGAGGTTAAGGGCACGGTCTTCTGTAGAAGCATGGCTTTCATTCTGCTCAGAGTATCAAACCGTATAAAGAAAACATTCAACGAAGACCATAGCGGCGCCTCCCTGACTGTGAGTGTCGGTAGAAACAATACTTGCATACAGCAAGTAACCCTGGAGCTCACAGTGACGAGATATGCGATGCCCGGAAGCATCCCACAACAACCTTGATCGTTCAGCATCAAGTAACTCCCATTTGAAAGTAGCCTGAATACTGGGGTAATCACGGCTGCCGGGGTACCCCTCAAGTGACAGGATAGGTTCGCTACTGAACCATTGCCGGCCCCGTGCAGCATAATATCCTGGCATATGAGAGATCCACTTGAAGCGTTCTCGTAGTTTGTACTGCTTAGAATTACCTCTTGATCCCCACTCCTACATCGAAATCTGTACGGTAATTCCCAAGATTCCTTGATGAATTCTCTACCCATTTCCTCATATCTGCCTGCCTGTTGTTGTTCTAGGCAGTACTGAAACTGGAAAGTTGTGTCCGGTAATGTTATATGGCCATGGATCAACCATTCTGTGGACGGTGATTCTGCCACAGTAAAAGGTAATCTGTCCAGTTTTTCAATACGCAGCATTGTATATTTTGCTCCCCTCTGTGCCATTTTCATGTTTTTCCAATAGATTGTATGCAGAAAACAGTGACGTACTGTTGATAAAACGCCAAGGCACGAAACCTGCGCGCAATGATTGCAGCGTCCAGCTCAATAACATAATAGAACCTAATTGTGATTGCCCGTTTTGTAGTATGGACAAATCTTGTTCTAGTACGTCAATAGCAGAAGATACAATGTTTCCCAGTGAATAAATCCTGGATGTTAAAGTGGTCATACCATTGTCAACTACGGCTAACGCCTTTTCTAAATTGATCCTATCTATTTCTCGTAGTCTCTCCGCTCCTTCTTGTTGGGAGATTTTCCAAATTTCATTGTAGACAGCATAATAGAAACGTTTTTGACGTGGCTTTCTGGGACCTAATAAAAAATCCCATAGGTCCACATCCTCTGTAAGTAAGGATAAGTGTTGTTTCACCTGTGTTAGTGTTGAGGTTTTTAGCCAATCGAGGCATAACTTCCCAACACTGTATGATGTCACCACCCCTGGATGTTCTCTTTGTACATAGCGTGGGTCTGGCCTGTGGATACTAAACCCTTCGGTGGTACCCCTGAATCTTGCCTGACATCTGTTTGTGTCTGTGGGCCAAACCAACCATCCCTTCCAATTGGGGTCTGATCTATTGTATTGTAAAATGTCATCCATTGTAGCCCCTTCTTGTGATGTTAAATTTAGCTCGGCATGTGATGGTGTTGAAATCCAAGGAGTGTTCAAATCCTTATTCTTGGCTATTCCAAGACAGGAAGTCTGTTGCACAGTTTCATTTAGAAATATCATCTACTGAGGAATGAGGCATGCTCTAAATAGCGCTTCTGTTCCCTGGACTTACCAGTCTCTAGAACCGCAGACTGATTTTAAGACTATAGTGTCTTTCCATAAGTTGAAACCCTGTTCAGACAGTTGGTAATAAAGGAAGAAGAGTAAATCTGTTTGGTGTTAGCATATTTTTCTCTGCAGATGTTGGTGCAACCTTATAGTAGTATGAGGTTGGGTTAGAAATATTGAACCCTGAAAAATATGAAAATTTCTGTGCAAAAGTTTTTGAACTACTTTTCGGTGGTTTAGGGCAATGTTCTCATTGGTGATATGTGAAAACATTCCTAGGGGTATTGGATTTGTGTAGAAAATGATGACCATAATGTTGATAACAATACATAGTGTAAAAATCTGATGTGTCTTCTAACATTTCATTATTAGAAAATGCAGCAGATTGTTCCAAATCAGACAACATATTGTTCAGTTTCAAAATCCCAATCATCGGAAAATGTACTATAAGGAAATTTTAAATAAATGAGGTATTTTTAAAAGTTCGGTTGGACCAAATATATCATAATCAACCTTGTTCTGTAGTTCCTATAGAAAGTATACAGGATATGCGCGTTTAGACAACATACACTGTAGGATTGGTGTCAGACAAACTCTGATCACCCCCACCGGGTATGCTGGCTCTTTTTGTACCAACTAGCTCAAAGTGCCACTAGAATCCCCTCTTACCAAGGAGAGAATAGTTCTTGGCAACCCTTCGAACATGACAACCCTGATACCTCAGGACCGTGGAAACAATATACTACCTTTCGCTCAGTCACTCGTGCTTACTTAGTCTGTCTCAGAGAGATACACCGAATAAACAGGCTGGGCGTTTTCAATAAGAATTTATTGAACAGTTGTTATTCTGGTCTAGAATAAATGAGCTGCAACAACCGTTAGACAGTATAAGATATAAATGATTAGCAGTACGATAAAAGTGAATGGATGGTATAGCTCTACCATCTTATAATAATCATGAATACATTAGAGTATATAAAACACATGATAAAAGATGCGTACTCCTACGATGCCTCCCTAACAAGATGTACCTAAGTGTACCTAGCATGTATGTAGGTGTTAAGCCAAGAATCCCTCTAGAATTTAGTCAACCCCATTACCTGAAGTGAGAGACTGTGGGACCCCGTCCTGGTCTCGAGTTGGACTCCCCGAGAGGGATGTTAGACCACTGCGAGCTGGAGTGTCTGCATGCAGGAACCTCAGCGTCTCTGGTCAGTGTGTCGGCCGGGAAGTCTCGGTCTCCTCTGCTCTATCTTAGCAGGTTGTGATGTATAAATACACATAGGTCTTCCCAGGGGTCCTACCTCGCTGTATTACTGTGTCAGCCTAAGGATGACGTCGGGCATGAACTTTGTACATTGATTTTATACAGGAGATGGTAGTCCTGCTGTGCTTCCAAGAATCCTCATGCATAATGTATGAGATTTCGAACTAGGGAAAACCCGCGTTCTGAATGCAGTGTCGTATCTAGGTAAAAGGTCAGTCCCTGTAAACCGTGACAATTGTAATGCAGGGAAGAATAAACGTGAAGGGTAATGAAGTTACCGGGGCCTATATTATGGTACCTATATGAAATATAACACCCACTCCTCTTCCGAATGGACGACATAGTTAAATTCTAAACGTACAACTAGGCTGACTAGAGATTGGTACGCAAATCGTTAAAAGCATTAGTTTTTGTTTTGCTAAAAAACAATGTTTAAAAAGTTAAAACTTTCTAAAAAAATCTCTAAAAGAAAAAAATGGAAATTGACACTCAAGCTATAGCTCTAATATGTTCGTAGGTATAGTTTGAACTACTAAAAGCACTTGAAAGCCATACATGCTCAGAAAAGAATGTCAATTTTGATATGGAGTTCCAATTTTCGTTTGTTTTCCAAAAGTCAAATTTTTCCCCAGCACACGACGGGTCAAATGAGTCAAATGTTTGTGTCCTGGCTGGTAGACGCAACATTCTTGTTGCTTGCTTCCGCAGCTGGCGGTCCCTGTAACACCTCGCATATTATGTCAATTGAGCACAGATGATCTTCCGTACTGTCCACAGCCAGTGCTGGGGCAGCCTGTGCGCCATCCAAGGCCTGGGTGTCAGAGGAGGAGCCGGTGTTACACCAACAGGAGCAGCTACTACCTGTGGTGGCTCTAGGAATGCCGCCATCAACATGGGAATACGCTGGGGACACTGCAGAACATGGGCCGGTATCGGGTCCAGTACAGCATCAACGTCCGGTTGCGCACATGATGGGAGTGTCAGACAGAGAACCAACACGCATTCTTCTCCGCAAAACAGGCATCAGAGGACAGGTAAGATGCAGTCCATCCAGACTGGTCTAAATGACAAGAACCTAGAAGCACTTAGTTCCCTTAGGCGAGGTGTGCCTAGAAGTTGTACCATGCGATCACGGTATTTTCTCTCAAGGAGTACTGTTTCCATCTCCTTGGTGACTGGGACGTCCATTGCGTAGCAAAAAAATGACAATCAGTATACCTGCTATTAGAAACAAGATCAGCAGCAGCCCTCCAAAGATGCTTCCAAATACGGAGTGTATGAAGTTTGGTCTACCTCCGAGGACCGTCTGAAAGGTGCTTAATAGTCCCAAACCTATGGTCTTAAATAGGTGGACAATGCCTGTCGTATCAGACATGTTAAAGATACGATTTACCATTTCTGCGAAATGAAAAGGGCAATTTGTACGTATAAGTGCCTGTATCTATGCCGAAGACCTTGCTACTTAAAGATCAAAAGTCTCTCGAGAGGAGTTTAAGGGCACGGGTTTCTGTATAAGCATGGCTTTCATTCTGCTCAAAGTATCAAACCGTATTAATGAAACATTTAGTGAAGGCCATAACGGCGCCTCCCTGACTGTATGTGTCGCTGGAAACAATACTTGCATACTGCAAGTAACCCTGTAACTCACAGTTACCAGATATGCGATGCCCGGAAGCATCCCACAGCAACCTTGATCATTCAGCATCAAGTAACTCCCATTAGAAAGTAGCCTGAACACTGGAGTGATCACGGCAGCTGGGGCACCCTTTAAATGACAGGATAAGTTTGCTACCGAACCGTTACAGGTCCCATGAAGCATTATATCCTGGCATATAAGTGATCCACTTAAGGTATTCTCGCAGTTTGTACTGCTCAGAAACACTTCTTTTTCCCCACTCCGTCATCAAAATCTGTACGGTAATTCCCACGATTCCTTGATGAATTCCCTACCCATTTCTTCATATCTGCCTGCCTGCATTTGTTCAAGGCAATATTGGAGTTGAAAAGTAGTGACCTGAAGAGTTATATGGCCATGGATTAACCATTCTGTGAACGGTGACTCTGCCACTGTGAAGGCTAATCTGTCCAATTTTTCAATGCGCAGCACTGTATACTTTGCTCTCCTCTGTGCCATTTCCATCTGTTTTTCTGTCAGATTATATGAGGAAAACAGAGACGTGCTGTTTATGAAATGCCAAGGCACATAGCCTGCGCGCAAAGATTGCAGCGCCCAGCTTAGCAACATAATAGAAAGAAATTGTGATTGCCCATGTTGTAATATGGACAAAACTTGTTCTAGTACATCGATAGCAGATGATACAATGTTGCCCAGTGAATATATTCTGGATGTTAGTGTTGTTAACCCATTATCGACTACTGCTAGAGCTTTCTCTAGATTTATTCGATCTATTTCTCGCAATCTTTCTGCTGCCTCTTGTTGTGATATTTTCCAGATCTCATTGTAGACAGCATAATAGAAACATTTATGACGTGGCTTCCTAGGACCTAATAAAAAATCCTGTAGGTCCACATCCTGTGAAAGTAAGGATAAGTGTTGTCTCACTTGTGTGAGTGTTGAGGTCTTTAGCCATTCGAGGCATAACTTCCCAACACTGTACGATGTCACTACCCCTGGATGTTGTCTTTGTACATAACATGGATCTGGCCTATTGATAATAAATCCTTTAGTTTTACCCAAGAATCTTTACTGACAGTTATTGGTGTCTACGGGCCAAACCAACCATCCCTTCCAATCGGGGGTCTGATCTATTGTATTGCATGATGTCATCTAGTGTAACCTCTTCTTGCGATGTTATATTACCCTCAATGTGTGATGGTGTGGGCATCCGAGGTGTATTCAAATCTTTACTCTTTGCTAACCCAAGGCAGGACTTTTGTTGCACTGTTTCATTCAAGAACATTATTTGTCGAGGAATTAGACATGCTCTAAATAGTGCCTCTGGTCCCTGAACCTGCCAGTCTCTAGTACCCCAGATGGATTTTAAGTCTATGGTGTCTTTTCAGAGGTCGAACCCTTGTTCAGACAACTGGGCAATAAAGGAAGCAGAATAAATCTGTTTGGCGTTTGTCAACATATTTTTCTGTGCTGGTGTTGGTGCAACCTTATAATAATATGAGGCTGGGTCTGATTTGTTAAACCCTGAAAAATATGGACATTTTTGTACAAATGTTTTTGAACTGCTTTTCGGTGGTGTCGGGCAATGTTCCCATTGGTGGTATGTGAAAACATTTCTGGGATTAGCAGATTTATGCAGAAAGTGATGACCATAATGTTGATAACAATACATAGTTTCAAAGTCTGATGTGCCCTCTAACATTTCATTATTAGAAAAGGCAGCAGATTTTTCTAAATCAGACAACATGTTATTTACAGTTTCATAATCCCAATCATCGGAAAATGTACTGGAGGTAATAATATCACTCAATGAAATTTTAAATAAATGTGGTATTTTCAAAAGTTCAGTCGGGCCAAATATATCGAACTCAACTCTGTCCCACACTATACCATCAGGTATAGGAACTGCTGTAATGTTCACTGATGACAGGTCTCTTTTTTCACGATGTGATGATAGGTGTGGTTTCAGAATCACATTCACTTTTTGTGCTGCAGAGCTTTCTCGAAGATAAGTTCCATTAATAAGCATACTAAAGACAATTACTAGGCCTATCCAGAAAAGAAAGAAAAGTATTCCTGTAGATACCCAGAGTTCCACCCAAGGTGATACCAGGTAAGTCTTTTTAAGAAAGTTCAGAAAATCTTTAAATCGCTGTAGACGAGTTCTTTGGGCTGGCGTTGTTTCAGGTTCACTTGGATCTAACGAGAAGGTGTCAAAGTCAATGAAATAGCCAGATGCTGTTTGATCAATTTTTGGTAGTTCCGCAGGTTTTGTAGAAACTGTGGCTTGATCTTGTTGGGGCATGTTGACGTAGATATCCGTGTTTGGTCTAATTGAAATTTGTCTTTCAGTGGAGTTCTCATTTTGAACTTCATTTGCAAGAGGAACGAGTTCCATTGCATTGTTGCTTAGTCCTTCATTCCGTGCAGGTGACCCTTCAAACGTGATGAGTCTTTCTGTTTGAACTTCTTGTATAGTTGTGAGAGGAGGGTGTCTGTTACTTCGGAGTCCACACGGCCTACTATTCAGTATCGGCCACATAGTGTGGTTTGATTAGGGCAATTCAGACAAATCTTTTCTCCTTTTTGCCGGCAAGAGGTGGCAGAAGTACTGTTCTTGTTCCTTCAACTGCCAGGACAGGTACAGACTTTCTATATGATGGCCCAAAATCTTTTTTGTCCGCTATTTTTTCTCTGACCAGATTCCCGACTTTAGGGATCCAGACAGGTCTTGCCATGACACTTTTTACTTCCCCAGTGGCGGTCCTTTTCGTCTGGACAATACTCTGTTGTGTCCTGCTTTCGTTCAAGTCCTGTAAAACAGCCAAACGTTTATGGATGTCAAAAGGTTTTTCATCTGCCACTGTGCCTTCACAATCAAGATCAGGTACCTACATTCTCATCCCAAATAGGACCTCATAAGGAGTGACCCACCCTGGAGAGCTTCTTGGCTGATTGTTTAATGCCCTCTGGACTCCATACAGATGTTTTACCCAATTTCCACCCGAGCCTAATACTCTAGCTGTTAAAGATTGCTTTAAGTCCCGGTTTTTCCTCTCCACAACCGAATTTCCCTCGGGATGGTACGGAGAGAAGTACCGCAATGCTACACCCAGACTTCCCATGGCTTCCTTGTAAGCCCAAGAGCTAAACGCGGGGCCACGGTCAGAATGTAATGTGCCAATTGCGTATGTCCCTATAAAGACTCGCAAATCTTTTATAACAGTTCGAGCGTCAGCCGAGCGCTGGGGCCACACCCATAGGAACCTGGAGCAGGAATCCACTGCAACCATGATATATTTGTAAGCCCCATCAGATTGTAAGGGGCCGCAGTGGTCCAAATAGACACAAGCCAGTGGTTTGTCTGATATTAGTAATGGTGTCTGCGCTGGACGTGTTACTGTGGAGCCTTTCATCTGCTGACAGATGTCGCATTTCAAGACGTAGTCCTTAGTCTGCCTTCTTAGACCTGGCCACCAGTAGCGTTGTTTTAATGGAGAAACCGTAGCAGAAACTCCTGCGTGTGCAGAACCTATACCCTCGTGTGCTGCTAGAATTAATCCTAACCTACGATCCATATTTGGTATTACTCTAGCCCCCACTCCACGAATTTGAGCAAATGGAACATTGTTCGCATCTAATTTGTAGGAGTACTTGAGTGGAAATGTTTTCGGTACTGCTGTGTTATTGCGTGTGGCAGTAATCGCAACCATTATCTCACCGTCTTTCCTCGTTTTTGAATGAGTGATTGCAGCTACGGAAGCCGTTCGTACAGCCCCCTTTGCGGCTTCGTCAGCCAATGAATTCCCTTCAACGTGAACGCCATCACGTTGATGACTCAATGTGTGTATCACGTGAGCCCTTGGTAGTTCGTTTTTTAACTCCACTACCTGTTCCCATAGCGTTTTGTGCTTAATTGTACCACCTTTTGCATCTTTAAACCCGTTTTGTCCCCAGTGATGTAAATATTCATTATATGACTGTACACAGTAAAAGGAATCACACACAATTAGTGTGGGGAATTCTCGATCCGTATTTACCAGTGCCAGTATTAGTGCTTTTAGTTCTGCCAGCTGCGCCGTGCAGTCTCCCAGAGACTGTGTTTTTGTGTATTTCGGATGAAACTTCCCATCCCGCATGCATCCTTTAACGATAGCACACGGAGCGCTGTATTGCTGTTTGCTCCCTATGGCCGGTTGCGCAGAACCGTCAGTATAAATAATATATTGATACTGATCTAGAGGCATTATTTCGTTTGGTAGAGGATATTCTTGTTCGTATTGCAGAAATGCTTGTGTTTTTAGATTTGGGTCGTACCTGTATTCTACATCTGTTGCAGTGAGAGAATTAGCCCATTGTATCCATCTTGGATGTAAGGCTTTAGCATTGGGAACGCTTGCCTTTGTCGCAGCCTCTAAGGCTGGAACTGGGGTAACGACTATTATACGCTTCCCTTGAGCCAGAGCTCTTTCTCTTACTACAGCAGTCTGTAATGCTGTTAGAATTTTTTCTGTTGATGCAAAGCGCATCTCAGCATCTGTGTACAAATGTGATTTGTACGCTATTGGTACTGTCTCACCTTCATTATATGTTAGATAGGTGTACCCAGATTGACCCGCAACTATACAGATGACCAGGTTGCGCACATTTACGCGTGTCTGTAAGTGTTTTGAAGCTATCATGTCAGCTTGTAAGGAACGAAGAGTGTCTGTGTGTTCCTGTGTCCACTGTCTGACTGAAAAGTCAGGTTTTATCAAATCGTAGAAAGGTTTTACTCTTTCTGCGTAATCCAAAATGTATGTTCTGCCAAAGTTCAGGAATCCCAATATTGATTGTAAATTTTTTAATGATTTTGGCGGTTGGAGCAGCGCGCATTTTTCTAAAAAGTTAGCTGCTAGACTTTTTCCTTCACTTGAAAGTTCATATCCTAGAAAAAGGACATTAAGGTGGGCACTCTTCAATTTTTTTAAGTTGAATTTGTAACCTTCAGATGCAAATCCCAAAATTATGGTGTTTACTCTGTTCAAGTGTTCCTCCAGGTCATCATCCGTCAGATAGATAGATATCTATGTAGGACAATGCCTCCTCATCCAAGTTTTGAAGTAGTTTAGTTACCCTAGCCGAAAACAACCCCGGGCTGTTCCTATACCCCTGGGGGAGTCGACAAAATTGATGCTGGGACCCTAGCGCTGAGAATGCTGTCAAATATATGCTCTCAGGCGCTATATTTTGGCAAAAAAATCCATTTGAGATATCTAGTGTTTTGTATTTTTTCCGCACAATGTTATTCATTAATGCGGCACTGTGTGCATTTTGAACTGCAAATGTCTTAGTGCAAGTGTTTAAATGTCTGTAATCTAAAACTAGACGATATGTGTTGTCTGGTTTCGATACGGGAAACAAAGGGTTATTCATTTGAGAGGTGCATGTTTCAATCACTCTTTGATATTCAAGTTGATCTAAGATCTCCCTGACCTGTTTTTTAGCTTCTTGCTTTATTGGATACTGCCTTTGTGCAGTTGGTGTATTTTTTAATGGAATTATGTGGTGGGTTGAATCCTCATCCCATCCAACATGGTTTTTGTATAATGCTGGGGCTTGGGCTACCGCCCACTCCTGTGCATATGTATATCTTAAATGTTTGGGAACGTAGTCGGAAAATGCCGGTAAAATTGCCGTTTCTCCCCTAGAGCAATCCATGATGAATGCTGGCGGGCAATCTTGTTCAGCTAACAAAATGTCATAGCCAAACGTTAGGTTCTCCCAAAAGAGACCTCTAACTGCCCTGCATTTGTCCCCCTCCATTTGGAGTGTTATTTCATACAATTTATGTGGGACACTTACCCTAGTATCAGGTGTTTCCACCGTGATATAATCATTCAAGTCCGGTGTCACTAGAAATTCCATCAGGTTCTGGCGAGCTGTTGTTACTTCTGCCGCCCTGTCTAGCATCGTCAGAGCCCATTCCCCGTTCAGTAGTCGAGTCCTCAGAATTCTGGGCATGTCTGATCTTTAGACCTGCAACCTTCTTCTTTTTGAACTGTGGTTTTGGTTTTGCTTTATCTTCTTTTTTGGAAGTATAGTCTTGAGCGTTCTGCTTGTCTCTGGACTTTGTATGCTCTTCTTGTCTGTCTGCCCGTCCTTCCCTCTCGGAGTTTTTCGATGAAGCCTGAAAGGAATGAGAGGAACATGTATCAGTATCCTGATACCTGTCAGGTTTCCTAATATTATCCCTATTTCTAAGATTGTACCTCCTTTCGGAGGGCTTGGGCGTAGTTCGCGTAGTCGCGCTACGCGAAGCTACGCGAAGACGTCGGAGCGCTACGCGAGCTACGCGTAGCTTCGCGAGCGTGAGTAGCTGCTTGTCGCGCCCGTTCGCGATGCGTTTTTCTTGCTCGGGAACGCGTTGTGGTTGTTCGGGACGCTGTTTGCGTGCTCGGGGGCGCGAACTTACCCATGCGGTCGCCTATGGGCGCGGCCATTTTGTTTTTCACTTGTCCCGCCCGTTCGCGATCCCTTATTTCCTGTTCCGGGTCGCGTATAGCGTGCTCGCGATGCGCATTCCTTGTTCGGGAACGCGTTGTACGTGTTCGCGACGTTTTTGCGTGCTCGGGGACAAATATCGCGCGAACTTACCCACGCGGTCGCGATGGGCGCGGCCATCTTGTTTTACCACTCTATGCTATGGTTCTGGGCCTGCTTTTCTATCCTCCCTCAATCTTTGCAATCCTTAGTTTTTTACACTGTTTTTCAATTTTTCTTTATTTCTTATCTATCTCACTCTCTGCTTAAGTCTATATTTTGCATTTTTTTCTACTTTTTACTGTGTTTTTTTAACTTTTCGACTGTTTTATATAACTTTCTTCTTTAAGCTCCTACTTCTTCCCCTAACTTTATTTTTCCCTTCTAACTTTTCTTTTTCACCTCCTCCCACCCCAGAACCATGGCGAAGGGTAGCAGCAGCGGCTCAAAGGGCAAGGCGCGTGCGCCCAATCGCCGCCTGCCTTGCGGCAGACTGCGCCCTGCAGGGGTGCAAGCCCGCCAGCTGTTTACTGAGGCGGAGGTGGCCGCCCTTGTTTTTTTTATTCAGCGCCACCTCCCCTTGACCTTGGCAGCAGGCGGCAGGCCAGGCTCCGGGTACCCGACCCAGGAGCGTCACCGCCGGTGGGCGAAGGTGCGTCGGGCAGTGTTTCGCTGCTCCGAGGTCCGGCGCACCCATAACCAGCTGGCCCACCGGTGGTCAGACATCCTTGACCGGGAGCAGGACCTGTTGGACCTGCTAGGTGTCGAGGTCGTGGGGCTTGGTGAGTAGCCAATATATATATAGTAGTATAAGTATTGTGATTTGTGTATACATTTTTTACAAATAACAAGAATACTGCTGCTTACATTGCAGGTAAATTACGTTTCAAAATCTTCTGTGATTGTAGGACACAGGTGCTGGGCGGTACTCTTACTTTTTTGCAACTTTGCGCTCGCTTGTCATTATTATGTAAGAGTTTACTTTAGAGAACTTCAGTTAGGTAATGCTATTGCTAGAGAGACTGTAGTCCTTCCTTTGTCCTCCTGTCAAATAGTGGTGGATGCATTTGATACTAGGTTTAGTTACTATTAGTTGATAATTTTTGAGCGGTCTGCGTGACGCATCCTCTGTCACTGAGTGCTGCTTACCCCAGTCCTTAGAACCTTTTGTAGTTTGTTTAGTGAGTGGTACTGGTAAGCTTAGCTTAGCAGTGTCAGTCAGCTGCAGAACATCAGACGCAACCAACCAACAATTTGGTGTATGCATTATGCACTTTATGCATGTGTCCTCCTTCTCATCTATGCATTTTTGATGGCAAAAAAAAATGGAAATGCAGGCTTAATGAACAATTGGCCCGCCTGGAATAGGTGGGCTAGGTCAGGTGGTACTTAGGCTTAGTTAGTGTTCTGGATTTTATTTGAATCAATCAGAATGGAACACTGAATTAGTGTTCCCAAATAAGTAGACTGTCCGTGAATCCCGCAAGCCAGTAGTCGATCGGATTAGATAGGTCAATTTTATTGCAATTTTTGTTTCCTAAAACGTTTTTTGAGCGTTTTTTTAGATAATTTATTTGTTTCACAGCAATCATTAATGTTTGTGTCTTTCTTTTTCTTTATTATATCTTACATGATCACTGATGTGCAGCACCCAGGGGCAAGAAGACGGGGTCCGATTCGGCGGGACAACCACCAGAGGACCGCTCCTCTACCGAGGGCCCTGCTGCTGGTCCCAGTAAGTCCTCCAGTGGTTAATATTAACAATTATATTGCCCTAACTTTTACTGCACCTTATTTTTTCAGAACTATTAATTCTGGCTCCACTCCCTAATTCTATTTTTTACAAAAGATTCTTTGATCTTGACTTGACTATCTGTTTCTAAATTCTGGTTATCCCTGCCTCTAAGTTCTAACTGCCTCTGCTATGAATGTCTGTACTCTGTACTACTAATATTAGTCTGTCGCTAAGCTTGCCCAGTTTGCATTGCCACTCTTTATTGTACGGTTTTGAATAAAACTCAGATTGACCAATACTAATAGCTCTAGCCACTGAGTCCAGTCCTTTCGGTTGTCCTCTTCTAGGCTTCTTAATCTTGAGGCTTTGACAATTACCACAAACAAAATGCCCAACCAGATATTTGACTATTTTTGATAGGATATAGTACATACTACTTGGATTCTGCACAGCCCCATGCAGAACTATGCACAATGAAATAGGATGTTGGTGATGCGAGTTTGGAACTTGGACGTTCCTCACACCTCAGTCAGAAGTGAACCCACAATCCCCTGAACGACTAGCTATAGTGTCTCATTAGGTCCCCGAACCCCCACCCGAAGATACCCAATGATTATGATTACACAACCCAGAACATAACACCCTTTCGCTCACTCACTCGTGTAAGTCCACCACCACCACCACACCAAATACCACAGAGTCTATGTGTAAGTTCAAAAGGTTTATTTTCAACTAACAAGCTCTGTATGTATGTTGTTCTATAAAATTCAGTGTACTCCAGCCAGCTCCAACAGCAAAATGCATAAGATTAAAACAATAAACAGTGTTGCAACAAGTGCATGATCATTGATGATATATAAGACAAAAGATCTGTGCGAATTCTGGGCGACTCCTCACCGTAGAACGTAGAATTACTGGTTACATGCATCATTCATAAGCTCTGCAAATCTCTGGTTCGTAGAAGGGAATCCTCTGCCTGAGAAAAATGGTGCGTGTTATATAGTATAATGCAAGCATTTCTCAGTCCTGCCCAAAAAGTGTAACATGTTACCTATGGCTAAGCAATACGGACTAACCGAACTCCATAACAAAGTGGCTTGTTTTTCGACCTCTTGTACGCAACGCTCAGACAGTAGCTGTATGTGCTCATGTGGGCTCAAAAAGGCGTCTTACTGTTACTGCGCAACAAGCTGCGAGGTAACATGCGCAAAAGACATGAAGCGGAAAATGGTTGCATGGCTCAGGCTAACTTTGCAAAGAGTAGAGTATAGTATAATAATGACCCTAGGGACCATAACACTACTAGTGTCTACTGACTGTACTCTAGTACCCGATTTGGACTATTGAATGTGATTTATAATAATATGTATGTATTAACTTTTTTTTCAATCTTGCTAATGAAAAAGAATAAATAGGGGGAGGTGTACAGGCATCTAAAAATGTGTCATGTTTTTATCTAGGCGGACTAGCAACCACCAGTGGCGGCGGGGCCACCGGCGATTCTAGCCTTCCGGAGGGGGCAGGAGAAGATGCGGCACCTGCAGGAGCTACAGGGGGGAGCCAGCAGCGGTGGCGGGCGGTGGTAAGTTATATTCATGACTTATTGACATTGCACTAGCTGGAAGGGTGTGTGGACTTCACTCACTGTACTGTTGTTGAGACTTATTAGGTATGAAGTTGTAGTGAACATTATACAACGGTTAAAGAAGACACCCTTTACTTAGCATGAGCAATGCAGTAGCAATAGCATTACCAGCGTGACTTGATTAACCAATGGCCTCTTATATCTGACTCCAACTCAGCTGTGAAAGTTTTATGGAGGAGACTAAAAGTCAGATCAGATGACCTTGATGGATGTGTTGAACAAAAAGGGAAAGAAGGGTTGAAGGAGGAAGGGCGGGCGAGATTTAATATGATGACTGGCAGAGAAGGATACGTTGGAAGCATGGATAGGTGGCTGATAGGAATCAGATGCATGTGTTGTTGAAGGATGGGTGGAAGGTGAAAGAAGAATGGATGCCTGCCTGGGTGGGCGACACAGTATGGGTGGATACTGTGGATAGCAAGAATCATCAGCGGTGTTTGGGTGAAACTCAAAGCCAAGGCAAGCAACGGAGTGAGTGGACGCATGCGTTGTTGTTGGTGAAACAAAGTAAGGTTTGTGGAGAGATTAAGAAGAATGATTGACATTTACTTAGAATGGATGGATGCCTGTATGTATTCATCATAGACAGCATAGGTGGAGACTGTCACGGGATGCACAGTTTTAGGGAATGTAAAAGAAACCGCGCCAGAGTAGCAAAGCCGATGTGGGGAGGGGCAGGGTGGGGGTAGTAGTAAACAATGTATTACGCGGGCAAATACAGGTAACTTTACTGTAAACATACAAATAAATAAAGCGAATTTCATTGTGCGCACTGCACCGCCAAATGCGATGCAGTGTGCGCAACAAAATTAGTTTCATTTATTTATATGTTTACTTACCTGTAATTGGCCGTAATCCATAGTTTACTACCCCCATCCTGCCCCTACCCACGTCACCGCCCGGCCGAACTCCCCGAGTCCCACCACCGACCGCTACTGACCTTATGTCGTTGTCCCATATAAAAGCAACGATCATTGGATCAGATATATAATCTGCCTTTTTGTAGTAGCCAAGGCACTGTGAAATTGAGCAATTGCCCTCCATGTAACAGAGAGAGTATGGCCAGTGCCACCCGTAATAGAAAAATACGAGCTTCCCCACCTGCAAACAGTAGTAAATCCAACTAACGTGAGTCTGCGTCATGACTCGTATGTTTGTCTTGGGTGCAAGCATAGATGACCGAGCTGGCAATGCCGGCTACAACCAGGTTATGTCATTTCGCTAAACTAGAGATAAGAAGAACACTGGTGTACTGTGTACTGGTTGGAGTCCATAGTGCTAGTATAATGCCTGAAACTCCCACAAATGTTAGAGGCCGAGGAAGTGGGAGGATAGATAGATTATTACCACAAATGTTATGTACTGTGCTTCTTGCTAGTGCTACTGTGCCATTATGTGTTGAATTAATTTTGTGTTACTGTTTAGCTAAGAGTACTGGTTACAACAATATTTTTTTTCTTTCTTGATATAGATAGTACTCCTTCCCAAGACAAACCATCGCGGAAGGAGTTGGCAGCCAGGGCCCGGCGCCGGAAACTGGAGGCCATATGCCAGGAGTACCGGCGGCTGGTGGCTCAGGCGGAGGAGGAGGAGGCGGCAGCAGCAGCTGCAGCCTCGTCCGATGCCCCGGGCCCCAGCCAGGCCACAACTCCAGCGGTACGGCGCCGCGGTCTGGTAGCCGCCCGCCGCCGCCGCAATTCGCTAGCAGCCAGCACTGCTGTCCCCCATCCTGGATGCCACTGCAGGGCATTTCGCAGGAAGATTCTCCTCCGGATGGCACGGCTAGAGGAGCAAATGGAGGAGCGGGTCAAAATCCTGGTGGACAAACACCTCAAAGCCCGCCGAATTTAACATCGAGGACCCTGTTGCTTTGCCCCTTTTTATTCCTTGTTTTGGTGGGTGGGAATTGGGCGTTGGGGTTTCGGGACATTCTTTGGACTTTTTTCGTTTTGGACATTGGTTGGGGTTAGGGAGAAGGGTGGGTCAGGTGTGGGATAGTTTATTTTTGTTAGGGTAATAAATTATATTTATACTTAAACATACAATGTTAATGTTTTGTGGGGGGTTACTGTTTTACGAATTAACGTCACATTGGTTTCCTTGCTGCTGCAGGGCCGCAGCCAGTGTTTGATTTAAATAATCTGCCGACGATGATGTAACACAAACAGATAGATGCGGTACCCCTCACTGAGTTATTTGTCCTACTAGTACTGTCAGTCTCTCCTCCTAGTCCATTTATACCTCCCACCAAACTTATCTTACCTGTGATTGATGATGATTACGTTCGGCACAGCGATGGCTGCATGGTTTCCAGAGAGAATGTAGAAGATGCCATGGTTGTGGTGGTAGTAGTAGAGTAGACACTGGCAGTAGCATTTGCTAAAAAATTAAAAAAGAGACAGTCACTTTCCTGAGAGCGACTGTGGGAGGAGTAGTAGAACGAAGTAAAATACAGTACAGAAGAAGACTGCCAAACAAACAATATTGCAGTTGCAACTGCTAAAGTCAAATTAAACATAATGGTGGCGGGGACAGCCTAGTACAAGAAGTTACAAACTGTAGTTGTGTCGAGTGAGTCACTTAACTTAACACAATCGTAATTCGTAACCTTTACTGCTGTGTGGTAGGAGTTTGATGATTAATCCAATCAATGACGGCAATTAATTATGATGTACTACTATTAGCCGGTGACGGCTTGCACATAGACTGAGCATGGGTGGGCAAGCAGAAGAAGCTCCTCGCCCTGCCTTGCAATTGAATTAGTGTTGCTTTCACCACATCTGCCCCAGCAAGCGTGTGATCAATTGGTGTACATTTTATGTAGTCACATCACACCTCAATATAAATCACAGCCCGGGGGAAGAGGGTTAGGGTTTGATGAATGGATGGGAAGGGGGTTTGGGGAAAGGTTTGAGAATGAAAAACAGTACGCATGGACAACAAAAGCAAAGCGCAATCTTGGCAGACGACCATGATCTTATACAAAAAATCTATAAAGGGAGAAAAGGGAAATGCATGCATGATGATGAAGATAACTTGATGGTTAATGAGTAGTACTTAATAACTCCTACTAGACAATTAGACAGTACAGGGCAGCAGTATATTCTATGCAATTTGCCTTGCCTGTAATATGCCCTCAGAGACCCAAATTCCATGTTGTACTGGGCTTACTTGTAAAGATAGCAAAGACAATTAAAACACAGTTGTAGGGATCAATTAGCAAACAAACAACACACAACACACAGTCCTAATGATTGAAGAGAAAAAAGGATTCAAATTAATTAAAAGATGAATGATGAATGATACTAAAGTTACTGTATTATCATGCTCAAATTGTGGAGTTGAATCTCGTCCTTCCTCTTGGTCCTATCTTCCATGGACGCTCCGCACATCAATCTTGGTGGCCTTCCTGATGCCGATTGGTAAGGTAAATGTGAGTTGTGTCTCCCAGTATAGCAAGCACAGGGTAAAGGCCGGCCTGTAACGTCTAGATGGAAAAACAAAAGGGGTATTGAAAAATCAATGAATAAAAAAAAACATCAATTACGGTGGAGTCCAAGAAGAGAAGAGAGAACACTTTCAGAGTGAGGCGGCTTGGATATATCGTGTAGATTCTGTTTACAGCATTAAGCTACAACAACAACAGGACAGAACAGGCCCACCACAGCACCAGCCCGTGACCCAACCTCCATTTACCTTAATTTTTGACATAGCCAGACAAAAGGCATACACAGCAACTTAGCATTTTCCTAATTAAGTGACAAAATCAATGCGCCGCTGTCAGTCATCACTACACTCGACTACACACCACTACATGGACATGTAGGTCTGCTGTGTTTACTTTCTTGTTGAATTGTTGTGTTTATGTTTACCTTATGCCACTTCATGAAATGCAGTTATTCCTTGAATCATCTCCGATCCAACTGAATGACTGCGTGCAAAGATAGTATGGTCATCATCATGGTGTGGTACGTGTTGTCCAACTACAACTCAGTCTGTAGTGACTCCGATTAAGTCCATATTCCATATTAAAAAATTGCAACAGATATTGGCCTGCACCTGCAGTAGTAGGAGTACAATTTGGTTATTAAACAACAAGAAGGGAAACATTGACTGTCACTGACTTGAGTCACTTTGTAGATTAACTAGTAGAGTAGAGTTCGACTTCATGCACAACATCAACAACAAACAACAGCAATCGCTCAGAGTCTGCAAGCATCCAATGCATTCCATCATTACCTGTCTTGCTCTTCTCTTTGGCTGTCAGATCATCAGATGCCTAGTTCTGACAGTTGTTATTTTTTTTTACGGGGCAGTGGCCTCATCATTACTCCAGTCCACATTCATTTTGAGTGTTAGTCGCTGTTTCGGTTTTCGTCTTATTCTTCTGTGGCACTTTGTCACAGTTTAAGTTGCTTCCCATGGTCAGCACTGTGATGATGGGCCGCGGCCTGGGTAGCGCTCATTGATGGTCATTTGAGTTTGCACAAATGTCAGCAAGTTTCTTCGAAGAGTCTCTTGTCTTTCTCTGCCAAGTACCTTCTGTCCTGACAGTGAGGACCTTTGGATGCCTGCTGAGGCTGTAGCCTTCGGACACTGATGAGTTTCGGCTCGAAAACAAAACGGAGGATAGCTATAGTCACGTTTCACTTCTTATGGAGGCGGGACTGGTAAAGGCAACATTTCTTGTACTAATGTCTGGCTTGATGGAAATGTACTTGTGCGAGACAGGAAGATGAAGCAGGACTCTGAAGAGTGGACAGTTAAATGCACAGACATCCAACTCCAATAGGGAAATAAAAAGAGAAGACGGTGGTGATGGATTTGTTGTGATTTGAACCAGAAAGACAGATACACAGACACATAAAGGAAGGAAGAAAGTAACAATTTGAAAGCCTAGTTGTCAGGGAAGAGGAGCTCGTCCTCAAACTCTGGTGGTTCGGACAGAAGTAGGTCCTGTAACGCACTATTTACGTCATCCAAGTCGCTCTCCTCTTCCTGCTGTGATTCACGTATTTTGTAATCCGGTGGTATAAAGTGCTGATTCATTTTGATCATGGTTAACCTCTCCACGCTTTGGGCCGAGAGACTGGTCCTTTTCGAAGTTACAATGGCACCAGCAGCACTGAAAACACGCTCAGAAGAGACACTTGCGACAGGGGAAGCCAGATACTTTATCGCCAGCCTGCTGAGCACTGTCCATTGGCTTCTTTTCCCATACCAATACACCAATGGGTTTCGATCCATGAAGACCTCTGTTGGGTCATCCAGATAGGCCTGGACCATCCGCTCAATGTTCAGGGGTGCTCCGATGTGCTCGGCCTGTTTTGCCTTTGCATCAGCACTGGACTTACCATACCCCTGCTGTAGAAACCAATCAGTTGCACATTGTGCTGTGGATGATCCTGTTCTTGATGTTATTGTTGGTGTAGGTGACTGCTGGGAGGCAAATGCACTGCCCTCAGGCTCCGAAGTAGAACTTGACTCTGGATGCCCTGTAGTACTGGTTATGGCCTGGGGTGGGGGGCCTGTAATTAACAGCCGTTCGCTTTCGAAAATAGTGGCTTCCTTAGCTATCAAAGTTTTGTAGTTGGCAACATCCACTTCCGAAAAAGGAATTACTGCCTTGCTGTTCAGAAATACTTTGTACCGTGGATCCAAAATTGTGGCACTAATGTAATGTGGTTGTGACAAAATTTTATTTTTAATCCTTGTATTTTCCGATAAGCGAGCGGCTAAGGTCTCCGCCAAATGATATGCGTCTTGTTTGTCATCCACACCTGCGTACGTTTCAGACACATCCTTCAGCTGTTGCTCTAGCATGTGCAACAATGGGATAGCTTGGCCCATAGTACAGTCCTCCCTGCTGACTTCACGTGTGAAGATCTCAAAAGGAAGTAGCATCTCAGTCAGGCATTTAATGAGGTCCCATTGAGCCATCTCAACGGTCATGCCTCTCACAGTAGGTTCCCCTAATCTTTGCATGACATAAGCATTGAGTGGTATGTACAGTTCAAACAGACGATCAAGCATGTAATAAGTTGAGTTCCAACGTGTTGGCACCTCCTGGATGAGCGCTTTGACTGGCATTTTATGCTCACGTTGAATGACCCTCAGCTGCTTCCGGGCTTTAAAAGAATGGCTGAAATGTGTGCATATTCTTCTGCAGGTGACCAGTAAGTTGCTGACTTTGGATTCATTTTTCAAAAAGTCTTGAACAACAATGTTAATGCAGTGTGCCAAACACGGGACCCTGAAATAGCCACCATTGCGCATGGCCAAAACTACATTACTGCCGTTGTCCGTGGCAACAAAACCAATCGTAAGCCCTCTTGGGCGCAGCCACTCAAAGACCTTGGTGTTAAACTCTTCCAAAATGTTTGCAGCAGTATGAGATTTCTCCATGGCAAACATGGCTACAGTTGCATGTTTGCGAGTGGCATGAAAAATCTCTGCAGTATCAACACCAGCAGATATCTGTTCTCTAACCCCCGCAAAACAGATCCAGTGTGCAGTGATGCACATGTAATCTGTGGCTTGGCAACTGGTCCACATGTCTGTAGTCAGGTGGATACTGTGAACAGCACTCTGCTTCAAGGCCTTTCCTAGCAATTCCAGCACGTCGTGATGTAGTGCTGGAACTGCAACTCTGGCAAAATAGTAGCGGCTGGGAACATGCCATTTTGGGCAGATGGTTGACACAAATTCCAGAAAACCCACCCCTTCAACAAAAGAAAAAGGGAGAAGGTCCAGTGCTAACATTTTAGCCAGCTTCGCATTGTACAAACGTGCTATTGGGTGGTTGCGTTCGTACTGCCCCTCACCCCCAAACATGCTGATAATGGTAGGCTGCATGGTTTTCCTTTCTCTTAGGCTCAACGCACTTTTTGGTAGTGCGGACCTGGTACTTCTTGGTGTCTCCGGCTGACTCTTACTCTTGTGCCACTGAGATGTTGCTGAAGATGTGTGCAACGTTAAGACTGCACTGCTGGGGTCAGGGACACCTTGTGTACCACTACCAGAGAGAATGTCTCCCTGTCCTTCCTCTTCCACCGTGATCGGATCTTCTTCTTCTACTCCTTTATCCCCACCAACACCAATGGTTGCAGTTTTTTTTCTGCCGCGAAGGTGGTCCTCCCAGCTGATCAAGTGGTGTTTTTTCAGATGGGTCATTTGGCCTCCGGTACCATAGTTTGTACCAAGCTTACCACGACTAACAGAGGTATTACAAATGGAGCATATAGCAATGTTCTCCTCCTTTTCGCTAACCGTAAAGAAGTCCCAAACTGGGGAGCTTAACTTTGGCCTCCTGCTGGAGGTGCCACTTCCAATGCCGGATGATCTGTAGGGTGTGTGTTGAATTTGACTCTGTGCTGCTGTACCACTACCTACTCCTACTGAGGTGGTGGTTGTGCTGGATGTAGGTCGCTGCCGGGCCTTTGCTAATGCAAATATGGAAGCTGTAGGTCGTGTTGGTGTTACCTGTGGAGGTATGCGTGCTACATCCCTCGCAGCGATTTTGGATAGGGTAATAATGTTGGTCTCCATCTCCTCGGGGCCGGGAGTGATGTTCGTGATGACTGGCTCGTCATCATCATCATCTTGCTGTTCTACATCGACCTCCATAAGTGTAAGGCTTTCCGGAACCTTCCTTTTCCCTAGCTTGGTCTTGGAACGTGGCTCCCTCTCAGACTCAGTTTGTGGCTTCCAAGTGGCATCTAGATCATCAGAAGGGGGCTTGGCGAAGAACTTGATGGACTACCCCTCCTTTTCCTTGCTGGGGATTTGGAAGACAATGGATCTTCTGAATGAGTGGCTTCTTCTTCTACCTCTGCATGAGGCTCAATTTCCTGAACTGCCCCTACTTCAGGAGGAACAACAACTACTATTGCGGGCGGTGGTTGCGGCTGTTGTTGTTGACCACTTATCTGCTGTGTTTCCTCCTGCGTTGATTGGGTACTACTTTGAGATAGCGATAAGTTTATCTCAGGCTCAGCATCACTGCTTTCCACCATTAGGCTGGCTACCTCTTCCACACTCATGTGCTTGGGCCTGGGTTGGTGGGTTGGGTCCACTGATGCGGAGGTGCTGCCCCCAGCTTGCCCCCGGACACCGCTGCTGCAGGCGCAATTTTTTTTTCCCCAAAAAGGTATTGGCCGGCACACCAGACTTAAGTGTCACTTCCTTCTTCTGTTCCTTCTTCTTCTCAATAGCAACTTTCTTGGTACTGGAGGACCTGGTACCTGCTTTCTTTGGGCCCATCTTCTTCAGATGTCAGCAGCACTCAGTTGCAGAGATGTCTGGTCAGGTCACACGTCACGTTGTGTTGTGTGTACAGCAGCAGGATGTCTGTCTGGAAGTGCAACGGGCAATGATGAGAGACACACCTCCTCCTCAGTCTTTGTGCACCTAAAAGCAAAAAAGCCAGAACATCAGTCAAACATAGCACAAATCAAACAAATAGAATATAGAACTTAGTGTGTGGTGGCCTCAATTATTAAATTTCAGAAACTCTGTGAACAACAACACACAGTCTAGCCATTTATGAGACGTTGACAACAAGGCCAGGGCTTTCCTGGCTACTGTGTAGTGCTAGTGTACACTCTGGAAGAATAAGAATAGTAAAGAACAAAAACTAAAATGTAGTGGAGCATGTTTGGCCTAAATTTGTGCATCACGTGGGATGTATTATATAGCAGCATCAGGGAGCTGCAGCTGGCAATGGGGATGGATTTGGAAGCAGTAAGACAAGAGGAACAATGGAAAGACACGCAGGCCTATGTGGCAAAAACAGCACACTAATAACTACCACAACAAAATGGCCCCCAGAAACATGGTGACTCACAGGCACAAGGCACGGCAAACAATGAACTCAAGCAGGCCTATATATGGGCAGACAAAGGATGCCTTATAAAACACACACAGCTTTAATGCAAAAACTAAAATCCACATGGCTAAAAACACTTTTGAAAGTTAGACAACCACTACAACAACACAATTATAATTACACAGTACACACGCAAAAAAGGCATTTATTTAACACACCCAAAAAGTGAAATAGTCAGACCCTCCAAAAAAAACCACATTTCGCAATTCAATTGAATCAATTCAATGCCATCCATGGCCTAAATGATGTCAAAATTCCACAGACTACACAGAAACAGTTTTATGCACCCATGGTGACTACCTCTGGGCCTACTGGCATACTGGGCCGCAAGCTTGGAGGCCTATGGCAAAAGCACAGTGGCTGGCTTTACAAAATGGCCGCCACCCACATGGCCAGGCCACCCAAAATAACAAAAAAGTGAAGACAAAGGACAGGACCAGGCAGTTGGAGACTCTGGGCAACTTCCTTCCTCTTGAAAAAAATTGTAAAACAAAAAAAAGTGACTCCTTGCTCACCAAACTACATCTAAATGACAACCTGAGGAGTTTTTTGTGCAAAATGAACTAAATCAACATTTTCGAGAAGGTTTTATGATGCTCGAGAGATATTCTTCGCCAGATTGTAAATTCTGCGTGTTCGGCATCGCGATCGTCACAAAAAGTCGTTATCGCGCGCGCGAAAACGTACATTGAGCGCGCGAAGAAGATAAAAAGTGTAAGTCCGCGTTGTCGCGCAGTGCGGACTTGCCCAAAGTCCGCGAGCTGAACGCCCAGGGTTACCTACTGGCTGAAAAGGCCTATTTATTTAACAAACACCAAAAAAAATAAAATACCACCCCAAAACCCACATTTTGCAAATCAATCCAATGCCATCCATGGCCTAAATTATGTTACAATTCAACAGACAACACAGAAACAGTTTTTATGCACCCATGAGGATGACTACCTCCGGGCCTACTGGCACACTAGGCCGCAAGCTTGGAGGCCTATGGCAAAAGCACAGTGGCTGTTCCCACAAAATGGCCGCCAACACATGGCCAGGCCACCCAGAACAACAAGAAAAGGAACACAAGACAGACAATGCAGGCCTATGGCAAAAGCACAATGCCTGGCTTTACAAAATGGCCGCCACCCACATGGCCAGGCCACCCAAAATAACAAAAAAGTGAAGACAAAGGACAGGACCAGGCAGTTGGAGACTCTGGGCAACTTCCTACCTCTTGAAAAAAATTGTAAAACAAAAAAAAAGTGACTCCTTGCTCACCAAACTACATCTAAATGACAACCTGAGGAGTTTTTTGTGCAAAATGAACTAAATCAACATTTTCGAGAAGGTTTTATGATGCTCGAGAGATATTCTTCGCCAGATTGTAAATTCTGCGTGTTCGGCATCGCGATCGTCACAAAAAGTCGTTATCGCGCGCGCGAAAACGTACATTGAGCGCGCGAAGAAGATAAAAAGTGTAAGTCCGCGTTGTCGCGCAGTGCGGACTTGCCCAAAGTCCGCGAGCTGAACGCCCAGGGTTACCTACTGGCTGAAAAGGCCTATTTATTTAACAAACACCCAAAAAAATAAAATACCACCCCAAAACCCACATTTTGCAAATCAATCCAATGCCATCCATGGCCTAAATTAGGTTACAATTCAACAGACAACACAGAAACAGTTTTTATGCACCCATGAGGATGACTACCTCCGGGCCTACTGGCACACTAGGCCGCAAGCTTGGAGGCCTATGGCAAAAGCACAGTGGCTGTTCACACAAAATGGCCGCCAACACATGGCCAGGCCACCCAGAACAACAAGAAAAGGAACACAAGACAGACAATGCAGGCCTATGGCAAAAGCACAATGCCTGGCTTTACAAAATGGCCGCCACCCACATGGCCAGGCCACCCAAAATAACAAAAAAGTGAAGACAAAGGACAGGACCAGGCAGTTGGAGACTCTGGGCAACTTCCTTCCTCTTGAAAAAAATTGTAAAACAAAAAAAAAGTGACTCCTTGCTCACCAAACTACATCTAAATGACAACCTGAGGAGTTTTTTGTGCAAAATGAACTAAATCAACATTTTCGAGAAGGTTTTATGATGCTCGAGAGATATTCTTCGCCAGATTGTAAATTCTGCGTGTTCGGCATCGCGATCGTCACAAAAAGTCGTTATCGCGCGCGCGAAAACGTACATTGAGCGCGCGAAGAAGATAAAAGTGTAAGTCCGCGTTGTCGCGCAGTGCGGACTTGCCCAAAGTCCGCGAGCTGAACGCCCAGGGTTACCTACTGGCTGAAAAGGCCTATTTATTTAACAAACACCCAAAAAATGAAATACACCCCAAAAGCCACTTTTACCAATTCAATCCAATGCCATCCATGCATGCCCTACATGATGTTTAAACTTTAAATTCAACAGACACCACAGAAACATGCACCCATGGGTACCTCTGGCTCTAGTCCGGGCCTACTGGCTGAAATTCCAATCAAAGAAAAACAACTAGGCCCCTGCCGAAACTACAGGCCACAACAATACATTTTAAAAACTATGGAAATCCCCCAAAAAAATGTAGGTACAAACAAGCCCCAATCAAACAAACAAGTACACCAATTCTCCAACTTACTTGTAAAATCTCAAATCCAAGAGTCCTCAAATCCAATCCAATGATATGATGCAGCAGACAGACACAAAAAGTGATCCTTCCAGCTCCAAATCCAAATGAAAGTGAACAGCACATGGACAAAACACTGGGAGGAGCCTGCTGGACAGGAACAGGAAGTTTGAGAATCAGGGGCACTTCCTTCCTCTTGGAAAAAAAGAAAAAGGACTCCTTGCTCACCAAACTACATCTCTAAATGACAACCTGAGGAGTTTTTTGTGCAAAATGAACTAATTCATCATTTTCAAGAAGGTTTTATGATGCTCGAGATATATTCTTCGCCAGATTGTAGTTTCTTCGTGTTCGGGATCGTGATCTTACCAACACTGCCGCCGGAAGTCAGATCGCGCATCCGAATGACGTGTTCGCGTTCGCACACTCTCGCGGGATCGTGCGGCCGGATTCCAAATCTCGTGGCGCCCGCAAACGGATAGGAAGTCGCGTCGGCGAACGCAGAATCACGGTAGGTCGTTACCGCGCGCGCGAGAACGTATATTGAGCGCGCGAAGAAGAAAAACAGCTACGCTACGCCACAAATTGCGTAGTGCACGGTAACTTCGCGTTCTACGCGAATCGCGAAGTTACCGAAACTTCGCAAATTCCACGAGCGTAGCGTAGTTCACCGCCCAGGGTTACTGTGGAGGAGATCTACCTCTGGATTGAGATCTGTTTTCTTTAATTTTTTGTTTTTTGTTATTGTCCTACTTCTTTTTAGAAGAAGTAGGTGTCTGCTTCAAAGTCTCCTTCTCAGGACTACCCATTAGTTGTGGTTTTAACGCTTTTCCACCCAAACTGTCCCTGCCTAACTCTGCATACGCAGTTTCAATTATTTTGGGTAGTTCGTGCCCCTGTTGTAAAGGACTGAACTCCCTTAGGGTTGGCAGATGGCCACTGATGCTGCCTCCCCTTTAATATTTGCTAATATTATTGCTGATACTTGGGCATAGTTACCTAGTAACTTCATCCCCAAGTTCAGAGCAGGCTCTGCTCCGTACTCATTTTGTATTTGTCTTAATACATCTGGTATTACTGCTAAGGACGGTATACCATGAGTTCTGGTATATATGGCAGCGAAAACTGTACCCCAAGAGGTACAATCCTCTATCTGTGGTGTTATCCCCATGGGCAAGCAGATTGTCAGCATTATGTGCTTTTCATAAGGGCAGGTATTTGGGAATAATGCTTCTAGCTGTGTTATCTTCTGAGCTATCCAGAAGGGCATTTGTTCACGTTTTGCGGGCATTTTACCCATTACTGCATGTAATGTTTGTGGTGTAATTTTAGTCACTGTGTTTTGAACGTGAGCTGTATTTGCTGTTACCATCGCTGGCTGGACCGTAAGAGTCCTCATGACGAACTGCGTCATGTTTCTGTAAAGTTTTATTAATTCTTTGTGAAGTATTAGTAAGTCTGGTCCTGGCATTGTTTCAATGTCAGGATGTGGTGTGTAGGCCGCTAGTATTGGCCATGTTGCCCCTTCTCTTCCGAGCAGGCCAAGTCTCACTCTTCTTCTTGTATGGGGTAGGGCGCCTTTAAACCAGTATAAATGTTCCTAGTACGTGAGCAGAACCTCAATGTCCTCATATGGACAGTATTACGCTGGTGCATCACCTTCTGTGTAGAAGTGAAATGTTTTTGTTCTTGCATTTGCTGCTGGAAATGTAACCCACGAATAAAATACCTCTGTTCTATATGATTCGTGTGCCTCAATCACGAAAGCTACTATGCCACCCCTAGGTGTTAAACCATGCGCAAGCAGCTTCAAGGTGACTGCGTTTCTAATATTTTCTGTAATATGAATTGCATTTGCATCTTCCTCGTCATCTGTGAGGTGCAGGTTTTGCACAACTCCTCCCGCGTTATCCGCGTCTTCAGTCATTGTTTTAAGGAAGAAGTATTTTCCAAGGGAACTAAGATAAGGTGTTTTTGCACAATTTTAGGAACACTGTGTCCTTCAAGCTTGATTAACCAACAGCTAATAAATAAGATTTTCGCCTACTTAGCTGTGGCGGAGTTTAGCCTACCCACTCCAGACGTCTCTGGTGTTTTGTGAATAGGGATTTCTGAGAATAGCACGACTGAACTACTCAGATTCTACTGTTAAATAAGTACCCAACCAACGTTGGAGGCGCCATGTCGTGTAGTTCCTATAGAAAGTATACAGTATCTGCGCGTTTAGACAACATACACTGTAGGATTGGTGTCAGACAAACTCTGATCACCCCCACCGGGTATGCTGGCTCTTTTTGTACCAACTAGCTCACAGTGCCACTAGAATCCCCTCTTACCAAGGAGAGAATAGTTCTTGGCAACCATTCGAACATGACAACCCTGATCCCTCAGGACCGTGGAAACAATATACTACCTTTCGCTCAGTCACTCGTGCTTACTTAGTCTGTCTCAGAGAGATACACCGAATAAACAGGCTGGGCGTTTTCAATAAGAATTTATTGAACAGTTGTTATTCTGGTCTAGAATAAATGAGCTGCAACAACCTTTAGACAGTATAAGATATAAATGATTAGCTGTACGATAAAGGTGAATGGATGGTATAGCCCTACCATCTTACAATAATCATGAATACATTAGAGTATATAAAACACATGATAAAAGATGCGTACTCCTACGATGCCTCCCTAACTAGATGTACCTAAGTGTACCTAGTATGTATAGAGGTGTTAAGCCAAGAATCCCTCTAGGATTTAGTCAACCCCATTACCTGAAGTGGGAGACTATGGGACCCCGTCCTGGTCTTGAGTTGGACACCCCGCGAGGGATGTTAGACCACTGCGAGCTGGAGTGTCTGCATGCAGGAACCTAAGCGTCTCTGGTCAGTGTGTCGGCCAGGAAGTCTCGGTCTCCTCTGCTCTATCTTAGCAAGATGTGATGTATATATACACATAGGTCTCCCCAGGGGTCCTACCTCGCTGTATTACTGTGTCGGCCTAAGGATGACGTCGGGCATGAACTTTGTACATAGATTTTATACAGGAGATGGTAGTCCTGCTGTGCTTCCAAGAATCCTCATGCATAATGTATGAGATTTCAAACTAGGGAAAACCCGCGTTCTGAATGCAGTTTCGTATCTAGGTAAAAGGTCAGTCCCTGTAAACCGTGACAAGTGTAATGTAGGGAAGAATATAGGTGAAGGGTAAAGAAGTTACCGGGGCCTATATTATAGTACCTATATGGAATATAACACCCATACTATACCATCAGGTATAGGAACTGCTGTAATGTTCACTGATGACAAGTCTCTTTGTTCACGATGTGATGAAACATGAGGTTTCAGGAGCAAGTTCACTTTTGATGCTGCAGAGCTTTGGCGAAGGTAAGTTCCATTAATAAGTAAGCAGAAGACAGTTACTAAGCCTATCCAGAAAAGAAAAAACACTATACCGGTGATTATCCAAGGTTCTAGCCAAGGTGATACCAGGTATGTCTTTTTAAGAAAAATGAAGAAGTCTTTCATTTGTTGTTGACGAGATATTGGGGCTGGCGTTGTTTCAGGTTCACTTGGATCCAATGAAAAGGTATGAAAGTCGATGAAATAGCCAGATGCAGTTCGATCTATTTTTGGTAGCTCAGTTGGTTTTGTTGAACTTGTAAATGGCTCTTGTTGAGGCATATTTATGTAGACATCAGTGTTAGGTCGAATTGAAATTTGTCTTTCATTTTGATTTTGAATTTGTGTATCAAGAGGAACGAGTTCCATGTAATTGTTGCTTAGTCCATCATTCTGTATAGCTGACTCTTCAAACGTGATGAGCCTCTTCGTCTGAACTTCCTGTATGGTAGCGAGAGGAGGGCATCGGCTACCCAGGAGCCCATGAGGCCTACTATTCAGTATCAGCCACATAGTGTGGTTTTATCAGATCAATGGAGACGAATCTCTTCTCCCTTTTCCCAGCAAGAGGCGGCAAAAGTACAGTTCTTGTTCCTTCAACGGCCAGGACAGGTACAGGCTTTCTGTATGACGGCCCAAATTCTTTTTTGTCCACTATCTTTTCTCTGACCAGATCCCCGACTTTAGGGACCCAGACATGTCTTGCCGTGACTGACTTGACTTCCCCAGTGGCAATCCGCTTTACCTGCACATTGCTCTGTAGTGCCCTGGATTCATTCAGATCCTGTAAAACAGCCAAACGTTTATTGATGTCAAAAGGTTTTTCATCCGCCACTGTGCCTTCACAATCGAGATCAGGTACCCACATTCTCGTCCCAAATAGGACCTCATAAGGAGTGACACCCCCTAGAGAACTTCTTGGCATATTGTTGAGGGCCCGCTGTACCCCAGATAAGTGATTGACCCAACTACCACCCGAAGCTAATACTCTAGCTGTTAAAGATTGTTTTAAGTCCCGGTTTTTCCTCTCCACAACCGAATTTCCCTCTGGATGGTACGGAGAGAAGTACCGCAATGCTACACCCAGACTTCCCATGGCTTCCTTGTAAGCCCTAGAGCTAAACGCGGGGCTACGCTCAGAATGTAATGTGCCAATTGCGTATGTCCCTATAAAGACTCGCAAATCTTTTATAACAGTTCGAGCGTCAGCCGAGCGCTGGGGCCACACCCATAGGAACCTGGAGCAGGAATCCACTGCAACCATGATATATTTGTAAGCCCCATCAGATTGTAAGGGGCCGCAGTGGTCCAAATAGACACAAGCCAGTGGTTTGTCTGATATTAGTAATGGTGTCTGCGCTGGACGTGTTACTGTGGAGCCTTTCATCTGCTGACAGATGTCGCATTTCAAGACGTAGTCCTTAGTCTGCCTTCTTAGACCTGGCCACCAGTAGCGTTGTTTTAATGGAGAAACCGTAGCAGAAACTCCTGCGTGTGCAGAACCTATACCCTCTTGTGCTGTTAGAATTAATCCTAATCTGCGATCCATGTTTGATATTACTCTATCCCCCACTCCGGGAATCTGAGCAAATGGAATGTTATTTGCATCTAACTTGTAGGAGTACTTGAGTGGAAAACCTTTCGGCAATGCCTTATTGTCTTTGCGTGATGCAATGACAGCTACCATTATCTGTCCGTCTATTCTCGTTTTTCAACGAGTGATTGCAGCTACGGATGCAGTTCGTACTGCCCCCTTCGCGGGCTTCATCAGCCAATGAATTCCCTTCAACATGAATGCCATCACGTTGATGACTCAGCGTGTGTATCACGTGAGCTCTTGGTAGTTCGTTTTTCAACTCAACTACCTGTTCCCATAGCATTTTATGCTTAATTGTGCCACCTTTTCAGTCTTTAAACCCATTTTGTCCCCAATGGTGAAGATATTCATTGTATGACTGGACACAGTAGAAAGAATTGCACACAATTAGTGTGGGGAATTCTCGATCCGTATTTATCAGTGCCAGTAATAGAGCTTTTAATTTTGCCAGCGGAGCCGTGCAGTCTCTTAGAGACTGTGTTTTTGTACAGCTTGGATGGAACTTGCCGTCCTGCATATGACCTTTTACAATCGCACATGCAGCGCTGTATTGTTGTTTACTTCCAATGGCCGGCTGAGCAGATCCGTCAGTGTAAATTATGTAGTCATATTGATCTAGAGGCATTATTTCATTAGGGAGAGGATATTCTTGTTCATATTGCAGGAATGCTTGTGTTTTTAGGCTTGGGTCGTATCTGTATTCTACGTCTGATGCAGTGAGAGAATTAGCCCATTGTATCCATCTCAGATGTAAGGCTTTAGCATTTGGAACGCTTGCCTTTGTAGCAGCCTTTAAGGCAGGTACTGGAGTCACAACAATTATTCGTTTCCCCTGAGCTAGTGCTCTTTCTCTCACTACAGCAGTCTGTACAGCTGTCAGAATTTTTTCTGTAGATGCAAAACACATCTCAGCGTTTGTGTACAAGTGTGATTTGCATGCTATGGGTACCGTTTCGCCTTCATTGTATGTTAGGTAGGTGTACCTAGATTGACCCGCAACTATACGGATTACTAGATTGCGAACATTTACGCGTGTCTGTAAGTGTTTGGACGCTATCATGTCAGCTTGTAGGGAACGGAGAATATCTGTATGTTCCTGTGTCCATTGCCTAACTGAAAAATCAGGTCTGATGAGGTCGTAGAAAGGTTTAACCCGTTCTGCATAATCCAAAATGTATGGTCTACCAAAATTCAGGAATCCCAGTATGGATTGTACATTTTTCAATGATTTTGGAGGTTGGAGCAGCGCACGCTTTTCTAAAAAGTTAGCTGCCAAGCTCTTGCCTTCACTTGTAAGCTCATATCCCTAAATTGGACTAGGGCTATTTTTTTTTTTTTAAGAACAGAGCAATATATTTGAAATCTTGACATAAAAATAAAACAAACAAAAAACAACCCACAACCCCCAAACCCCTCCCCGTCGCACTAATGCCTACCCCAGAGCAGCACCATAAGAGAACAGTCTCATCTATCCACACATAATATACCTGTATTCAAGGGGCGATATTGCATATCAATTATAGTGGGAGAGACGCCAAGTCGGTAGACCTGGCTACTGAAACAGGTTCTAGCTCTAGGCCACGATACTCTGCCCTTCGCCGCCAGATTTTATAAAGTGGGCACCCCCTGGCCACAAAGATAGGGATCTCCAGCCCCATACAGAAATCCATGCCATTTTTCCACACAGATACCGAGGGCGCCCTCGGAGCCTTCCAGGCTTTGGCAATATCCCTCTTGGCCAGGGTGAACCCTAAGAGCATAAGATGGCGTTTGTATATGTTGCCTCCTATATCGTCCATAACATGCAACAGAACCAACTTTGGGGAGCTGGGGAGATCCCAGCCCAGTACCTCGGAGAGGCACGACAAAACTCCCCACCAAAATCGTGCTAATGTGGTGCAGTGCCAGATAGTGTGAAGCAAGGTACCCTCCTCATGTTGGCATCGAAGTCACACCGGGGAGGCCACCAATCCCGCCCTGCAGAGCCTGACCCTAGTGAAATAGACCTGGTGGAGATATTTAAACTGGATAAGGCAAAGACTTACGGCTATGGATGACCCCCGCGGGGAGGCCAGGGCCTCCACCCAGTCCTCCTCCTCCAGCGGACCTACGTCTCCCTCCCAGGCCTCCCTAAGACGCTGCAGTGTGGGGGAACTATGTGTGACCAGGGACTGGTAAATCTTAGAGATCTTGTGGTCATGGAGGTCCCCCATAAATATCTTTGCCTCTATGGGACTAAACTCAGCCAGGGACCCTAACCCCTCGATGTAGGGGGTGATGGCATGTTGGAGCTGTAGATATCGGAAAAATTGGGTTTTAGGCATTTGAAAGTCCTTTTGTAGATCCTGAAAGGACTTCAAAACCGATCCCCGCATGACGTCTCCAAGAGTAGAGATGCTGATACGGTCCCAGCCCCGAAAACCGGACAATGCAGCCAGTTGCGGCAGTCGCCCATTATACCAAAGGGGGGTCTCCGAGTCAACTTATTCCACCACCCAGTCCTCCGCAACGCCTGTCGCCATATTTGAAAGATAAGTTTCGTAGCTGGTGGCAAGGAGCTGCGCAGCGGCGCGGAATAGAGTATAGTGTGTAGGGTGTGATCTCCCATGCAGCGCCTCTCGACCGCGTAGGCGGGGTCAGCCCTATCCCCATACCACCACTCATTGAGGACTAGTAGATGGGAGGCCATATAATAGGACAGGATATCAGAGGTTGCCAATCCCCCACAGTACGTGGACTGGAAGCAAGTCCGCAGGGCCACCCTCGCCATTCCGCCAGCCCATTGAAACTGACCCAAGGCCGTATTAACCCGTCGGAACCAGCCAGGAGAAATCGGATAGGGATGGTTTTGTAGTTGATAAAGGAGGCGGGGAAGTGACACCATTTTAAAGATGGCCGACCGGCCATATATTGATTGGGGCATATGGGACCAAGTTTTAAGATCCTCCCGCACGCGATCCCATACAGGGACTAGATTCCTTTCCCAAGAGGTACTCGGCGAATCCGATAAAAACACTCCCAGGTATTTCAACCCCCCAGAGGCCACCTGAATGGAGGAGGCCCAGGAACCGGGGCTCCCCCCTCCCCCAAGGACCCACAGCATAGATTTACGAGGGTTCATGTATAGGCCTGAGGTCTCCCCGAAGATTTGCATAATACGCAGTAGGCGCGGTGCCGTCCGATCTATATTTGTAAGAAAAAAGAGTACATCATCAGCATACAAGGCAATACGGTCCGATAGACCCGTCGCCCACTCCAGACCAGTCACTTGGGCATCAAGCCTTACCCAGGACGCTAAGGGTTCCATCGCCAGTGCAAACAGATAGGGGGACAGCGGACAGCCCTGCCTAGTGCCCCGTCCAATAAAGAACGTGGAGGAAACAGCGCCTGCCACCCGTACGGACGCAGTCAGGTCCGTATAGAGGAGGGTCAAATAGGACAGGAAGCGTGGTCCAAAATTTAATCTACGGAGAAGTGCGAACAGGTACACCCAACTAAGGGAGTCAAAAGCCCTATCCATATCCGCAAGTAATAGCGCGGCCCGCTCCCCCAGCCCCTGGACAGTTGCCACTGCAACATGTGCGCGCCGAATATTGTGGCGGGTCGCCCGCTGGGGCATAAACCCGACCTGATCGGGATGAACCAAAGATGTAATATGGGCACGGAGGCGATTGGCCAGTGCCTTAGCCAACACCTTGGCCTCTACATTAAGGAGAGATATAGGGCGATACGACGCATGCTGATCCGGGGGTCTTCCAGGCTTGTGGAACACCACAATCTCCGCGTGTCTCCAATCACGAGGCAAGCAACCCTGCTCCTGGCCTCCTCGACCACTCTACAAAAATGGGGTCCCAACTGCAGAAAATAACGTTAAAAAAATTCACATGGGAAGCCATTCGGTCCCGGGGCCTTTCCAGGCTGCATCTCACCCAGCGCCGCATCTAGCTCCTCCTCTGTGAGTGGGAGATCCAGCTCCCCGCGCACATCGTCAGAAAGGGCCTTGGGTGGCAGATCATCTTATTTTTTGATTTTTTGAAGTTGAATTTGTAGCCCTCAGAGGCGAATCCCAAAATTATGGCACTCACCCTGGTCAAGTGGCTGAAAACAACCCCGGGCTGTTCTTATACCCCTGGGGGAGTCGACAAAATTGACGCTGTGACCCCAGCGCTGAGAATGCTGTCAAATATCTGCTCTCAGGCGCTATATTTTGGCAGAAGAATCCATTTGAGATATCTAATGTTGTTTTATATTTTTTCCGCACAATGTTATTCATCAATGCGGCACTCTGTGCGTTTTGTACTGCAAAAGATTTTGTGCATGAGTTTAGATGTCTGTAGTCTAAAACTAGGCAATATGAATTATCGGGTTTCATTTCGGGAAACAAAGGATTATTCATTGAAGAGGTGCAAGTTTCAATCACAGCCTGATATTCAAGCTGATCTAAGATCTCCCTGCCCTGTTTTTTCGCTTCCTGTTTTATTGGATACTGTCTCTGTGGAGTTGGAGTAGATTTTAATGGTATCACATGGTGGGTTGAATCTTAATCCCACCCAACATGGTTGCGATATGGTGCAGGAGCAAGGGCCACTGCCCATTCCAGTGCGTATGTGTGTTTTAGATATTGGGGAACGAGGTCGGAAAAAGCTGGCATAATTACCATTTCTCCCTTTGGGCAATCCATAACAATAGTAGGTGTCCAATCACTTTCAGCTAAAAGAATGTCGTAGCCAAAAGTCAGGTTCTCCCAAAAGAGACCTTTAATTTTTCTGGGTTTGTCCCCCTCCATTTGAAGTGTTATTTCATGTAACCTATGTGGGACACTTACCCTAGTATCAGGCATTTCCACCGTGATATGTTCACTCAACTCCGCTGTCACCAGAAATTCCATCAGGTTCTGGCGAGCTATTGTTACTTCTGCTGCACTGTCTAGCATCGTCAGAGCCCATTCCCCGTTCAGTAGTTGAGTCCTCAGAATTCTCTGCATGTCTAACTTTGAGACCTGCTACTTTCTTCTTTTTGAATTGAAGTTTTGCTTTAGGCTTTTCTTCTTTTTTGGAAGCGTAGTCTGAAGTGCGTTGTGCGTCTCTGGACTTTGTACACTCTTCTTGTCTGTGTTCTGACCGCCCTTCCCTCTCGGAGTTTTTCGATGAACCCTGAAAGGAACCAGAGGAACGTGTATCAGTGTCTCGATACCTGTCAGGTTTTCTAATGTTATCCCTATTCCTAAGGTTATACCTCCTTTCGGAGGGCTCCTGTTGAGGAGACCTACCTCTGGATTGAGATCTGTTCTCTTTATTCTTTTGTTGTTTGTTATTATCCCATTTCTTCTTTGAAGCAGGTGCTTGCTTAAAGGTATCCTTTTCGGGACTACCCATCAGTTAAGGTTTTATTGCTCTAGCCCCCAAACTGTCTCTGCATAAGCAGTTTCAATTATTTTAGGTAATTCATGTTCCTGTTTTAGTGGAGTGAACTCCCTTAGGCGTTGGCGTATTGCCACCAATGCTGCCTCCCCTTTAATATTTGCTAATATCATAGCTGATACCTGGGCAAAATTACCTAGTAATTTCATCCCTAAGTTCAGAGCTGGTTCTGCTACCATACTCGTTCTGTATTTGTCTTAATACATCTGGTATTACTGTTAATGACGGGATACCATGAGTCCTGGGATATATGGCAGCGAAAACTGTACCCCAAGAGGTACAATCCTCTATCTGGGGTGTTATCCCCATGGGCAAGCAAATTGTTAACATTCTGTGTTTTTCATGTGGGCTGGTGATTGAAAATACCGCCTCTAGCTGTGTTATTTTTGAGCCACCCAGAATGGCATTTGTTCACGTTTAGTGGGCATTTTACCCATCTCTGCGTGTAATGTTTGTGTTGTAATTTTAGTTGTTGATGTTTGAATCGGACCTGTTGGTGTAGCTGTTGCTGGCTGAACTGTGAGTGTTCTCATCACGAACTGTGTCATGTTTCTGTAAAGTCTTATTAGTTCTTTATGAAGTGTAAGTAAGTCTCCTGCAGGCATTGTTTCAATGTCAGGATGTGGTGTGTAGGCCGCTAGTACCGGCTATGTTGCTCCGTCTGTTCCGGGCGGACCGAGTCTTACTTTATATCTTGTATGGGAGAGGCCGGCTTTAAATCAGTATAAATGCTCCTGGTAAGTGAGCGGATTTTCAATGTCCTTGTACGGACAATATTCGTTCGGTATGTCATCTTCTGTGTAGTAATGACATGTCTTTGTCCGTGCATTTGCCTCTGGGAATGTAACCCATTAATAGAATACCTCTGTTCTAAATGATTCGTGAGCCTCAGTCACAAAGATTACTGACCCACCCCTAGCTGTTAAACCATATGAAGCTAGTTTTAGGGTGCTGGCATTTCTAACATTTTCTGTCATTTGTATTGCATCAGCATCTTCTTCTTTGGCTGAGAGATTTAGGTTATGCACAGCTGTTAGAACTGGGGGTCTCTAGTTGGCAATGGTATACACCTTTATCCAAACAGGGACCCTTGCTTCTAAGTCAGGGAAAGGGGATTACACTACTGGATAACCCCTGCTCACCCCCTTGCTAGCTTGGCACGAGCAGACAGGCTTATCTCAGAGGCAGTGTGTTAAGCATTTGTGAACACATACAGTAATACAGTGAAAACACTACAGATGGACACCACACAGGTTTTATAAAAATAAGTATTCTTTATATAGACTTAACACAAGACCACAAACGACAAAAATCCACAATACTGTACTTAAAATAGACTTAAAGATGGTAGAAGTAACTTAGTTCAAGTTGATGATAAATGCGACACGTTTCTCACAAAAGTACCTTGGATGCGTAACGCAAAACAAACAAAAGGTCCGCAGGGAAGGCGATGCGGCGAGGAGGCGCCTCGATGCGATGCGACTATCCGGTGCGATGCGATGAGAGTGCGCCCTTGATGCGATGCGACGATGTGAAGACGATGCGTGCACGCCCGACGGCCGCGCGGCGAACTCTGTACTTTGGAGCCGCGACAGGCTCTGCGACACGCTTCTCCGGTGATGCGACGGTAGGCAGCTGCGACGGCGACACACTTCTCTGGGGATGCGACGGTGACCCTTGCGGTGGCGACACACTTCTCCGGTGATGCGACGGCAGGCAGATGCGACGGAGTCACGCTTCTCCGGTGATGCGATGGCAGGCAGCTGCAATGAAGGCACGCTTCTCTGGTGATGCGGCGGCGGCCTCTGCGGCGGCGACACGCTTCTCCGGCGATGTGACGGCAACAGCTGCGACAGTGACATGCTTCTTCTCGTTGCGTCGCGCTTCCAGCTCCCAGCGACACGCAGGCTTCTGCAGACAGAATTCCCAGCAAGGAAATTCAGAGGGGAGCTGGTGGTAAAGTCTTTTGTCCCTGAGACTTCAGCAAGAGGCAAGCACAAGTTCAAGCCCTTGGAGAAATATTCTGCAAGATGATGAAAGTTCTTTAAAAGTTCCTTCTCCTTTCCTTGGCAATGAAGACCACTGCAGGCCAACCCAGCAAACAGCACACTGGCAGAGGGGCAGTCCAAAACTCCTGCAGCTTCCTTGGTTCTTCTCCTTGGCAAAGGTTTGTCTTGTTGTTCCAGAAGTGATCTAAAGTTCTGGGGTCTGGGTCCCCCTTTTTATACCCATAAATCCTTTGTCCTCTGAAGGCAGAGGGTCCTGTACCTAGTCCAAACCAGTTCTGGGTGCATTCTGCCAGTGCACACCTTCTTCCTTTGTCAGTGTGGGCCAGGGTCATCAGACACACCACAGGAGGTGGAGCCAGCATTGTGGAAGGCAGGCGCAGCCCTATTCAGGCCCTGGTGCTACTCCTCCCACCACTCTACATGCAGATAGGTCTATTCAGCCCTGTGCTGACTCACCCTGTCTCCTGGAGTCCCACAGCCCCTGTCACTCACAAAACCAGACATACAATACACAAGCTAGCAGAGGCAGGCTGGATGGTTAGGCAAGAAAATACCTACTTTCTAAAAGTGGTATTTTCAAACACAGAATGTTAAAACCAACTTCACTAAAAGATGTATTTTATCATTCTGAGTTCAGGCATACTAAATTCGTTGTTTAGGTCTCGCCTAGCGTTGCTGCGCACATGCTCAGCTCGCTCGGTGAGATTTATTGTTAAAGAGGAGTTTGAGAAGAGGGCTTGAAGCCCCGCCCCTCATTTCCATTGGCTGTTGTCACCGTTTATGCTAAACGGTGGCCTGCCATTGGAAATTAGGGTTTTGGGTTCACGCCCTTTCGCCTCCGATCCGGACTCGGTGGCCTGCTTTGCTGCTGTCGCAAAGCACTTTCTTATCTTTATGGGGCCATGTGTTTCTAATTAGAAACACATGGCCCCATAAAGACAAGAGATCCCCATGCTCCGGCTGCAGCGCAGTCCTCTTTCACTTTCGGGACCGCGCTTGTCTGACTATATGCTCTGCCAATTTTCTGCAGAGCGCCCATAGAGTAAAAAGACAGTGATTGAGAGGAGTGAGAAAGTGTGATATGTGTTGATGGTGGGATCATCCCACCTAAAGCAGTGGCTTGAATTGTCAGAGAATGTGCGATTGTATGTCCTATTAACCAGCGGCAACCTTTTTAAACTAGTTTTGTTATAAAAGCGGGAACATGTGGTGTACCTTTCACAGATCACACACACTGGAATGTCTCAGATCCTAAAAGGAACCTACATGCTGACATTATTGAACGGCGCACCGAGTCCCGGAAGAAATTACCAACTGTAAGGTTTAAAGGGCGCAATGAGCAAACCACTTCCTTATCTCCCGCGGTGCATGCTCCGTTGGATAGCATTTCTCCCGGTTGCCCCGTCAACGGCGTGGCTTCAACGCAGCACTGAACTAGTGTATTACTCAGCAGCTGACCCAGGCGAGGAAATACAGCACACAGACGCTGGGAGACGGCGGTCAGGTACAGGCTGCGAGGAGACTGTAGCGTAAAACTAACACGCCTCCCTTGCAAGACCAGGCAGTTACCGACAAGCAGCTGTCTGTTCTAAGTGTTTTTTTTTTTAATCGAAGGCCGTCCCTGCACAGACTGGATTGGATTGCATCCTTCCATTCCTTTTTAGCCAGACAGGAAGAGGGGCTTATGTCACCACTCTACCTCTTTGCAGCCCCTCTCTGAAGAATTCTGGGAATCCCGCCTCCTGTGAAGACCACAGAACTACCGCTGCTTTCCTAGGTAAGGCGACATTTATGGTTTAAAAAGAATGTAAAGTAGATGCCTGAATGAAACTTGTAAGCACCCACGCCCCACCCCCATAAAGTCTTATAAACATACGCGGTGGCTACTTCTCGTTTGAAATCAAACCTTGCTCGAGCGAACGTTGATGCTACAAGCGTTGCGGAAAAAAATGTGTTTTCTTTGTATTTGTTAACACTGTGATGTTCACCATGCGTATTGTGCTAAAAATGAGGCAGGCTTGGAATATGGTTTGCAGTTGTAGGTCTGAAGCAACTGACCGTTCAGACTGTGATGACAATCACATGGCGGACTCATCACACTGTACTAACTGCAGCGTAAACACTGCACGCGGAGCCTCCCTCGCGTTACAGAGGGCTTTAAGTGGGATAAAAACAAGCATTTGCAATGCAATAGGTCTCGCATTTACGCGAGTTTGAGCTATTGACATTGCAAATACCAATGCCTTTTATTTTTGTTTTCGTTTTTAAAACATAAATAAAAGGCATTGTCATTTACAATACCAATAGCTTAAACTCGCGTAAATGCGAGACCTATTGCATTGCAAATGCTTGTCTACCATGTTCCCTGGGTCAGTTAGGATTATAAGATGTTATAATCAAACTGCCCATTCTGGCCTATGGGGACAGGTAGCCTTGCAATAGTGAAAAACGAAATTGGCTGTAATTCACTATTAGGACATGCCACACACACCAGGGCATGTCCTACCTTTTACTTACAATGCACCCTGCCCTTGGGCTTACCTTAGGGGTGGCTAACATGTAGAAAAGGGAAGGTTTAGGGACTGGCAAGTGGGTGCACTTGCCAAGTCGACATGGCAGTCACAGACTGCACACAGGCTCTGCAATGGCAGGCCTGAGCTACACTTTACAAGCTGCTTCTGTGGGTGGCACAATCAGTGCTGCAAGCCCACCAGCAGCATTTGATTTACAGACCCTGGGCACCCATGGTGCACTATACTAGGGTCTGACAAGTAAATCAAATAATCCAATCATGGAGTCACTAATCAATACATCAATTTACCATAGGGAGCACTTGCACTGTGGCACTGAATAGCAGTGGCACAGTGCCCAAAGCATCTAAACCAGCAAAACATCAAAAACAGAGGAGACAATCAGTGAAAAAATGGAAGGGAGACTCACGCCAATGGTACCAGGTCTAACACGTGTCTCCTCCAGCTGAAATGTGGGGAGAACTACCCAACCCCTTGGGAGTTCTCGTCACTAAGGCGGAAGAATCTGGACAGACCATCAGCATTGGCGTGTTCTGTACCAGGGCGGTGTTTCACCGTGAAGTCCATCCCCTGTAGGGAAATGGACCACCTCAACAGCTTTGGATTCTCACCCCTCATCTGCATCAACCATCTGAGGGGCCTGTAGTCTGTCTGAACCCGGAAGTGAGTCCCAAACAGGTATGGTCTCAACTTCTTCAGTGCCTAGACCACAGCAAATGCCTCACGCTCAATTGCACTCCAACTCTGTTCCCGTGGAAGTAACCTCCTACTGATGAAGGCTACAGGTTGGTCTAGGCCCTCCTCATTAATCTGTGATAGAACAGCCCCCACACCATGCTCTGAAGCGTCTGTTTGGACAATGAATTCCTTTGAGAAGTTGGGCGCCTGAAACACGGGTGCTGTGCACATGGCAGTCTTCAGGGCGTCAAAAGCCTTCTGACAGGTGTCAGTCCAGTTCACTTTCTTGGGCTGCTTCCTGGAAGTCAGCTCAGTCAAGGGTGCAACAATGTTGCCATACCCCTTGACAAACCTCCTGTAGTACCCTGTGAGTCCTAAAAAGGCTCTCACCCTGTGTCTGGGTCTTGGGGGGTTCCCATGCCAGGATGGTATCAATCTTGGGTTGTAGGGGCGCCACCTGGCCGCTCCCTACCTGCTGCCCCAAGTACACCACAGAACCCTGTCCGATCTGGCACTTACTCGCCTTGATCGTGAGGCCTGCCTTTCGCAGTGCCATCAACACTTCCCAGAGGTGGCGCAGATGTTCTTCCCAACTGGCGCTGAACACTGCAGTGTCATCCAGGTAGGCGGCACTGAAATCCTCCAGTCCAGCCAACACCTGGTTGACCAACCTCTGAAAGGTGGCAGGGGCATTCTTCATCCCAAACCCAAAGGGCATAACCCGGAATTGGTAGTGCCCATCTGGTGTGGAGAATGCTGACCTCTCTCCAGCCTATCTTCTTCAAAATCTAGATCCATAGATGCGTTGGATGCTGGAGGACTCATGGCAATAAGAATTGGCAGTTCTCAGAAAAAATAACAATCCAAGGAGAAAAAAAAAATTCTACCAAAAAAAAGTATGTGGTTGCGTTTGGTCTGCACTCACTAGTAGTGTACACCAATCACTGTATATGAGTCACAAATGCAAGTCCAGAATCCTCTCCGCTGACCACCAATGTTAGAACTGGTTGTCTCTAGTTGGCAATGGTATACACCTTTGTCCAAATAGGGACCCTTGCTTCTAAGTCAGGGAAAGGGGATTACACTACTGGATAACCCCTGCTCACCCCCTTGGTAGCTTGGCACGAGCAGACAGGCTTATCTCAGAGGCAGTGTGTTAAGCATTTGTGAACACATACAGTAATACAGTGAAAACACTACAGATGGACACCGCACAGGTTTTATAAATATAAGTATTCTTTATATAGACTTAACACAAGACCACAAACGACAAAAATCCACAATACTGTACTTAAAATAGACTTAAAGATGGTAGAAGTAACTTAGTTCAAGTTGATGATAAATGCGACACGTTTCTCACAAAAGCACCTTGGATGCGTAACGCAAAACAAACAAAGGGTCCACAGGGAAGGCGATGCGGCGAGCAGGCGCCTCGATGCGATGCGACGATCCGGTGCGATGCGATGAGAGTGCGCCCTTGATGCGATGCGACGATGTGAAGACGATGCGTGCACGCCCGACGGTCGTGCGGCGAACTCTGTACTTTGGAGCCGTAACAGGCCCTGCGACACGCTTCTCCGGTGATGCGACGGTAGGCAGCTGCGACGGCGACGCACTTCTCCGGGGATGCGACGGCGACCCTTGCGGTGGCGACACGCTTCTCCGGTGATGTGACGGCAGGCAGCTGCATGAAGGCACGCTTCTCTCGTGATGCGGCGGCGGCCTCTGTGGCGGCGACACGCTTCTCCGGCGATGCGACGGCAACAGCTGTGACAGCGACACGCTTCTTCTCATTGTGTCGTGCTTCCAGCTCCCAGCGACACGCAGGCTTCTGCAGACAGAATTCCCAGCAAGGAAATTCAGAGGGGAGCTGGTGGTGAAGTCTTTTGTCCCTGAGACTTCAGCAGGAGGCAAGCACAAGTTCAAGCCATTGGAGAAATATTCTGCAAGATGATGAAAGTTTTTAAAAGTTCCTTCTCCTTTCCTTGGCAATGAAGACCACTGCAGGCCAACCCAGCAAACAGCACACTGGCAGAGGGGCAGTCCAAAACTCCTGCAGCTTCCTTGGTTCTTCTCCTTGGCAAAGGTTCGTCTTGTTGTTCCAGAAGTGATCTAAAGTTCTGGGGTCTGGGTCCCCCTTTTTATACCCATAAATCCTTTGTCCTCTGAAGGCAGAGGGTCCTGTACCTAGTCCAAACCAGTTCTGGGTGCATTCTGCCAATGCACACCTTCTTCCTTTGTCAGTGTGCGCCAGGGTCATCAGACACACCACAGGAGGTGGAGCCAGCATTGTGGAAGGCAGGTACAGCCCTATTCAGGCCCAGGTGCTACTCCTCCCACCACTCTACATGCAGTTAGGTCTATTCAGCCCTGTGCTGACTCACCCTGTCTCCTGGAGTCCCCCAGCCCCTGTCACTCACAAAACCAGACATACAATACACAAGCTAGCAGAGGCAGGCTGGATGGTTAGGCAAGAAAATACCGACTTTCTAAAAGTGGTATTTTCAAACACAGAATGTTAAAACCAACTTCACTAAAAGATGTATTTTATCATTCTGAGTTCAGGCATACTAAATTCGTTTTTGTACCATGTTCCCTGGGTCAGTTAGGATTATAAGATGTTATAATCAAACTGCCCATTCTGGCCTATGGGGACAGGTAGCCTTGCAATAGTGGAAAACGAAATTGGCTGTAATTCACTATTAGGACATGCCACACACACCAGGGCATGTCCTGCCTTTTAGTTACAATGCACCCTGCCCATGGGCCTACCTTAGGGGTGGCTAACATGTAGACAAGGGAAGGTTTCGGGACTGGCAAGTGGGTGCACTTGCCAAGTCGACATGGCAGTCACAGACTGCACACAGGCTCTGCAATGGCAGGCCTGAGCTACACTTTACAAGCTGCTTCTGTGGGTGGCACAATCAGTGCTGCAAGCCCACCAGCAGCATTTGATTTACAGGCCCTGGGCATACATGGTGCACTATACTAGGGTCTGACAAGTAAATCAAATAATCCAATCATGGAGTCACTAATCAATACATCAATTTACCATAGGGAGCACTTGCACTGTGGCACTGAATAGCAGTGGCACAGTTCCCAAAGCATCTAAACCAGCAAAACATCAAAAACAGAGGAGGCAATCAGTGAAAAAATGGAAGGGAGACTCACGCCAATGGTACCAAGTCTAACAACAGCGTTATCCACTTGCTCAGTCATTGTTTTAGTAAGAAGAGTTCTTCAAGGGAACTAAGATAAGGTGTTATGCACAATAGGAACAATGTGTTCTTCAAGCTTGATTAACCAACAGCCAATACTTAGGGTTTTGCCTACTCAGCTGCGGCGGATTTTTGTACCCTCCCACTCCAGACGGCTCTGGGGAAATGTGAGTAGGGGTCTCTGAGAATAGCACAACTGAACTACTCAGATTTGCCCGTTAAATAAGTACCCAACCAACGTTGGCGGCACCATGTCGTGTAGTTCCTATAAAACCTATATAGGATCTGCGCGTTTAGACAACATACAATGTGGGTTTGGTGTCCAGACTGATTCCAGACACCCCCACCGGGTATGTTGGCCTGTATACCCGATAGCTCACAGTGCCACTAGAAATTCCTCTTACCAAGGAGAGAATAGTTCTTGGCAACTATCGAACATGACAACCTCGATCCCTCAGGACCGTGGAAACAGTGCACTACTTTTTGCTCAGTCACTCGTGCTCACTTAGTCTCAGAGAGATACACAGAATAAACGGTATGGACGTTTTCAATAAGTATTTATTGAACAGTCGTTATTTTAGTGTAAAATAGGTGTGCTGAAACAACCACTAGACAGTAACAGATATAAATGATTAGAAGCACTAAGAAAGTAAAAGGATGGTAGATTTCTACCATTTTGCTATAACCATGAATACAGGCAAGTATATAAAATACATGACAATAAAATGCGTACTCCTACGATGCAATCCTAGCTAGATGTACCTAAGTGTACCTAGCATGTGTGTAGGTGTTAAGCCAAGAATACCTCTAGGATAAAGCCAGCCCCATTACCTGAAGTGAGAGACTGTGGGACCCCGTCTTGGTCTCGAGTTGGAAACCACGCAAGGGATGTTAGACCACTGCAAGCTGGAGTATCTGCATGCAGGAGCCTCAGCGTCTCGCATCAGTGTGTCAGCAGGGAAGTCCTGATCTCCTCTGACTATCTCAGCAAGATGTGGTGTTTATATACCCAAAGGTATCCCCAGGGGTTCTACCTTGCTGTGCCATTGTTGGACTTAGGATGATGTCGGGAATAAACCTTGTACATAGTTATTATGCAGGAGATGGTAGTCCTGCTGAGTTTCCAAGAATCTAAGAATCCTCATGCATAATGTATGAGGCTTTTGTTCAGGGAAAACCCCACGTTCTGTAAGCAGTACCGTAACTAGGTAAAGGGTCAGTCCTAGCAGCCCGTTATGTATGTAATGTAGGGACGAATATACGTGAAAGGTTTGGATGTTACCTGGGCCTATATTGGGGTACCTATATGGAATATAACACTCCCGTGCAGTTGCTGAAGGTAGAGATGCAGCGAAGTTTGCCACACAATGCCGGCTGGACACCGCCGACTCACTAGGCAGGACGATTTCAACGTCGGTAGCCCTGCGATGCTACGCCTGGCTGAGGTCCACTGGCTTTTCTGGTGATGTCCAATCGACTCTTTTGGACATACCCTTTGATGGCCGTCACTTATTTGGCGACAAAGCGGACAACGTTCGATCGCTTTAAGGATTCTAGGGCTACGGCCATATCCTTGGGCCTCGCTACTACCTCTCGCCCCACACAGTCCGCTTTGTTGCCCCTTTCGTGGCTACGGAAATGGTGCCCCACCACATTCAACCCAGAGCCATAGGTCTGTGCAAGCTGTCCAGCCTCTGCCCGGCCAGGGACATGGGACCCAGCATCGTGGGTCTGGGGGCCAGCGGGTAGGCCAGTCCACCAGCGACCCCTCTACAGCAGCCTCTAAACCTTCCTAGTCCGACTTTTCAGGGCCACCAGTTGCCAGGAGGCGGCAGGATTCGCCATGACCTCTCCCACTGGCACAACATCACGTCGGACAGGTGGGTTTTGCAGATAGTCCGAAGGGGCTACTCCCTCACCTTCGAGACTACCCCTCCCTCTATGCCACCTGCTTTAAATCGCATGTCGGAGGATCACATGGCCCTTCTCCGTCAGGAAGTTCGGCTCTCTTGGCCAAGGGAGCCATCGAGCGAGTGCCAGAAGTAGGTCGTGGTTGTTATTCCCACTACTTCCTGGTACCCAAGAAGGACAAAGGCCTGCGTCCTATCTTGGATCTCAGGGACATCAACCGCTTCCTCCAGAAGGAGAAGTTCAAAATGTTGACATTGGCTCAGGTCCTGTCTGCCCTTGACCCTGGAGACTGGATGGTAGCGTTGGACTTGCAGGAAGCCTATTTTCACTTCCCCGTCCTGCCTGCCCACCGGCGTTACCTATGGTTCACGGTAGTCCACGAGCATTTTCAGTTCAACCTGCTCCCCTTTGGCCTTACCAGTGCCCCTTGGGTGTTCACGAAAGTGATGGCGGTGGTCGCAGCTCATCTGCGCAGATCAGGGGTTCCAGTCTTCCCCTATCTCGACAACTGGCTGTTGAAGGCGAGTTTGCCCCAGGCTGTCGTCTCCCACCTCCCGACAATGGTGGACCTCCTGCGTTCGCTGGGGTTCACTATCAACGTGCAGAAGTCACACCTGATTTCCTTTCAGAAGCTCTTTTTCATTGGGGCGGTTCTGGACACAGCGCAGTTTCGGGCTTATCCTCCCGAACAGCGAGTCCGGGATATTCGGGCTAGGATTCCGATCTTTCAGCCTCTATCCCGGGTTTCGGTCAGAATGACCCTGAGGCTGCTGGGTCTCATGGCCTCCTGCATCCTGCATCCTGCTGCTGGATCATGCCAGGTGGCATATGCGGGCTCTGCAGTGGGACCTGAAGTTCCAGTGGGCACAGTATCAGGGGAATCTTTCCGATTGCGTCCAGATCTCGGAGGGCACTGCACACCAATTGCAGTGGTGGCTAACGAACCAGGATTGGGTCAACGGCAGATCCCTCTCCCTTCCCCAACCATAGTTCACAGTGGTGACAGATGCATCACTTCTGGGGTGGGTTGGCCACATGGGGGAGGCGGAGATCAGAGGCCTCTGGTCTCTGGCGGAGTCCGGACTCCACAGCAACCTTCTGGAGCTCCGGGCAATTCGTCTTGCACTGAAGGCATTCCTTCCTTCTGTCAAAGGAAGAGTAGTGCAGGTGTTCACGGACAACACCACCGCCATGTGGTATTGCAACAAACAGGGCGGGGTGGGGTCGTGGACCCTCTGTCAGGAGGCCCTTCATCTCTTGAAGTGGCTGGAACATGAGGACATGTCCCTGGTGCTTTAATACCTGGTGGGTTCCCTGAACGCCAGGGTGGACGAACTCAGCCGCCGGTGCATGATGGATCACGAACGGCGTCTTCACTCGGAGGTGGTGCAAGGTCTCTTTCAGCAGTGGGGAGAGCCTTGGTTAGATCTATTCGCCACCTAAGAGAACGCGCAATGTCAGCAGTTCTGGGCATTGGAATTTCCAAGGCAGCACTCGCTAGGCGACGCTTTTCGCCGCGAGTGGAGTTGCGGTCTGCTATACGCCTTTCCTCCTATACTACTTCTGCCCAGAGTGCTGAAGAAGATCAAGTGCGACCCGGCCCAAGCAATTCTTGTGGCTCTGGACTGGGCACAAAGAGTCTGGTATCCCGAGCTCTTGAACATGGCCATCGATCCTCCGATCAGACTGCCTCTTCGGGAGGATCTTCTGTCGCTGCAGCAGGGTCCGGTACTTCACACAAACCTGTTCAGCCTCCACCTCCTTGCGTGGAGATTGAGTGGCGACAGTTGACAGCTTTCGACCTTTCTCCCGAAGTCTGTAACGTTATCTTGGCAGCCATGCGTCCCTCCACCAAAACGGTATACGCCTGTAGATGGAACAAATTTATGGCATGGTGCACAGCAAAGGCTGTGGATCCCCTTTCTGCCCCTCTTTCAGAGGTTTTCCTCTTCATTCTTCCTTTGGCCCAGCAGGGCTCTGCTCTGGGCACTCTTAAAGCCTATCTTTCGGCCATTTCGGCCTTTCTTTGCCTTCCTGATCAGCCTTCTCTTTTCAAGTCCCCTATTGTAAATCGCTTCCTTGGGCATTACTCACCTGTTTCCTCCTATTCCTTTCGTAATGCCCCAGTGGGACTTGAACCTTGTTCTGACTTACCTTATGTGCGCTTCTTTCGAGCCGCTACATAATTGTCCTCTCAGACTATTGACCCTCAAAACTGCCTTTTTGGTTGCCATCACCTCTGCTCGCAGGGTGAGTGAGCTTCAGGCTCTTTCTTCTAAACCTCCTTTCCTGGCTGTTCATCCGGACAAGGTTGTCCTTCGCCCTAGACCTTCTTTTCTTCCCAAAGTGGTTACCTCTTTCCACATAGGACAGAACATCACTTTGCCCGCCTTCTTCCTGCCCCCGCATCCTTCTAAAGAGGAGGAGAGGCTCCACCGTCTGGATCCAAAACGTGCACTTTCATTTTATCTGGATCGCACAAAACAATTCCGGGTGGATGATCAGCTCTTTGTTGGCTATGTGGGCGCCAAGAAAGGTCGGGCCGTTCAAAAATGAACCTTCTCTCGATGGGTCGTTCTGTGCATTAAAATGTGTTATTCCTTGGCGAAAACGGAACCTCCAGTAGGGTTGCGCGCCCATTTCACCAGGGCGACGGCAGCCACTACTGCTTTGGGACTTGGAGTCCTCCTTCATGACATCTGCCAGGCAGCCACGTGGGCTTCGTTTTACACTTTCACTAAACATTACTGCATGGACAGCCAAGTCCGGAGAGATGGCTTCTTTGGCCGTTCCGTTCTTCAGGACTTCCTCGTGTGAACTTGGTTCGCAGACCCACCTCCGGGGTTGGTATTGCTGGGGTATCTATTCTAAGGTAAGGAATCCATAACTAATAGTCTCTTTCAGATGAACAAGTTACTTAACTTCGGTAATGATATATCTGTAAGAGACATATATTAGTTATGGATTCCTTACCGCCCCACCCTCCCCGTTCTGCGAACTGATTTCTAGAGTAAGGGACTCTCTTTCATGGCCCTAGTTTTATGCGCCAGTGGTCAGTGTCTTGCATGGCTCTGCTCTTCTGGCATGGAATGTCGTGTAAAGAACTGACGTCAGCGCGCAGGGGCGGAGTCTAAGTAGAACCGCGACGTCGTTCCGGCAATAACGACGCCAACGACAAACGCGGAGTCGACCGACGCCACCTACCGACGCGCAGGGGTACTGCTGAAGAAAAAATTCTCCGGATCCAGTCTGATGCCTGGGGGTAATTCTAAGGTAAGGAATCCATAACTAATATATGTCTCTTACAGATATATCGTTACCAAAGGTAAGTAACTTGTTCTTCAGAGCTACTCATGTGGGTGGCACAATCAGTGCTGCAGGCCCACTAGTAGCATTTGATTTACAGGCCCTGGCACACTTCAGTGCACTTTACTAGGGGCTTACCAGTAAATCAAATATGCCAATCAGGGAGAACCAACTGTAACAACAATTTACACAGGGAGCACTTGCACTTTGACACTGATCAGCAGTAGCAAAGTGCCCAAAGCATCTAAGCCAGCAAAAACGAGATCCAGCACAGCATCACAAATACAGGAGGTAGAGGCAAAAAGTCAGGGGAAACCGCGCCAAAGATACCAAATCTAACACACACGTACTCTTGTGCACAGGTGTAGATTTAGAAGCTTTGGGAAATATACATTACCAATCATACCACAGGCAAACTGCTCCAGTCCTAGGTTTCCAGCCATACTATTGCAAATATTATGTGACATTATTCTGAGTTGGTACTTTCCGATTTCTGAACTATACGTGCTGAAAAAAAAATCTGCACGTGGAAAGGAAGCCTATTCTGTAAACGTATACTTTTTTCATTTCCTTTTTTTTTCTTCTTAATAGGGAACATTTTTCCCAATGGAGAAAATGTCTTCCTCTGCACCTAAAGTTTGCAGGCATTCCCTTGCTTATCAAGTGTGAAAGGCAATTTACTTCCACATTTTTTGGAACCAATTACCAATCATTTCCAGAGTGGGGAAGAGCTGGAGAGGAATTGTCACAAACTCACAAGTTGGTGGGCGATTACACCCTCTCTAGACCAACCACGCCTTCTTCCGACCATTCCCACACCTACTATGGGGTTTACTACTATGTTATTGTGCACAGTTGTGGCATATAATTACACAGTAGTGAAAACATTTTCTCTTAATAGGTATTGGTTTGTGTATACCAGGCAGGCATAAATGGTGTCATTTTCAGTCATAAACATACGTCTGCGGCCTGAAGTGAATCTGGGCCACAAATCGGAAAAATCCCTCCTGGTGGATTTTCTGTTGTGTTAAGTTCCTTCTGAGGCCATAAAAAGCCACAGAGTTTTTAATTTGAGGGTGCATTGACCCTTTTTAGGTCGAAGCCTACCAGATGGCGCAGCTGTCTGGTTTGCTAAAGACATCTTAGGTACATTTAGAAAGCTGACCTAGGAATGCATTCCACCTGTTGCTTACCATTGGGTTGGTGGTTTGTAACTCAAATTTTCTGGCTATTTGCTGGCTTTGTTTGTTTTATCTTTTCCACCATGAGTTCGTCCCTCCCCTTGCCCAAACCTTGTTTACTGTCTTCATCCACAAACTCACTTTCTGTAACAGACCTTTAATTCTTGTTTTTGTCACATTTGCTATGCTTTCAAAGACGGAGGTCAAATGTCAGGCTATTTCTCTGACTTCAAAGTGAGAGAATTTATGTGACAATCCTGCTGAGTACCCATGTAAGAGCAGAGGCACACAACAAAATAAAATGAAGTGTGCTAATGTTTCAGAATATATCAGAATTAGTGCAAATAAAGCAAAGTTTTTTTTGTAATTCTGAAGTGTGGTGGAGACAAATGTTTGAATATGATCAATACACATCAATACACTAGGTGATGACATTTGCATACATTATCATTTGTGTGCAATAAAACCGTATTGTGATGAAAATGTAATGGTTATTTCAATTGAAAATGTGTTGTATGTAATAGCAGTGCGCTACCACACCATGCATCGTCCACACTACAGCACTTCAGCACTAGCACTAGCACTCCACTCTATGCCCTTCCACTCTATGCCACGCCACTCCATTCTACGCCACTCCACTCTAAGACACTCCGCTTCATGCCACGCCATTCCAATCTACACCACTCACCCCATGACACAACACACCACTCCACTCTATGCCCCTCCACACCATGTATCCCACCCCACCCCACTCTACCCCACTCCACTCCAATCTATCACACTCCACAGCAATATACCCCAATCTACCCCACTCCTTGCGTGGAGATTGAGTGGCGGCAGTTGACAGCTTTCGACCTTCCTCCCGAAGTCTGTAATGTCATCTTGGCAGCCAAGCGTCCCTCCACTAAGACGGTATACGCCTGTAGATGGATAAAATTTGTGGCATGGTGCACAGCAAAGGGTGTGAATCCCCTTTCTGCCCCTCTTTCAGAGGTTCTCCTCTTCATTCTTTCTTTGACCCAGCAGGGCTCTGCTCTGGGCACTCTGAAAGGCTATCTTTCAGCCATTTTGGCCTTTCTTCGCCTTCCTGATCAGCCTTCTCTTTTCAAGTTGCCTATTGTTAATAGATAGGGCATTACTCATCTCTTTCCTCCTTCTCCTTTCGTAATGCCCCAGTGGGACTTGAATCTTGTCCTCACTTATCTTATGTGTGCTCCCTTTGAGCCACTACATAATTGTCCTCTTCGTCTCCTTACTTTGAAGACTGCTTTCCTGCTTGCCATCACCTTTGCTCGCAGGGTGAGTGAGCTTCAAGCCTTATCTTCCAGGCCTCCCGTTCTTGCTGTCCATCCGGACAAAGTAGTCCTCCGTACTAGGCCCTCTTTTCTGCCCAAAGTGGTTACCTTTTTCCACATAGGTCAGACCATCACATTGCCCACCTTCATCCCGCCTCCGCACCCTTCCACCCTTCCGTTTTGTGTCCAGACTGCACCGTCTGGACCCAAAACATGCGCTGTCTTTCTACTTGACCGCACTTAAGACTTCCGGGTGGACGATCAACTCTTCGTGGGTTATGTGGGTGCCAAGAAAGGTCGGGCAGTGCACAAACGTACCAATCCTCAATGGGTCGTCCTATGCATTGAGATCTGTTATTCTTTGGCTAAAAAGGAACCTCCAGTAGGACTACGCGCCCACTCTACCAGGGCGACAGCAGCCACTACTGCTTTGGGACGTGGAGTTCCGCTGGTTGACATCTGCCAGGCAGCCACGTGGGCATCCCTGCACACATTTACTAAGCATTACTGCCTGTACAGCCAAGTCTGGAGAGATGGCTTTTTCGGCCGTTCTGTTCTTCAGGACTTCCTGGTCTGAATTTGGTTCGCAGACCCACCTCTGGGGTTGGTATTGCTGGGGTATCTATTCCAAGGTAAGGAATCTATATCTAATGGTCTCTTTCAGATGAACAAGTTACTTACCTTCTGTAACGATGTATCTGTAAGAGACATTCATTAGTTATAGATTCCTTACCGCCCCACCCATCCTCCCTGTTCTACGAACTGACTTCTAGGGATAGGGACTCCCTTACAGGGCCCTAGTTTTGTGCACCAGTGGTCAGTGTCTTGCATGGTTCTGCGCTACGGGCGTGGAAAGTCAGGGGCGGTGTCTAAGTAGACACCGCAATGTCATCCCGGCAACCACGATGCCGACAACGAACGCTTAGTCGACCGACGCCACCTACCGACGCGCAGGGGTACTGCTATGAAAAAATTTCTCCGGATCCAGTCTGACGCCTGGGGGTAATTCTAAGGTAAGGAATCTATAACTAATGTATGTCTCTAACAGATACATAGTTACCAAAGGTAAGTAACTTGTTCTTCAACTCCACATAATTACACTTACCTTAATGCCAGATAAATACACCCCAAATAAAACCACTCTATGCCACATAGCAACAATCCACAAAAATACTTTGCGCACATCAGCATAATTTCACTCAACGCCACACAGTTCCACTACACACAATTCAACTCCACACATTTCCATTCCACACTACATAATTCATCAGCACACCACATAATTAAACTCCACTACATACAACACAAAATACCAAACCACATAATTACACTCCACACTCAATACCACATAATTGATATCCACATAATTCCACTGCACACCATGCCACATAATTCCACTACACAAATCCACTCCACACCACAGTATTCTATACCACACAATTCCAATCTAACCCACATAATTCCACTCTGCACCACATACATCCGCTCCACTCCATAATACATGGGTAAAAGACATTGTCATTTACACCAATTTTTTGTTTCAGGCACAGACAGCCCACATCCCATCCAGCATCACTGTTGTTCCCCTATCTCCCTGTTGCTGCTGCAGCTCCCGCGTTTGTCTTCTTAATTAATCTTTACAGCCCCCAACCCCTATCGATCCACCATGCCATATAATTCCACTACACAAAATTCCACAACTAACAATTCCAATCCAACCCACATAATTCCACTCCAAACCACATACATCCACTCCACCTCAAACCTAAACACATGGGTAAAAGACATTATCATTTTCAACACCAATAGCGCTAACTCTCGCAAATGCAAGACCTATTGGCATTGCCACTGCTTGTTTAAGTAGTAATGGTGTTTGCAGAGTGGTGGAGAAAGGGGGCCAACTACTCCGTCTGTTACCTCCAGTAAGTCCCACACAGCAGGATTGCTGAGAGGTTGTCGGAGGCCATGACCCTTTCTCCACCACTCTGCAAACGTACCTCCTGGCGCACTACTAATAGGGGGATGAAGTCCCATTGGCTATTGAGGGTCCTTGGGGTCCAACTACCCCTCCTGTTACCTCTAGTAAGTCCCACACAGTGGGTTTGCTGAGAGATTTTCGGTGCCCCCCCCATTCTCCACCACTCTGCAAATGCGCCTCCTGGTGCACTGCTAGTTGGGGGATGAAACCCCTTGGCTCTTGGGGGCCAGATACCCCTCCTGTTACCTCCAGTAAGACTCACACAGCTGGATTGCTGAAAGGTCATCAGAGGCCCGCCCCCTTTCTCCACCACTCTGCAACCACGCCTCCTGGCGCACTACTGTTTGGGGTAAGAAGTCCACTTTAGTCCTGAGGCCCTCAGGAGTAAAGTGGAATTCATTCACCAACCAGCAGTGCGCCTGGAGGCATGTTTGCAGTGTGATGGAGAAAGGGGGTGTGACCTCCAAGTCCTTTCAGCAGTCCCACTGTTTGGGACTTACTGAAGGTAATAGAAGGGGTTCCTGGACCCCAAGGACCCTCAGCATCCTTGGGAACTTCATCCCCCAACCAGCACTGCGCCAGGAGGAACTTTTGCAGAGTACTGGAGAAAGGGGGCGGGGCCTCCGGCGCCTTGTTAATCCCACATTTGTTTTGTTTGTTTTTAGTGCAGGAGGGCAGCGTGGCCTCCCTTCCCTGGGCCCGTTTGGGCCCCGGGGACCCCATCCCCCGGGGCCTGACTCTTTTGTTTAATAGGGGATGGGGGGCTGTGCGGCCCCCCTCCCGAGCTGATTTTGGCCCAGGGACCCCATCCCCCAGTGTCTGGCCACTTCTTTATGTTTTATTTTTTGCAAAAAAGGGGAGAGGGGCCGAGCAGCCCTCATCCCTGGGCCGATTTCGGCCCTTGGGTCCCCATCCACCCAGTCCCAGCGTTTTACAGAAGGGGGAGGGGAGCTGCACGGCCACTCTTTCCGGGCCAAATTGGGCTCCGGGGACCCCATCTCCCGGGGCCTACCCATTTAAAACCAACTCATCAATGGGACCACGGCGGAGCCTGAAGGCCTGCGGTTCCTGCCAGCTCCCCGCGTCCTGCAGTAGCCGGCTTTGCTTTTGGACAGAGGGAGCTGCTAACATGCAGCTTCCTCTGTCCAAAAGCAATTCCGCTCCTTTTCGAGTAAGCGAGAGCCACTCTTTGTTTTTTAAAAATATTTCAGCTGGATCCGCAAATTCCAACGAAAACTAAAAAACAAAAAAAAGCTTTTTTGGGACCCCCCCCAAGAGACCTAGGGGGTCAGGTTGTTTCTACTCTGCCCCCTTTTTTTTTTTGTTGTTGTTGTGGGACTCGGTTCAACTGAGTCCCAAGGGGGCTGCCAACACTTCTTAGTTGAAGTGTTGGCAGCCAATCAAATTGCAGTAGGGTTTCCGTAGGATTTTGGGCTACCAGATATCTCTATTTTTTTTAAACATAAATATCTCTGAAACTTCTCAACGGATTTACACCAAATCACAAATAGCACGCTTTCTGGACCAACATCTAGCTTTCTTCCATATTTGATGTAAATCCGATCTGAAAGAGACAATTAGATGTAGTTTCCTTACCTTAGAATTACCCCCTGGCGTCAGACTGGATCCGGAGAATTTTTTCTTAGCAGTACCCCTGCGTGTTGGTAGGTGGCATCTGTCGACTCCGCGACAGTGGTCGGTGTTGTGGTTGCTGGGATAACGTCGGGGTGCCTACTTAGACGCCATTGCTGCACGCTGACATCAGTTCTTTCTTTTTCCGCACCAGCCTCGCGCAGATCTGGAGAGAGCTATCCCTTAGTCATTTTTTGACTAACCTTTTTTGATGTTTTGTCAACCTCTTTTTCAAGTCTATAGACTCCTGGTGCGTGAGGGATGTCCCAACGCCGGACCGGGTTCAAGCCTTGCGACTCCTGTCACAAGCTGATATCTGTGACGGATCCGCACCCCGTGTGTCTTTGGTGTCTGGAGTGCGACCATGACCCGAAGTCGTGCTACGACTGCCGGGCCATGAATCCAAAGTCTTTGCGGGAGCGGTCCCAAAAGTTATTAGAAGCCCGGCGGTCAGCTCCACATCGTTCCCGGTCTTGTTCGAGAGGAATTTCTCGAGACCGCTTGCGGAGCCCCCACACCTCGTCACACTCCAAGTCTTCGGGTAAGTCCGAGAAGAAGAAGAAGGCAAAGAAGCACCAGCGCTCTTTGCCTTCTCCCCTTTGGTCTGCTGACGCAATGCAGGACTCGGAGCATCGTCGCTCTAAGGCTCTGTCCCCGGTGCCTATTTCAAAGATGACTCCGCGCCTCCCCCTGTTTCCGGGAGCCTGATCGTCCCCTTCCCAACACCGCAAGTTCTACGAGGCCCTCCATCTCCCCATGCATGCCTTCAGGCCCTGAGGAGCTGGTTGGGGGCCCTGGACCTTCGATGCCGGCGGCTCCGGCCCCGGCGCCGTAGGGCCCCCGAGGATACAGGCCTGGATCCGGATCGACGCTGGTCGATCTCACTTGACCTTCCCCCGGCGCCGATCCCGGCAGCGACGCCCCCGGCATCGATCCCGCCGCCGCCGCCCCCTGTGCTGGCCGTGCCCCAGGCCGGCGCCGTCCCCGTCCCCATTCCCATCCCCATCCATGAGATGGACCCGAGCTGGACCGACGTCGGTCGTAATCACCTCCCCCACTGGCAATGCTTCACGTCGGACAGGTGGGTTTTGCAAATAGTCCGAAGGGGCTACTCCTGCCCCTTCGAGACTACCCCTGCCCCTTCGAGACTACCCCTCCCTCCATGCCACCATCTTTCGATCCCATGTCGGAGGATCATTTCGCGCTTCTCCACCAGGAAGTCTCATCTCTCTTGGCCAAGGGCGCTATCGAGAGTGTTCCTGCGCCAGAAGTAGGTCGTGGTTGCTATTCCCACTACTTTCTGGTGCCCAAGAAGGACAAAGGCCTGTGTCCTATTCTAGACCTCCGGGCCCTCAACCGCTTCCTCCGGAAGGAGAAGTTCAAAATGCTCACATTGGTTCAGGTCCTGTCTGCCCTCGACCCTTGAGACTGGATGGTGGCGCTGGACTTGCAGGACTCTTATTTCCATATTCACGTCCTGCCAGCCCACAGACTCTATCTATGGTTCACGGTAGGCCACAAGCATTTTCAGGTCACTGTGCTTCCCTTTGGCCTTACCAGTGCCCCTCGGGTGTTCACGAAAGTGATGGCGGTGGTCGCAGCTCATCTGTGCAGATCGGGGGTTCCAGTCTTCCCCTATCTCGATGACTGGCTGTTGAAGGAGGGCTCACCCCCAGGCTGTCGTCTCCCACCTCCAGACTACGGCGGACCTCCTGCATTCGCTGGGGTTCAGTATCAACGTGCTAAAGTTACACCTGACTCCCTCTCAGATGCTCCCTTTTATCGGAGCTGTTCTGGACACAGTGCAGTTTCGGGACTATCCTCCCAAGCAACGAGTCTGGGATATTCGGGCTATGATACCGATGTTTCAGCCTCTATCCCGGATTTCGGTGAGAATGACCCTGAGGCTGCCGGACCTCATTGCCTCCTGCATCCTGCTGGTAGATCATGCCAGATGGCATATGCAGGCTCTGCAGAGGGACCTGAAGTTCCAGTGGGCGCAGCATCAGGGGAATCTTTCCAACTACGTCCAGATCTCGGAGGGAACTGCAGTGGTGAACGAACCCAGCTTGGGTCAGGGGCAGATCCCTCTCCCTTTTCCAACTAGACCTAAGAGTGGTGACAGATGCGTCACTCCTGCGATGGGGCAGCCATCTGGGAGAGGCGGAGATCAGAGGCGTCTGGTCTCCGGCGGAGTCCGGGCTCCATATCAACCTGTTGAAGCTTCGGGCAATCTGCCTGGTACTGAAAGCATTTCTTCCCTCTCTCAAAGGGAAAGTGGTGCAGGTGTTCACAAACAACAACACCACCATGGGGTACTGCAACAAACAGGGCAGGGTGGGGTCGTGGACTCTATGTCAAGAGGCTCTTCACCTCTGGACATGGCTGGAACATCAGTGCATGACCCTGGTGGTTCAACACCTGGCAGATTCTCTGAAAGCCAGGGCCGATGAACTCAGCCATCGGTGCCTGGTAGATCACAAATGGCGTCTTCACTCAGAGGTGGTGCAAGGTCTCTTTCAGCGGTGGGGAGAGCCTTGGTTAGATCTGTTCGCCACCAAAGAGAACGTGCAATGTCAGCAGTTCTGCGTGTAGGCATTTCCAAGGTGGCACTAGCTCGGTGACGCTCTTCGCCGCGAGTGGAGTTGCGGCCTCCTGTACGCCTTTACGCCTGTACCACTTCTGCCCCAAGTGCTGAAGAAGATCAAGGGCGACCTAGCCCAAGTTATTCTTTTGGCTCCAGACTGGGCACGAAGAGTCTGGTACCGTGAGCTCCTGAGCATGGCCATCGATCCTCTGATCAGACTGCCCCTTCGGGAGGATCTTCTGTCGCAGCAGCCGAACCTGTCCAGTCTCCACCTCCTTGCGTGGAGATTGAGCAGCGACATTTGACAGCTTTTGACCTTCTTCCCGAAGTCTGTAATGTCATCTTGGCAGCCAGGCGTCTCTCCACTAAATCGGTATACACCTGTAGATGGAATAAGTTTGTGGTATGGTGCACAGCAAAGGCTGTGGATCCCCTTTCTGCCCCTCTTTCAGAGGTCCTTTTGTATATACTTTCTTTGGCCCAGCAGGGCTCTGCTCTGGGCACTGTTAAAGGCTTTCTTGCAGCTATCTCTGCTTTCCTTCAGCTGCCAGATCAGCCCTCTTTATTCAAGTTCCCTATTGTAAATAGATTTTTTAGAGGCATTACTCATCTCTTTCCTCCATCTCCTTTCATAATGCCCCAGTGGGACTTGAATCTTGTTCTAACCTATCTTATGTGTGCTCCCTTCGAGCCTCTTCACAACTGTCCTCTCAGGCTTCTCACTCTGAAAACTGTCTTCCTTGTTGCCATAACCTCTGCTTGAAGGGTGAGTGAGCTTCAGGCTCTATCTTCCAAGCCCCCTTTCTTCTCTGTGCATCCGGACAAAGTGGTGCTTAGGACGATGCCCTCGTTCCTTCCTAAAGTGGTTACACCTTTTCACATAGGAAAAACGATCACTTTGCCCACCTTTTTCCCACCTCCGCACCCTTCCAAGAAGGAGGAGAGACTCCACCGTCTAAACCCTAAACGTGCACTGTCCTTCTACCTTGACCGCACAAAAGATTTCCGGGTGGATGATCAGCTCTTCGTTGGATATGTAGGTGCCAAAAAAGGGCGGGCTGTTCAAAAGCGTACCATCTCTCGATGGGTTGTTCTTTGTATTAAAGTCTGTTACGCTTTAGCGAAAAAGGAACCTTCAGTGGGGCTGCGTGCTCATTCCACCAGGGCTACGGCAGCAACCACTGCATTGGCACTTGGAGTCCCACTTCTTGACATCTGCCAGGCGGCGACGTGGGATTCCTTGCACACGTTCACCAGACATTACTGCCTGGACAGCCAAGTCCAGCGTGACAGCTATTTTGCCCGTTCGGTCGTCCAGGAGTTTCTGGTGTGAACTTAGTTCGCAGACCCACCACCGGGGATGGTATTGCTGGGGTATCTATTCTAAGGTAAGGAATCTACAACTAACTGTCTCTTTCAGATGAACAAGTTACTTACCTTCGGTGATGATGTATCTGTAAGAGACATAGGTTAGTTGTAGGTTCCTTACCGCCTCACCCATCCTCCCCGCTCTGTGAACTGACTTCTAGGGATAGGGACTCCCTTATAGGGCCCTAGTTGTGGCACACCAGTGGTCAGTGTCTTTCATGGCTCTGCTCTTCTGGCGTGGAAAGTTGTGTCAGAACTGGCGTCAGCACACAGGGGCGGCGTCTAAGTAGGCACCACACGTCATCCCGGCGACGCCGACAACGGACTCGGAGTCGACCGACGCCACCTACCGACGCGCAGGGGTACTGCTAGGAAAAAATTATCCAGATCCAGTCTGACGCCTGGGGGTAATTCTAAGGTAAGGAATCTAACCTATGTCTCTTACAGATACATTGTTACCAAAAGTAAGTAACTTGTTCTTCAGCGGTTTAGGCTGTATTCGTATTCCGAAAATGAAAAATCCCCATAGACATAACATCGGGAAAATGCGTTTTGGGACACCCCCCCCCCTGTTTTCTTGGCCCCCGCTTGACGGATCATCCCAAAACTTTCAGCACAGCAGCTGAACCAAAAAGGGTAAGTTTTGTGAAACTTATCTGAGGATTCGTCAAGTGGCGCAAAAGTTATTGGCAAAACAAAAAACATGTTTCCTATGGAAACTTTGGTCCTAACTAGAACTACCTATTGGCGACTGCCAGTAGGAGATATATATATATATATTTGTATTGCCTGCTTACAACCAGTTCACGTTTCAAGGCACTGTGGGATATTCTTAAATTTGCCCAAAAAAACTGATTGACGGACACAGACATTTGGACTTTAACTTAATAAAAGAGCAGGGTGGATCTTTGCCCGCCAGTCTGCATTCAAAACAGAAGGGTACGTTGGCATTTCAGCAGCTTCTAAGAAAGTATTCTGAGTAGGCTGCTTCTGCAGAGCATAGACGCCCCATGCCTGTCTTGAATGTCCAGACTAATGCTTGCCCCGCAGAAGGAGTATAAGAAACAAAAGACATCGTAAGTTAGGGTTGTTAGGCACTTTGGTGGACCACAGATGCAAATTGTAAATGTGCACCCAGAGATGGTCACATCGCTGCAGAGCATGGTTAAGCAGATTGCCAGACCCTTGTCTGTCATGTTCAGCTCTTCCTTATCAGGTTCAGCTCTTCCATGTTGTTATCAGGGGGAAACATCCGGAACTACGCGGCCAGAGCCACAAGTTCCGGAAGCCCGCAAGCGTAACTGCGCTTGCCCAAACAACGAATTTGTGACAGGGCTGATGTAACCATGCAGATCGGGGTAATTTTTAGGGCTTCGGGGAGGGCAAGGTAGTATTTAGGACTGGAGGCAGGGAAATTTTGACGGATCAGGGGAGAGGGAGTTGGTTTTCAGAAGGGAGGGGGTAGTTTTAGGACTCAGGGCGGGGGCAGGGGTGGGGGGTCAAGTCTTAACCACGGAAATGTGTTTACCATACATGCTTTGACAACGCACAAGTCGTTGTAAAAGCACACGTGGTAAAGGCATTCACGTGGTTAAGACTTGCGTTGAACAGACTGCGTGGAACCCGCACGCGTGGTAGACACATGCATGGTTCCATCACACAACCGTTATCAGGCTCAGTCTCATTGTCTCCTTCCTGTGAAGATGCTGGGTACTAGAAGTGTTCCGCCTGAGCCGTCTGTGGTACCCACTGCTCCTGTCCTTATGCTTTCACTCCCTCCATCAGAATCTTTTAGGTCTCAGGTAACCAGATTCAGGATAACCTGAAGGCATGTAGGCGAAGACAATGATGTCAGATACCCTGATGAGATCAGTTCAGTTGACATGAGAGGTGGTGGTGTTGAGAATGCAGAAAATGCATTCTCAAGATAGAGGAAATTTTAACAATGCTTCTTCAGGACGTTCAAAAGACCCAGACTGGGACAATATGTGGCTCCTCATGATTTAAGTTCTGTGCCACAGTCAAAAGATTTGGCAGATTCCATATTCTCTTTGAAAGGGCGTCTAGCAAGTTTAGTTTACCGGTGTCTGCCTCTGAAAAATATTGTTTCCTGTTTGATTTTAAAGAAAAAGCCAGGTCTGTTAGTTGCGATACCTATACTTCACAATTAGGGAAAGGGTGTTTTTTCAATGAGAACCCCACCTACTGTTTCCAAAAGCAGTTCTAAGATTGACAAAAAATATAAAGCGCCTGGGAGTTCACCAGTTTACTTCATGAACCAGGTTAAGACCAATTCAGTCATTTTAGTGGCTGTGTAGATTTATCTAGGAATCACAATACTCCATGCATGGTGCCTCTGGATAAAGAAGACAGGAAATGGGATTCCATGGGTAGGAGAGTTGGTGTAGTGGCTGCCAGATCCATGCTCCATCAAGATTGCCTTCACATTCGAAATTCTGTCTAGGTATGGTCACCAGTTATGTCATACAAATCACCATTCATTAAAGCACCATTTATTAAAAACCTGTCAAGAGGATAAGTGGCCATCTAAGGCTGTACTAAAGGAAAGAGAAATGGCCTCTAACCTCATTAATACAGCAGCATACTCACTTCATCAACTGGTGGTTGTAAAAGCAAATTACCAGTGTTACTTCCATGAGTTGTTTCAGTTGGTTAGAGCACTCCATTTAGACCTGAATTTCGAACGTGTATTGTAGACATGCCTTTTGAAGGAAGCAATGTTTTTAGCAAAAGGTAGATAATGTGCTTCAGATAATCAAGACAGATTTTTACACTGTGAGGTAATCGTCATGTATTACAAAAAAGACACTAATAACCTGTGTTCGGGAGGTCTTACCAAATACATTATCAATACCGTAATTTCCCTTAAACAAGGAAAAATGGTTTCCTGCAGAATTCCCATTCGCAGAGTCGACGACAGAAAGACCAATTCAATAGATTAAACCAAAAGTGCAGAGTGGGTCAAACTTTGCAACAAGACCTCAACAAAGGAAACTGACCCCTGTAGCTCTTTGTCCACCCAGCTGAGGTTGTAGGGAAAATGCCCAATTTTCTATCAAACAATGCAGAACATAGCGTTCAAATGGGTGCTGGACATTGTAAAGATGGGGCATACTTTAGAATTTGGGTCGATCATCCACCAGTTAAAAAAAGAAATATCAAAGATTTTCCACAAGAGAGCAACAGAATTTGTGACACAAGATCAGAGTCTGAATGTAATTTATTCAAGATTTTTTCTTATGCTAAAAAAGTCACGAGATTGGCATTACCTTTTAAATTCATTAAAAGTAGGCCAAAATCTGAAGAAAAGGGTGTACAAATGGTCATGTTGCAGAAGAGGCACCCTTTTAAACTATGTTTGTGAAGTGTTGCTGTAGATACACATGCTGTGCATATTTCTGTCATCTATTGTTGGGTTCGGATGTGTGCAACTTGTTTTTGTTGGAAGAAGTCTTTGAGTCACGAGGTATAGTGTTGGCTCCCTTGGCTGGTAGTGCGCATAGGCATCGACTCCATGGTTAGATTGTTGTGCATAATAGGATCCTTTCTGATAGTCATAAACATGGATAAGCTACTTACCTATAATCCGAGTTCTCTTTCAGGGGAATCCTCATCAAAGTCATAAGCACTGAATATTCCAACCTACGTGCGGGGACCCTGGAGCACATATTAAATAAATAAATAAATATATATACACACAAAAAGAAAAAGAATGTACATAGTACTATATTAGATATATTTATGCAGCCTAACTTAAGGATAACAATGTATTGGGTTTCATGTAATGAACATCTCACCAGACTCAAACATCAGAAAAAGAGAGCATTAGGTGATAAACACAGCCTTTATTGAATGAAAAACTACAAGGAAATGCAAAGGCATTTTTAGCCAATAGGCTGCATTCAAAGCATAACAAGCAAATACTGGCACAGTGTCTTCAAGACCTCCAGTATCTCCTGTATCCCATCATGCTCCAAAGGTGACAGGTCAGTACATTTTTTTACGGTGTATTGAAGAACAGAACAACGACATGTATGAACTGCTGTATGTAAGATTCGTCCGGGGCGGTGGGCGGGCTGCTTATGACTTTGATGTGGATTCCCCTGGAAGAGAACTAGGATTACAGGTAAGCATCTTATCCTTCTCTTCCAGGGGATCCTCGTCAATAGTCATAAGCACTGAATAGAGTAGCAAGCCCATCCCACACACCTGCAGACGACTCAAAAGCAAACACAAGTGTAGGAAGCTGGCTCTGTATATACTATACCAAAGTAAGGTATAGTGTGCACAGTGTCCAGGGAGTCCCCAGAGTTATAGCAGAGGCTAAATTAGGTTAGTACTAACAGCTCTCTTTGTGGTAGTGTGGGTGAGCAGTTAGGCTTTTCCAGAGGGTGTGTTGAGCATTTATTGTATCCATTCACACAAGGACTGATAACACATACTCAGAGACAGAATCCAGACCAATTGGGTAAGTATAAAAAGGTATACTTATATTTTATTAATAGAACCAAGCAGGACTTCGTACAGGTAGGTAAAATATACTTTCAATTGTAAACCTTTACACAGAGATGCAATTGGGAATGGATTTGCAATTGTTACAGGTTGGTATGTTCTCAAAAAGCAGTTTAAATTACCCAGTAATTACTTTTAGGATACTTTTGGATTACTTTCCGATTGCATCAACTACTTGGGGTGGTATGCCTAGATACCACACTGAGGGATCTCACAAAACAAGGTAACTAAGACTTTTCTTGGTTTAAGTTATAGTGACATTTTCCTCCATACAAACAACAGTTCAACACAAAACATTTAAGGCCCTAAAACTCATAACATCGGTTCCTATGGGAGAAAAATGGCTATTGGTTTCACAGGTAAGTAAACGTCTCACGAGTGGGAGTTTTGGGGGTTAGGATCAAGGTTCCCCAAGGTCTAGGTAGGCACTCAAGTTGCATCACCAGCGGCACTGGGGCGGCCGGGTGCAGGATGCAGGGCCCCAGTGTTAGCCAATGGGGCTAAGGTCACGGTCGGGGGACCCTTCAGGTTGAGGCAGCAGGCTTCGTCTTGAAGCTTGAGGGAGGTTGGGGGATCACCAGATCCCCGGTCAGGATCGCTAGGGAGACCTCCCCGTGGTGTTGGGCCACTTGAACTCGGGCGTGGGCATCGGGAGCAGAGTAGTGCAGAATCGACGAGGCGCGTGGATCCGGATTCTGTGGGTGAGTCTTGGCTTGAGCAAATCTGGTGCTCACGGAAGACAGATGGTTAGTTGAATGCAGGCAGGTCCTCCGGGTCTGGGGGTTGCAGGCTGCTGGACTCGCCAGGGTTCCCGCTGCAGGCAGGTCGTAGACGGGACAGGCCGGTAAGGCTGGGGCTAAAGCAGTTGGTGTCCTCTTCTTCCTGGGTCAGCACGGCTCTTCGGTCCTTCTTCTTTCTTCCTCGAATCTGAGGAGGCAAGGTTCAGGGTTGCCCCTAAATACTAAATTTAGGGGTGTTAAAGGGGTGTGCCAGGCTGGACCAATTGGTCCCTTCCTTCGGGTGGGTACACCCCCTATTATCCTCCAGTGGAAGGGGGCATGAGCCTCTCCCTAATTGGTTGAATCCCCTCATCTTCAAGATTGAGGGGACTGAGAAGTGTGCTTCACCTCATCTCCCCCACCTGAGGGGTAGGGTTGGTAAAGGTGGGCACACCTCTCCTCCTAGCTTGGTTTTCCTGCTGATTCTCCTGTCCAAAGTGGGGGCAGAACTGGTGGGAGCCAGTTGCTGGGGGCAGCAAAAGGCAGGGACAGCTTACAAAGGCGGCAGGCCTTTGAAGCTCCCCTTTCGTGGACCCAGTCCATCCTGGGGGAGGAGGCATGACACCTCTGCCCAGGATGGGCTTTGTTTCAGGAACCAGAGAGCAGAGGGTCTCTACCCAGGCATCCACAACCCTGTCGGGTGGTGGCAAATGGCGGGCAGCCATTCAGGAACCACACCACAGCTGGTTGTTTTTCAGGGGGCATCTCTAAGATGCCCTCTGAGTGCATTTTACATTAAATCCCAACCTGGCATCAGTGTGGGTTTAATGTGCTGAGAAGTTTGCTACCAAACTTCCCAGTTTTTAGTAAAGCCGTTATGGAGCTGTGGAGTTCGTAATAACCAACTCCCAGACCATATACTCCTTATGGCTTTACTACACTTACAATGTCTAAGAATGGACTTAGACACTGCATGCTAGTGCACCCTGCTAGAGAGGTGACTCACCTAGACCTCAAGCAGTAGGTTCCAGGCATGGCACACACAGATGTGTGCCATGTCGACTCTTCACTTTTCTCTGCACCAAAACACACAACCTGCAATGGCAGTGTGTGGGTGTTAAGATACAGTGCTTCTAAGGGTGGCACAATAGGTGCTGCAGCCCTTGGAGGCCTCCCTGGTCACAGTACCCTTTGTACCCATGGTACCTTTTACAAAAGGCTTACCTGTGGCCAGAGATGTGCCAATCGTGGGTACAAAGGTACAGTTTTGGTTAAGAACACAGGCCCTGGGAACCTGATTGGCAGGGACCCAGGGCACATCAATTCAGGTTGCATCAGATGTCAGGAAAAAATTAGGGGGTAACCATGCAGAAAGGGCCACTTTCCTACACAACCCCCACCCCCAAACGAAAGAGGTTGAGACTAACCTTTCCCAAGAGAGTCTTCATTGTCTAAGTGGAAAAATCTGGAAAGGCCATCTGCATTGGCATGGGCAGTCCCAATGCTGTGTTCCAATGTGAAGTCCATTCCCTCTAGGGATATGGACCACCTCAAAAGTTTTGGGTTTTGCATCAGCCATCTGATAGGTCTGTGGTCAGTCTGAACGAGGAAGTGAGTACCAAACAGGTATGGTCTCAACTTCTTCAGGGACCAATCCACAGCAAAGGCCTCCCTCGCAATTGCACTCCAACGCTGCTCCCTGGGGAGTAGCCTTCTGCTTATGAAAGCAACAGGTTGGTCTTGTCCATCATCATTTGTTTGGGATAGGACTGCACCTAACCCTAGCTCAGAGGCATCAGTCTGCACAATGAACTGCTTGGAGTAATCTGGAGCCTTGAGAATAGGTGCTGAGCACATTGCCTCTTATAGGGTGTCAAAAGCCTTTTGGCAGCTAACTGTCCAGTTCACTTTGTTGGGCATCGTGTTGGGGGTGAGGTCTGTGAGAGGAGTCACAATGGACTCATATCCCTTCACAAACCTCCTATGGTACCCAGTCAAGCCAAGGAATGCCCTGACTTGGGTCTGGGTTGTTAAGGCTTCCCAATCCAGAATGGTCTGGGTTTTGGGCTGAATGGGTTGGATTTGGCCTCCACCTAAAAGGTGGCCAAAGTACACAACAGTTCCCTGTCCTATCTGGCATTTGGATGCCTTTATAGTTAGGCCTGCAGCTTGCAGGGCCTGTAAACCTTTCCCCAGGTGATCCTGCCGGGAAGAGCTAAACACAGCAATATCATCAAGATAAGCTGCACTAAAGTCTTCCAACCCAACAAGGACTTGATTCACCAACCTTTGGAAGGTAGCAGGGGCATTCTTTTTTTTACTTTTTTTTTTTTATTGTTGTATTTATTAGGTTATACATTTTATGAGAAACATGTCATGCTTCTTCAATTTAGACAATAAGTAGGACCCATTACAAGGTGTACATTCCTGAAGCCTTAACATGAATATATACCATCAGAGACGTAGTGTAAATCATTTTTTTTTTTTAAAACACAAACAAACAAGAGCCACAGTGAAGTCATTCGGCGGTCATAGCAGGCACATCTCCTTGTCTCCCGTACTACAGTTCAGTCGTTAGATTAGATACACAGATTGATCACAAGCGTCCATGCCACATTGATTAGCACCATTAGCATTTATCCTTCATTGTCCTCTGTGGCTGGGAGTGAGTCCGTGGTCAAAGGATCCCTCCCAGCCAGGAATATTTGGTATCATCCCCAAAAGTTCCTGGGGCGACTTCGAGGGGGAAGTAGCTCACTATACAGTTCAGTCTGAGTGTTGCAGTAAAACATATCTCGTGACCACTCCTGCACAGTGGGTGGAGGACCTCACGCCCAACGCATTGCTAATCTGCGCTTTGCAATTAAAACACCCATTTCAATCAATCGTCTAATTGCCTTCTTTAATTTTTTGGTATAGCCCAACAAACCAATTAACGGATCAGGGAGTATTGGGGTCTTGGTGATGTCACTTAGTGTCTGAAATACCTTTTTTTCCCAGTACCTGGCAATAGCTGGGCATAGCCAGGCTGCATGTAAGAAATCCGCCGGACACACCCTACACCTCTCACACTCAGCCGTTTCACGCAGCCCATAATGAAAAAGCCGCTCCAGAGTATAGTAGACTCTTTGCAGATATTTAAAATGAGTTAGTCGATGCCGGCCATTCAAGGACACTCGGCGGGTCATCTCACAACTATATCTCCAAATATCGTCATCTATATTCATGCCTAGGTCCCTTTGCCACTCCAGTCTAGACTTTGTGTAGAAGTTCTTGCGATAAGCTTGCGTAATTCCATAAAACCTAGACACTAGCTTGGCAGGTGTTTCCGCTTTCAGCATGAGTGTGAGTGGGGTGACCTCGTGGGGCTCGGCCATGTCTTCGCCTAGTATCTCACACATAGCGTGCCTCACCCTATGGTAGTGGAACTGGACTAATGGAGACACCACCGTGCCCTCTGTCGCTACCTCGTCCCACGTACGAGCTTTCCCTTCAGAGAAGAGGTCGCCGCTACAGTTACACTCAGAGACTGCAACGCCTTGAGCGCTGCACGATCTCTGCACATAGGGAGCCAAGCACACCATTCCAGTGGGACCAATGGGGAGTATAAAATATTACAGTCTTGCCTTTTAACCAGATCGTGCCATGCATGCACCGTAGAATTTATGGAATCCAGGATTCCCTTGCGACGATCAGGAGGCCGAAATAAACTAGCGGGAAGGTCAGAAGTGGCGACCGCCACCCTCTCGATGTGCAACTGCGGAGGGTCCAGTGCCTGGTGTAGCCAATGAAACGCATGTGAACTTTGTGCTACTCTGTAGTACAAGTCCATATCTGGGGCTCCCAGACCTCCAAGATACTAGGGTAGTGTAAGGACTTTCCACTGTACTCTCGGTTGCTTTCCAGCCCACGCCAATTTTGTCAGTATGGAGGTAATAGTTTTAAAAAAGTGTGCTGGGAGGACCGTAGGGATATTTAAGAATAAAAATAGGAACCGTGGCAATATCACCATTTTCATCAGCGAAATTCGCCCCAAGAGTGAGATTGGCAATCGCCTCCATCTTTCAACGTCTTCCTCCAGTTTAGTGACTGCCCTCCCGCAGTTTTCTTTGAAAACTGTCTCTGGGTCACTGTGAATTTGTATTCCCAGATAGCGGACCAGCTTCGTGGTCCAGGTTAGAGGGAAATCTAGTTCAATAGGAGTGGTGGATGGCGTCAGCGGGAAGATTATGGACTTAGTCCAATTAATTTTTAAACCGGAAAGTTCACCAAATCGAACAACTTCCCTAAGCACTGGGGATAGATTGACCTCTGGGTTCCTAATGTAGAGTAACGTGTCTTCTGCATATGACGACACTATTAAGTTATAGTCCGGAAATCGGATCCCACGAAATCCATGATATTCCCTGAGAGCGCAGGCAGGGGCATTCTTTATGCCAAAGGACATCACAGTGAATTGGAAGTGCCCATCAGGTGTGGAGAATGCTGTCTTTTCTTTTGCTCCAGGGGCCATGCCAAATCTGCCAGTACCCTGCAGTTAAGTCAAAGGTACTTAAGTATTTGGCAGCCCCTAACTTATCTATCAGTTCGTCAGCTCTGGGGATGGGGTGTGCATCTGTCTTGGTGACCGCATTGAGGCCTCTGTAGTCCACACAAAACCTAATTTCTCTCTTTCCACCCTGTGGATGAGGTTTGGGGACTAAGACCACTGGGCTGGCTCAGGGACTCCCAGAAGGCTCAATGACCCCCAACTCCAGCATCTTGCTGACTTCAGATTTGATGCTTTCCTTGACTTGGTCAGACTGTCGATAGATTTTGGTTTTGACAGGTCAGCTGCCTATAGTGTCCAAATGATGGGTACACCAGGGAGTCTGAACAGGTGTCAAGGAAAAGAGCTGTGCATACTGTTGCAGAACCTGCCTGCAATCAGCTTGCTGTTGGGCAGAGAGGGTGTCTGAGTAGACAACTCCATCCACTGACCCATCTTGGCGGCTGTAAGAGAGGAGGCCAGGGAGAGGTTCACTCTCTATCTCCTGATCCTCATCCGTAACCATCAGCATGGTTACATCAGGCCTGTCACAAAAGAGTTTAAGGCGGTTCGCATGTATCACCCACTTGGGGGACCTGGTAGTGCCCAGGTCTACCAAGTATGTGACCTCACTCTTTTTTTCTAGGATAGGGTAAGGGCCACTCCATTTGTCCTGGAGAGCCCTTGGGGCCGCTGGCTCCAAAACCCACACCTGTTGACCTGGTTAGAATTCTACCAGTGAAGCTTTTTTGTGGTACCAGAGCTTCTGGAGCTCCCGGCTGGCCTCATGGTGTTTGGATGCTTTCTGCATGTACTCTGCCATCCTGGAAAGAAGGCCTAGTACACAGTCTACTACATCTTGCTTTAGTACATGATGGGGTCTCTCCCATCCTTCCCTCACAAGAGAGAGTGGTCCCCTTACAGGGTGGCTTAACAGAAGTTCCAAGAGTGAAATCCCTACTCCCTTCTAAGGCACCTCCCTGTAGGCAAAAAGCAGGTAGGGCAACAGAACATCCCATCTCCTTTTGAGTTTTTCAGGGCGTCCCATTATCATGCCTATCAATGTCTTGTTGAATCTCTCAACAAGACCATTGATTTTGTGGGTGGTAAGGTGTTGTGAACGTGTAGATCACTCCACACTCATCCCACATGTGCTTTAAGTAAGCAGACATAAAGTTGGAACCTCGTTCTGATACTACCTCATTAGGAAACCCTACTCTGGTGAAGATACCAATGAGGGCCTTGGCTATCACAGGGGCTGTAGTAGTCCTAAGGGGAATGGCTTCAGGATAGTGCAACAATTTGATCCAGCACTACTTTTTATATCACTTTAAAGCATTTATATTTAAATTGCATGAGTAATGCTTCCTTCAAATATAAAAACACAACATCAATTCAGCAGGTGTGTTACTGTCTCTTTCTTCGTGAATTCTCCTTCACAATAGATAAAACCATAGTCAACTCGTTTCGTCCTCTCGGACTTCTTCAGGGCAAACGGAGTATAGCTGAACTCCTATCTTGAATATTGAGTGTGTTGTTTTAATCCGTTTCTTGAACGCGTTTCATGGTAATGGGAGCAATGATCTCACAAGGTGATGCTCTTCCTCGAATGAACGTCTATTTAAGATGCATATTATAGTGACTGGTCTTGTATTTAGACCTTAAGCCAGGGCGTGACACTATAGTCGGTGTTGCCGTGTTCACCAACTTCTCATGTGCGGTTGCTGGTGACAAGCGTAGTCCCGGTAGGCTGTGGGGAATGGCTTCAGGATATCCGGTGGCATGATCCACTACCACCAGTATGAATTTGTTTCCTGAAGTGGTGGAAGACTCAAGTGGACCAACTATAGCCACACCTACACTCTCAAAAGAGGATCCCAACCACTGATAGTGGGATTAAGGGAGCCTTTGGGCGCCCTCCTGTTTTGCCACTGGCATGACAGGTAACACAGGAGCTTACAAACTCCTTCACGTTTTGGGACATCTGGGGCCAATAGAAGTGGGTGACCAATCTTTCCCAAGTTTTGGTCTGGCCCAGATCTCCAGCTATGGGGATTTCATGGGCTAGAGTGAGTAGAAACTCCCTATACAGTTGATGCACTACCATTCTCCTAGTGGCACCAGGTTTGGGGTCTCTGGCCTCAGTGTACTGGAGTCCTTCCTCCCAATAGACCTTGTGGGAACCACTGACTTCTCCCTGCTCCATTTGCAGCAGCTTGCTGCCTTAGGCCTTCAAGAGTGGGGCAGACCTGCTGCCCAAGGCACAGCTGTTCCCTAGAGGGTCCCCCTGGTCCCAAGAGCTCTACCTCATAAGGTTCAAGCTCCATGGGCTCAGTTCCCTCTGGGACTAACAAGTCCTCTCCCTGAGTAGAGGGGTCCTGATCTTTCTGCTTTTTGCAAGCTGTTTCACCAGTCTTCCTACCTTTCCTCTTGGGAGGTTGGGCCATCATTTCAGGCTTCAACTCTCCCTTTTCACCCTGTGCTAGGCATTGTGCTCTTATTTTCACACACACACTATCTCGGGGATTTGCAGCATGGCTGCATGCCTTTCTTTCTACCTCAGCCCACGCTGAGGTTTCCAGATCATTTCCAAGCAGACAGGCAGCTGTGAGCTTTGGAGAGACCGCTACCTATTTCAGGCCAGCAACCCCCCCAGTCTAACATCACCCTAGCCATGGCATGGTTAGTGATGACACCGTCAGCATTGGTAACTGGTTCCATTTTCTCTGGGGAAACCAGTGTATCTCTCACCATAGTGACACTGGCACCTGTATCACTCAGGGCTTCTATTTTAGTCCTATTCACTAAGGGGTAATGCAGGTATTTCTTTAAATTTGGGGGGCCAGACAGCCAAAGTGGCTAAACCTCCCTCCCCTTCAGAGACTAAAACAGCCTCAGTGTGGACCCTGATTTGCTCTGGGCACACTATTGATCCCATCTGGAGATTTGCCATACCAGTAGACACTGGTGGGGGACTAGGGGCTGGTTTGTTGGGACAGGCAGGATCTCCAGTTTGGTGTCCTTTCTTGTTACAATGTAAATACCAGGCCTAAGCAGGATCAAAACCTTCCCCCTTGTACCCAGTAGTGGGCTGGGAAGAGTTCTTGGGCCCACCCCACTGACCAGGATTTTGGGGCCTTTAGAAGACTCTTGTATTTTATCTTTGGGTTTCTCATCCTCTTTCCCCTGAGGAGGCTTTGTGACCCCTTTCTTTTGGTCACCCCCAGTGGTTGCCTTGGTTACCCTTGTCTTGACCCAGTGGTCCGCCTTCTTTCCCAATTCTTGGGGAGAAATTGGACCTAGGTCTACCAGGTACTGATGCAACTTTTCATTGATGCAGTTACTTTAAATCTGTTCCTTCATAAAGAAATTATAATATCCTTCATAATTGTGCACTTTACTTCCAGTCAACCAGCCACCTAGTATCTTTACTGAGTAGTCTACAAATTCCACCCAGGACTGACTCTGGGTTTTCTGAGTCCTCTTGAATTTTATTCTGTATTCCTCAGTAGTGAGTCCAAATCCCTCAATCAGTGTGCCCTTCATGAGTTCATTGGACTCTGCTTCTTCCCCAGTAAGGGTCAGGAGTCTGTCTCTGCACTTACCAGAGAACAGTTCCCAAAGAAGTGCCCCCAGTGAGTATTTCTCACTTTTCTGACCTCACAAGCCCTCTCAAAGGATATGAACCACTTGGTGATGTCATCACCGTCCTCAAATTTAGGGATAATCCCTTTGGGGATTTTAGTCTCATAGGATCCTTTCTTCTCTTGACTTTTTAAATTGCTGCCACCATTGATGGGTACTAGGCCCATCTCTGCTCTCTCGTTCTCTAATGCTAGGAGCCTAGTCTCTAGGTCTACTCTTTTGGTCATCCTTGCTAAAAAGAGATCCTCCTCAGTGAAGTTGTCCTCACTGTCTGGCATGGCGTTAGCTCTACCTCTGTAGGAGCCAGACCCTGTACCTCTTGGGTTTGGAGGGTAGGACGCAAAGTTCCCTTCCTCCCTAAGTAGTTGAGGTGGTTGGCCTAAGACCTCATCATCCTCACTATTTTCCCCATTCTCCTGAAGGCCTTCACCTTCTTCTGTGGGGTGGCCCCTCGCATCCCATGCCAGGAACTCCTGGAGTTGTATTCTGTTAGAGTTGGACCCAGTTCTTATTTGCTTAGCCTTACAGAGGAGCCTTAACTCTCTAAACTCTTGGTTGGAGTAAGGGGTGAGGTTGAGCTCCTCAGCCATATTCCCTGTGTTGCTCATTATTTTCCTTAAGTGAGGTTTTTTTAGAAGACCTACTCAAAAAGTTCTAAGTACTCCCCCCCTAACTTCAGTGACTTTTACTTTCTCTAAAAAAAAAAAATGCTACAGGGATTTAATACTAGGCCCTAACAGGAATTGTTTAGTAATTTGAAAAATAGTCAATTCAAAAAATGAGTTGTACTAAAGTCACTTGTCATGTGATCAGAGGTTGACAAAGTTAGTCCAATTAATGCAAGGATTTACATTCCACCGCTGATCCACCAATGGAGGAAGCTGGCTCTGTATAGACTATAACAAAGTAAGGTATGGAGTGCACAGAGTCTAGGGAGTCCCCAGAAGTATAGCAGAGGCTAAATTAGGTAAGTACTAACAGCTCTCTTTGTGGTAGTGTGGGCGAGCAGTTAGGCTTATCCAGAGGATGCGTTAAGCATTTTTGTATTCACTCACTCAAGGACTGATTACACACACTCGGAGACAGAATCCAGACCAATTGGGTAAGTATAAAATAGGTTTACTTATATTGTATTGCTAGAACCAAGCAAGACTTGGTACAGATAGGTAAAACATACTTTCAATTGTGAACATTTACACAGAGAAGCAATCTGGAATGGATTTGCAATTGTTACAAGGTTGGTATGTTCTCAAAAATCAGTTTAAATTACCCAGTAATTACTTTCAGGATACTTTTGGATTACTTTCGACTACTTGGGGTGGTATGCCTAGATACCACACTGAGAGATCTCACAATACAAGGTAAGAAAGACTTTTCTTGGTTTAAGTTATAGTGACTTTTTCCTCCATACAAACAACAGTTCAACACTTAGAACATTTTAGGCACAAAAACTCATAACATGGGTTCCTATGGGAGAAAAATGGTTTTCGGTTTCACAGGTAAGCAAATGTCTCACGAGTGGCAGTTTTGGGGGTTAGGACCAAGGTTTTCCGAGGTCTAGTTAGGCACTCGAGTTGCACCTCCAGCGGCACTGGAGCGGTCGGGGGCATAGTGAAGGGGGCCTCCGGTTGGGGACTGGTTACGAGGAGGCCACTCGGGTGTGGGAGCAAAGCTCCTGGGGTTAAGGTCACCACTGCAGGGGCCAAAGATCAGCACAGGAGCTGCACCACCAGCGGCACATGGGCGACCGGGTGCAGGGTGCCAAGAAGACGTCGGGGACCCTGTAATTTCCCATAGAGACCTTCGGTTCGGCAAAGTTGCTGCAGGCTCGGGCAGGGAGACTTCCTGAAGGCGATCACTGACTGGAGAAGTAAGTTGGGTTCTTGGGGGTTGCCTGGACAGAGTCGGCTGGGCCACCCAAGCCGTGGGGCGTTGGGTGCAGGGGTGTCTTTTGTTGTCAGTGTAAGAAAGTGCCCTCTTTTTTGCATGGTTGCCCCCACTTTTTGCCAAACTGTTGATGTACGTTAATTGAGTGTGCCCTGGATTCCTGCCAACCAGGTAACCAGGGCCTATGTTCTTTCCCTAAACTGCATTGATACAGAACCCAATTGGCACTCTATGGCCACATGTCAGTTCCTTCTAAATGGTACCATAGGTACCAAGGGCACTGTGGCCACGGAAGGCCTCTAAGGGCTGCAGCACTTATTGTGCCACCCTTAGAGGCCCTGTACCTTTACACACACTGCCATTGCAGGCTGTGTGTTTTGGTGCAGAACAAAGTGAAGAGTCAACATGGCACACATCCCTGTGTGCCATGCCTACAACCCACTGCCCTGGCATAGGTAAGCCACCCCTCTAGCTGGGTGCACTATACCAGTGGTGAAGGTACAGGTGCATGAACCCTGTACCCCTACAGTGTCTAAACCAATTCTTAAGACATTGTAAGTGCAGTATTGCCATGAAGAGTATATGGTGCTGGGAGTTTGTCATTACGAACTCCACAGCACCATAATGGCTTTACTAAAATCTGTGAAGTTTGATATCAAACTTCTCAGCACATTAAACCCACACTGATGCCAGTGTGGGATTTAATGCAAAATTCACTCAGAGGGCATCTTAGAGATGCCCCTTGAAAAACGACCTAACTCTAGTGTCTTGGCTGAGTGGCTGCTCACCATCTGCCACCCCCAGAAATGTTTCTGGACCCCTGGGTCGAGAGCCTGCTGCTCTCGGGGGTCTGAAACAATGCACATCCTGGGACGAGGTGCCAAGCCTCCTCCCCCAGGATAGGCAGGGTCCACGAAGGGGAAGCTTCAAAGGCTTGCCGCCTTTGTGAGCTACCCCAGCCATTTCTGCTTCCAGCAATTGGCCCCCACCGGTTCTGACCCCCACTTTGGGCGGGTGAATCAGCAGGAAAACCAAGTGAGGAAGGGAGGTGTGCCCACCTTTGCCAACCCCACTCCTTAGGTGGGGGAGGCGAGGTGAAGCACAACTCTCGATCCCCACCATCTTGCAGATGGGGGGACCCAGCCAGCCAGAGAGAGGCATATGCCCCCTCCCACTGGAGGGTGGCATAATAGGGGGTGTACCCACCCCAAGGAAGGGATCCATTGGTCCCAATCTGTACCTACCAGTAACACCCCTAAATTTAGTATTTAGGGGCAACCCTGAACATCGCCTCCTCAAACAGGAACCGACCAGAAGAAAAGAAGAAGAAGGACCGAAGAAGCTGTGCTGAACTAAGAAGAGGAGGGCGCCCAGTGACTTGGCCCCAGCCCTACCGGCCTGTCACCACCTCGAACCTGCTCCAGAGAAATCCTGGTGTGTCCTGCAGCCAGCAGCCCCCAAGAATCTGGAGGACCTGCCCTGCCTTCCCAAACCATGATTATGCCTCCCGTGAGCACCGGATTTGCTCACCCACAGACACTCCGGCCAAATCTGTGAGTCTGCACCACTCTGCACCCGACGCCCACAGCCTGGGTGGGTCAACACCATGAGGAGGTGTCCCCGATGATCCTGATCTGAGATCTCGTGATCTCTGACCTGCCTCGAATCTCCAATCGACGCCTGCAGCCCCTTTCTGGAGGGTCTCCCGACCACGACCAGTGCTAGTAAGAAAACCTGACGCCTAAAGACACCCCTGAACCCGACGTCCCACAGCCTTGAGTGGCCCAACCGACGGTGTCCCAGCATCCCCAGGCATCCCAACTTACCTCTCCAACCGGTGGTCATCTCCAGAAGATCTTCGTCCCCGAGTCTGCAATGTTTGTTGCCACGAAGAATCCCCATTGAAATCAACAGGGCACCCGACGCCAAAACAGCACCCTGCACCCAGCCGCCCCCTGCACCCATCCTACATTGGTGGATCAGCGGTGGGATATACAACTTTGCATTTGTTCGACTGACTTGGTCAACATCTGATCACACGAAAGAACTCCTAATTTGTCTTTAGAAATTCTGAGTTTTTGAATTGACAAATTTTTTCAAATTACTAAAAGTCTTGTTAGAGCTTTGGTTAAGTCCCTTTAGAATTTTAGAAAAATAAAAGCTCACTTTAGTTAGGGGTAAGAGGGGTTAGAATTTTTGTTAGAATGTCTCTTAACAAGAACTCAGCTATTAGTGACGATAACAACACTGACATAGAGAATATGGCTGAGGAGCTTGACCTCACCCCATATCTCCACTTAGAATTCAGGAAGTTAAGGTCTCTATGTAAACTTAAAAATATTATCATGGGATCCCATCCCTCCAAACAAAAGCTCCAGGAGCTGTTGGCAGGGTATGCTAAGGATCATCCCTCTGAGAAAGGTGAAGATCTCTCAGGGGAAGAAGAAGATGGAGGGGATGAGGATACCTTCCAACCCCCACACACTTCATAGGGAGAGAAGGGCCCCAGTGCCCCTTTATCCAAGAATACAACTCACAGTACCTAGATCCCACACAGGTGGGTCAGTTGCTTCTGAGCCCATTGAGGACAGCCTCAATGAGGGGACCAACCTTTTAGTAAGGTTGACAAAAAGATTAGATCTGGAGACCAGACTCCTGGCTCTAGAAAAAGAGAGAGCAGAGATGGGCCTAGCACCCATCACTGGTGGCAGCAACTTAATAAACAAGGATAGAGAGCAATCTTATGATCCTAAAATCCCCAAAGGGATTGTCCCTGTTAGTACTGTGGGTCTCTAGTTGGCAGAGGTAGGTACCTTTGTCCAAATAGGGACCCTTGCTTCTAGTCAGGGTAAGGGGGATACACACTTTAGATAACCCCTGCTCACCCCCTTGGTAGTTTGGCACGAGCAGACAGGCTTATCCCAAAGGCAATGTGTAAAGTATTTGTAACAACACTCACAGTAACACAGTGAAAACACCACAAATGGACACCACACCAGTTTAGAAAAATAAAGTATCTTTATCTAAACTAAACAAGACCAAAACGACAAAAATCCAACATACAAAACTCAGTAGAATGTCTTTAAAAAGGGTTGTTGCAAAAATAAACTTGTAGATCTCAAATGCGACACTTTCAGTCTCAAAGTACCTGGGATGCGTAACGCAAAACAAGCAAAAGGGGCTCAGTGAAGGCGATGCGTTGGTTCTTCCTGCGCTCCGGTGCGACAAAATGGAGCCTTGATGCGTTACGCCGATCCGGTGCGATGCAATGAAATGGCGTCTTTGTTGCGATGCGACAACGGGGATGCGATGCGTGCACGCCCGACGGCCGTGCGGCGAACTCAGTGAACTTCAGAGCCGCGACAGGCCCTGCGATACGCTTCTACGGCGATGCGATGACACCCTCGGTGACGGCGACACGCTTCTCCGGTGTTGCGGCCGCGATCAGCAGCGGTGCGCTTCCTCAGTGATGCGACGGCCCTGCGACACGCTTCTCCAGTGATGCTACGACACCCTCGGTGACGGTGACACGCTTCTCCGGTGTTGCGACGGCGAACAGCGGCAGCGGCGACATGCTTCTCAATGATGCGACAGCGGCTGCTGCGGCGGCGTCACGCTTCTCTCGTTGCGTCGCGCTTCCAGCTCCCAACAGCAAGAGAGGCCTCACACACAGTTACAGGCCCTCCTGGCAGACTGGAACTCCCAGCAAGGAAGTTCAGGGTAGCTGGGGATGAAGTCCTTTTGTGCCTGGGATTTCAGAAACAGGAGGCCAGCTCTTCTCAGGCCCTTGGAGACTTTTCTTGAGATGGACACAGCACTCAGCAAAGTCCTTCTTCAAGCAGGGGGACACAGCACACAGCAAAGTCCTTTAGATCTCTCCTCAGTAGAAACAGCAAACTGCAGGCCAGCCCTAGACACACTTGGGCAGTACTTCTCCTTCAGTCTCTTCAGCTAATCCTCGTTGGCAGGGATTCCTCTTGATCAGGAAGTAGTAGTCTAAAGTTCAGGGGTTTCAGCTCTAGTATTTATACCCCAAAAGTCTTTGTTCTCCATGTGTGAGGGGTCCTGGACCCAGTCCAAACCAGTTCAGGGTGCATTCTGCCAGGGCACCTCACCTTCCTTTGTGAGTGTGGGCCAGGGTCATCAGACACACCGCAGGAGGTGGAGCCAGCATTGTGGAAGGCAGGCACAGCCCTATTCAGACCAAGGTGCTGCTCCTCCCACCACTCTACATGCAGATAGGTCTATTCAGCCTAGTGCTGACTCACCCAGCCTCCTGCAGCCACCCCCAGCCCCTGTCACTCACAAACCAGACAGTCAATTCACAAACAGGCAGAGGCACACAGAAAGGTTGAACAAGAAAATAGCCACTTTCTAAAAGTGCTATTTTCAAACTTAGAATTTAAAAACCATCTTCACTAAAAGATGTGTAATTAAATTCTGAGTTCAGGGGTACCAGATTCCAACTTTCTATCTTGCTGCTATGGGAAGATATGCAGGTAACCATGTTACACAGCATTCCCCATGTTATCCTATGAGCAAGATAGCCTTTCAATAGTGAAAAACAGAAATTGGCAGTATTTCACTATCAGGACATGTTACCCACACTAGTACATGTCCTACCTCTCACATACACTGCACCCTGCCCAGGGGGGTACCTTGGGCCTACCATAGGGGTGTCCAATGTGTAAGAAAAGAGAAGGGTTAGGCCTGGCAAGTGTGTACACTGGCCAGGACAACATGTCAGTTCACAAACTGCGCACAGGCACTGCAGTGGCAGGCCTGAGACACCATCTTAGGGCTACTCCTGTGGGTGGCACAATCAGTGCTGCAGGCCCACTAGTAGCATTTGAATCACCAGCCCTGGCACACTTAGTGCACTTTACTAGGGACTTATAGGTAAAGCAAATATACCAATCATGGATAGCCAATCACAATAACAATTTAACCAGGGAGCACTTGCACTTTGGCACTGATCAGCAGTGGCAAAGTGCCCAAAGCATCTAAACCAGCAAAAACGAATTCCAGCACAGTGTCAAAAATACAGGAGGTAGAGGCAAAAGTCAGGGGAAACCACGCCAAGGATGCCAGGTCTAACACGTGTCCCCTCCAGCTGAAAAGTGGGGAGAACTACCCATCCCCTGGGGAGTTCTCATCACTAAGGTGGAAGAACCTGGACAGACCATCAGCATTGGCGTGTTCTGTACCAGGGCGGTGTTCCACCGTAAAGTCCATTCCCTGTAGGGAGATGGACCACCTCAACAGTTTTGGGTTCTCACCCCTCATCTGCATTAACCATCTGAGGGGCCTGTGGTCTGTCTGAACCCGGAAGTGAGTCCCAAACAAGTAGGGCCTTAGCTTCTTCAGTGCCCAGACCACAGCAAAAGCTTCCCTTTCAATTGCACTCCTCCTCTGTTCCCTGGGAAGTAGCCTCCTGCTAAGGAAAGCTACGGGTTGGTCCAAGCCCTCGTTGTTCAGTTGTGAGAGTACTGCTCCCACTCCATGCTCTGAAGCATCTGTCTGCACCACAAACTCTTTGGAGAAATCAGGCGCCTTGAGCACGGGTGCCGTGCACATGGCAGCTTTCAGGGCATCAAACGCGGTCTGGCAGGCATCGGTCCAGATCACCTTCCGGGGCTGCTTCCTTGAAGTCAGCTCTGTCAAGGGGGCAACAATGGTGCCATATCCCTTGACAAATCGGCGGTAATACCCGGTGAGTCCTAAAAAGGCTCTCACCTCTGTCTGGGTCTTGGGGGGCTCCCAAGCCAGAATGGTATCAATCTTCGCTTGGAGGGGTGCCACTTGGCCGCTCCCTACCTGGTGTCCCAAGTACACCACAGATACCTGCCCTATCTGGCACTTGCTGGCCTTAATAGTGAGGCCTGCCCTTTGCAGAGCCTTCAACACTTCGCAGAGGTGTTGCAAATGTTCTTCCCAACTGGAGCTGAACACAGCAATGTCATCCAGGTATGCGGCGCTGAATTCCTCCAGCCCGGACAGTACCTGGTTGACCAGTCTCTGGAAGGTGGCAGGGGCGTTCTTCAACCCAAAGGGCATGACACGGAACTGGAAGTGCCCCTCTGGCATTGAAAAAGCTGACCTCTCCTTGGCCCACTCAGTTAAGGCAATCTGCCAGTACCCAGACGTTAAATCAAACGTACTGAGGTACTGGGCAGCGCCTAACCGATCCACGAGCTCATCAGCTCTGGGGATGGGGTGTGCGTCAGTCTTGGTGACCGCATTGAGCCCACGGTATTCCACACAAAACCTGAGTTCTGGAGTGGCTCCGGGTGCAGCAGCCTTTGGTACTAAGACCGCTGGGCTAGCCCACAGGCTGCTTGAGGGCTCAATCACCCCTAGCGCCAACATCTTGGAAACTTTTTCCTTGATGCTGGCCCTGACCTTGTCAGCTACCCTGTAAAATTTCTGCTTTACAGGTAGACTGTCCCCAGTGTCCACATCATGGACGCACCAATCGGTGACTCCTGGTGTCAGGGAGAACAGGGAGGCGAACTGACCCAACACATGGCGACAGTCCCTCTGCTGTTCTGGGGTCAGTGTGGGAGAGAGGTTTACCCATCCACTGACCCATCTTGCTCCTCTGCTGACAGGAGGTCAGGAAGAGGGTCACTTTCCTCCTCCATCCCATCATCTGTGGCAAGGAGCATTGTTACATCAGACCTCTCAAAGTGTGGCTTGAGGCGGTTCACATGTAGGACCCTCAAAGGGTTCCTAGGAGACTGCAAGCCAACCAGATAGGTTACATCGCTCTTGCGCTCCACCACCTCATATGGCCCAGTCCACTTGTCTTGGAGCACACAAGGCTCCACTGGCGCCATCACCCACACCTTCTGCCCAGGTTGAAATTCGACCAGAGTGGCATTCTGGTCATACCATCTTTTCATTTCTTCCTGGCTGGCTTCCAGGTTCACCTGAGCGAGTTTCCAGAAGCGCTGAGTCTGGTTGCGGAAGGCCAGCACATAGCTGAACACATCCTGGGAGGTCTTACCAGGGGATTTCTCCCAACCCTCCTTCACCAGACTGAGAGGTCCTCTAACAGGGTGGCCATACAGGAGTTCGAAGGGACTGAACCCTAAGGACTTCTGAGGCACCTCCCTGTAGGCAAACAACAGGCATGGTAAGAAGACGTCCCACTTCCGTCTCATGGGCTCTGCAAGGCCCATTATCATGCCTTTCAGGGTTCAGTTGAGTCTTCCCTTGAGGATGGTAAGGAGTGGTAAACTTGTAGGTTACCCCACACTCCTCCCACAAAGACTTCATGTACTTCGAGATGAAGTTGGTACCCCGGTCGGAGACCACCTCTCTGGGGAACCCCACACGGGAAAAGATCCCCATCAATGCACGGCCCACCACGGGGGCAGTGATTGTCCGGAGAGGGACAGCTTCTGGTACCAGGTGGCATGGTCCACCAAGACCAAGATAAACTTGTTGCCTAAGGCTGTCTTGAGTTCCAGAGGCCCCACAATGTCGATGCCCACCCGCTCGAAAGGGGTGCTCACCACGGGAAAGGGTTGGAGGGGAGCCTTACACTTCCCTCCACTCTTGCCACTTGCCTGGCAAGTCTGGCAAGTCCTACAGTGTGTACTGACGTGCGTCTTCATTTGGGGCCAGTAAAAGTGGGTGACAAGCCTCTGGTAGGTCTTGCCATGCCCCAAAGGTCCTGCGAGAGGCACGTCATGAGCCACACCCATTAGGAAGGCCCTGAAGCACTCGGGTACCACCTGCACACGGGCTGCACCGGGCTCAGCGACCTTAGGCTCACTATAGAGTAACCCATCCTCCCAGTAAATGAGATGATTCTTGGACTTGCCACCTGCTGCCTGGTCTGCGGCCTGTTTCCGCATACCAATGAGAGAAGGGCATTCTCTCTGCGCCTTGCAGAACTCCTCCCTGGAGGGACCCCCTTCTTGCTGCGAATGGGTCAGCTCAGGCAGGTCTCCCAGTCGGCTATCTGTTCCCCTGTAGGTTCCAGGGCATCCCCCTCAGGTTCTGCCTCCTCCTGGACCGTGGGAATTGTGGGGGCTGGTTTCCCTCACCCCCTGCCCTTCCTCTTCCTGGCAGGTACCTCGGCCACTGTTTCAGGCTCCAGGTCCGCTTGGTTACCCCTACTGGCTGCCATTGACCGAATGGTCACACAAACCCACTCAGGCAGACCCAACATCTCCAAATGAGCCTGGCGTTCCACCTCCCTCCATGGGGAACTCTCCAGGTCATTTCCTAGCAGACAGTCTACAGGCATGGATGGACTAACAACGACCTTCAAGGAACCTGAGACCCCCCCCACTCAAAGGGAACCTGCGCCACTTTGCAGAGGCGCACTGAGTTGTCCGCTGCAACTACAGGGTGAAGTGTATCAGGAATGACCTGCTCCTCAGACACCCACTGACACATCATGGATGTCACGCTGGCTCCTGTGTCTCTCCGAGCTTCCACCCTCCTCCCATTGATGGACACCCACTGCCTGTACTTTTTAGTGTTCTCAGGCAAGTAGGACTCCTGGACCATCTCTCTGTCTCCTAGCGAGACAAGGGTCATGACTGCTTGCTCCTCCCCCTCACTGGAAACTAATTCCTCTCCCAAAGCTACACTCACTAAACCCGGTGACGGAGCACCAGTGGGTGCTTGGGACTTCTTGGGGCACTTAGGGGCTATGTGGCCTCTCTCACCACAGTGGTAACACCTGGGGGGGACCCTGTAAGTTACGCCCGCCCTTAGGGGGCTGTGACGTCTTAGGTTGGGGGGCTGGGACTCCTTTCCCTCTGCATTATTTTGGGGCCCTTTAGAGAACTCCTTTTGATTACCTTTGTCCCCCACTCTTCTGCTGGGGACCCTGCCCACCTTTGGCTGTGATACCCACAATCCCCTTGTGGACCCTGGTGCTGGTCCAGCAGTCCGCCTCCTTAGCAAGCTCACTAGGATTAGTTAACTTACTATCCAAAAGATGCTGGCGCAGCTCTGGAACACATAGACTGCTCAAGTGCTCCCAACTAATTAGATGGCACAACCCCTCATAATCAGTAACTTTGCTGCCCTTCATCCAACCTTCCAGTGCGCGGGTGTACACTCTCACACATTCAACCCAAGTGTCTGAATCATTCTTCTTTGAGTTCCTGAACCTCACTCTACTGTTCTGGGGTGAGCCCATACTTGAGGCATAAAGCCTCCTTCATTTTGGCATATGTCAGGGCACCCTCCTTCTCTAAAGGTGTCAAAACTGCGGTCCCTGACGCCTCAAAATGCTTCCACAGGCCCGCGGCCCAGCTCTTTTCAGGCACCTCATGCATCCTCAAAGACATCTCATATGACTCAAACCATGCAAAAATATCCTGTCCCTTCTGGAAATTCTGCACTATATCCTTGGGTATGTATACTTTACCCCCTTGCACTGGCTGTGCGCTGCCACCATTTGAGCTGGACTCCAATTGTTTGGCCTTCAGGTCCAGCTCCCTCATGCTCAGCTCATGAGCCAAAAGCAATTTATTTTCCTCCAAGGCACGAGCCCTCTCCTCTGCCTTGTGCTGGATTTCTTTTTCCATTTCTAATTGCTTCATCTTGAGCCTCATGACTTCCAGCTCATGTTCCCTGATCTTTTGGTTCTCTTCCCGCTCTTCCCGGGAGAGACTTCCTGCGGAATGGATGCTGACAGCCCTGGGGGCTGCTCCTGGCACAGGCAAATCCTGTGGCCCAAACCCATTCGCCTGGTCATCCCTTTCCTCATTTGTATCATCTCCTCCTGCAGCTCCTTTGGCCTCCCACCAGGCTTTTAAGGCCTTTTGTAGCTCATCCTTCTTAGCGCTACTCCTTGTGGGACATCCCAAATCTTTGCAGAATTGTTTAAGCTGGTCTACCTTGTAGGAATACAAATCCTCAATGTGGAACTCCAATTCTGCCTTTTCACTTGCTGCATTCCCCTTCTGGGACATGATGCTTTCTTTAAGAGTTACTCAAAAATAGAACCAAAAACCGAAAAGAACACAGTATGTGGTTGCGTAGTGGTCTGCACTAATCTAGTGATGTACACCAATTACTGTGGGTCAAGTACAAATACAAGTTCAAATCCTCACCGCTGACCACCAATGTTAGAACTGGGGGTCTCTAGTTGGCAGAGGTAGGTACCTTTGTCCAAATAGGGACCCTTGCTTCTAGTCAGGGTAAGGGGGATACACACTTTAGATAACCCCTGCTCACCCCCTTGGTAGCTTGGCACGAGCAGACAGGCTTATCCCAAAGGCAATGTGTAAAGTATTTGTACCAACACTCACAGTAACACAGTGAAAACACCACAAATGGACACCACACCAGTTTAGAAAAATAAAGTATCTTTATCTAAACTAAACAAGACCAAAACGACAAAAATCCAACATACAAAACTCAGTAGAATGTCTTTAAAAAGGGTTGTTGCAAAAATAAACTTGTAGATCTCAAATGCGACACTTTCAGTCTCAAAGTACCTGGGATGCGTAACGCAAAACAAGCAAAAGGGGCGCAGTGAAGGCGATGCGTCGGTTCTTCCTGCGCTCCGGTGCGACAAAATGGAGCCTTGATGCGTTACGCCGATCCGGTGCGATGCGATGAAATGGCGTCTTTGTTGCGATGCGACAACGGGGATGCGATGCGTGCACGCCCGACGGCCGTGCGGCGAACTCGGTGAACTTCTGAGCCGCGACAGGCCCTGCGACACGCTTCTACGGCGATGCGACGACACCCTCGGTGTTGGCGACACGCTTCTCTGGTGTTGCGGCGGCGATCAGCGGCGGTGCGCTTCCTCAGCGATGCGACGGCCCTGCGACACGCTTCTCCGGTGCTGCGACGACACCCTCGGTGACGGCGACACGCTTCTCCGGTGTTGCGACGGCGAACAGCGGCAGCGGCGACACGCTTCTCGATGATGCGACAGCGGCTGCTGCGGCGGCGTTACGCTTCTCTCGTTGCGTTGCGCTTCCAGCTCCCAACAGCAAGAGAGGCCTCACACACAGTTACAGGCCCTCCTGGCAGGCTGGAACTCCCAGCAAGGAAGTTCAGGGTAGCTGGGGGTGAAGTCCTTTTGTGCCTGGGACTTCAGAAACAGGAGGCCAGCTCTTCTCAGGCCCTTGGAGACTTTTCTTCAGATGGACACAGCACTCAGCAAAGTCCTTCCTCAAGCTAGGGGACACAGCACACAGCAAAGTCCTTTAGATCTCTCCTCAGTAGAAACAGCAAACTGCAGGCCAGCCCTAGACACACTTGGGCAGTACTTCTCCTTCAGTCTCTTCAGCTGATCTTCGTTGGCAGGGATTCCTCTTGATCAGGAAGTAGTAGTCTAAGGTTCAGGGGTTTCAGCTCTAGTATTTATATCCCAAAAGTCTTTGTTCTCCATGTGTGAGGGGTCCTGAACCCAGTCCAAACCAGTTCAGGGTGCATTCTGCCAGGGCACCTCTCCCTCCTTTGTGAGTGTGGGCCAGGGTCATCAGACACACCGCAGGAGGTGGAGCCAGCATTGTGGAAGGCAGGCACAGCCCTATTCAGACCCAGGTGCTACTCCTCCCACCACTCTACATGCAGATAGGTCTATTCAGCCTAGTGCTGACTCACCCAGCCTCCTGCAGCCACCCCCAGCCCCTGTCACTCACAAACCAGACAGTCAATTCACAAACAGGCAGAGGCACACAGAAAGGTTGAACAAAAAAATAGCCACTTTCTAAAAGTGCTATTTCCAAACTTAGAATTTAAAAACCATCTTCACTAAAAGATGTGTAATTAAATTCTGAGTTCAGGGGTACCAGATTCCAACTTTCTATCTTGCTGCTATGGGAAGATATGCAGGTAACCATGGTACACAGCATTCCCCATGTTATCCTATGGGCAAGATAGCCTTTTAATAGTGAAAAACGAAATTGGCAGTATTTCACTATCAGGACATGTTACCCACACTAGTACATGTCCTACCTCTCACATACACTGCACCCTGCCCAGGGGGTACCTTGGGCCTACCATAGGGGTGTCCAATGTGTAAGAAAAGGGAAGGGTTAGGCCTGGCAAGTGTGTACACTGGCCAGGACAACATGGCAGTTCACAAACTGCGCACAGGCACTGCAGTGGCAGGCCTGAGACACCATCTTAGGGCTACTCCTGTGGGTGGCACAATCAGTGCTGCAGGCCCACTAGTAGCATTTGAATCACCAGCCCTGGCACACTTAGTGCACTTTACTAGGGACTTATAGGTAAAGAAAATATACCAATCATGGATAGCCAATCACAATAACAATTTAACCAGGGAGCACTTGCACTTTGGCACTGATCAGCAGTGGCAAAGTGCCCAAAGCATCTAAACCAGCAAAAACGAATTCCAGCACAGTGTCAAAAATATAGGGGGTAGAGGCAAAAAGTCAGGGGAAACCACGCCAAGGATGCCAGGTCTAACAGTCCCTAAATTTGAGGAGAGTGATTACATCAAAAAATGGTTCAAAGCCTTTGAGAGGGCCTGCGAAATTAGAAAAGTGAAGAAGTCAAGCTGGGGAGCACTCGTTTGGGAACTGTTCACTGGTAACTGCAGGGACAGACTCCTGACCCTTACAGGGGCAGATGCTGGGTCTTATGACCTCATGAAGAATACTCTGATTGAGGGCTTTGGACTGAGGAATATAGAATTAGATTCAGGGGGGCTCACAAAACCCAAAACCAATCCTGGATTGACTTCGTTGACTACTCATTTAAGACACTAGATGGAAGGTTAACTGGCCAAAATGCCGCTGCGGGTGTACCTTGGGTGTTAACTCGGATCCCCCTTTGCCCTGAGCCTAACACCAGGAGCTTTGCTCCCACAATCTTGTGGCCTGCTTGTGAGCAGCCACCAACCCAAGTGCCCCTATGCCCCATTGGATAACATTGGGCCTCAGCACTCTGCACCCGGCCGCCCTAGAGCCACTGAGGGTGCTTGGAGAGTGCATCATCGACCCTGGGGGAACCCTGGTCCTAATCCTGAAACCGAACTCCCACAACCATTACTTACCTGTAAACCGATAACTCCATTTCCTCCCATAGGATTGCATTGACTGCTTTTCTTGAAAATTGTGTGGAGTTGGTTTGTATGGAACTTTAAGAAAACTGCAAATATATAAAAACTGCTTTATTTTCCTTTTCTCTAGGAAATGTCCCAGCGTGATATCTAGGCAAATCACACTGAGTAGGAAAAGTAATCCAAAAAGTAATCTGTAAAGTAATCAAAAGTAATCCAACAGCAATTTCAACTGCATTCAAATAATTTACAAACCTATAACAAAGTCATTTTCATTCAGCTTGCTTGTATTGTTCAACCTGCCTTGAAAAGTATCATTTACACTTACCTGTACCAGGCTTGCTTGGTTCTAGGAAATAAATATTACTAAATAATATTTTTATACAAACAAATTGGTCTGAGTTCAGTCTTTGAGTGTGTGACATAATTTCTTGCCTAAGTGTGCACAATAAATGCTTAGCACTACCCTCTGATAAAGCCTTACTGCTCGCCCACTCTACCACAAATAGAGAGTAAGGTATTATCTACTTTTACCTCTGCCTACCTTTGGGGTTCCACAGGAATCTGTGCACACTATACCTTACTTTGGTATAGTATATACAGAGCCAGCTTCCTACAGTCAGGTGCAGGGGGGTCTTTTGGCATCTGATTTCTTTACCAGCTCCAGTCACGGAGGCTGCAGGCGTCATCTTGAAGCTTGAGGGAGGTCAGAGATCACCAGATCCCAGGTCAGGATTCCTTGGGAGACCTCCTCGTGTGTTGGGCCACTCAAACTTGGGCCATGGGCGTTGTGTGCAGAGTGGTGCAGAATCGCCTGGATCCAGATTCTGTGGGAGAGTCTTGCGTTCAGTAAATCCGGTTTTCACAGGAGACAGAGTCGGTTAGTTGAGTGCAGGCAGGTCCTCCGGGCTCTGGGGATTGCTGGCTGCTGGACTTGCTGGGGTACTCGCTGTAGGCAGGTCGTAGACGGGACAGGCCAGTAGGGCTGGGGCCAAAGCAGTTGGTGTCCAATTCTTCCTGGGTCAGCACGGCTCTTCGGTCCTTCTTCTTTCTTCCTCGAATCTGAGAAGGCAAGGTTCAGGGTTGCCCCTAATACTAAATTTAGGGGCGTTAAAGGGGTGTGCAGGTCGGGACCAATGGGTCCCTTCCTTTGGGGTGGATGCACCCCCTATTATGCCACTTTCCAGTGGGAGGGGGGCATGAACCTCTCCCTAATTGGTTGAGTCCCCTCATCTTCAAGATGGAGGGAACTGAGATGTGCGCTTCACCTCGCCTCCCCCACCTCTCCTCCTAGTTTGATTTTCCTGCCGATTCTCCCGCCCAAAGTGGGGGCAGTTGCTGGGGGCAGCAAAAGGCAGGGAAAACTTTCAATGCGGCAGGCCTTTGAAGCTCCCCTTTCGTGGCCCCAGCCCATCCTGGGGGAGGAGGCATGGCACCTTTGCCCAGGGTGGGCTTTTGTTGTGGACCCAGAGAGCGGAGGCTCTCTACCCAGGGGTCCAGAAACCTGTCTGGTTGTGGCAAAAGGCAGGCAGCCATTCAGGAACCACACCAGGGCTGGTCGTTCTTCAGGGGACATCTCTAAGATGCCCTCTGAGTGCCTTTTACATTAAATCCCAAACGGGCATTAGTGTGGGTTGCTACCAAACTTCCCTCAGGCAGTGGGTTGCAGGCATGGCACACAGGGAGGTGTGCCATGTCGACTCTTTACTTTTCTCTGCACCAAAACATGCTACCTGCAATGGCAGTGTGTGGGTGTTAAGGTACAGGGCCTCTTAAGGGTGGCACAATAAGTGCTGCAGCCCTTAAAGGCCTTCACTAGTCACAGTGCCCTTGGTATCTATGGTACCTTTTACAAGGGGCTTACCTGTGGCCAAAGATGTGCCAATTGTGGGTACAAACGTACAGTTTTGGGAAAGAACACAGGCCCTGGTAACCTGATTAGCAGGGACCAAGGGCACATCAAGTCAGGTTGCATTAAATGTCAGGCAAAAAGTCGGTGGGTAACCATGCAAAAAATGGCACTTTCCTACAACAAGCAGTTGTAATCATCATCAAAATGCATTTCTTAAGGAGGCCTGCCCTACTTGGGTGTCTGTCTGAGTGTCTGATCTAGACAGTAATGCCTTGTGAAAGTATGCACTGATCTCCAAGTAGCGGCTTTGCAGATTTCAGAGAAAGGTACATTTCTTTGCCCTCATTGAGTGGCCTTTGGGTCTGGTAGGTAACTGTATGTTGGCTAACTGATAGGTGAATAGAATACAAGAAACTATCCATCTAGAAATAGCCTGCTTAGAGGAAGCAATGCCTGTCCTCAGCGTCCATAGTTAACAAACAGATGGTCCGATTGTCTAATAGCCTTGGTCTTGTCTAAGGAAAATTTGAGCACTATTTTGAGATCTAATGAGTATAACACTCTTTCTGCTGGAGTGGAAGGATTAGGAAAGAACATTGGGAGTGAAATAGTCTGGTTAATGTGGAAATCAGACATGACTTAGGGAAGAAAACTCGGATGAGTTCTCATTACCTCTCTGTTAGCATGGAAAACTGTGTAAGGTTCTTTGGCACAGAGACACTGAATCTCACTGACTCTGTGTGCCGAAGTAATAGCTACTAGAAAAGCAGCTTTCCAGGTAAGGTGTTGTAAGTATGCCTTATGTGTAGGTTCGAAAAGGGAACCCATGAGTTTTGAAAGGACCACATTCAGTTCCTAAGGAGGAGAGGGAGAGTGTACAGGTGGGAATGCCTTCTTGAACCCTTCTAAGAAATCCTTTACTACAGGCATTTGGAAGAATGACACCTGTGTAGGGGACTTTCTATACGTAGTAATCACTGCAAGATGTACCCTAATAGAGGAAAATTGCGGACAAGATTTTGATAAATGGAGAAGGTAAGATAATATTGCATTCTCCTTCCCCAGAAGTGGATGAAGTTCATTCTGAAAATGTAAAATCTTTTCCACTTGAAAGCATAGGAGCGTCTGGTCGATGGCCTTTTGGACTCCTTGAGAATGTCCATGCACTCCTGTGAGAGGCCTAAGTGTCCATACTGGAGGAATTCAGGAGCCATGTTGTCAAGCTCAGCGCAGGAAGGTTGTGGTGGAAAATCCTCCCTCCGAACTTGAAGAGGAGATCCGGTCTGCATGGCAGCCTCCTGTGTGGTCTTTCTGACAGGTGGAGGAGATCCGGGAACCACCACTGGCGAGCCATTCTGGAGCCATTAGGATCATTCTGGTACTGGCTCGGTACAGTTTGTTGATGACTGTCGGGATCAGTGGAATGGGAGGAAACGCGGACAGAAATGTCCCAAACCAGTTTATCAAAAGGGTATTCCCCTTTGTTCCTGGTCGGTAGAACCTGGATGCAAAGTCTGGGCATTTTGTTGTTGTTTTTGTCTGCAAACAAGCCTACCTTTGCCTGTACCTTCGACAGAAGTCCTTCCGCTTTTCTAGATCCACGGCTTTGAGTGTGTCTAATTCTGTTTTCATTTTGGCCATTTCGTCATCAGTGTGCAAACCAAATAGCGAATTTCCGGTGACCGGAAGGCTAAGGATGAGCTGCTATGCTTCTGGCTTCAAGCCTGTGAGATGAAGCCATGATGAACATCTAGCACAGATTCCTTGACAATATCCAGGGGCAGCGAGGTCGGAAGCGTCCGCAGCCACACTAACCCCCTGGTTAGAGACAAGGCCCCCTTCCTGTAGAATTTCTTGGAAGTCCTGCCTGTCTTCCTTAGGTAACCTTTCTGTAATCCTGGACAGCAAGTCAGAAGCCTCTGGGTGATGAGGAGACATCTGTCCTTCTGAAGAGGAATGAGAGGAAGCCTGTAGGAAAGTAGGATCTGCTTTCCTGGTTTCCCCCACTTTTTGCTTGGTGTCTGTGTGTTTTGACCTAGTCTGCTGGAATCCTGGTAATCAGGACACCAGCAACTGTGCTTTCTTCCCTAAATTGACATGGTAAGTACTTTGGTGCATCCACCGTTGGCTACTGGTATACCATTGTAAATCCCTAGTATATGGTACTGAGGTACCCAGGGCATAGGTACACCAGGGGTCTCCCATGGGCTGCAGCATGCATTGCGCCGCCCATTTGAGTCCACTTAAACTGTGAGTACAGGCCTACCATTTGAGCCTGTGTGAGTTGGTGCTTGCACCTCTCACAACACATATAAGGTTCCTTATTTCTGAGGTCACTGCACTTAAAACCGATAAGTCACCCCTGTGGCAGGTTCTTCAGTTCTGATGGCAGGGCGCTTGGTTATAAGTGTGAGGGTGCTCCTGCATGAGCAGGACACCCCTACAAACCCCGGAGTCGATTCTCCAGGCTTTGTAAGTGCGGTCAGCCATTTTAATACAGATAGTGGACATCAGTCATTACAAGATGTCTAACTATAAAATGAATGCACCGAACCCGGTCATGTTTGGTATCAAACTTGTTGGAATCATACCACAACACAGAATCCAGTGTTGGAAGTATGGGAGTGACCACCTCCCAGACAGGACTTAGTGTATTGGGCTGGGGTGGGGGCACATGGCAGCACCACCAGACTGCTTAAAGGGCACATTTGGGGCCCTTCTTGTATACTCCAGTTTGAACCAGTTCAGGGAGCCCTTGGCTCCCGCACGAAACTGGACAAAGACAATGGGAGTATACTTCCCTCTGTCCAGCCCCTCCTCTGGGAGGGACCCCTGAGTCCTACCAACCCTTTCCCTAAGGTCAAGACTCAAGTCTGAAACCACGTCACTCTTTGACCATCTGGACACATGGACTTCGCCTGGAACCGAGACTGCATCAAGGAAGACTCCTGCTGCTCCTGGTCTCGCTATTCTGCAAGTCTTCTAAGCTGTCTGTGTCTGTGCTTCTTCCAGGATCTTCAACAGACCTCTGGGCATCAAGGACACCCGAAGTAGTTTCCCTTGGAGTGAAGAAGTCACTCCCTGCATCTGTAGGCACCGCAATGAAGCTGACCGGTCTGCTGCTCCTGACGTCCCACGGAATACGAAAGGCTCAGCAACACAGGTGGTGGTTTTGCAACTCCCTCAAGGCCTGACCTGTCCTCTCAGCAATTTTGAGGCCAGTATCCCTTGTCAGAACCGCTGGGACCAAACTCCTGTGGACCACATCAACTTGCCATTGTCAAGGCTTGTTGGCTCTGCACTCCAGAGATTTTCAAGCTACAAGAAGCTCTAGCCTCCAGCATCTCTTCCTGCCAAGTACAGCATCCTCACAGCATCCTCACTGCATCCTCTGCACTGTGGCCTTCATCTTTGGTGAGCTGCTCGAGCTCCTCTTGCGACTCCTGTGCCTTCGGCCTGTAGGTCCTCTTGAGGGTCTTCTTCTGCTCCAGTATGCTCCTCTGCTTTCTCAGGGCCTGCTCTGACTCTCCTGCTTGTGGTGAGTCCTTTGGACCTTGCTGGTCCCAACGTTACTCCTTATTCGCTTTCCACGCCTGTTGCAGCTGGCAAGGCTTATTGATGCTCCCGCCGGACACCGACCCCCTGGTTCTCGACTTCCGATGTGGGACAGCTCGTGCACGGCTCCTGGTCTTCCTCAGCATCACCTGATCTATGGCGGTTTCCGACGTCTCTTCGCAGCTATGCACCAAGCTTCCCTGGTGTAGGTATCCTGGTTCGTGGGGTATCCACCGGTGCAGTAACCCTCCAACCTTCTGTCTTCCACTGGGTTTCTTCATGGTCCACTGGGAAGGGTCCTTCTTCAAATCTGCAACTGTGACTTCCCCATTGACTTCTATTGGAGAAGCGACTGTGTTTCCACTCTGCACACAGCCTCCTTGGGTTCCTGGGTACTTACATCGGGTGGTCCCTTGTGTCCCTAGCTCCTCTGAGTCCCCTGGTCCAAGTCCCAACTTCGGTCACAGTTCGCATTTCACTTTTTCAGTATATGGTTTGGTCTCTCCCTGGAGACTACTGTATTTTGAGCTACTTACCTTATTTGCAATTGAAGCATTATGGTGTATTTGTGTTTATTACTCTGGGTAGGATATATACCAATGTGTTAGTGAGTGTTGTGTAATAAATAGACTGATTGTTATATACACATTGCGTGGTTCTTTTTCATTTAACCTACACTACATGATAAGATCTGGTAAAACAAGCTGTATAACACTCCTTTAAGATAAGCCTGAAGGCTGCTCTCCACAGCTACCACTTTGAGAGCTTTCTATGGTTATCAAAGACCACTAAAATCACCATAAGGGTTACCTGGATTAGTGTAATGTTCTTCACTTAAGTAAGTGTGCACCATATACTAAGCCATCCTCCTACACTGGCCTTCCCATCCTCCCCGCTCTGCAAACCGGTTCAGGCATAGGGAGACCCTTTTCAGTGTCTTAGTCTTTTCCACACCAGTGGTCAGTTCTCATCATGGCTCTGCACTACAGGAATGGAAAGTTGCAAAAGTAACTGACCTCAGTGCACTGAGGTGGCGCCTATATAGATACCACGCACGCCATTTCCAGCGTGGACGACTCTGACGTGAAGCCAAACAATGCCATCTGCCGGCGCTCTGGGGTACTGCTTGAAAATCTCCTGGATCCAGTCTGACGTCTGGGGATATTCAAAGGTAAGGAATATGCGGCTAGATACAGTCTCTACCAGATAAGGTGTTACCAAAGGTATGTAACTTCTTCAGATCTCTCATTCCAGGTTTATCCTCGGCTAGTGGACTTGCCACTTTGCTGGAGATCAATTTGGAGTTTGCTGCTGGACCCTTCACTTCAGAGGTCATGTCCTTTCATTTTGTAATCAAAAACGTTGCTGTAGTGCTGAAGCAACCGCGACCTTTGGTTGATGTAAAATCCTTATGGAGGTCCTACTGCCTTTGACGTCTACATCTAAACCATTACAGCCTTTTAATCAAGCCTTGGTGGAACCTGTCTTGGCGACCTGGAAGAAACCTTCCTCAGCACCGGCAATTGACTTATGGCCAGGTGTTATCACCCTGCTCCAGGAGACCTGGCTTTTCTCTCTGAGCACCCTTCCCCTGAGAATCTAGTGATTAAGGCATCCTGTTTCTTAGGCCAGTGCATGACAGGCTCCCAACAATTCTTTTGAGCAGGGTGTCCAAAAAGCTGGAGGCATGGGGGAATAAGATCTCAGCTAGAAGCATTGCTCTCAGTCTTTGAATGCTAATTGCCTTTTAGCATGTTACACCCATGCTTTATGGGACATGGCTCAGCTGATTACTCCACATGTTCCAGAAGAGATTCAGGCACATTTCCAGAGGTGCTAAAGGATAGGCAGAGCCCTTCTAGGTGCAAGTCGGGCCTTGATACTACTGACTTAGCATGGGCGAAGGGTGCCGCAATTTCCATCAGATATCATGCCTGACTCAGAACATCAGGATTTGCTAATGATATGTAGTCCAACCTAATGGATCTTCCTTTTGATGGTGCCCATCTTTTTGTGGATAAAGCAGATGCAACCCTCCATGGGTAAGGCCAGTAAGGTGACACCCCATATATGGATCTTGAACAGCCTCTACTCAAGAGATACTACTGATAGTTTCAGCGCTTTTGGGGATTCTCCAGGGGTTTTCCTTTAGTCAGTGACAACCCTGTCAACCGCAGACACAACAGCCTCAGAACCCTTTGGTCCACCAATACAGGGGTAGAGGCAAAGTTGAGGGTCATGGATCCCTTCTGCAAGCCTCTTCTTCTTTCTCACCTCCCCTTGCCCTCCCCCAGGAAAGCAGTCCTTTCCCCAACCACATTCAGAGCCTGTGGGAGGGTGAGTGTCCTCTTTTCTGCTGGCCTGGAAGACCATTACTTTAGACCAGAAGGTCATCCAAATAGTAGAAAGAGGTTACACCTTTCCTTTCTTTCATGCTCCGACACCTGTGCTACCTCCGCCTCCTCTCCCCTCCCGCTCCTCTGAAGCACATGGTCTTCCAGCCATGGAGTTAGTGTTGCAGCAGGAAAAGGATCAAGGATGTTACTCACATTATTTCCTTGTACCCAAGAAGGATGGCGGTCTGAGTCCGATCTTGGATTTCAGGGAATTGAACATCTTCCTAAAAAAGGAAACATTCAAGATGCTGATCCTAGCCAAGTGTTACTGGCGTTGAAAGCTGGAGATAGATAGTTGTCACTAGGCATGCATGCTTCAACATTCCAATCCTGTGGTCCCACCAGAAGTACTTGTGTTTTGTGGTGGGTTCTATGCATTACCAGTTTGCACTACTGGATGACTGGCTCATTAAAGCTGGGTCACCATATGTTATGTCACTCCACCAGCTGTCAACAGTATCCCTACTGTTCGATCTGGGGTTGTTGATCAAGCAAGCCCAAATCTCACCCTTCAACAACTCCTTTAAAATGTAACCTTTTCATGCCCAATCCAAGCACAATTATAAATGCCAATTGCATTGCATTGCAGCCTTCATGGAGAAGGGCAGAGTGCGCATTACCGGTTTGGACTGCCCCAGGGGGCCGACCAAACAGTCTTTGCGCACTCGGGAGTGGGCAGGCAAACCACTCCTCCCCTGCCATGCTGGCAGAGCAGCCCCGCCGACCCGCCCACAACCAAACATAAAATGGTAATAACTGAAAGTTATTACCATTTTGTTTTTGCTTCTCGCACTGCGAGAAATCAGTGGGGCGACGCTCTTCCGCCCTAGTGAAGGAGCCACCCCTGGGGTTACTCACAGGTTAATTTAATTACTGTTGTGGTTCTCCCTAACAAGGATTGTGTTTATTATTTGAGTGAGGCATCCAGCTCTCTCACTAATAACCCAATTCCTCACATTATATGTATATTGAAAAAAATAAAAGAGAATTTATGGTTAACTAACGAATGCATGTTTAACAAAACCATCTAAAATCAATTTAAATAAACAATGTGAAAGCCTTATACTTGCAAATTAAAACTCAAAAGCCACCAACCATGCTAACCATAACTCACATATTTACTGCAGTGCTAATGATCCCACAAATCATGGGACAGATGCAGTGATAAGTGGTTTACGTCATGTTAGCATTAACAATGATACAGCTATCAATATGGTATTTATTGTTTTAGCATGTATTATTTAATAATGATGTGCTTCTAGATGTCACTTATTGGTATACATTTTGCGAAGTCTTAAGCATTGCATTTAGTGTGCATGTTATGGCAGCCAATGGAGCAACAGTCAATGACATATGACTATTCTGCAGCAACATAACAGTCAACAAGTGTAGGAAACTGGCTCTATATATACTACACCAAAATGAGGTATAGTGTGTATAGAGTCCAGGTGACCCCAGAGGTAGGCAGAGGTTAAGGTTAGATAGAACATTACTCTCTATTTGTGTTAGAGTGGTCGAGCAGTAAGGCAGTATCAGAGGACAGTGTTAAGCATTTGATGTACACCCTCAGTCAGCAAATGAATTCACACACTCAAAGACTGAACTCCAGACCAATTGTTTTTGTATAAAAAATATACTGTTATTTTATTTTAGAACCAAGCTAGCCTGGCACAGGTAAGCATTAAATACTTTACAGTAATAAGTTGTTGAATGTCGAACAGTTTGAAAATGCAATTGGAATTGTACTTTGTTTGATTTACAGGGGGTGCAGTAGATTGCAATACTTAGCAAATACAGTACATTGGAATGAATAGGCTTTTTCAGTAAATTACAAGTAAGTTACTTTTTAAGTTACTTTTCTTACTCAGTGCTGGATACCTGGATTCAGCACTGGGACATTTCCTGCAAACAGGTAAGTAAATATGTTTTGGTTATTCGTGCGATTTTTAAAGAATATTTTTAGATTTCAAAACTCCACACAGAAACTTTTTGGAAGAAAAATTGTCAATGTTATCCTTTGGAGGAAAAGTAGGTTATCGGTTCAAAGGTAAGTTATCGACTGTGGGAGTTAAGGTTCTGGGGTTAGACTCAGGGGTCCCCCAGGGTCAGTGATGCACTCTTGTTACACCCTCAGCGGCACTAGGGCGGCAGAGTGTTGAGGCCCAATCTTATCCTATGGAGGACAGGGGGTCTCCGGTTGGTGGCTGCTGGCAAGCAGGCCACTGGGTTGTGGGAGCAAAGCTCCTGGACTTTAGCTCAGGGCAAAGGGGGAAACAGATTAGCACCAAAGGTGCACCCTCAGCGGCACTAGGGCGGCCGGGTGCAGGGTGCTGTTTCGACGTCGGAAGCCCTGTTGTTTCCAATGGAGAACCTCCGGTTAGCAAAAGCACTGCAGGCAGGGAGACAAAGGACTTCTGGGTGCGACCACCACTTCGAGAGGTAAGTTGGGAAGTTTAGGGGTTGGTTAGGCACCGTCGGCATGGGCACACAAGGCCGTGGGCCATCGGGTGCAGGGGTGCCTTTTGGGGTCGGGTCTTTTTACCAGCTCCGGGTCGCGGTTAGGGGGCCATCTGGATTTCGACTGCAGGCGTCGGCTGGAGGCTTGAGGCAGGTCAGGGGTCGCTGTATCTCGGTTCAGGATCGCCGGGGTGACCTCCTCGTGGTGTTTGCCAACTCGAGCTCGGGCCGTGGACGGCGGGTGCAGAGTGGGGCAGATTCGCTGTCTCCGGCTGCTGCCAGAGGTTGCAGTTGAACAAATCCGGTGTTCACGGGAGAAGCAGTCTTTGGAAGTGAAGGCAGGCAGGTCCTCCGGGGTTTTTGAGGTTGCTGGCTGCAGGACACACCGGGATTTCGCAGGTTCGAGGGGGAGACAGGCCGGTTGGGCTGGGTCCAAGTCAGTGGGCGTCTTCCTCTTGTTAGCTGCTGCACGGCTGTTCGGTCCTTCTTCTTCTTTTTTTCTTGTTTCTTGGCTGGATCTGAGGAAGAAAGGTTCAGGATGCCCCCTAAATACTAGATTTAGGGCGTTACAGGTAGGTAGAGGGCAGGGACCAATGGGTCCCTTCCTTGGGTGGAGTACACCCCTATGGTGCCACCCTCCAGTGGGAGGGGGGCAGGAGCCTGTCCCTGGTTGGTTGGGTCCCCCCATCCTCAAGATGGCGGGGACTCGGAGTTGTGCTTCACCTCGCCTCCCCCACCTGAGGGCTGGAGTTGGCAGAGGTGGGCACACTTCTCTCCCTCACTTGTTTCTCCCGCCGGTTCTCCCGCCCAAAGTGGGGGGCAGAACCAGTGGGGACCAGTTGCTGAAAGCAGCAAGTGGTCTGGGGAGGCTCACAAAGGCGGCATGCCTTTGAAGCTTCCCCTTCGTGAACCCTGACCATCCTGGGGGAGGAGGCTTGGCACCTCGTCCCAGGATGCGCATTGTTTCAGGCCCCCGAGAGCAGCAGGCTCTCGACCCAGGGGTCCATAAACATGTCTGTTGATGGCAGCCTAAGCAGCCACTCAGTCGGGACATTAGAAGTTGGTCGAGTTTCAGGGGGCATCTCTAAGATGCCCTCTGTCGTGCATTTTACATTAAATCCCACACTGGCATCAGTGTGGGTTTAATGTGCTGAGAAGTTTGATACCAAACTTCTCAGTTTTCAGTGTAGCCATTATGGTGCTGTGGAGTTCGTAATGACAAACTCCCAGCACCATATACTCTTAATGGCAGCACTGCACTTACAATGTCTAAGAATGGACTTAGACACTGTAGGGGTACAGGGCACCTGTACCCTCACCACTGGTATAGTGCACCCAGATAGAGGGGTGACTGATCTATGCCAGGGAAGTGGGTTGTAGGCATGGCACACAGGGATGTGTGCCATGTCGACTCTTCACTTTGTTCTGCACCAAAACACGCAGCCTGCAAAGGCAGTGTGTGAGTGTAGTGGTACAGGGCCTCTAAGGCACAATAAGGGCCTCTAAGGCACAATAAGTGCTGCAGCCCTAAGAGGCCTTCTCTGGTCACAGTGCCCTGGGTACCTGTGGTACCATTTACCAGGGGCTGACCTGTGGCTAGAGATGCCAATTGGGTTTAGGCTTCAATGCAATTTTAGGGAAGGAACATAGGCCCTGGGTACCTGATTAGCAGGAGCCCTGGGCACACTCATTCAAAGAACATCAGCAATTCAGCAAAAAGTGGGGGCACGCCATGCAGAAAGAGGGCACTTTCTCACAACAAGATTTACTCTTTTTTTGAAGAAAAGACTGAACTTGAGCTCGAGCTGTGTGCTTAACTCAAATTTGGCCTACATCAGGTTGGTGTGAAGTGCTGTGCAGTGCAGACGTGGTGTACCAGTGCTGAGTGTGTGTGTGCCTGGGGAGGGTGCAATACATGAAGGATACACTGTGTGTATGTTAGATGCACATGCTGGATTTATGTGTACCTGCGACTGACCTCTTGGTATGCTGTGCAGATTAAGGATTCTCTGGTGGTCCAAATAACAAAGAAGTAGTAGTCAATATTGTGGCAGAGAAAGGCCACTGAGTCATCGAAGTAGATGGTAGGGGCAGTAGTCTGTGCCTGAGAGGCAAGGACCAAAGGGTCCCTTGTTTAGCTTTGAAAAGTCTCAGATAGCATGTTCATCTTTATGGTTCATTTCAGCCCCCAATTGTGACTGAAGTGCAGACTTTTCATGTTTTCAAGTGAATCAGTGTGCAGAGCCAAAGCCAGACATCCATTTCAGTCCTTGAGCATCTTGATGGACAAATTGTGAAATGTGCATTTTTCAGGTTATGGCCTTGCTAATGGCAACGATTCACTAGATTTGTAAATCATCGAAACATTATCTGAAGTGGGATTTCTTAGGAATTAAAACGGTTATTTGAGAGATCTCCCTGGCTTCAAACTGCCCTGAAACAGAGGGAAAGTGGCATGCTGCATCTTTCCCTTGCTGAAAATGAGAATGATAAGGAAATAAACTGTGAATAGACCTACCTTCTGTAGTAATATTTCTGGTGGACACATAATTTTCCCTCAGATTCCTCGTTATAGGAGTAAAATATTCTCCATAATGGATCTGAAAACATTTTCCCTAGCAACAGTTCACCGGTGTCGCGAGGTGGTGCTCTGCGGCTTCAATCCTGCTTTTGCCTGCAGAAGGTGGTGACATCGAAGTATGTAAGGCACCAACTAGAGCACTGAAATCCATTTGGTAGTTTTATTTGCCCCATCAAAGGCTGTGAAGTGAAACCAAGAGACCATCAACAAATAACTACTGTATATGGTATGTTCACATACTTTGGGTTCTTATTAATCATGGTAGTAACAGAGAAATCGGTGTGAATTTTGTGCACCTACAAGACATTTCATTAATTAATGTAAGAGAATTTTTCTTCTGATGGATACATCTTTCTGCAAGTTCTTTACCTTATGAATGAGTCCCAAAGCAATACCCTGTGGTAGGCAAGTCTGAATAGTACTGGGTAGCCAAAGAAATCATGCAGCACAGTCCTGGCAGAAAAGTTGTTACTCTGTGCCTGGGATTTGAGGAACTTCATAACTGACAGCCAGATGTCAGCCACTGGGACACCTCTACTTTGAGACAATGAAATGGAGATGGTCCTAGTGGAGCTGGCACAAATACCCTCCTGAGGGTCTTTCTTGGCCAAGGTCTATCAGATCCTGATACAGAGGGTTGCCAAATGTGAAATAGTGTGTTCTTTCACTGCCTTGTTCATCTTGGCTCTGGTGGAACCCACAAAGAGTTGATTATCCACTCTGTCCTGTTGCATGTGTTTGATATAATAGCATACTGCATGCCTGGGCCCAGTCTATGCAACTGCTTCTCCTTTCTGGTGGGATGAGGAGGAGGGAAAGATAGAAGAGTGCTGGATTGGCTCATGTGAAAAAAGTTGCTACTTTCGGTAGAAAAGATGGAGAGTTGCGAAGAACCAATTTATCTGGTTACAACACTGTGAATGGTGATTAGAACGAAAGGGACTGAGGTTCACTGACAAATTGGGGTTGAAGTTATTGCCTCCCTCCCCCCCACCCCCCCACACAAGAAGACAGCCTTAAAAGTGAGAATCAGACTGGTCAACTGTGCATCAGTTCACATGTATGTCCCATGTCAAAAGTAAAATTCTCTGTGGAACAATAAACTGAAGAAATGCAAATCAGCAATGATTCTAATTGTTCTGCATTGTTTGTGGTAATGGTGCTATTAGGACCTGGTTCACCTTTCATTGAGACCACTGTGAAACAAAATGCATTTTACTCATATTTGTGTAACTATAACTTACTTCAGCTATGTTTATTTGCTCAGGTTAACATTGCCAACAGGAAATTTCTGATGTTGAGACGCCTTTTATTTTGGCTCTCAAGGCCTGATATAGCCGTTTCTTGGGTTCTCAACTAGGCACCTGCTTGTACTCTTTGTGTCAGGTAAATGTTTATTCAGAATTTCATCCATAAAACAGTGCATAAAAAAAGACAATAATCCAATATATAATAGTTAAGACCTTCATAGATAAATCCTGTCATTACAATAAAACTCACTTTCGCCATAAAACAGAGGGTCATATGAACTGCAGCTCCACAAATACTAAACTTATAGAAAGTGGAGACACTAGTACTCTCAAGTGGTTAACAAGGTCCATTAATACAAGATATTAATCTATTAAAATCATAATAAAGTGCTTTAGCCCTCTAAAGAAAAAAGATTTTTCAGAAAAATTTAGAGGGTATTCTACGAACATTCTAATAGTAGGCCTAGTCAAGTGCAGATGTGTGCCCTCTGTTGGTATATTTATCTAAGAAAGATAAGAACTGTACGTCAATGAAAACCAATATACAGTTAAAAAAAAACTAGTTAGAACATAGATTCCCAGTGCAATATGGCCCAAAACTTGAGGTCCTTGTTTTCCTTTAATATCCCATCCGCAAACAAGTACCTGCTCACAGAGGGCACGATGTCAATTGATGTGTCACTCTTCAAGGCAGTTAAAGCTTTGTTATGGTGTCTAAAGCCAACTCTTGGAGTTACACAGGCCTTGCAGAAAAAAAGCACATGACCAATATTTCCCTTTCAAGGTAAGGAACACATTTGGCATATCTCAATGAATTCTGCTTTGCTTCATGCAGACCACTTGGATGTGAAAGAGCTTATTTCTAATGTACCATAGCGAAACTTCAGTTATGAACCTTTTGCCTTCTGTTGTTGCCGTATGTCCAAAAATGGCTCATAACATGGAATAACCTTGACAGATAAAAACTCTTCTGTTAATCTCCCGAACCAGGGATTAAAATGATACTTTCCTATGGCATGCTCCCAGTATATGTGTTTTATTTGCTTTTTGGAAGACATAGTTAAATCTTTTGGGTTAGTTCGGAACCTCTCGAGACCCAGCCTCGAGAACCATTGTTGTATGTGCCTGAGCCATGGAAAAGAGGTGTTCTTATCTAGAATTAAAAGTTCCTTCATGGTGTTCCTATAAGGTGCAAGATCCTCAGTTGACGGGAGCCTCACCCAGTATAGCAGACGTCTTAACCTGGCAATGCGACCCACCCTTTTAAGGGCTATATCAAAGAACATGGGGATCGGGGGGGTATTCCTAGGGAGATGCAGGAGAGACCGAGCAAACCTATTCTCATTTATGGTCAGGATCCCACAGTTGGCATGGCCCCACATTTTGGCTCTATAAAGTGCCGCAGGTTGTGCTTTAAGTTTATATACTTCCATAGCAGGGAGTGTAGCTCTTGTGAATGATGCCTGATGTCTTTTGTGAATAACCACAACTTGGTGCTGGAGGATGGCCCTCCAATTTTCGATATGCGGTGCCCATGAAGCTTTGCTATCCAGCATGATTCCAAAATATTCAAAGCTGGAGACACGTTCTAGTTTCTCCTTGTCCAAATATATGTCACCTCTAAAGGACTTGTGGGATCTAACTATCATATCATTAGTTTTTAATATATGAATCTCTAGCCCCTTGGATGAACAAAAATCATGAAAACTCTTTAATAATTGTTGCAGACCCATGGCAGTTTGTGAGATTAGCAAGGTGTCGTCTGCAAATAGGAGAGCTGGTACACAGACCCCATTTAACTAAGGGGCATTTATGTTGCCTTTGAGTAGGGACCCTATAACATCATTTACGAAAAGTGATAAAAGGGTGGGGGCTAAGACACACCCATGCCTTACCCCTCTATGTACTGGGATTCGGTCATTTAGTTGCCCCTCGCAACCCTGTCATACTTGGGCATAATTTTCTTGGTGATGCCTTATTATTAGGACCAGCTGCGCTTCGTAGATCCCCAAACTTTGAGCGAGGCCCATACCATCCCCCTTGGAACTAAGTTAAAGACTGCTCTAAGGACGACAAAAGCTATATATAGATGTGTATCTCTATGCTTATATTGTATTTCCAGATAATTATGATAAGCCTTAAGACTTGATCCATGGTACTTGTTTTTGATCTGAAGCCTGCCTGATAGGGGGTCAAGATTTTCATATCATCAATCCACTCTAAGAGTCTGTTGAGAATTTGTCTTGCGTAGACTTTCTTTAATGTGTCTATAAGACTTATTGGTCTGTAGTTACATGGGCCCCTGCAAAACCCCTTTTTGATATATGGGGATTATCAATACCAACCTCAACGCCAATTACGGCACTATGACCAATGCCAGGGCCCTGAGCGTTGACTGTAGCAGCAACACCACCAATGCAGGAGTCATTTTGGACTCTAAAGCGAATCCGCAGCAATCTTGATCGAAGTCGCAACCTCACCCACCCTTAATGGATTTAGATGCGTAGACACTTCCTCTAAATCATAAATACCCTGACCAAGATGACGACTCAAATGACACCTCCCAACTATACAGCAAGAAAAACCTCTTTTTGGACCTAAAGGAGGCCAGTGGTCTTGGCATTACACCCTACACTGTTCTCTGCTCTATTACTCCTGGCTCCTCTAGTGAAAAGTCTACCTCCTTTGCAGTGTTCTTAAGAAGAGCAGCAGATGTTTTAGACCTGCAGCTACCCACTATGGAGGTCAATAAAAACAGCCTAACCGAGGTCCTGCAGCTAGGGCAGACCTCACAGGAACACTGCTGAGTACTTGGGCAAAGCTGCCAGCCAGTAGGTAAATAGCTAGGAGGTATAGGCCTGCCCCCAAAGACCCAGCTTTTCTCCTTCACATCCGGCACTGGAGAGCCTGGTAGTCCAAGCCAAAACGCTTGGAGAAGTGTTCCAAACACATGTTCTCCTCAGCCAGCCTCGACCTCCTGTCCTTTATCTCCAGTTGCCTCCTGTCGCGCTATCCATATGCATTGTGGGACATGGTGGCTGGAATCTTGCCAGCGGTCCCAGGCGCCCTTAATACCAACCTGCAACAGATTACACAAGATGGTCAGGACGCAGCGAAATACATCATCTGTTCAGTCCTGGACACTACCAACTGCTTGGGTAGGACAGTCAGTATTGTGCTTCAGCAGCATGCTTGGATTTATTCTACTGGGTTTTCCAGGGATGTTCAATGAGGATTCCAGTAGAGGCCACAACAAACTTTGCCTCAGTTTCCGAAGACCACCCAGGCCTTTCGAGGTAGAGGTCGGAGATGCAGCCCCCAGTGTCCAGTCCCCCAGGTGCAACAAAATACCCATTACCCCCCTTGCAAAGCTGCTGCAAAACCACTTCAAGTTGCCCTTAGCGGCGCACAGTTGCCTAATAGGGGTTTGAATAGAGCTATTACCTCCACAGGTGACAGAGTATCAGATCAAACAGATAGGTACTCCAGTTTGTTCAAAATAGATACACCCTCTCTTTTGTCTCCACCGCTCCGAACATGCCTCCTATACGACAACAACTCCTGGAGGACCACTTGTCCATTCTGTAAGGGGAGGTTCAGGCTCTCTTGGACAAAGGAGCCATAGCAAGAGTGCCAGCATCAGACGTTGGGACTAGTTGTTGCTCCTTATTACTTTCTAGGGCCAAAGAAGGACAGAAGCATTCGTCCCATCCTTGATCTTCTCCTCTGAACTGCTTCTTGAGGAAGTACAAGTTCAAAATGCTCACCCTGGCCAAAGTTCTGCCTGCTCTGGATTGAGGAGATTGGATTGTTGTGTTCTTTCTGTAGGACACTTACTTCAGCATCCCTGTCCTGCAGTCCTACAAGCGCTACCTATGGTTTCAGGTAGGCCACAAACACTTTCAGTTCTTAGTCCTCTGCTTCGGCATTACCAGTTCACCACGGGTGTTCACAAAAATTATGGTGGTGGTCATTGCCCATCTTCTGAGGTTGGGATTACCAGTCTTCCAATGCCTCAACGACTAATGGCTGAAGGTTGGGAATACAAGTCTTCCATTGACTCAACAACTAGTTGCTGAAGGTGGGTTTGCCTCAGACAGTTGTGAATCATCTCCAGACTACTGCCAACATGTTAACATCACTGGAATTTTCCATCAAAGTCCCAGAGTCACACCTGACTCCTTCACAGAAAATGGGGACTCTGGTACACCTTCCCACCATTACCTCTCCTACCTAAGGTTCTGAAAAAGATCAGGAACATTCGAGCCCACGTCAAGCTAGTGGCTCCGGAATGGGCAAGGAGAGTGTGGTACCCATAACTTTTGGCCATGAGCATGTGTCCTCTGAGCTGGCTACCCCTTCAGGAGGACCTTCTGTCGCCACAGCAGGGCAGGGTTCTGCACCCAAACCTTACACATCCATGCGTGGAGAGTGAGTGTCTGTTAATGGCCTTTGATATACCCTCTGAAGTAGTGAGTGTCATTGTTGGGGCAGAAAAGTGCTCTTCATGGTAATGGATGTGCACCCCTGCCCTAAGTGTCCAAATGTACTGATGTCTGGATCCCTAATATTGATTTTTGTTAGGCCGATACGGATCATGTGTGTACAACATGACATAGGCCTATCTCACAGATTGCGGTCTTATTGGACCGGGAGGGGTGCCCGAAGCGCTACCTCGTAGTGGTTAAAGGGCTACTGCCTTTACCAGGAGTTAAGCAGCACGAGCACAAGAGTGAGGCCTACAGGCTCGCTCAATTTTTAAACGTTCTGCTGCTGTGTGCTTAACTCACATTTGGCCTACATCAGGTTGGTGTGAAGTGCTGTGCAGTGTAGAAGTGGTGTAACAGTGCTGGGTGTGTGTGTGCCTGGGGAGGGTGCAATACATGAAGGATACATTGTGTGAATGTTAGATGCACGTGCTGGATGTATGTGTACCTGCAAGTGGTGCAATACATGAAGGGTGCAGTGGATGCATGTTAAATGCACACGCTGGGTGTATGTGTGCCTGTGAGGTGTACAGTACATAAAGGATATAGTGCTGGGCAGTGTGTGCATGTTAAATACATATACTGGATTTGTGTGTGTGTGCCTGGAAGTGGTACAGTACATGGAAGATACAGTACTGTGCAGTGCGTGTATGCTTTATGTACCCACTCAGTGTATTTAGGTCTGTGGACGGTACAATACATGGAGGACCCTGGGGTCCATTTTGGGAGACCCAGGCCTTTATGGTGAAGCATGGAGTGGAGGTAAGGAGATCCCCAGACAGATTTGTGGATTGCTCCATTCTCGTAAGCTGAGTGGGATACACACTGAGTAGGGGAGGACCAGGCCTTCCCTGTACACTTCAAAGGGTGCTCTTTGATTAAGTAAGAGGTCACAAGGGAGAGGCCTGGGCATGTCTCAGGAAGGAGATGGGGCTGATAAGGCAATCATAAAGTGTAGGACTCAGGCCCTGGGCTAACCTTTTGAGAAACATATTACTATGGCTGACATCCAGGTGTGAACTCTAGTCACTCCCATGGCCTATGTTGTAGGACTATCAGCTTTGGAAACATCCCTGCTGTGACAGCCAACTTTTCAAGAGGAAGAGTTAGAAGAGAAGTTGATAGGTCAAAAGAAGCAGAACCCCAACATAAAACTTCAAACACTCAAAGCCTAAATCACATTTGGTGTCTGGAAAAGAACTGGGTGAGTTTGGGACCCCACAAATTGTCCTCTGCCAAGCAGCCAAATGAGATACGAGAGGAGAGAAATCTCTGCAAGACTTTTGCCTTTGACTAGGACTGGGGGCCAAGGCCTGCTAGTCTCTCTGCTTGGTGAGAGGATATCACCCAGGTCATCTAAGACCACCTGTCCTGGAGCCTGGAACACCAGCACCTTCCTTCTTGCTCCGGTCTGGTGCCAACTCTCCCCCCAGCAGCTCTGCAGTGCCGTCGCCGCAGTAGCAGTAGCGAGACCTCCTCCCTTGAGGGTTCGCGCCTGCTACCAGACTCCTGCCCTGCGCTGTTCCAGCCTCAGCCAGCCAGCCAGCTGGGACACGGTATTTCCCTGCCCCGCTTGGTGACTCTGCTACGATTATTTAATTAATTATTTTTATTGTACCCTGACCGCATTTTCAGCATTTCTGGACGGTTTTTCCCACCGCTGCTGCCCCTGTGGCCCCTCCCCCCTGGACAGCCCCCGCTCCTGTTCCCACCTCCCAGCACCTCGTCCCGCCCCCTCCCCTATTTTATGACGGCCGCTGCGGGGTGCGCGAGTAGGACCCTGACCTCCGTTCTGGTGCCAACTCTCCCCCCAGCAGCTCCGCAGTGCCGTCGCCGCAGTAGCGAGACCTCCTCCCTTGAGGGTTTGCACCTGCTACCAGTCTCCTGCCCTGCGCTGTTCCAGCCTCAGCCAGCCAGCTGGGACACGGTATTTCCCTGCCCCGCTTGGTGACTCTGCTCCGATTATTTAATTAATTATTTTTATTGTACCCTGATCGCATTTTCGGCATTTTCGGCATTTTCGGCTGGTTTTTCCCGCCGCTGCTGCCCCTGTGGCCCCTCCCCCTGCCGCCCAGCACCTCGTCCCGCCCCCCTCCCCTATTTTCTGGTGGCCGCTGCGCGGTCGCGCCGCTGGCGCGCCAAAGGCGCACCTAAGGCAAGCCTTCTGCGCCCGTCCGTGACCAGCGCCAGGGACCCTGCATCTCGGACTACCCACCGCTACAACACAGCCGCCCTCCACGCACTTAACCCCAGAAGACTCATAGACTGCCAACAGGCCAAGCCAAACATGTCCCATGGCCAGTTCTCCTGCCTCCACTGCCGCCAGACCTTCACCACCAACTCGGCCTCCAACACCGCCGAAGCAAACACCGGCGACGCACTAAGATGCATCCTCCTCAACGTGTGCTCCGTGCACAAACACGCTGTGGAAATCTGGAACCTACTCGACTCCCTCTCGCCAGACATCGCCTTCCTCACGGAGACCTGGACCAACACCTCCTCCGGCCCCGACATCAACACCGCCATCCCAGAAGGATACAAGATCCAGAGGAAGGACTGCCCCAACCACCCGGGAGGGGGCCTCGCCATCGCCCACAAGAGCACCCTCCGCCTCACCACCTCCAGCGAAACTCTCCCATCCGCCGAACATCTGCACTTCCAGATCCAGACCAGCCCCAACTCCACGCTCCGCGGAACTCTCGTCTACAGACCCCCTGCCCCCGGCACCCTTTCGCCGCCACCATCACCGACCTCATCGCACCCCACAGCCTCAATGAACTACATACTCATCGGAGACCTGAACTTCCAACTCGACAACCCCAGCGACCCCAACTCCACCGCCCTTCATGACAACCTCGCCAACATCGGACTCAAACAACTCGTCACCACACCGACCCACAGAGCAGGTCACACCCTTGACTCCATCTTCGCAGCAGGAAACAGTGTCCACTTCAGCCACACAAAAGAACCCCCATGGACCGACCACCACTGCATACACTTCACCGTCGACAAACCCAAAGCAGCCAGACCACCCCCACGCCCACCACGAAGGAACTGGAGCAAGGTCACCGACGAGCAACTCAACTCCACCCTCACTCGAGACAACCACACCTCGGCATCTGACGCCAACGTCGCAGCCAGAGAACTCCACACTTGGATCTCCAACTGTGCAGACGAGCTCGCCCCTCTACGCAACACTGACAAACAGCACCTCAGGAAAGCCGCCTGGTTCACCAATGATCTCCAAGAAGCCAGACGCATCTGCAGACGCCTGGAGAAAAGCTGGAGAAACACCAGGACACCCGAAAACTACACCACCTACAAAGACGCTGTGACTGACTACCACAACCAAATCAGAACCACCAAAAGGACCTTCATCCACAACAAAATCCTCGCCAACTCCACCAACTCCAAGGAACTCTTCACGGCCATTCAAGAATTCACCAACCCCCGCAGCGAAGCTGCAGACATCACCCCGTCCCAAGACCTCTGCGACAAGCTTGGAACCTACTTCCACCTTAACCTGTTGCGTGCGCCCGTCGGCCAACGGCCGTCGCGAGCACTACCTCTGTAGTGCTGCGAACGTCCGTTGGCCGACGCGGCCCCGCCCACTCCGCTAAACCGCCGCACCGCGGCGGAATTGCCGCCGCGGTTAAGCGGTTAAGATCAAAAACCTCTATGACAACTTCGTCAACCATCTACCAGATGCCACATCCGGCCCGCCCCCCAGACACCAGCCAGCCCACCATGTACACCTGGACGCCAATCACGGACGAAGACACCGCCTCGACCATGAAAGGCATCCACTCAGGGGCCCCCACAGACCCCTGTCCCCCACACATCTACCACAGAGCCGCCACCACCATCGCACCCGAACTTCAACGCACCATCAACACCACCTTCGAAACAGGCACCTTACCAGATGACTGGAAACGTGCAGAAGTCAGGCCCCTGCTCAAGAAGCCCACAGCTGACCCCACCGACCTCAAGAACTACTGGCCCATCTCGCTCCTCCCCTTCGCGGCCAAAGTCGCAGAGAAAATAGTCAACAGGGAACTGAACTGATTCATCGAAGACAACGCCGTCCTCGGCCCCTCTCAATCCGGATTTCGAAGCAACCACAGCACCGAGACCGCCTTACTCGCTGCCACAGACGACATCCGCACCCTCCTGGACCAAGGCCACTCCGCAGCCCTCATCCTACTCAACCTATCAGCAGCCTTCGACACCGTCTCCCACCGCATACTCGTCGCCAGATTACACGACGCTGGCATACAAGGAAGAGCCCTAGTCTGGATCCGATCATTCCTCACCGGAAGAAGCCAAAGAATCAGACTGCCACCCTTCCTCTCCGAACCCACAGATATCAACTGCGGAGTCCCACAGGGGTCTTCACTGAGCCCGACCCTCTTCAACGTCTACGTGGCCCCCCTCGCCGCCGTCGTTCGACAACGCGGCCTCAACATCGTATCATACGCTGACGACACCCAACTCATCCTCTCCCTCACCAAAGACCCCACCACCGCCAAACTCAACTTCCAGAAAGGGATGCAGGACGTCGCACTCTGGATGACCAACAGCTGCCTAAAATTCAACACCGAGAAAACAGAAGTCCTCGTCCTTGGAACCACCCCCTCAGCATGGGACAACACCTGGTGGCCGACCGACCTCTGAAACCCACGACGCCCGCAGACCACGCCAAAAACCTCAGCATTGTACTCGACTCATCACTCACCATGAACCGACAGGTCAACTCCGTCACCTCCAGCTGCTTCAACACCCTCCGCACCCTCCGAAAGACTTTCAAGTGGATCCCCCCTGAGTCAAGGAAGACAGTCACCCACGCACTCATCACCAGCAGACAGGACTATGGAAACGTGATCTACGCCAGCATAAACAAGTCCCTACTCCGCAAACTCCAGACGATACAGAACATCGCCGCTAGACTCGTCCTCTGCATCCCCCAGCACGAACACATCAGCCAACACCTACGAAGACTCCACTGGCTCCCCGTGGAGAAAAGAATCACCTTCAAGATCCTCACCCATGCCTACAAATGCCTGCACAACACCGGACCCTAATACCTCAACAACAGAATCAACTTTCACGTACCCAAAAGGAACCTCAGATCTTCCAACCTAGCACTGGCTGAAACCCCTCGCATTCACAGAGCCAGAGCAGGCAGAAGATCCTTCTCCCACATTGCAGCCAAGACCTGGAACGAGCTCCCGGCAGACATCAGACGCGCCCCCTCCCTGAACACCTTCAGTAAGACTCTCAAGACCTGGCTCTTCAGCTAAACAGATCTGCTGATCCCCCCCACCTTCCCCCCTCAGCGCCTTGAGACCCCCACGGGTGAGTAGCGCACTTAAAATACCCTGATTGATTGATTGAGAGAGACTGCAACTGCCAAGAGCAGCCATTGGGTCCGCGTGCAGCCGACTCACCTGATAGGGTCCTGAGCTGCTGCGAACGTCCGCGGATGGGGCACACTCCAGGACTCTGCATGCTTCACTCCTACTGAGCGGGTAAAATTAGTTTCGGGCCTATTGGCCATGAGGACACTCACTGCTGAGAGCGCTGCTATGCTAGGACACTTTTGACTTGAATGTAAGAATCAGAGTGGACTCTTGAGACATGGACTGCTAGTAAGGCATTTCCTAGATGTTGCGCAGTGAGGGAGTGGGACGAGTGTTGTGTTTTACGTGGTAGTCCGAGCCTTGGGAGGACCTGCCTGTGGTTGGAATGTTAAGGGTGGAACATTAGGCCTAGAATTGTGGGTGGATTCATTCAGGGGCAGTTGGAAAGAGGCAGGCGATCCAGGTGGCTGCTGCTCAATTTTACGAAAAAACCTTACCTTTACAGTTTTGTTGATTTTGTCATTATTACACCCTTTTGGTGACAAAGATGGGGATTGCAAAGGATGTTTGCCCTGGAGGAAGGCTTTGTAAGCAACTTTGCTGTCATATCGTACCATGCCGAACTAATTAACGGGATGTTCACCTTTTGAATTACTATGTGGTAGGAAGCCGGGATAAAAGCTGGCCCCATGGTGGTTGAAGGAATGTTGTGGAGTGTTTGAAGTTTGCATTGACTACAAGAAGATTAAGGAGCGTATGGAAACTTATCAAGGGAAAATGAAGAAGAGTATGAATAAAGGCAGAAGTAAACTGTCAGGTGTTAGAATTTGTGTAGGTGATTGGGTTCGCATTAGGAAGCCGGTCGCAAGTGGTAAAGTGTTATCCAAGTGGTCTGGACCTATTTTGGTAGTGCAAGTTTATGACAAGGCTGTGAAAGTTCAAGGAGAGAAAGTTTGGAATATGAGTCAGGTTTCTGTTTTCAGAAGTCTGGTGTGTACTAGAACTAGGGATGTGGAGGAATGCCCAAGAAGGGAGGAAGATAGTATCATTCAAGAAAGAAGTCAAAGAATTCCTTATGAACAAATTTCTTCTCTAGATCACATGACTCTAATCTACTCAGTCGCTCACATGACTAATTATCTCTGGCTACCTAATGGGCTCTTCCGTGCAGTAACGACTTTACTTCTCAACACTGCCTGGTATTTGCATTGGCCCGAACTATGACAAAATGTTGTTAATTAATGACGGAACTATGCTATTCGATTGTTAGTGAATTTGTAGGGAATGTGATATTACTTCTTTTACTACTCTGCACCCTGTAATTCTGTAAAGCGCTTTGATACCCACAAGGGTCATGTTCGCACTATAAAAAGCTATTACAATAAATAAATGGATGTGCAAGCGGGCGAAGATGTGGGGGTACCAAGAGAAGAGGTTGTTGCTTCCTATGATATATTACATGATAAGGGAATGGAGGATGCAGTGAGAAGAAGTTCTAGGACTAAATGCTGTCCAGCAAAGTTCTCAGAATTTGTCAAGTATTTATTATTGTGTCCATTGTGAATGTATTTTATGGGATCAGTTTTTTCCATATATGCCTATACCTATTGTTTATATTTATTTTAGGGTTATTTATCTGTTGTTTATTTTAGGTTGGTTATTTTTTCTAAAGGGGAAAGGTGTGTTGTGTTTTATGTAGTGGTCCGAGCCCTGGGGGGACCTGCCTGTGGTTGGAATGTTAAAGGTGGAAATTAGGGCTAGAATTGTGGGGGAATTCGTTCAGGGGCAGTTGGAAAGAGCCAGGCGATTCAGGTGGCTGTGTACATTATGGCTTCTCAATTGTACGAATAAACCTTACCATCACAACTTCATTGACTTGCTCATTAGTACAACAAGGCGTTGCCATTGAAACAGTAGAGTCCCGACCTCTAGCGGAATTGTGTTATTTTGTGTGAATGGCGTATTTTTTTTTATGTGGGTGTCAGTAGAAATAAAATACTTCTCTTTTTTCATAAAAGTGAGTATTTCGCTGGACATTGATTTATTGCTGCTGCTGCGAGCATTTTGAGTTGTGAGTCTGTGTTTACTAATCTGTATCCACACCTCTCTCCCGTGAGGGAACCTTGAACTGCTCGACCACACTTACCATTGAAAGTCAAGTGCAGAAGGGGTACTTGACCCAGTTTCCCAGAATACATAGGGGCATATTCTCAAGGGCTTATCGCCGATTTATCGGCACTTTAGCGCCGCAAAAGTGGCGATAGATTTTTCGCCCTATTCCCAAGCTGGTGCAAACTGCTGATATCGCCAGTTTTCCAGCGATAGCTGCCGCAAAAAACATTGCCACGGATGAGAGCGACAACTAACGCTAATGATATGCAGAGTAGGCGTTCCCGTGCAAAAACACACGAAAACACCACTTCGCGATATTCTCAACGACCAGCCAGATCTGCGATGCGATCCAAAAACAGGCGATAAGGCGCGTTAGCAGCAGGGATTTAACACCTGCCTTTTACTTGTGTTAAGCAGGACGACAACCTGCAGTATGAAAGGGAGCCCAGCCCAGAGCCACATCTGAAGACCAACACATGTCATGGAGCTACTGATCATGCAGCTCGGAGACCCAAGAGGTCCACAACACCCACCGCCACCACCCCCAGGCCCCCCCCTCTCCTCTCCCCCCCCGGACTACCACCCAGGCAGCGCAGAACAAGACAGCTGACCTTCCGAAAACGGCATGGCCCCTCAGCCACACAATTGCAGAATGTGGGGAGAGGTGGGAACCAAGTATGTGTGAAGGAGGCAAGTCACCCATGAATAAGAATGTACAGAATGCCAAGTATGGCGGTGATATGCTGGACAGACTTCAGTATGCAGAGCACAGACATGTCCATGTGGACATATACTGCTGGTGTTTGTAGTGTTGTGGACAGTGGACGCAACCATGTTACCTCAGGCAGTGGGTAAGACCTTGGACACGTAGCTTTGTCGTCCCCCCCTGTAAGCGTAAGCGGAGTGGGCTGGGCCGGCGTACCCCAGTCCAGCGTAGGGGTGTGAAGAATTTGCCCGGGGCTCTGGGCGTGGTTCAGTTCTGGCCTCGACAAGGAAGTAACTAATGCGTGTGTCTCTGTTGTAGTGTCGGCGCCACCGGGCCTGCAATCGACAATGTTGTAATGTAGCATGCACCCGGAGGGCGGGCTCGCACGAACGGAGAAATGAAGGAGCGCAAGACCGCTCGGGGTCTTGGCTCATACATGCCAAGTGTTGTGTGTATCTGTATTGCCGTAGCATGAGCCAAATGCCTAGCCTTAATCGCAGCGTGAGTTCAGCCAGGCATGAACTCTACATCTGTGTCTGTCCTATCCTTACCATAGGCCTACACTCACGTGGCCGCTCACCTTCAACGGCCAACATCACAGTGTCGTTGTCAGGCTTGTGGACATGCGCAGACAGGCATGACAATGGTGTGCCGTAGGAGTGCAAGTGATGCAACCGCGCAGCGCACACAAGTAAATAGGCTCGGGGGGAGGGAGGAGCAGCTGTGAGGCAACGTAACACACAGTGATGCCGCTCATTTGCCACATGCAAGACATGTCAAACATGAATCCCAAAGTCGCACACATTCCACCCCACCCCCAACAAGCCACATCACATTTCCTGAATGCAAGCAATGACAAACAAACATTAGGGATGAAAGCTCCATTGTCTGAACTATCAGGCGGAAACACATCTGCACCTCCGACCTCGGAATTGCATGTGCCCGGCACCCCCTGACAGATACTATAGCAGCTGATGACAACTCCCACACTACGCACAGCCCGACGAAAGACCAACGTATACACACCCCACACACAGAAGTCCTTGCTCGAAGTTATCTTGCATGGAATGGCCTTCACACTTACTCCCACACCATCCCAGGCATACAACCGTTGCACACTAAAACAACTCATTGATCCGAGCTGTGGCATTTCATCCACAGAACTGGCGCAGGTCAGAACAGTGCTGCTTCAACCAGAGTCACAAACGCAATGGCAGAACATCCCGGACACATGCACAACCCCTGTCACGTGGAACTGTACTGTGCACATATGCTGCATTTACTGGGGGCACTGCCATTGGCAGTCCACGGATCAGTTACCGGCTAAACTTCTGCCTTGCCAACGTCACCTGCATTCAGCCTGTGTTGCATTGTCGATCGTGCATATTCGAGTGGTCCATGGATGTCTGCCTATCCAACAGGACGGTAGCTGAACTGGATTTTGACATGTGTGAGCGCCCCCTGTTGGCCCATGACCAGGAGTGTCACCGTGATACCCGTTTATGGGTTGCCTTGATACTTGGCATACATGCTGGCAGCTGGACCTGGGAGATTGCACAACTCCTCGTGTGCAGTGACCACATTGAACCGCTCCCCTATTGGGCTGTGGTGCTAATTGGTGAAAGGGGGTGGACGCAGCACATCTGTCCGGACCTGCTGATGTATTGCCTCGCCGTCCTGTTTGATGAAGTCCACAACGACCTCATGTTGGAAATGATAGCCTACGAAGCTGCAATCGCTTTCATGGACGAGTAACTACGTACCTGCAGCCACAACAGATTGGAACCCATTGCACATGTCCCAACACCTTGTTCCATCTTGGAGATCTGGTCACATATCCCACGACAACAGTGGACATGGCTGCATTCGCCTGGGCTCCGAATACATGAGCGGACAACAACGCGGGTTAACACACACCTGTGAAAGGTGAGGCACTCCCCCGGAGTGGACAGCGGCGCTTGGCAACGTTCCTCATTCTGACATACTGCTGCATTGGTCCGCATGTTGTGGCACTTATCTTGCCCGTACTGACACGCATATGCTAATAAAGTCTACGCACCTTCACTTGTATTCAACTGTGATGAGTGTTGATTTGAATGACAATGTGTTTCTCACTGCCTATCTGGGTCACGGCCATACATGCACATTGATAGCATTACCCAGGGAGTACCTTTTTGTGGGATCACTGTCCCTACATTCATCCATACTTTCATACTTGATTGATCATAGCCATGACACATCTGTGTGAATTAGAATGTTTTATTCGCATTCAGTGGAGTGTTGAAGCTGGACCAATACAGGGCCATGCAGACCCCACTTCATATTGTTGCCCTGTGGAGGGCCAGCCAGAGTCCTTTAGGGATTGACAAGTTCATCGGAAGAGGAAGACTTCAGTCCGCAGTGTGATTGCGGTGTCATTGGTAACCAAACAAAATATGGCAGTCCATGTCGCGGTCCAAGGTGAGTGTCGCTGGGTGTATCGGGGGACAGTGGAAGGTGTTATTCCAGGGCATGATGCAGAGTGCAGAACCAAGATGAAACTGGCCATATGGCGGAGATGAATGCTACCACTTCATTCTTACCACATAGCCAGATTGATCATCATCTTCGTCCTCTGATGTGTCAGGCGCCTCACATGTGGGTGGTGGTGTTTAGTCTGCATCACTGTGTGGCACTGACACATCAGGGGCCGGAGCTGGAATGTCTGCCGCACTGTGTGGCACTGACACTTCAGGGGGCGGAGATGTGAATGGAGTAGTAGCAGCAGCATTCATCCGCGCCAGGCCTTGTGGCGGCAATGCCATGACGAGGATCTGCAGGGCATGGAAGATCCCAGCTACATCTTGCTGGTGTGCAGCCGTGGCAAACATTCTTTCCGCCTGCATCCCCTCCAAGCTCTCCATCATTCTCCTTATGTGTCCCAACTCCCGGCTGACATCGCTGGAGCGACTCTGACTAGACAGTTGTTCTTGGCTCAGAGTCATGACTCCAGCGATGTCAGCCATGGATTGTTGGAGAGCATGGAGCGGACAATGGGTGTCCGTTAGGGACTGTAAGTCATCCCTGATGAGACTTAGACACCCACGTATGGCATCTAGTTTGGCTGCCATGAGGTCGAACCCCACCCGCAGCTGATCAGCCATCTTCTCCTGGCACCCTAACACACGGCGTTGGAATGCCATGTGTTGGTCGTGGGGGTCCTGGGAGACAGCCGTGGTGGTGGGTGCTTCCTGCTGTGTGGTCTGTGCAGGGGTGGGGTCTCCTCGATGCAGCTGGGCTGCCCTGCTCCTGGAGGTGGGGTGCGGAAGCTGTCCATGAGCTGTTGGAGGGCGTCGGTGTCGATGTTGGGGAGGTCCTCTTCATCGTCAGTGCTGAGTTGTTGGGTCTGCTCTGCAGGAGGTGTTGATTCTCCCTCTGCAATGTGAAGGGGAGATGCAGATTGACATTGTGTTCACATGTATGTTCACGCATTGTACAAGTTTACTAACAGACTGCATGACAATGTACATTGTGACTGTTTGTGAGGAGATGCCTATTTGATGTGGGACAGTTGACATTTCTACACCATCAGGGATTTGAGGTTGTACTTGTACATTATCATCTCACAGTTTCCTGCTATGCCAAATGCGAATGGCCATTTTCTACACACAAGCGGCAGCAGTTGTGTCCTCTGTTCTGTTGTGAAAGTGTTGCAGTTTGTACCACATTGTTGTCAATGTTGAGGTGCTCTGATTCTTATGTGTGTGTGCTGCATTGTGGGTGTGTTGCCCCTTCAGCTCTGATTTGGCTGGCCCTTATCCCTTTCAGGCGGTGTGCCTTTCACTTCTGTGCTTATACAGTGCTGAGATATTGCAGACTTGGGTAAATTGGGCTCTTGGTCGGAGTTGTGACTCTTGGGCATGGTTTGTCTGCAGATGTGTTATACGTAATTGTGCATGTGTGCCATTGTGCCCATCTCCCCCCGTCCCCCCAGTCCCTGGTCGTTACTCACCCTGTTGCTGTTGGCTCAGGTCATGTTGTGCAGTGTCCGGTCCCCCAACTCCTGCCACCGTCTCCCCAATGATGACTCGGGTCACCATTTCCTCCCTCTCATCCAGCTCCTGGTGTGTCGCTGGACTCCCACCTCCAGTCTGCATTGCTGCTTTCAGGTTGGCTGCGAGTTTCAGCTTGGTTTTGCGCTTCACATCAGTCCAGCGCTTCTTGCAGTCGTCCAATTCCCTTCTCTTCACTCCGACTGCATTCACCTTGGCCAAGATGGACTGCCATATTGTATTTATAGTTGCCAATGACACAGTGGGGGTGATGAACAGTTGGTGGTGGTGTTCTATCACCTCCGTAATGAGGATCTGGTTTTCCTCCGTACTGAAACGCGGGTTCCTCTTCTTCTTCTCCTTGCCCTTCCCTGACCCCGAGGTCCCAGGCTGGTCCTCCGTGGGGCTTGTGGGGTTCTGGTTGTCCTCTTTACTTGCTCCGGCTACCTCCATGGTGCTTCGCAGTTGTTTGTGTTTTTTGTTGCCGCTTTAATAGTGGTTTTTCCCGCCTGACTTGTGGGACTTGCAGGCCTGGCACTGCTTATCGCTGAATTTTTTATCGCAGTTGGGTCCATCGCAACTTTTTTCACATTCGGGTTTAAATTTTTATCGCCGTCCCGGTGATTTTATCGCAGACATTTGACGCGTTATCGGGGAACTATCACATGTTACCGCCGTGTTGAGAATACGATGTTAACACAGAGTTATTTTCCCGCGATAGACGGCGATATGAAAAATTGCGTTAACCTATTTTGGCGATGATTATCGCACGTTCTTGAGAATATCCCCCATAGTAAGCTGGGCCCCAGGACATGAGGAGTAAAAGGCCTCAACCCCCCTCCCCTCCCGGTTGGGCCCAGTAGCCCCTGAGTACCCCATGACCCTCCGAAAGGGATTCCGACAGTCATTTTGGCAGCCAGGTATCCATCCACTAAGACTGACTGTGCGGATGCTGAGAGAAGTTTGTTGGTTGTTGTTCTTTCCGACGCATATAACCTTTGCACGCCCAGTTGTCTGATATACAACCTTTTTTTAATTCTTAACCCACCAAGGCCTTGCTGTGGCAACAGTTAAAAGTTATTTATCAGCCCTGTCTGCCTTCTTACAGTTACCTGATCAGCTATCCTTATTCAAATCACCTGTTGTGATGGATTTTCTAAAAGGGCTATATCATATGTTTCCACCAACAGCATTTGTGATGCCCCATTGGGACCTCAACCTGATTCTCACATTCCTAATGTGCACTCTGTTTGTCATTGCACAGCTGCCCTCTTCAATTGCTTACTTTGAAGACAGTGTTTCTCATAGCGATAACATCAGCTCGTCACATGAGTGAGTTACAAGCACTCTGTCCACAACAGCTTGCAACTTTCTTCCCAGACAAAAGTGCTAAGAACCAAAGCACTGTTCTGTACTAAAGTTTTCCAACCTTTCCACATAAGGCAATCTATTACCCTGCTAGCTTTCTTCATCCCTCCTCATTCATCTGAAGAGGAAGAGAAACTTGATTGCCTGGACCCAAAGAGAGCTCTTACGTCAATTGAACCAAGAACTACCGGGTGGGGTTCAATCGGGCGAAGGAGAGGAAAGCTGTGCAAAAGCAGACCATCTGTAGAAGAATTGTCCTGTGCATCAAAACCTGCTATGTAATGGCCAAGAAACAGCCTCCAGAAGGCCTATGTGCTCATTCTACCAGAGCAAAGAGTGCTACTACTGCACTGGTGAGGGGTGTGCCAGTCTTGGACACCTGTCAGACTGCAACATGGGTGTCAGTCCATACGTTCATGAAGCACTGCTGCCTGGACAGCCAAGTCTGGCAGGAGGGATACTTTGCCCATTTTGCCCTGCATAATTTCCTGGTACAAATCATTCCACAGACCCACCACCTGGGACGCGGGTGGGGGAACTGCATTGCTATCTATTCAGAAAGTGAGGAATCTGCAGTTAGAAGTATCTATCAGAACAAGTTACATACCTTCGCTAACCTTCTTTCTAGTGGATTGTCACTTTAACTGCAGATTCCTCAACTTGTGAATACCTGCGGGCGCCAGACTGGTTCCGGAGAATTTTCTCAGCAATTCTCAGTAACCTGTTTTTAGTGTAGTCTGCCTTCACTGGTCTTGACCAACTGGCTCATGATTACCTGAAATATGGCCACCTACATTTTCCAGGTGACTACATGAACAACCTTCTACTGTAGGCACCCAGTGCAGAATCGCTAAAAGCTTATGGTGAGCTAGCAGAAGAGCCCTGTCAGGATGTTTATGCAATCTTCTGCCACATCATCATAAGCCTTTATAGGTTCTGGCATTGTACTGAGAGAAGCAGGATGACCCAAGACCCTGTCAGGAAGAGGTGGTGTTGCCTCGCTTTCTTTATTTGTCCGAATCAGACCTTCTGTTTCCACCTATTAAAGTGCATGTAGATGCCATCACTGGCTTCTTTTTTCACTGCCTGATTAATCAAAGATTTCTTTGAGAGCCCTACCTGCCAGTTAGACATCTTCTCCTCATAGAGAATGGAATATTGTTCTCTTTAAATTAATATAGCCACTTTTGGAGCCCATATGTAAGTTAGGTTTGCAACATTTATCATGGATATTAGGTTCTCGTTTTCACCATTACTTTGGCCAGATTGGTGAGGGCGCATTAGGCTCTCTGCACAGAAGAAACGTACATGGTTCGTCGTACCAGCAAGGTATCCTTAAGAGCTGACCGGTTTTCCTTGTTCAAATGATCTCAGATGTCCATATCTGTTAAAGGTTTTCCTTCCAACCTTCTAGTGTAAGCAAATGTGCACATCTGCACCTATGTAAGCTTGCTACATTAGCAAATATTCCTTGTTTATTTAAATAGCTGTGCTGTCAAAAAGCAAAGTAATTGGAATACTGACCATAACTGATAGCATGAAAAGACACTCAGGGGCTTATTTTCAAGTGACGTTGTGGTGGCGATAGGGGCTTCGCCTTATTTACAAGGCAGCGTTAAGCTTAACGCTGCCTTGTAAATAAGGCACCCTTTCACGCTATACTTACTGTGAAAGGGGAGGGCAATGGGTGTTGCGGTGGGCGTTCCACCGCAACACCCATTGATTTTGACGCTGCCCCCTATTTACAAGGGTGGCGTAAATAGGAGGCAGCGCCAAAATGAAGACCAGGGAAAACCTGGTCTTACACAGGCGAAACGAGGAGAAATGCGTTATTTCTCCTCGTTGTTGCTGTTTCCATGTGTGCTGCCTTGTGGAGCACACATAGAAACAGCAAATTGCCAATGACTGTTTATGTGCAGGAAGGTGACTCTTCCTGCACATAAACAATCCAAAAATGACGTTTTGCAACTTCCATGTGTGCTGCATTAAGTAACTTTCAAAACGCCATGAATGATTGTTTAGATGCAGGAAGGGAGACCTTCCTGCATCTAAACAATCATTTCCCGCAACGCAGATACCCTTGCGCTATGGTGCAAGGGTGCCTGCGTTGGCGCTAGGCAGCTGAACTCAGTGCCAGTGCAGTCGGAAATGCAGGGGTGCGCCACATTCTTGTGAATATGGCGCATCCCTGCGTTTTTGAGAATGGAGAAGCGTGGCGTTAGCAATGTTTGCTTAACGCCATACTTCTCCATTCTGTTGTGAATATGCCCCTCAGTTGCTGTATTTTTCAATTAAAAAAATACTTACAGATTGGAAATAGATTATTTTTCATCAGTATTTATGCGTACAAATCTGTAAAAACTGATAGCTGGGAGCCTTCGTATAACATGTTCCCGAAAAAGCAAACTGATCAGGCAAACGTAAGGATCAATCTTCCTAAGGAAAAGCAGATATTTCTACCCTCATGAGGAATGTCCTGGACATTTGAAGGGTAAGTCAGTTCAAACTTTTGCCAAACTTTACCTAATGGATTCTGACTCCAAGGAACCCTGGTGGGCCGAGCCTTGCTCCTTCATTTATGTGCATATTGCGGATATTTGCTCAGTTCTTTGCTTTTGTCCCTCTTCCATGCCAGGGTTGTTTCTAATTGCTACTCTACTATTTATGGATAGCGGAGAAAATCCCATGACAGACATAAGATTTACTCATCCGTTACCCTAGCTCTTTGTCATTGGTAGTTTCCAACCAAAGATATCACATCAATAGCATAGGAGGGAAATTCAGTTATGTCAAAGCCGTTCACTTTACTATCTTAAAAAATAAATTTGCTCTCTGACCCTGCTGGTAATGATGGAAAGATGCAGCTTCAAGAAGTCTAGGCGTGGTGTTTCACAGTCTGTCAGAGGCACATTTTTCCTTTTTTGTTTTTAAAAATGGGAATACCAGTGTTTTTCGGTCAAAAATATTTTTATTTAGACAATTGGCTAATTTCTGGTGCCTTTTATTGACATTTAAAAAAAATCTTTTTCATAATTTAAAATTATTGTAAAAATGTGCATGTCATCCTGCCGTGCACAGAGATATCCTAACATTTATAGATTCTGAGAGAATACCTGCTACAGAGAACTAGGACTAACCTTTTTGTGGTTTGCCTTCCAATCTCGTAAAACATTGAGCTTTGCAACATATGTCAAGAGATGCATTGTGTGAAGTTAAGAAGCACAGCAATGGCACGTGTGTAAGGGTTAAGCTGGACTTTATAGAGAAAAAGAAGAATTTCTCCTGGAGACCCATCTCATCAAAGGGGCCTTGGGAAGAGATTCCTCAACTCAGAACTTGCTGGAGCCCACTCTGAGACCTCTAGTGTCCACAAGGGGCTCTTTCACCACTAATCACATTCATCTAAAGGTTTAATTTTGAAGGCCTTGCCTGTGATCTTTTCTATAGAGACATATTTAGCTCTGGAGACTCCCCTCATCATAAGATCAACATCAACATCGCTCAATCGGATTTTAGAAACAGAAGCCTCTCAAATGTATGGAGAGTAGCAATATCCTCAAGAGAATCGGGTAAGCCCCCAAAGAAGGCCTGTGATTTACAACCTTTGACTCCTCAGATCAGGAGCCACCTCCAGCTATCAACACTACAGCTTCCTCGATACGCAACGCACTGCTACAGGCACTCTCACAGAATGAAGCACCACAGCTTCAAGAGAATGGCTGTAAATGGAGGCATTAAGGACTTGGAGGTAAAGCTACACAATGAGGTAGGAAAAGCCAGAACTGCTTTCAACTGTGGAGAGTTCTCCCCTTAATACATTTTCATCATGAATCTTTGCAGTGGATAATATTGTTATGTATCTCTCAAACAGGGTGGTAACCTCAATACCACTGTTCCACACATGCAATCATCTTTTTTTGGTTATTGTAGCCAATGCCTCCGGCAAGATCTCAATCAATCAATCAATCAATCAATCAATCAATCAATCAATCAATCCATTTGTAAAGCGCGCTACTCACCCGTGAGGGTCTCAAGGCGCTGGGGGAGGGGTGCTGCTACTGCTCGAACAGCCAGGTCTTGAGTAGCCTCCTGAAGGTGAGTAGGTCCTGGGTCAGCCGTAGGAGGATGGGGAGGGTGTTCCAGGTTTTGGCGGCGAGGTGGGAGAACGATCTACCGCCAGTGGTCGCTCTTCGGATGCGGGGGACGGTGGCGAGGGCGAGGTCGGCGGAGCGGAGCTGGCGGTTCGGGGTGTAGAAGGTGAGTCGTCTGTTGAGGTACTCTGGTCCGGTGTTGTGGAGTGCTTTGTGTGCGTGGGTGAGGAGCTTGAAGGTGATCCTCTTGTTGACGGGGAGCCAGTGCAGGTCTCTCAGGTGGGGTGTGATGTGGTTGTGTCGGGGGATGTCGAGGATGAGGCATGCAGAGGCGTTCTGTATGCGTTGCAGTCGTTTCAGGAGTTTGGACGATGCTCCTGCGTAGAGGGCGTTTCCGTAGTCCAGCCTGCTGCTGACGAGGGCCTGGGTGACTGTTCTTCTTGTTTCGGTGGGGATCCACCTGTAGATCTTGCGGAGCATGCGGAGGGTGTTGAAGCAGGGGGACGAGACGGCGTTGACTTGCTTGGTCATGGAGAGTGTTGAGTCGAGGATGACCCCCAGGTTGCGTGCGTGGTCGGTGGGGGTCGGTGCTGATCCCAGTGTGGTCGGCCACCAGGAGTCGTCTCAGGCTGAGGGGGTGGAGCCGAGGATGAGGACCTCCGTCTTGTCCGAGTTCAGCTTCAGTCGGCTGTTCTTCATCCACTCGGCGACGGCCTTCATTCCTTCGTGGAGGTTGGTTTTGGCGGTGAGGGGGTCCTTGGTGAGGGAGAGGATCAGCTGGGTGTCATCGGCGTAGGAGATGATGTTGAGGTCGTGCAGTCGGGCGACGTGGGCGAGCGGTGCCATGTAGATGTTGAACAATGTTGGGCTGAGGGATGATCCTTGGGGTACGCCGCAGATGATCTCGGAGGCTTCGGAGCGGAATGGGGGGAGGCGGACGCTCTGGGTTCTGCCGGAGAGGAAGGAAGTGGTCCAGTCCAGGGCCTTGTCTCGGTTCCCTGCGATGTGGCGGCGTGTGCATAGGGTGCGGTGGCAGACGGTATCGAAGGCGGCTGAGATGTCCAGGAGGATGAGGGCCACGGTTTCACCATTGTCCAGCAGGGTCCTGATGTCATTGGTGGCGGCGATGAGGGCGGTTTCGGTACTGTGGTTGCTGCGGAACCCGGACTGGGACGGGTCCAGGATGTTGTTCTCCTCGAGGTAGCGGGTCAGTTGTCTGTTGACGATCTTCTCGATGACCTTCGCCGGGAACGGGAGCAGGGAGATGGGCCGGAAGTTCTTGAGGTCTCTTGGATCCGCGTTGGGTTTCTTGAGCAAGGCGTTGATCTCGGCGTGTTTCCAGCTTGCCGGGAAGGTCGCGGTCTCTAAGGAGATGTTGATGACCTTGCGGAGATGGGGTGCGATGGTGGCGCTGGCTTTGTTGAAGATGTGGTGCGGGCATGGGTCTGACGGAGAGCCGGAGTGGATGGTGCTCATGATTTTGATGGTGTCGTCGTCGTTCACGTTGGTCCAGGTGAGCAGGGGGTCGATGTGGATGGTGTCCGGGGGGTCCGGGGTGTCGATGGATGTCAAGGCGGTCAGGTTGTTGAAGCTGTCGTGGATGTCTGCGATCTTGCGATGGAAGAAGGTGGCAAGGGAGTCGCATAGGTCTTGTGAAGGTGGGATGTCGTTGGTGTTGGAGCTGGGGTTGGAGAGTTCCTTCACGATGTTGAAGAGCACTTTGCTGTTGTGTGCGTTGTTGTCGAGGCGGTCCTTGAAGGAGGCCCTTTTGGCGGTTCTGATGAGGTGATGGTGTCTGCGGATGGCGTTCTTGTGGGCGGCATAGTTGTCCGGTGTCTGTTTGCGGTGCCATTGTCTCCTGAACTTCTGTTTCCTGGGCTTTTGAAGCCCACCATGGAGGCATTTCTCATGGCAGTATCTGTGGGTATGAAAGAACTTGTATGACAAGGACATCTGTACCATGCCTTTCCTGTTTGACTCTAACTGGCCAGCCCAGTAATTTCCTTCACATTTTCCTGTGCCAACCCCAAGTGCTTCACGTTTTAGGTGGTGTTAAAGTCTCTACTAGTTGGAAGGCACATGCTGTGTGTCCTCCCCTACCCCCTACCAAGTTATGGTGAGACTGGATTGCTGGTGACGGGAAACAGCGTTTACAACGCGATCGTTACTTCGCGTTCCTTTACAACGCGGTCGTTACAACGACCACGTTGTTAGAATGCAATGCCTTTACATCGCAAGTCATTAGATCGACTTGCTGTACGGTCGCTCTAACCTAAGGAATAGTATAATTTACTATTCCAACACCTTCCCTACTGTTGCGAAGGCTGGAGTTGGAATAGTAAATTATACTATTCCTAAATCCAGCGTGCCCCCTATAGCAAGTCGATCTAATGACTTGAGATATAAAGGTATCACGTTCTAACAACACGGTCGTTGTAACGACTGCGTTGTAAAGGAACGCGATGTAATAGCATGCGTTGTAACATGCTATATTCCTGGTGACAAGTGATTAGGCTAGGGGCACTGGTACAACTGTTGTCCTTGCATCTGTGTGTGTTTAACTTATTGTGTGGTTGGCAGACTGAAACTGAATGAATACTGTCTTATTGAAACCCTTGTGAATGATCAACAAAATTGTGTATCCCCTCTGTTTTGCCTTTGTGCGTATGACTTTGTCACCCTATGTCCATAGGATCACTTCAAGAGATCCCATTGATGGCTCGTTGAGCAGGCAGAATATATATGGAGTTCATTCTTTAGAAATGCAATTGAGGTTCCCTACCCCTAGTGTTATGTTGGGCATCCCCTGAAAACCAGAACACTTTAGTCAAGAGATTCTGGCTTCCATCAAGCCATTGTTCATCCCACCAGTCAGTTGATGCTAGCCCCTACCGTCTGCACTGCGAAGCCTCAAAACAGAGGAGAAAAGCCCAAGAAGGAAGAGCAAATCGTAGTGATACGAGTTCTATTTGGACTGGTGGAGTGTTTTCATTTTAAAGGTCGCATGCATTTTGGATAGCCTTCCCATCATGCCAGTGACCCCAAAGGAGGATAAATACTGAACCTCTCTCAAAGTCCTTGAAGCAGTAAATTGTACATAGTGGATGAGATGTTGGCAAGGTATATGGCCCATGGTGCTATTCTCCCAAGGTCTTGGCAATGCCGAGGACTAAGAAAGAGCTCTTTGTGTGAAGAAGAGCCTGCTTCTGCTAGTTTGAGAGGATCAGGTCCCTCACCAGTAAGTCCTGAGCAACTCCTTGTAGACAGAAGTCTATGGTATATTGTTTTTAACAATAGATTGAATTTTGATGAAGATTTTGATAATGTATTTCTGGAGTAAAGGGAGCAGTGATGGCTTTATTTTTTTTAGTCGGCAATACAGCGGTTTTACAGTTTCACTGCTATTTCATGCATAGTCGGCTAAAACTGGGCCGGTTTTTCTCATGGCATGCCAGGATTAGCAACAGTGGAGTTCATAATTTTAATGTATTTGAAGGTTCGGCATGCCACCTCTCCCTAGGGTAACCATTGAGTGTTGGCACAAAAGTTCTTCTTCTTAAACTAGGATTGTGCTCATTACAACAAGAACTAGATAGCATGCATACATTATATATACATTATTTAGCATCTTTGACAAGTGATACTAATATCAGTATTTGCAACACTTGTTGTAGAGCATTAGTAATTATGAAAAAACTAGACAGTTACATTAAAACTCTATGTGAAGATTATGATGTCTATATCAATTCTAAAGACATATAAGGGTGATATGACTCAGCTGGCAAGATCAGGCCAACAACTTCTCGGTCGAATGTGTTAAGAACTTGTAAAGATCATTTCAGACCTGCTACTGTGATGAGCCTGCAAAGCCCCCGCCCTGCATCATCCTTGATTTTATTGGAGCCTGTTATTGCCACTTTTCTGTTCAAGATGGACACAGGTTTTTTTCATCAGTGTAGCTCTTGTGATAGTGTCCCATTGGACACCTGCTTGGAGCATTTGTTCTGAGACTAGTTGTGTTTGTACTAGTGGTTCTCCTCTGAACTGTATCCAGTGGGCCGGGCCACAATAGCTAATCCCTGGTAGTATCTTAAACTGAAGACCAAGGGGCATATTCTCAAGCCCCCATCGCCACCACAACGTCAGTGACGTTGTGGTGGCGATAGGGGCTTTGCCCTATTCACAAGGCAGCGTTAAGCCACGTTAAGTGGCTTAACGCTGCTTAACGCTGCCTTGTAAATATGGCCCCCTTCACGCTGTTTTTAGCGTGAAGGGGGCGTGCAGTGGGTGTTGCGGTGGGCGTTCCACCCCAACACCCATTGAGTTTGACGCTACCTCCTATTCACAAGGGCAGCGTAAATAGGAGGTAGCGCCAAGCTTAAGACCAGGAAAAATCTGGTCTTAAGGTGGCGAAACGAGGAGAAATGCTTTATTTCTCCTCGTTTCTGCTTTTTCCATGTGTGCTGCCTTGTGCAGCACACATGGAAAAAGCAAAATGCCATGGTTTGTTCATGTAAAGGAACGTGTCCCTTCCTGTACATGAACAAACCTTTTTTTTAAATGCCGTTTTGTAACTTACATGTGTGCTGCATGAAGCAGCACACACGTAATTTACAAACTGGCATTTAAGGTTTGTTTATGTGCAGGAAGGGGCACCTTCCGGTACATAAACAAACCTCCCTGCTTGCAGACACCCTTGCACTCTGGTGCAAGGGTGCCTGCGTTGGCGCTAAGTTGTGAAACTTATCGCCATCGCAGGGGGAAACGCGAGGCTGCACCCTACCCTTGAGAATAGGGTGCAGCCTTTCGTTTTCGAAGTGGCGGAGAGAGGCGTTAAGCCAAGAAGGCTAACGCCTCTCTCCGCCACTTCCTTGAGAATATGGCCCCAAGACTTTCTGACCTAGCCATTTGGCACATTGAACCATCATATTTGACAAGAATATGAACAAAGTTTGTTTTGGGTGTTAAAAATGTGTGCAGCATCTTTTTGGGTCATTATAAAAAATCAGGGAGTGCATTTTTGCACTCACCGCTGCTGAAAAACTAGGGCAAACAGCAGACTTAAGATAGCAAACTTAAATATATCTATTTGTTTTAAAAGGTGAGTCTGAATGTAATTACGTGTGCCATTCAGGATCTGAGTTCTAAATCCTCTACCACCCCTGGGGTAGGTACTCTATTTCTAAAGAGACCAATGTACAAAGGGAGTGACTTAGTTATCCAATTGAAGTGCCGTAGTACCTGAGGGCCCTGAAAACCTTATCTGTCTACTAGGGTTGGATTGGGGCCACAATTCGAGCTGGGCAGCTAACAAAAGTGGCCCACATTCGCACATCGCAACCATTTCTTAATACACTGCTTAGGATAATGGAGCTAAATGATAACAAACATTTGCGGTAATAAAAGTATTTTAAAGCTTATAGAGCAAGTACTTTAATAGGAAGTTAACATTCCATTGAAAAAAATGAACTTCAGAAGCACAGAATTATCAAAAATACTAGGAACTCGCTTATAATTATGTTTTTTATCCATACGTTTGCTGTGGATGTTTTGATTAATGTTCACTGGAAAACATGATATGGCACAGACCTAAATTGCCTTTTACACTCACTTTTTTTTATGATATTCATTTTTTTTTGCAGTACATAAGAGAGGCCCTCTAATGTTCAGAGACTGGTGAAAGGTGCATGTGTGTTTTTTGTTTTACTTGCGGCTAGCATCACATGTAGGCTCTGAGAATGGGAATGATGCTAGTGTGTAAATGCAAAAATAGACAACAAATAGTGTTATTTTCCTTACATGCAGTTTTATATAGAATGAACCAGGCCCAGAGGCATTGGGGCGCTTTACGTGAGCACCAGATAACATTACAAAGGGCCATATTCTTTTTTTTAGGTTCATGTAGATGAAGTGATTTGCCCAGAATCACAGGATGTCGAACTGACGCTGGGACTTGAACCTGGTTTCCCAGTTTCAAAGTCAACTAAGGCCACAACCTGTTCCTGTTGACTGTAGTAATTGTTATCTGGCAGACAAAGGAGAAGAGCAGAGACTGATTTATCTCCGCAGCTTGCATGGAGTGGAGGAGGACAAAACTAAACTGAGGTGCTCCCTCACTGGCCCTCACCAACTCCCACCACCCGATGCCCCAGTACTCTCCCCTGCTGCAGTCCCCTGAAAAGTAAGTGCTAATGGCTTCCCATCAGCAGCTCCTTCCAGACTCTGTTACACCTGGAGGCAGGCACACCTAATGCTATGACAGTCTGAGTAGAGCAGACCAGTGTCATTCTGCCCCTGACATTAGCCCATTGGCCTGACTTCATGTGCATGGGATCATGTTTGTTAAGGGTGTAACAACAGCCTTTAACACTGTGCACCAAGGGTGGAGTCCTTAGACCAAAAAACCGGCCAACCAACTGGCCTCTGCCAGAGGCCCATCGGCTGATGCCCGATTGCCTGCCTTGCCAATCCGGGGCAGCTGTCTACGCACCCACACCTCAACTCTTCTACTCCCCAAACCAAATAATTAAAAAATTATGCATTACTTCACTTTCTCACTGGTTATCCCCTATTTTCACACTCAGCCCAACCTTCATACTCTGGGTGGTCTGAGCAAAAATCAACCTCTATCCCTAATGTGCCTCAATCGACCTGCTCTGTAAACCTGTACAATGTCACCTGGAAAACATCCAGTATTGTTATCGCACCCTACACCCTGACCTAGTCACACCCCAGAAGCCTCTGCCTTTAAGCAACTGGCGTACCCACCACCAGAAGCTTTTGCCTCAAGCAACTAACACAGCTAACAGAAGCCTCTTTCTTCAAGTTACTAGACTGGACACATTGAGAAATTTCGGTCTAGGAGCACTTGACATAGCCTTTCCCAGAAGCTTCTGCCCATAAGTGATGTGGTGGGTCTGGGGTACTCCGGAACCCAAGCACTGACATCTGGGCCACCTTGGATTTTCAGCTGTGTGGGAATAACGTGGTATACGTTCAGGCCTCTTGTATAACATTTGTATTGCATGACTTTTGAGGAGACAATGGGCTCTGCATATGTGGGAAGGGGATCAGGACACCCACAAAATAGGCAGGAGTGTTGGGAAAGGGGCTTCTCCAAGGGCAAAACTAATTTTCCTGTGTAGAAAAAAGAAAAAGAGCAAGTGCATTTGCTTGGCAAATTTTCACATGGTCTAATACACATGTATATATTTTGTTGTGCGAAAATGGAAATATCAAAAGTATAACAGGAGCATGCCTAAAAAAGATGCAACTTTTCCTGAAAGCCTTACATTTCGTGCATGTGATATCATAAATGCATGGTGTCAAATGTCTTCCACAATGGGAGGCGGGAAGCTGACTCTGGGGTTATGGCTCTGATTGTATTTCCTGGAACATGACTTTGGGGAATCTGAATACTGCTGAAAAGGGTCCTAAAGGTCACCACCTCTGGCAAACAATACAATCCTCATTACAAATGGGCCTGTAATCTTGAGCCCGATGCAAACGGGAGATTGTGGCCAAACCCGAATTACAAGCTGGTCGGGTTGTTTTGTGGAATAAACTGGACGGGAAACACCACAGTGCCGGCATTGGGTTACCATGCCTGGCCCAGAATCATGAGCAATCAATATTGGACTCAAAATTGTCCTGATTGGGTGGGGTGATGACTGGCCATGCAGCATGCTCCATGGGAAAGAAACAAGGAAATGCTGCGAAGTGAAACAAAGGTTTGTTCATAAAGAAATCCACACGTCTCAGAAGTACTAGGTGACTCCAACCCTCAGCATTGTACATACTGGCTGTAAATACAGACACATGTAACATATCTTCTCCCCTTTTAAAGGAACTGACAAACAAGCATAATGAATACAAACATAAAGGAATAGACAAACTCAAAAATAGACATAAAACCTGAATAATACATATGACACCTGTGAGAAGTTGGCCTGGCATATGCTGTCCACTAATTATAGTGGGCACCTTGCACCAGTCCAAACAACCCCTTATTGGAGATAGGTTAAAGACAACCTTTATGGAAAGCTATCCTAGTGGTAGCTATGGAGAGCAGCCTTCAGGCTAAGTCTTGAAGGAATGTAAAGCACCTTGTTTTACCAGTCTATAATCTCTTGAGTGACCAAATGAAAGAGGACCACACCAGGTATATATTCAAAATATATGTATTTATTGCTAAACACACCCCTCTAGTCTCTTTATGAGGCTAGAGTTCGAAGTACATAAGTTATAAGTTAGTTATCTACAGTAATAGCACAAATACACGTTTGAGCCCTAGGGGCGTACCAAACCATATACCAATAAAGTGGTATAAGAACCACGACTGAGCTAGACACAAGGCCTAGAGCCTGTAGAAGTGCTTGGACCACAAGGCTCCACCCAAGGTAGTGACACAGGGGACCCACGGGGGACGCGTGCAGTGTGAGAACACAGCCGCGAATCGCCGTTGACTTCTATGGGGAAAGTTGCGGTTGGAAGTTTAAAGAAAAGGGACACTTAGAGGAGGACTTGGAGCAAACCCTTTTAGAACTAGGCTGTTCTAGTGTCAATGCCCACGGGAGCACCGGAGTACTCGAGTTACCTCACCCAGGGGAGCCGGGTGCATAGGTGTCTTTCGGGGTCGGGTTTCGTCGTCGTTTTCAATGGCGATCTGCTGCAAAGTGCTGCTGGCGGCCAAGTCGAAAGTGTTCGGGTGGATCCAAAGGTGGATCGAAGATCTGAAGAACCTGAAAGCAGAGGGGACAGAGTCTGGCTCACTAGCCAGTGACCAGGAAGGCGATGAGCAGATGCCCACCGATGTTGAGTGCTTCAGGTAGGTTGACGGTCGTCTTGACTCTTCAGCCACGAGGTCCAGGAGGCGTTGACGATGACCAGGAGCTGGATTCGAGCTGCCCCACGACGTCTGTCGATTGCAGGGGTGTGGGCGACCGGATTGGACCCAACAAGCCTTGGCAACGGCAAGGCTTGTGGAAATGGAAGAAGGACGATGGTGCAGACCAGCAAGGTCTGTGGGACTCACCCAGTGAGGGTAAGTCAGGGCACGCCTGGAGCAACCAGGGAGCCCAAGCAGAAGAAGATTGGCCTTCGGGAGGGCCTACTAGCCAACGGACTAGCGACCGCGAAGGAGCCTCGAGTGGACGCACTTGGAGCTGGCTCACAGGACACTCGTGGAGTGGAGGCCAGTGATCTTCGGTGCAGTCGGTGCTGGAGGCTGGGGCTACTCGGAGCCCAAAGCACAACTTTGTGGGAGACCCAGAAGAGGATGCACTTGCAAATGCGATCGGTGTCCAGGGGTCACGGTTCCACGTTACCCACGACAGCTACGGGCCTCAGCTTTGCTGGGGACTCAGGGCAGCCTCGGGGAAGTCTGGAAATCTACCTCTGGTGATGCAAAGACTTCGGCGTCCGGCAGGAGCTTCAGCGATGCAGACCGGACAATTGCTTCTTTGGTGCCTGCCAAGCAGGGGAGTCACTCCTTGACCCCAAGGGAGATTCTTCAGTCCTCTAATCTTGAAGTAGAGCGTCGAAGGTCCAGGATTCTGTGTCAGAGTTTCGTCCAGGTAAATCTAAAGTCCTAAGGACTGGGGTCCCATACTTATACCAAGTTAGGGGTTGGACATACTCTGGGGACCCACCTATGGGAGGGTCAGGGCAGAGGGGTGGTTACACCCCTTTCCCTTTGTCCAGTTTCGCACCAGAGCAGGGGCTGGAAGCCCCTGAGCCGGTTTGAACTGGGGTATGCACAGGGACACCAAATGTGCCCCCAGTGCAGGACTTCAAAGCACCAGAGAGTGCTCCCGCCCAGCCCCAATACACACTATCCTGTCTGGGGAGGTGGTTACACCTCCCTGGGACAGGAAACCTATTGTCCAGGCCTCCCCTGCCGGAGTTTCGGTCAGCAGCAGGAGGCCAGACTCGTGTTTGTGGCAGCGGCATCCATTTTGTGATGCCAGGGCTTGGAAAGAAGTTACCGGGCAGGCCGGTGTGTACATGTCTCTCCCTCTAGAAGGTGGAATGCTACCCCCGCCGCCGCAGAACTGGCGGGGGGGGGGGTAGTATTCCAAGATGTTTGACACCAAACACGACATGTTTCCGTGCAGCCATCCCAAAGTTAGCATTTAACGCGAGGTTATAATGCGCTTAAGAGTATATGGTCAGGCTGCACTACAAACAGCATCAGAGAAGGGTCTCCGAACGCTGCAGAGGGGCCCTGCTCATGCAGGGGCACCCTCTCACATAGGAACCACGCACTCTGCCTCCAGGATTGATAAGGCCTGCCATAGGAGTGACTTATAGGTTTATATGTGTGTATGTATGTAGTGATATAGGTAGCCTATATCACAGTAAGGGGTGCATGCACCACCTTACCCAGGCTGCAGTAGCAGACCTGTGGTGTCATTTTGGATGGCCTTCCAGGGGTGGCACAATACATGCTGCAGCCCCTGGTAGGCCTCTGAGGTACCTATGCCCTGGGTACATAGTATACCATATACTAGGGACTTATAAGGGCACTCCAGATTCCAATCAGAGATGTGCCTAAGGCACATGGAAACCATTTTAGAGAGGAAGCAGCTAGGCTGGGGTTCTGATTAGCAGGGCCCCAGCCAGACTAAAGTCGAAAAACAGTGAAGCATCAGCAAAAAGTGGGGGTACCCATGTGAAGCAGATCCTACTCTCCTACACAACCCCCCCCAAACGTAGGGACATTAAACTAACCTTGCCCAGTTAAGTCTTCATGTTCTAAGTGGAAGTACCTAGAGAGTCCATCTGCATTGGCATGGTTACTCCCAGGTCTATGTTCCACTGTGAAGTCCATCCCCTGTAGGGAAATGGACCACCTAAGCAGTTTGGGGTTTTCACCCTTCATTTGTTTTAGCCATAAGAGGGGCTTATGGTCTGTTTGAACAAGGAAGTGAGTACCAAACAAGTATGGCCTCAACTTCTTCAGAGCCCAGACCACAGCAAAGGCCTCCCTCTCAATGGCTGACCAACGTTTCTCTCTAGGGGTCAGCCTTCTGCTAATAAAAGCTACTGGCTGATCCTGACCTTCATCATTCAATTGTGACAGTACAGCCCCTACCCCCAATTCAGATGCATCTGTTTGGACAATGAACTTCTTGGAGTAATCAGGACTCTGTAGAATGGGAGCAGTGCACATGGCCTGCTTTAGGTCATCAAATGCCTTTTGACAGCTAACTGTCCACTGAACCTTTTTGGGCATTTTCTTGGAAGTTAAGTCATTCAGGGGTGTCACTATTGATCCATACCCCTTGACAAATCTCCTATAGTACCCAGTCAGGCCTAAAAGGCTCTCACCTGAGTCTGGGTAGTTGGAGCAGTCCAGTCCATGATGGTCTGGATCTTGCTCTGCAGTGGTTGAACCTGGCCTCCACCCACAAGGTGGCCCAGGTACACAACCTGACTCTGCCCTATCTGGCACTTGGTGGCCTTGATAGTCAGGCCTGCTTTCTGCAGGGCCTGCAAAACATTTCTGAGGTGGACCAGGTGATCCTCCCAGGTGGAGCTAAAGACAGCAATATCATCTAGATATGCTGCACTATAGGCTTCCAGACCTGTAAGGACTGTATTCACCAACCTCTGAAAAGTGGCAGGTGCATTCTTCAGACCAAAGGGCATCACCACAAATTGATAATGCCCACTAGGGGTTGAGAATGCTGTCTTTGGCTTTGCAGCATCAGCTAGTCTGATCTGCCAGTAGCCAGCTGTCAGGTCAAATGTGCTTAGATACTTGGCTGAGGCCAAAGTGTCTATTAGCTCATCTGCCCTAGGTATTGGATGGGCATCAGTCCTAGTGACTGCATTGAGACCCCTGTAGTCCACACAAAACCTCATCTCTCTTTTCCCACCATTGGTGTGAGGTTTTGGCACAAGGACCACTGGACTAGCCCAAGGGCTATCTGAGGGTTCAATAACTCCCAAATCCAACATCTTCTGGACTTCTGTCCTGATACAGTCCCTGACATGGTCAGGTTGCCTATAAATCTTATTTTTAATAGGCAGACTGTCCCCAGTGTCCACTTCATGAGTGCACCAGGTGGTCTGACTGGGTGTCAGTGAGAATATGTGCCTGAACTGATTGAGCACCTGTCTGCAATCAGTTTGCTGCTGGGCAGTGAGGCTGCCTGCCAAGGCTACCCCATCCACTGACCCATCATCAGGGTTCTGTGAGAGCAGGTCAGGGAGTGGGTCACTCTCTTCCTCCTGTCCCTCATCAGTAGCCATGAGCAAGCCCATGTCTGCCCTGTCCACATATGGTTTTAACCTGTTGACATGGAGAACCCTGTGGGGACTCCTGGGTGTTCCTAGGTCGACTAAATAGGTAACCTCACCCTTCTGTTCAACAATGGTATGGGGTCCACTCCATTTGTCTTGGAGAGCTGCTGGGGCCACTGGCTCCAACACCCACACCTTCTGTCCTGGCTGGTAAACAGTCAGTACAGCCTTTTGGTCATGCCAGGCTTTTTGAAGTTCCTGGCTAGCCTCAAGGTTTTTAGTTGCCTTTTTCATGTACTCAGCCATCCTGGAGCGGAGACCAAGTACATAGTCCACTATGTCTTGCTTTGGGGGCTTGAGAGGTAACTCCCATCCTTCCTTCACCAAGCACAATGGACCCCTGACAGGGTGACCAAACAAAAGTTCAAAAGGGCTGTAGCCAACCCCTTTTGAGGCACCTCCCTGTATGCAAATAAAAGGCAGGGCAAGAGTATGTCCCATCTTCGCCTAAGCTTTTCTGGGAGCCCTTTAATCATGCCCTTCAAGGTTTTGTTGAATCTCTCAACTAAACCATTGCATTGTGGGTGATAGGGTGTGGTGAACTTGTAAGTCACTCCACACTCCTTCCACATTGCTTTCAAGTATCCAGACATAAAGTTAGCACCCCTGTCTGATACAACCTCCTTAGGGAAGCCCACTCTTGAGAAAATTCCCAGGAGGGCTCTTGCCACCACAGGTGCTGTAGTGGTCCTAAGGGGAATAGCCTCTGGGTACCTGGTGGCATGATCCACTACCACCAGGATAAACCTGTGCCCAGATGCTGTTTGGGGATCCATGGGACCAACAATGTCAATCCCCACCCTTTCAAAGGGAACCCCCACCACAGGTAGTGGTATCAGGGGGCCTTTGTAGTGCCACCTGCCTTGCCACTGGCCTGGCAGGTTACACAGGAGCGACAAAACTCCTTGGTGTCTTCAGACATGTGGGGCCAGTGAAAGTGAGGGACAATTCTGTCCCAAGTCTTGTTCTGGCCCAGGTGACCTGCTAAGGGAATGTCATGGGCTAGGGTCAATAGGAAGCCCCTGAACTTCAGAGGTATAACCAACCTCCTGGTGGCACCAGGCTTGGGGTCTCTACACTCTGAGTACAAGAGTCCATCATCCCAATACACTGTATGGGGACCACTAGCTTTCCCAGCAGCCTCAGCAGCAGCTTGCTGTCTGAGGGGTTCAAGAGAGGGGCAGCTCTGCTGCTCCTGGCTCAGATCTGCCCTGGAAGGGCCCCCTGTCCCCAAGAACTCAACCTGGTCAGGTTCAAGCTCCTCTGGGACAGTTCCTTCCTCAGGACTGAGATCATCCCCCTCAAGAGACTGATCTTCCTTCTGAGCCAAGGGGGAAGGCACTGCCTTTACCCTACTACTCCTCTTCTTGGAGGGCCCTTGGTCCATTATTCCAGAATCCAAGGCCTGTTCAGTGTTAGACATTTTGGCTTGTGACCTGGTCACAGCAAACACATCTGCAGGGATGCCCAGCATTTCTGCATGGGTCCTGAGCTCCACTTCTGCCCAAGCTGAAGTTTCTAAATCATTGCCAAGCAAGCATTCAACGGGTAGGTCTGCACTTACCACAACCTTCTTAAGGCCAGTTACCCCTCCCCAGGAGAAGTTAACAACTGCCAGAGTATGGTCTGTTCTGACATTGCTAGCATTGGTCACTTGGTACATTTCACCAAGTATAATCTGCCCAGGATTCACAAGGTCTTGTGTCACCATGGTGACACTTGCCCCTGTGTCCCTAAATGCCAAAGCCTCTTTTCCATTGATTAAGGGCTGTTGCCTGTACTTGCCCAGATTACTGGGACTCACAGAGGAGGTCACATCCATGCCTCCATCACAGACTAGGACAGCCTGAGTGAGTTCTCTGACTAGGTCAGAGCTCATCTCCTTACCCAGGGTCAACCCTACTAAACCCTTGGCTTGTGTAGTCCCACCACCAATTGTAACTGCACTAGGGGGAGCAGGTGCCTTAGGGGCATTGGTGGGGGCTGGAGTAGAGTCTTTGGACTTGGTGCAATCACTGGTCCAGTGGGTCTTTTGCTTACAGACCTTGCACCATGGTTTCTTTTGGCCTCTTCCCTTGTTAGACTGTGAATCCCCACCTGAAGAAGATTTTTGGGGGCCTTGTGAAGACTTCTGGTCTTTACCCTTCTCCCCACCCTTATCAGAGTTTTTAGAATCTTGCTTCTTAGGGTCACCACCTTGGTTCTGTACCTTCTGCCTCACCCTGGTTCTGACCCATTTGTCTGCCTTCTTTCCCAATTCTTGGGGAGAGGTCAGATCAGAGTCCACCAGGTGCTGATGCAACAGCTGATTTTGACAATTATTAAGGATCTGCTCCCTCATGATAAGATTGTACAATCCTGTGAAGTCACATACCTTACTGCCCAATAACCAACCTTCCAGAGCCTTGGCAGAACAATCAACAAAGTCCACCCAGTCTTGAGTCTGTGCCTTTTGGGTATCTCTGAACTTTAACCTGTATTGTTCAGTGGTTAGGCCAAACCCATCAATCAGAGCACTCTTTAAGACTGTGTATTTATCAGCATCCTCCTCTTTAACAGTGAGGAGCTTATCTCTACCTTTGTCTGCAAAGGAGAGCCACAAGATTGCTGCCCACTGCTCCTGAGGGACCCTCTGTACTTTACAGGCCCTCTCCAGTGCAGTTATCCATTTGTGGATGTCATCCCCACTCTGGTAGGGAGGGACAATCTTGCTCAGGTTTCTATGGTCATAAGACCTTTCCCTATCTCTGGGGAAATTGCTGCCACCATGGGACTCTAGTCCCATCTTTTTCTCTCTTTGTAGAGATCTAGGGACTCCCTGTCTATAGCCAACTGCTGTTTTCTGAGTTCAAGCTGGGCTTGCTCATACTCAATCAGTCTCTTTCTCCTGTCATGAGAGGATTCTCTCCTATGAGAAGAGACAGAGGTCCCTATTGAGGTGTCAGAGTGGTTAGACTCCTGAGAAGGAGATCTAGACCTTCTGGGCACACTCACAATTCTTCCTGGGGGGACAAAGGGGAGGTCATTCTGATCCTCCTCCTCCTCCACAGGAGGAATTGGGTTCTCCAGGTCAAGGTCATTTTCACCTTCCTGGCCAGTTTCAGAGGGGGGGCCTGGGTTTCTTCACCCCTGACCCCTTCCTCATCTTCTGCCCCACCCTCTCTGCCTACCCCTTCAGACCCTAGGGGCCTGCTGAGATCATCAGCTAGTAGCACCTCCCTGAGGTGTTGGGTGCTGGCACTTTTGCCTGCCTTCAGCTTCCTAGTATTGCATAATGCTCTCAATTCCAAGAATGGGAGTTTATCATACTTGGAGGGAAGAAGCCCACTGGCTTCTGGCAAGGACTCACTGGGTCCTGGCTTTGAAGACATTACTAGTGAGGTGTGGTGTATGCACTACCTACTCTAGTGTGGCCTACTAAACTCTCTTGAGTTGTAGAAAGGGTGTGCTATCCCTTAACACACAACTCTAAGTTCAGTAGAACTTACTGTATACTAAGCTTGATTTATATGTACCTTAGGTACCCTTAGTGGTTTTCAGTTGATCAATTCAATTGAGATTATCTGGTAAAACAATAGCAAGCTGGAATCCCACCGCTGCACACCAATGTGAGAAGTTGGCCTGGCATATGCTGTCCACTAATTATAGTGGGCACCTTGCACCAGTCCAAACAACCCCTTATTGGAGATAGGTTAAAGACAACCTTTATTGAAAGCTATCCTAGTGGTAGCTATGGAGAGCAGCCTTCAGGCTAAGTCTTGAAGGAATGTAAAGCAGCTTGTTTTACCAGTCTATAATCTCTTGAGTGACCAAATGAAAGAGGACCACACCAGGTATATATTCAAAATATATGTATTTATTGCTAAACACACCCCTCTAGTCTCTTTATGAGGCTAGAGTTCGAAGTACATAAGTTATAAGTTAGTTATCTACAGTAATAGCACAAATACACGTTTGAGCCCTAGGGGCGTACCAAACCATATACCAATAAAGTGGTATAAGAACCACGACTGAGCTAGACACAAGGCCTAGAGCCTGTAGAAGTGCTTGGACCACAAGGAACCACCCAAGGTAGTGACACAGGGGACCCACGGGGGACGCGTGCAGTGTGAGAACACAGCCGCGAATCGCCGTTGACTTCTATGGGGAAAGTCGCGGTTGGAAGTTTAAAGAAAAGGGACACTTAGAGGAGGACTTGGAGCAAACCCTTTTAGAACTAGGCTGTTCTAGTGTCAATGCCCACGGGAGCACCGGAGTACTCGAGTTACCTCACCCAGGGGAGCCGGGTGCATAGGTGTCTTTCGGGGTCGGGTTTCGTCGTCGTTTTCAATGGCGATCTGCTGCAAAGTGCTGCTGGCGGCCAAGTCGAAAGTGTTCGGGTGGATCCAAAGGTGGATCGAAGATCTGAAGAACCTGAAAGCAGAGGGGACAGAGTCTGGGTCACTAGCCAGTGACCAGGAAGGCGATGAGCAGATGCCCACCGATGTCGAGTGCTTCAGGTAGGTTGACGGTTGTCTTGACTCTTCAGCCACGAGGTCCAGGAGGCGTCGACGATGACCAGGAGCTGGATTCGAGCTGTCCCACGACGTTCTGTCGATTGCAGGGGTGTCGGCGACCGGATTGGACCCAACAAGCCTTGGCAACGGCAAGTCTCGTGGAAATGGAAGAAGGACGATGGTGCAGACCAGCAAGGTCTGTGGGACTCACCCAGCAAGGGTAAGTCAGGGCACGCCTGGAGCAACCAGGGAGCCCAAGCAGAAGAAGATTGGCCTTCGGGAGGGCCTACTAGCCAACGGACTAGCGACCGCAAAGGAGCCTCGAGTGGACGCACTTGGAGCTGGCTCACAGGACACTCGTGGAGTGGAGGCCAGTGATCTTCGGTGCAGTTGGTGCTGGAGGCTGGGGCTACTCGGAGCCCAAAGCACAACTTCGTGGGAGACCCAGAAGAGGATGCACTTGCAAATGCGATTGGTGTCCAGGGGTCACGGTTCCACGTTACCCACGACAGCTATGGGCCTCAGCTTTGCTGGGGACTCAGGGCAGCCTCAACGAAGTCTGGAAATCTACCTCTGGTGATGCAAAGCCTTCGGCGTCCGGCAGAAGCTTCAGCGATGCAGACCAGACAATTGCTTCTTTGGTGCCTGCCAAGCAGGAGAGTCACTCCTTGACCCCAAGGGAGATTCTTCAGTCCTCTAATCTTGAAGTAGAGCGTCGAAGGTCCAGGATTCTGTGTCAGAGTTTCGTCCAGGTAAATCTAAAGTCCTAAGGACTGGGGTCCCATACTTATACCAAGTTAGGGGGTTGGACATACTCTGGGGACCCACCTATGGGAGGGTCAGGGCAGAGGGGTGGTTACACCTCTTTCCCTTTGTCCAGTTTCGCGCCAGAACAGGGGCTGGAAGCCCCTGAGCCGGTTTGAACTGGGGTATGCACAGGGACACCAAATGTGCCCCCAGTGCAGGACTTCAAAGCACCAGAGAGTGCTCCCGCCCAGCCCCAATACACACTATCCTGTCTGGGGAGGTGGTTACACCTCCCTGGGACAGGAAACCTATTGTCCAGGCCTCCCCTGCCGGAGTTTCGGTCAGCAGCAGGAGGCCAGACTCGTGTCTGTGGCAGCGGCATCCATTTTGTGATGCCAGGGCTTGGAAAGAAGTTACCGGGCAGGCCGGTGTGTACATGTCTCTCCCTCTAGAAGGGTGGAATGCTACCCCCGCCGCCAGAACTGGCGGGGGGTAGTATTCCAAGATGTTTGACACCAAACACGACATGTTTCCGTGCAGCCATCCCAAAGTTAGCATTTAACGCGAGGTTATAATGCGCTTAAGAGTATATGGTCAGGCTGCACTACAAACAGCATCAGAGAAGGGTCTCCGAACGCTGCAGAGGGGCCCTGCTCATGCAGGAGCACCCTCTCACATAGGAACCACGCACTCTGCCTCCAGGATTGATAAGGCCTGCCATAGGAGTGACTTATAGGTTTATATGTGTGTATGTATGTAGTGATATAGGTAGCCTATATCACAGTAAGGGGTGCATGCACCACCTTACCCAGGCTGCAGTAGCAGACCTGTGGTGTCATTTTGGATGGCCTTCCAGGGGTGGCACAATACATGCTGCAGCCCCTGGTAGGCCTCTGAGGTACCTATGCCCTGGGTACATAGCATACCATATACTAGGGACTTATAAGGGCACTCCAGATTCCAATCAGAGATGTGCCTAAGGCACATGGAAACCATTTTAGAGAGGAAGCAGCTAGGCTGGGGTTCTGATTAGCAGGGCCCCAGCCAGACTAAAGTCGAAAAACAGTGAAGCATCAGCAAAAAGTGGGGGTACCCATGTGAAGCAGATCCTACTCTCCTACAACACCATCTTAATGGAAAATAGCAATAAACTTTCTTAAAGCAATAAGACAACAAGCATAAATAGATAGTGGGTGGGAACAAACATCCAGAGCATGTCCATGCTCTAAGGCCCACTCCACCAATAGGAGTAGAATTACTCACACAGAGGCCTGTGCATAAGTAAATGCTTTTATTCGGTACTACTAACTTTTCTGATTTTGAAAAGTAGGTTTTGTCTTACAAATGAAGCTACTTTTATGTGGAAAAGAGACATAGGTTTTGGAGGGCATAATGGTGGAGGTAACAATGGAGGATTTTTTTTAAAAGTTTTATTTCTAAACAACAATCTGGAAATATAGCAAGTTATCATTAATGAAAGAAAAAAACACAATTTTTATTGAAGATAAATATAATAATCCTCTACCAAAAAGCACTAATCTTGTAGGCTGGATCTAACGGGAGTGATGTATGTTTCCACACCTCTCTAAATGCACTTCCAACCATATTCAATTAATATCTTGGTTAGAAGTAGGGTCTGGAAAAGGGGTTGGGATATGAGAGAAAACAGACACTGTGGGGCATATGTATAAGGAAGTGACGGAGCGCGGCGTTAGCCTACTCGGCTTAACGCAGCACTCCGCCACTTCTGAAACACACGGCTGCACTGTATTTACAACAATACGGTGCATCCCTGTGCTTCACCCTGCGCTGGAGCTAAATTTGCCCTGGGTACCTTAGTACCATATAATAGGGGCTTACAAGGGTACACCAGTATCCAATCTGGGGTGTTCCCAAGTACTCACCATGTCCAATTTAGGGAGGAAGCACAGAGACTGGGGTCCTGATTAGCAGGATCCCAGGCAGACTAGTCAGTAAAACATTATGACACCAGCAAAAAGTGGGGGTGACCATGAAAGCAGATCCTATTATCCTACAAGTCACATTTGAATATGGACCAAATATTCACTCTGTTTAATCATTATTTTCTTATCCTTCTATAGCCATGAATTAAAGTTATACTCTTTTTATGTCAAGTTACATTTTATTATTGTTGACAACTCCACACTTATTATCAATAATAGCTATAGAAATAGATGTTGGCTTTTGAGACAAGAAAAGAACTTCTTTATAAAAGAGAAAAGGGAGATTTAAGGCACATAAAGTTAGAAAGCAAAATTCTTGGACTGGTTAATATTTTATATAAAGACCAAAGTAAATGTGTCAATAGGTTGCATAACAGGTAAATAATAACATGACTAATACTATTTTAATGGTGTCTAGTCTTCTTCACTGTGGAAGATATCGCGGAAACCGTTTTTTAAAATTTCAGTCTTCATTTTAATATCCTCTAGGTTTAATTTAATTCTCTTCTGTTGAATTGATAAACCAAATGCTCAAATATTTGATCTCCAGATTACTCTATATCAAATTGTAGTCTCCAAAAATAGAGAAAAGGGAAAATGTGTGGAAATAGGGATTTAAAATAAACCCCATAGGAAATAACATTAAATTAAATTATTTAAAATAGTTAAAAAAATATATATATAATTTAATGTTAATAATACATAAAATAGTACATATTTATTATTTAATTATAAAATATGTCAATGCCCTATTTTGAATTAAAAAATTAATGTCAACAATAATTGATAATAGAATACAATACATTATTTTAATTATATGCCTCACTTTTAATAATTAATAATGCATGATTTTTTTCTTTTGGTGGGAATTTAGGGGCATATCTACAAGGACGGCGATAAGTAAACGCAAAGCGCGCTTAGCGCTTTTCTACTTATCGCCGTCTATCGCTGGATTATATTGCCCTGTTAGCGCGTTATTTACAACGCATTTCCCCAGGGCGATATAATTACCAGCGATAGCGGGAAATCGCCGTTTGCAGGAACATCGCTGGTTTTCCAGCGATGTTCCCTGCAAAACGGCGATAACCTTGCTGATACGACCCTGTGGTCGTATCAGCACAATCCACCCCATGTTAAGTATGCCTAAGTCTGCATTTTAGCAGACGTTAGTTTTCGGCGAAAACAGCGGTTTTCGCCGAAAACTAACGTCTGCTAAAGCGTTAACAGCTCTTGTAAATATCGCGATGTGCACATCAGCGATATTTACAAGGTTAGTACTGCTCAGTGACGCCCACTTTGCATCTCATTAGAGATGCAAAGGGAGGCGTCGGAAAATGGTGCTAACATGCGCTAATGCATGTTAGCACCCTCTTGTTAATAGGGCGATAGTAGTATCTCCGCTTTTTGGCTTTGAAAGCCAAAAAAGCGGAGATAAGGCCCTTGTAGATATGCCCCTTATTTTTTAATTTAAACTTCTGATTTTTTTTAATTTAATATATTTCCATTTTTGAAATATTTATTTCAAAATTAAGTTAGTGTGATAGCATTTTTTTTATTTTAAGCTACGTTTAAAATAGATATATAAAATGAATTTACATTATTAGTTAGCATCAAAATATTTTTTATATTTATTTTTAAGTTAAATAATCCTTAATTTTCTCTAATACTTTACCACATGGAGACTTTGCATTTGGGGGGAAATCTCTGCATGGTAAATAGGGAAAAACTGGGTCTATCATGGTAAAGTATTGGGAAAAACTGGGTGTGGAGGCTTTGATCCCTCTGCTGGGAAGCACAGTAATAAACTGGCCCAGTGGATGGTCAAAGGCCTGTAATCTTATGAGTGGAGCCAGAGAAATATAAAACATTCTGACGTCACATAACATGTGTATGTCGGTTACCGAGGACTGTAATTCAACTCGGGTGCATGTTTCTCCCCAGATTCAGAATTCGCTGCACCCTGTAGGCCTGAGTGGAGCTAAACTGTACGTTAAGGCAGATTTTGCCTCTAACACAGAATACAGTGAAGCACCACTGATTTTCCAGTAAGAACTACAGACCTACACCATTCATATTATAAGGCCTATCCCCAGGTCAGTACCAGTCCTTGCAGAATCTCTTCTACACCAGGCCACTGTGTGCAATCATCATGCTGCTAATACAATCTATTCTTCTAACCAGACTCAAACCCACAGGTTAAGGACCACTGCCCTAGAGCTTGGAACGCACACCATTCATCGCTTTCTTCCATCCGTCTCTTACTATCTGTCGATAAACAGTTTAAAACCTATCTTTTCACATGATAATATGCTCCTATATACAAACACATGCACCTCCTTTTACTCTGCTGCAAAGTTATCTAGCGCCTGGAAACTTGTGAGGTAATCACACTCTAGAAATGTATCAATCAATCTGTCTTGAAACGCACCACGATCAGAAGTATCAAATGGGTTAAGTCTGTGCTGTATGAAACAATAATAAATAGAAAACAGCTATGAGAATCGTAAAGATAGGACCACAGGTCATCGCTGAGATGGCCACAGTGAGAGAACCCGGTGAGCTGGCAGAACAAGGCGCTGTGTGCATTTAAAGCAGACCTTTAGATAACAATGAGCGGCCAACAAAGGCGCCGGCGGCCATTTATACACGATTAACTATTAATCGGAATATCCTATAAACTACTGTTGACCTCTGAGACTCAACAATAGGTTCTTTTGTGTGCACGCGCCCTGCTCAGGCAGTGTCAAGGGTTGGATACAGCTGAGTTGTGTTCTCTTGTCCCCTTCGCAAAGGTAGAACCTGGTAACTTGATGATATTCACCAACTCGAAACTAATTAGTTTAGAATTAATTTTCCACTCTACCAGGACACGCACACAATAAGGACCCTGGTGCGAAAGAAGGGCTCTTGGGAATGTAAAAAGAAATAATCCAAAGCCCTTTACATACACCCACAAACCCGTACAGAGAAAAGACACCTTTAAATAATACTGGGGAAAGGATATTTAATGCACAGATCTAATTAAACCAGCAGTCCACACAGATCCTCTGAATTGTTTTCTTATTTTGTATTTTAAAAATGTTTTGGTCCGACAGGTGCCCCATGTAGGACCTGGGGCTCAGAGGAGCCAATTAGAATTGATATCAATAAATACACGGAAGTGGGTGTGCAAAAGCTTGCTGGTAATTTGTTCACTATATGTGCGAAGAAGTTCGCAAATATCCAATGTAGAATTCTGAACTTGTTACAAAAATGGGCAATTATGTTCCTAGTACTCCTACTGATGCTATAAATGTGTTATTTTTGGCGCACCGCGCCTTTGTTTACCGCAGTAAATACCATTGGACTACCGTTTGGTAATACTGCTCAAGTACAAACTTAAAAGCAGGCTCTGGCCAAATATCTCTTCCCGTAGGGTGGTGAAGGAGAGATGTGCAGAGCTGCAGGTTAGGGAGGGAGTCCCCAGATGTTTCCAGGATGGAGCCGTCCTGCAGCATTTGCTAGGGTGTGTCCCTCTTTTAGACGGACAGAGATACCATGAGACTGTAGCTCTTGCTATGGTGTGTTATGATAGGTTATGGGGAGTTTTTAATTCTTTTTTATTGAGCATTAATAAAATATACCAATACACGGTTGAATATTGACTCGCCCCATTTATTTAACACCCTTTGCGTGTATTTTGGATAATCAAAGAGTTCAGCTCAGAGCTTTGGTCTCAAAAATACGGTTCTGCTCTTGCATTGAGCACAGGATTGACAGACATTAGTCTATTGTTCACAAAAGGGTCGACCCTAGATCAGCTGTCACCAACTGGACTCCTAGGCCCCTAACCTCATCACAGCAGCCTCCACAGCCGAGATTGGTAAGCCTGAGTCCATCTTGCACTACCGTGTCCCAATCTGGTCAATTTGCATTTACCGGTGGTTTCCTGCTTACTTGGTCCAGTGGCTAGCCATTCCTCCACTGAATAGGCTACCATGTACCACTTCAGATCTGTCACAAATCCAGTGTGAGGGCAAATTCCAGTCCTGTGCTCCTCTCTCACTCCCTTTCGTTTTTGCCTTATTCCTCTAACTGTACCTGTTACTGATTGGAACCCTAAGAGACTCAAATATCTGTGACACCCATTTGTTTTTATTTTAGTTTTGAAAAATTCTTGGATTTGGCACCCCTTTAAAGTGGCAATGCAAGCGACACCTATTGTCTCTACCTGCCTGGACCACCACTGCATTTAAGAAGTAGAGATCCTTAGTAAATCGTTTTCAAATCTACATTTTCACAGTATTCCTGCACTTGGGGCTTAAGCCCTGATAGAATCTCTTTTGGGGACTTTAGTTCAGGGGGTTGGGGATGCATTTTGAGACCCTTGTGAATGGCTGTGAATTCTGGGATGGTGGCCTGCAAGGGATAGGAGAGCACCGTCCCTGCATTTGGCTTGCCCAACGTCATCCACTGGTATTTTCCACTGTCATTCACATTTTGTTTTCATCACCACAGCATACAGCATGGGGTAGTGGGTCAGCCCGCTTCAGCCACAGTCTCTCTGTCAGGATTATGACTTGATGTAAACATGGGATCAGACGTAGGGCTGATCGGGGCTAAAACATTTGGAGAACCGGACAATGAAGATTGAAAGGATTTGACCACTAAGCCATGGAACATACCTTTGCACTTGCTCACTCACTTCATGGTGTCCTACTTGGGCATGCGGGACAGGGTCTGTTTATAAGTTCAATCAAACATGGAGTCAATGTCTGCCGACATGTCTCTAGTTTTTCTGGCTCTTTGGTCTGTGTTAGCTCGCAACTGTTTCTGCGTTGCTCACATTTGTTTTTTTTCGCATCCTGGTTCCCTCAGATTCAGGATTTCCCTCTACTTTTCTCCATTGCTGTGCTTGATATCTCCAGGTATCCTATCTCCCTCTTTTCTCTGCCTGTGATGAATCCATTCATAAGGCAAACTCCAGTTCAATGTTTTTCACTCCCTGTTTTTCCCCTGTTCTCCTCAGTGGGTGTGTTGTTATCTTTATATGCCCATGTAAAAGTTCAGGAAGGACTCACTCATTGGCACGGTGAGTGTGGCACTTCACCTGATTACATGGGCACATCTGCCTAAACGGAAGTGCACTTTAGTGCCAGGACTGGCGGTCCATTACTTTACTTTGTTTTTTCTTTCTATTCTTTGTCCTTCTTTAAATTGTTTTTGTCTTCCTATTGTGGCTAAACTATGGGCCTGATTTAGAGTTTAGCGGCGAGGGTACTCCATCGCAACTGTGGCAGAGTACCCTATCCCCCAAAGAACCTTAAGTATGTCAGTGATGGATCCTATTCCAGATCCGTCGCTGACATACTCCTCTGACTGCTCATGGAGTATGGCCCATCGAAGATTTACATATAACACTGTCCGCCCAAATTACAGTGGGCCATGTCTATTTTTTTCTGTATGTCAGAGCTGTGTAAAACGTGGTGGTGAGGGACAGTAGAAAAATAGATGACCACCACACACTGAATAGGTGTGGAACAACTCCTGTGAGGCGAGGGGTCATTAGTTTTTGCTTTTTTTTTAAAGTAGGGTTTTGTTTTAAAAAAAGCAAAACCTTGTTAAAAGTTTGAAGGGCAGCAGTCATGTTTGATTGAGCCATCCATCCAACTTTTAGCATATTGACAGGAACCACAACAGTTTAGAAAGTGTTGTACTTTGGAAGAATAAGATGTACTATACCCACATTCATATAAGCAACAGAAGGGAACGTATAGGACTTTGAAAAGATCATGTGTATTATTCCACTCCATCTTTAGCAGCAGTGGAGAAAATGTACTTTGGAGGGATCAGATTTACTATTCCAAGTCCAAGGTAAGCAACAGTTGGAAAGGTGTGGGACTATTAAGAGATCATATTTACTAATCCCACTCCAACCTGAGCAACAGTAAAGGAAGTGTTGGACACTGGGGAGGTGGGGTGGGAGGCAGATTTACTTTTTTCACTCCAGCGTAAGCAACAGTAGAGACAGTCTTGAACTTCGGAGTGATCAAATTTACTATTACCTCTCCAGCCGGAGCACCAGCAGAGAAAGTGTTTGGCTTTAGAGGGATAAGATTTACTATTCCCACTCCTAAGTAAGCACCAGTAGGGGAAGTGTTGGACTTTGAAGAGATCAGATTTACTGTGCCTACTGCAATCGGAGCCAAGGTAGAGAAAGTGCTGGGCTTTAGAGAAGTCAGATTGACTATTTCCACAACAATATAAGCAATAGCAAAAAGGATTTCGAATTTGAAGGAGTCCTATTTAGTATTCCTTCTCCAAACTAAGCAACAGCAAGGAAAATGTTGGTCTTTGGAGAGGTGAGATTTACTATTCTCATCCCAAACTGAGCAACAGTAGGGAAAATATTGCACTTTGGAAGGGTCAGATTTACTATTTCCATGCCAACCTAAGAAACAGTAGTGGTAAGACTTTAAAAAAGTCATATTTACTATCCACAAATGAGCCTGACCAGTAGTAGAAAATGTTTAGGACTCTGAAAAAATCAGACATAATATTACCAAAGCCAGATAAAATAAAATTATGAAGCAACAAAATAATAAAATGAAATAAAATATGTTAAAAACGATTACCACTGAAATATAACAAACACAATAAATTAATCTATCACATTTTTTATATATTAATGTAAATAAAAATAATATTTTAAATTCACAACCTAAACAATCATATTGAAAATATATCAATTAAACATGCTTTAATATGAATAAATACTTTTACATAACTGTGTACCAAAATATAAAAGTAAGCATAACAATTAAAAAATACTGTTCATTAAAAACTTATTTAATAAAACATTAACCAATGAAAATGAATTAATCAATTCAAACATTAGAAATGTATATTTAAAATACTTCCCATCCTGCTCTTCTACAAACTCAACAACCCACACCAATAGTTTCAAAATAATATTGAATTAAAAAAATTAAGCTGTATAAAAAGCAAGAACACATTACACTAAAAATAACCAAACCAATTAGTAAAATAATATGTAAACAGTGCACATAGGAACTTATTTTTAAAATGATTACTATAAAAAAAATACTCAAATTAACCAATTGCATGTTAGTAAAATAATTATGAATGCATAAATATTATAAAATATATCTTTTAAAACACTCCCTGCCCTACTCCCCTACACACACAACAACCTGTCAATAGGTAAAATAAATTAAGCGTAAATAAGATATATATATAACTCATTAAAAATATTATGGTACCAAAAAAATAAACTACAAAAAATATTTGCAACTACTGAACAACTAAATATAATAACTTATAATACTAAAACTAATAAATCATTAGAGCAAAAATAGATATTTAATACAACCATATTAAATAAAGCAATATTAAATACGTCAACATTTTTAACAAAGTAAAAAAAAAAGATATTCTTACATGCATTATTATGTCCCGTGTTATTCTTGTTGAAACAATATTTTTTTATTATTTTAGTGTACACTAATATTTTTGCAAAAAAAACCCGGATCTCCAAGCAAATTCTCGAAGCCATGTTATAAGATATGCCCCACTGTCTATGATTTCCTAGAGGCACAGTGGAGATGAATACTGTCAAAATTGGCCATGGTAATAAATTTGTTACTGCTTTAGGCTAAATAAACGATCCCCAATAAATGAGGGACCCAGTTGACCCAGCATGTACAAGACTGGTATGTTAAGCAGTGGTATATATTAGGGATGCAGAAGATCACCTATGCAATACAGGCGAGGAGTGGTGCATTTCAGGAGTGTGTGACCGACTTCTGAATTTTTTCTCAGATGACCCTAGAGATTGACATACCCAAGGACATTGCAAGCATTGCAAACTAGTCATACCAACAACCCACAGGATTTTTGGGGATACTGGTTATTGGGTGGGGCCATTAAAGGGAGGATGCCAAGTCAGTGATGGGCCATAATCGTAGTCACTTTCTGGTGAAGGAAGGCTACGCATTGGAATCTTCACTAAGTTATTTAAGGTAAACAAAACTATTGAGACCTAAAACTGGCTCTACTCCCATGCTTCATTTTCCCATGTGGCAGGGGCTATTGATTGCATGCACATTTAACTCATGCCTATAAAAGCAATGGAACAAATATTTTGCAACAGAACAATGAAATTCTCTTTGACTATCTAAATGATTTGTCATGGAGACTTAGGGCCAGATTTAGAACTCTGTGGACCTGTTACTCCTTCACAATGGTGACGGATATCCCGTCCGCCGAAATACAAATCCCATTACATCCTATGGGATTTATATTTCGGCAGACGGGATATCTGTCACCATTATGACGGAGTAACCCGTCCGCTGAGTTCTTAATCAGGCCCTTAATCATCAATCACTGCTACTCTACTAATCAAACATGGGTGCTGGTCTATGAACAATGAACAACTAGAGAGGGTGTCGGCCTATAAATATCTAGGGGTGTGTCTGTATAAGAGAGATTGGAATAGTCCACACTTAAATACCTAAAAATGTTCAGCCCAAGCTCTGACCTGGGCTTTCCGACAATTGTATAAGAACTTGATCTTCCCTGATACAAGGGCGCTAATGAAGGTTGTTAATAGTAAACTAATGCCCACCTTGGCCTATGGGGCTACCACCTTTAAAAATAAGCTTGACACCTGGCTGGATAATACTCAATGCAAAAGCTTTTGGACAACTTTTTTCTATTCCAAATTGTACAAGTCCGTCACAAATCTAGCTAGAATTCAACCTAACAAGGCAACATCTGCTCCTCTAAGCCAGGTGTATGTCATATTATGCCAAGTTAAAGATAGCACCCATAGAATCCCTGAAGTATTATCTATGGCATGCTATAACGCAGGAGTACTCCGCTTGGAGCTATTATGAAAAACAGATCCCAAGGCTCCTGTCAATGTAAGCAAAAATAATCTCTGCAGACCCTGATAGAAAGGATTTATTTAAAAACACAAATTGTATATGACTTACCATCTTTGCCACTCAATCAATCAATCAATCAAGGATTTATAAAGCGTGGCAATTTACCCGTGAGTGTCACAATGCGCTGGAGTTACTCACTGGATCATGGTCATCTGTTCATTCAAACAGCTAGGTCTTGAGTCTTTTTCTGGATTTCCGGAGTGAGGAGGTGGTCCTGAGGTTCAGGGAAAGGTCGTTCCAAGCTTTGGCCATCAGGTGTGAGAAGGAGCGTCCTCTACTGTTGCCTCGGCTGATCCGGGGGGTGTCTGTGAGGAAGAGGGAGGTGGATCATAAGTGTCTGGTCAGTTGGTGTAAGGTGATGCTTTTGTTGATGTATGCTGGTCCTTCATAGACAACCATTATCTAAGATGCAGGAGAGGCAATTGATGCAGTTACAACTCGGATGAATCCCGCTGAAAACATACCGATATGAGAGGCTGAGTGGTGGTTCCAATAGCACTTGCAGAATATGTGGCCTGACAGCGGAGTCACTCAGCCATGTGGTATGCATCTGGAAGAAGGTGTTGCATATTTGGAAATTCTAGTTGCGGATAATTTTTAGAAGCAGGAACATCCCTATGTGTGATGAGGCGATTGACTGCTGCCTAAAGGGTGAATCCACCCAGTTATCAGAGCGTTTTTGGACCTGAAGATGTATCAGCTGATATCAGATGACTTAGGAGCGCCCTCAGACAGCATTGTGTTGCCTAACCTAGCATTTAAAGTGTTTTTACAGTCTATTAATGTAGGTTTCTTTAGTTTTTAGGAGCCAACGCAGTTATTCCACTTGTATAGTTTAGCACTTGATGCACACTGCTTCTTTTGGATGATTTCCTTTGGACTTGGAGACATGAGAAGGGGTAGCAAGTCCTGGGCGCACTTATATAGATGAGTATCTATACAGGGTCAGTTAAAGCCACTGCCGAGACGTTGTAGGTAGAAATTTCTGCACAGTTTATTAATGATTGCATTTTATCTTCCCCAACGTGTTTGTCGTTTTTAGATAATTGTTTTTAGACTGAATTTATAGGGGAATTTAATTGCAACAAATAAGGCACCAGAGTGATGGGTAGCCGGTTGAGCCTTGCCATGCACGCTCTTTTGCACAGCTTAGCCTTTGAAGCATCCCTCCTCAGCATCAGTTTTGATTCTTAGATCGCTGAAGTTGTAATACTTTGGGTGCATGCTTTTGTTGGAAAGGCTATGCTGTTAAAGAGTATAGGAAAGAACATGTTACATGGTTGAGGAACAATGGGGTTGGTGTGGGATGATGCTGTGTCTCGTTTTATTTTTATAGCATAGTGTATAACATGATGCAGTTTTCAAATACTGTTTTTAAATGCATAGGTTAAACAAGGAACCAGTTTGTCCTTTGACAAATTTGCACTTTATGGGATGCTTTTATGCATTTATTAATTTTGGCGTTCTATTGTAAGTGTTTAAATATTTGTAAATTAGTTAATACATTTAATCTAATCACTGCTACTCCAATTTTCCCCAGTCTGCACATGATTTATACATCCCATGGAGCAGCAGCATTCACGCATCATGATGGGCATGTGGCAATGGAGTCATTCGTTATTGGGTGAGTACTATTTGCATTTTATCTGTATGTAAAATAGTTTCATAAAAATAAGTGTGACAGTGAAAATGACAGTAAACTCATGTTCATATCTACACGATAGGTCCTTTCTATTGATTTAGTTCATCACAGAAAAGTCAATGAAAGACACTTTTTGCGTACAGAAAGAGACTTCATTCACTTCAGCTATAATGTTGATGTGAAATGCACCATGCAAACCTCTGGACAGCATATTACATGAAACATCAGTTAAACGAGGAGGGGTTTTCTATGGAGCAGATAGCAAAAACACAGCCATGTGTGTTGTTAAAAATTAAGGGGCATATGTACAAGAACTTAACGCCACCGTAGCATCAATTTTTGGACGTTACAGCGGCTTTTTTTATCACCATATTTACAAGTTGCCGCTAACTGCAGTTAGCGGCACTTTTCCGGCATAAACGTGAATTTTTAAGAACGCCACTTCTGTTAGCAGGACTTAACGAAAATGAGATGCAAGGTGGGCGTTCCTGTACAAAAACTGCCGCTAACCCCACTTCGCGATATTTACAATGAAATTCCCATATGACGATAACCCCCCAAAACTGCTGCTAAGTCCAGTTAGAGGCAGTTTTTTAACCGCTTCGCCGCGATCGGAATTCCGCCCAGGTGCTGGACATTCCGATCGCGGGTGTGGTCGTGACGAGCTCAGCTCGTCATGCGCACAGCGCGACCGCGCAGCATGACGAGCTGAGCTCGTCCTGAGCATCGAAGGGGTTAAGACCAGAAAATAGCTGGTCTTAAAATTGGTGCAAACACTTGGGGCCTCATTTCAGAGGTTTTGGTGCTGGACAGCGCTGCAAGGAATGTTGCTGCGCTGCCCTGTGACAAAACAAAAGGGCAGGAATGCGCACTATCAATAAGATAGAGCACATTGCTGGGCCTCATTCATGAAAAGTGTTGCATTGCTGCGACAAAACAGCGTTGAGACACTTTTCACTGCGCCCTTCTTGCGACACCATGGATGCACTGTATTCACTGTACAGCGGTCCATGTCACAATTAATGACAGATACGTCTGGAATCCTGACGTATCTGTCAGCCCTAAAGTCATGCATTGCTGCAGTTGTGTCACAAGCATGATGCAACTCCAGCAATGCATGGGGCCAACCTATCCATATGGCACTGTGTCACCCTTACGCCTGCCATGAGGCAGGCGTAAGGTTCTGACGCAGTGGTGTCCTAGAATTGTCACAGTGAAATCTGATGGATTTCACTGCGCCACTCCTATGAGGCTTTGTTGCGTGGGAACGCGCACCCTGCATACATCATACCTGATGCAGGTATAATATGGCACAGGGCTTTACAGGGTCACATATGCCTAGATGTGTCACTTTGTAAATACGGCGCAACGTGATGCAAAATTAACGTTGCAAGTACATCAAGAAAATGACGCACCAGCAGCTTTAAACTGTCGGAAGGGGCTCATGAATAAGCCCCACTGTATTTTTCCCCTACAATGATGGAAATGGCTGCCATGCTCCAACGCAGGCACTCTTGCGCAATGGTGTTGCGGAGTTGATTGATGTTGTGCAGGAAGGGACACCTACCTGCACAAAACCTATCAATCCAGGGTATTTCCTCTTCCTCTGGTTGATGTGCGTTGATGGCGGATTTGAAGGTTGTGTGAGTTTCAGGGGTATTGTTGTGGCCCCATCTCTTTTCGAGACATCTGCAGGTGCGTCTGGACTAGTGGAGGGCAGGAGTGAACCAGTTGGCCTTCTTGGAGTGTTGTTTGGCTGGTCCTTTCTTGAAGGGTGCCAGGGTGTCGGCGCAGTTGGAGATCCATCGGTGGAGGTGGAGGTTGCGCTGCGGTGTTGGCGTCTGTAAGTGTTGGCGGAGTGGTGGTGCTGAGGGAGTTGATGAGAAGTTCTTTGGTGGCCTTGATCCAGCTGCGACGGGGGGGGGGCGATGATGGCGGTGGTGTACGTTGGGCATGGTGAAGGCGTGATGTATACAATGATGGTCGGTCCAGGAGAGTTCTGTGGTGTGGCTGTAGTTGAAGTTCCCGCTGGTGGAGAAGACGGGCTCAAGCCTGTGTCCGGCTATGTGGGTTGGTGCGGTGACTAGCTGCTTGACTCCGATGTTGGCGAGGTTCCCCAGGAGGGGTGTGGTGTTCTGGTCACTGGGGTTGTTAATGTTGGAACTTGAGGTCTCAGAGTAGGATGTAGTCGGTGGATGGGAGAGCCTGGGGTGCGATGAGGTCTACAATGGCATCGGTGAATGGGGGTTCATGGCCCGGGGGGCCTGTAGACGAGGGTGCTGCAGAGGGTGGTGTTGGTGTTGGTCCGGATCGGGAAGTGGAGGTGTTCCATGGTAACCATTGGGTCATTAGAGTGCGTGGCCAGTCGGAGTGTGCTTTTGTAGACGATGGCAATGCCTCCTCCTGGACCATCTGGGTGGTCCTTGCGGGCGATTTTGTAGCCATCAGGGATGGCAATGGCGATGTCCGGTCCGGAGCAGAGGTTGGTCCAGGTTTCCGTGAAGAAGGCGATGTCTGAAGAGGTGGCGTCAAGGAGTTCCAAGATTTCTGTGGCATATTTGTGGAGGGACCGCACGTTGAGGAGGATGCAGTTGAGCCGGTTGGGTGCGCTGTTGGTCGGCTGGGCGACAAGAGACGCTGGTGTGCTGATGTGGCAGGAGGTGCATTTGCAGTTTCGGCAGGCGCAGGGTGCAAGGGTATTCTTTGGTGATGCTAGATGACAGGCGGCGTGGCGTCCAGGGTTGAGGGCAAAGAGGGTGCTGGCGTCATAGCGGTGGAGTGTCTGAGAGGCAGGGTCCCTGGTGCTGGGCGCAGTACAGGGGCGGACGGATACAGACGGGCTTGCCTTTGGTGCACCAGTGGCACACCCGCTGCGCATGGCCGCACAGCATCCGCCATTAATTAGTGCTGCAGGGGGGCTGGTCAGCTGGGAGTCGGGAAATGCAGAAAAGGACACTAGAGGGGGTGGGGACGCGGAGGACCGCAGCTGCAACAAGGGCGAGGATAGATAAAAAGGAACTGCAAAAAAGCACAGGAAAATCAAAGCCAAACAAAGCAAAGATAAAAAAAGACAAAGGTAGAAAGCTACGGAGAAGAGTAGAAAGATGAACAGGAACAGCGAAAAGACAGACAGGAGGGCAGTCAAGCTGCAGAGCAGTGACGCTCTACCACTGGACCACCAGGGATGAGGTGCAAGCAGGAGCCTGCAGGTGGAGGAGGGACTCGAACACCTGACCTCCGGGTCAGAGGAACCAGCAGCAGCAGATGGGGACAGCAGCAGCAGCAACCAGATGGCGCAGCGCTGTCGGAAGAGGAAGTCCACTAAGGGTTAGTCCCCTGTACACCCAAAAGCAAACTAACAGGGGACAAGGAAAGGCAGCACCACCCGGTTGCGTTTTCTGATCTAGCAGTGGCGACCAGATTCCGTGTTCCCCAGTTCCCCAGCAAGTAACGGTGGATCAAGCTGCATACCCAAAGGCCTGGGCCAGAACTGGCCCCCGTGCCACTGGCACCCACTGCCACCAATGGCCGATCTCAGCGACTTGAACCAGTTAGTGGAGTCCCCCACCAGTCTTGTACGGTGCCCTCGGTGATGTAGGTCAGCCACAGCACAGGGATTGCTCAGGGCATAGTGTGCGTCACCTGCAGGCACTAGGCCTGGGCCCGACTGGCCCCCGGGCCTCCTCCGCTCCGTGTCCCACCTTCTCCTCACCTGGACATTGACACCGGGGCTCAATGTGCTGCACTCTATCCAAATCTGTGACTCAGCCAGCAGGAGCCTCAGCCAGGCAGGATTTCACAAGACTGGGTACAGCAGTCGCCGCAAAGTCCGCTGGGGAACCTCTCAATGCAGGTGGTACAACAGGGCCCCCCTTAGGCGTGAAGTTGCAGCGCTCCCGCCACACAAGTATGGCGCAACTCGGGGCCTCACCCTCCACAGCGTCCGGCCAGCACAACATACTCCACCCTGTGATACAGAGAGGCGTGGCTCACCATTGGTTATCTCCTTCATGCGTAGTGGTGGCGCGTGGTATGCGATGCAGACCTCCCTACGTTGGAGCGCAGGAGCGCCTCTGCTGTTCACAGCTCTAAGGGGCATCAGGCGGTCTTCTCACACAGGTCAGCAACGTGTCTCCATGCGACCTGCCAGACTTCACCACCAGGTAAGGGCGATCGCCGATGCCTCAATGTCTACCGCCACGGCCCAGCAACTCCCCAGCACCTCTGCCTCCCACTCCGGGTCACAGACGCAGGTCCCTCGAGGCCTCTTGGCCCCGGGGACTGTCCCCGCTTTCAAGGATTTGGCTGCCATGGTGTTGCAAGGAGGACGCTATGAAAAGTGATGCATCACTGGTCTTTCCCAGCGATGCGGCTTGTTTCATAACTGTAGCACTGAATCTGTATTTCCTCTTCCCCTGGGACTCTGGCTGGCCATCCTGGCTGTTGGGAGGTTTGGGGGGGGTTGTTGATCTGTGCTGCACTTGGCCCTGGCTGCTCCATTCTGGATTCCGTTGGTTTTATTTCCTATTTTTCATTGGAGGTGGACTTATAGGCTATTTTTGCCTCTAGCGGCAAAAAAAAGTCATATTGGGCTGAGTAACGTGAGTTTTTTTGCCATTAATGGGCCTTTCGTCACTTTTCTGTCGCTAACGTCAAAATTTGTATCGCCTTGACGCTAGTGTTAGCGGCAGTTTTCACCGCCGCCAGCTGTTACTATCGCCATGTATCAATGTATTGTAAATACATCGCTAACAGGGCGATAGTTTTTGGTGATAGGCCGTGTTAAGAAAACTGCTGCTAACTAACGCTAACGATAGTTAGCTGCAGTTCTTGTACATATACCCCTAAGAGTGTCCTATTCAACTGGGGGGGTGATGTCATTAATGGCATATTTTTTTTTAGTCCTCATCACCTCCATTCCATTGACACCCATTTTACACTAACTACTGCATCCTCAAATGGGTCAACCTATCCTATATGGTAGCATTTCTGTATGGGTCTCTGCCAAACTGCAGGGCAAGATAGTTCTTCTAAAAAGCCCCTAAACTTGACTGGCTATCGGAACCATGAACAAGTAAGTGACTTAATCTTTGGACCAAACGTATTGATTCTAGCCATGCTATTGTCTGCTGCCAGAACTGTGTTTTCTTTTGATTAAAGCAAGATCGATCTTATGTGCTGGTTCTATATACCAAATTGATCCAATCTTTTACCTGTAGAGGAGTTTGTTTCACCCATTTTTTGCAGACCGTATGTCTAGCAGTTGGAAGGTGGTTTATTAGTAGGTGTAGGTAGGTACCTGACAAACATAGGAGTATCCCTCAGCCATATGAGAGAAAGGGGGCATTCCCCGACTAGACACCTCCTCTGTGAGAAGAGGGAAAAACGTAATCCTTTTTTTTTATATATAACCCTCACCCACTCTAGTAGAGGCATGCTTCATCATTGGGTTTACCCTGACCCCATTAGTCAGGGTGGGTTCAACCATGTTCCAGGGAGCTCTTTGTATATTGGTGTGTCGGGGTAAGCTAAGTGTAATTAAAAAATTCCTCATCCACTCCCAAAGTATCCCTTTTTATTAGCAGGGTGGATGTTGAAATTATTAAACTAAACTATAGATGAGGCAACAAGGATGCAATGTCATATGACCCTTTTGGTGCCAACATGTCAATGATGGCTGCAGAATGTCCAGGGCATTCATCAGGGTGGGTTTGTTTTGCTACTACTCCCCTGGTGACGTTTCTGTAATCAGAAAACTATTATTGTGGCATGCACTCTATATTTTCGGCATGCAAAAGCAGTGAATACATGCCCGTCCAGTGGTACCCTGGCAGTGGGCATTTTCAGACCCCTCGGGGGGCGGAGGGAGATTGGAACTGTAGTCAAACAGTCTTCAAGTCTCCCTACCATCCGTGTACCTACTCTGGTCCGCTCGCACCTAGCTTGTGGTACCACAAATAAAATATAGAGCGCATGCCACAACAATAATTGTATGTCAATCCAACTTTGGCAAGTTGTTGGATTTATTCTAACTATTATTTGGACACTTTGAAGTATCATTTTAGTTCACTCCTATCAATAGTTAGGACCTTATTATGACTTTGGAGGTCTTGGAGCAGGCCGCCTGTCAGAGTACAACTTATTTTTACTCTGGCGGGCGATTCTTTGGCAGTCCCAATGCAGTGCCTATGATAAAGGCACTGCAATGGGAGCGTCAAAGGCAGTTCCTGCAGGGCATGGACTGTTAAGTCCATGCCCTGCAGTAACTGGGGGTGTATGCACCTACGGGGGCACAACATGTGCCCCCCTGTATACACCCCATAGCACAGAGGCAACAGGGGGCCCTGCGGGGCCCCCTTTGTTTCCTCACTGCCACACTTTTCATGGCGGTCGCCCCGCCATGAAAAGTGTGGCACTGAGGAAACTCCTAATATGCTTGGCTGTGCCGAAGCGGCACCGCCAGCATATTAGGGGCCTCATATCGCTGCACCACTGCCAGGGATCGTGAAATCCTTGGCAGCAGCAGCAGTCCAGTGGCGGTCCAACCGCCACAGTCCTAATGCGGCGCGCGGACCGCCAGTCTGGCGGTCCGCACACCGCCACCACAGGTTCAGCAGTCCATTGGACCATCGAACTTGTAAAAGGGCCCTAGACTTTATTAAAGCTTAATAAAGCCTTCCTATGTTACCCTATGGAGCTAATGTACTACAATGTGGAAAAACGAAATTGGCAGTTTATCTCTCACCAGGGCATATAAAACATCTTTTATAATGTCCCTGCTTATAGTTCTAAGGTACCCTACCCCTGGGGCACCAAGGGAGACCTTAGGAGTGACTTATATGTAAAAATAAGGTAGTTTAAGACTTTGGAAGTACCTTTAATTCCAAAGTATGATTTTAATTTAAAAGCATTCTGCAAAGCAGGGCTGACTTTTAAAATGACAGCAGGCCACACAGCAGTGCACACTTCAGTGCATTAAAGCTGCTGCGCCTCTAAACCTACATGCCCTACTGATAAGGGTGCTGAAGGGGTAAAGTAGGAGCTTTCCCAGGTGTGCATACTACTGATGTAATTTGTAACATGGTTGGGCCTAGTACTGCTAGTAATATTTCCAAATGTGATTTATGCCCAGAAATACATGATGTTCATGTTGTGTTAACTAATGTGTGTGTTGAATACAAACTTTATTTACATACACCACGTGTGAAGTCTCTTTTGTGACGCTCAGTGTATTTATTGTGTGAGAGTGCTGTGCCAATGCTTTACACATTGCCTCTGTGATTAGCCTGACTGATCAGTGCCAAGCTACCCAAGGATGAGCGCAGGTTTTATACAGTGAGTGTAATCACCCACCACTGACAGGAGTCGTATGTTATGCCTGGCTAGGGAACCGTCTCAGCCACCGGAAAGTGCCAGTTCCAAAACCTACGGTAGGTAGGTTGCCATACCAACTGTAATTACACCTAATTACCATATACCTTTCAAACAGAGCACTGGCCCTGGGCCTGGTTAGCAGAGACCAGGGCACAACCAGAGTCAGTAACCACCAGTATCAGTCATAAAACGGGGGTGTCAAAGTAACACAAGAAGGGAGTGAAGAGGTAATGCTCAAAAGAGCAGAAGAGGTGGATACGTCCTCCTCAAGTTATATTGTCAAAAAACAAAGGGATACACCCTTATCAGAAAGTATAGAAGTGTTCCTCCAGACTACGTGTGTCTCCTACAATGGTGGAAAGCACAGAGCTTTGTTTAAATACCCCTCACCCACCAAAAGGACCCTTGGTGGCATGCTTCATCATCGGGGTCTTCCCGCCCCGCTACGGGATGGGGCGTGCTACGGTTCCACGGAGCCGCGGCGAGGCAGTGTCCTGGTGAGGAGGTAACCTTGATATTTGTGTGACTATAGGTACCCCTTCCCTCCCATTTTGAAGGCTCATGGGGCATTATCTGGGCGATATAAGAAACCTATTCAGCAATATACCTACTGGGGTATAGTATACTGTGCATGTTAAATTTATGTGCACCACTTAGTTAGGATTATATGTAAATACATAGTTGTTTTGATTTGAGTGTAGAAGGGATCTCTTCTAGGTCCTGATGAGAAGCCAGGGGAGGGCTTCGAAACATGTCGACACAGGAAACACTGCTCATTAAAGCATAGTATCTCCATCTCATTCCCCACTTTTAACAATACCAGCTCAAAGGAACATTATTTATTTATTTATTTATTTATAGTTTTATTGAGCGCGAACCAGACCCGTGAGGGTATCAGAGCGCTTTACAGGATTAAGGGTGGTGTACAAAGCGTTAGGAAGGGAGGGATCAATTGGGTACAATAGGGGATACATTATACAAGAGAAGCACGCAGTCTAAAGTCCCAGCTACATGTGGGATAAAAATTAAAACAAATAGATACATTATACAAGAAGGCACGCAGTCTCAACTCTTGGGGGGATGCCCAGGAGTGCAGGAATAGGTATCATCCGTAGAAGCCGTGGATAATGCCGAGGTGGAGGGTGGAACATGTCGCTGAGGTGATTTTGATGTATTCATTAGACGAGGTATTTGCCCATTAAGAAGGTTTTGGTCTCCTTCTTAAAGTGTGCCAAGGACGGAAGTCTTCTGATGGCGGGTGGGAGAGAGTTCCAAATTCTTGGAGCGGCCCCAGAGAAGGCCCGATTGTAGGTTTTTCTTCCGGAAGCGTGCTGGTTGCAGCAACAGGTCTTTGGCAGATCGGGAGTTTCTGGCTCCTCCGGATATCACGAGTTTTTGGGCGAGAAATGTAGGGGAATTGGAGTAAAGAGCTTTGTGAGTAATGCAGGCCAGTTTAAATTGGATTCTGGCCTCTAGGGAAGCCAGTTCAGAACTGTGAGGTGGGGAGAGATGTGGTCGAATTTCTTTGAGCCAGTTAGGAGTCTGGCGGCGGTGTTGAGGCAGGCTTTCAATGGGGCCAGAGAGTTCTTGGGTAGCCCTGCGAGAGTAGAGCATCCATATTCTAGTCTGGAAATGACTAGTGCCTGGATTGCCGTTTTAAGGTCGGAAACTTCGAGGAAGGGTTTTAGGTTTCTTAGGTAAAATTTATTTTTCCACTGAGCCAGGTATTTTTTAATTTTTCACCATTCACTCACTTCTGACCCTTCCACTCACACTCCTACACCACACATAGTATTGTTTTTCATAACCAGTGCTCCCACGTAGTCGTAGGTTGTAGCACGCCCCGTCCCGCAGCGGGGCGGAAAGACCCCGATGATGAAGCATGCCACCAAGGGTCCTTTTGGTGGGTGAGGGGTATTTAAACAAAGCTGTGTGCTTTCCACCATTGTAGGAGACATACTTAGTCTGGAGGAACACTTCTATACTTTCCGATAAGGATGGATCCCTTTGTTTTTTGACAATAAAACGGGGGTGATCAGGGCAAAAAGGATGACTTTCTCACACAGCCCCACCCACACGAAAGGTGATGGGTTACTAACCTGCATCCTGGTAGTCCTCATCAGCTAAGTGGAAAAACCTGGAAAGTCCATCTGCATTGGCATGGGCAGTCCCAAGTCTGTGGTCCATTATAATGTCCATCCCCTGTAAGGAAATGGACTACCTCAACAGTTTAGGATTCACCCCCACACCTGCATGAGCCATCTGAGAGGTCTGTGGTCAGTCTGAACACAGAAGTGAGCACCAAACAGGTATGGTCCCAGCTTCTTCAGGGACCAGACACAGCAGAGACCCTCTCTATGGCACTCCATCGTTGTTCTCTGGGGAGAAGTCTCCTGCAGATGAAGGCAACTGACTGAACTAGGCCCTCCTCATTTACTTGTGCCAACACTGCCCTAATCCCTTGTTCTGAAGCATCTGTCTGAACAACAAATTCCTTTTTGTAATCAGGGCCAGTAACACTGGTGCTGAACATATAACCTTTTTCAGATTGTCAAAGGTCTTCTGGCCTTCTGGGTTCCCAGAGGTTGTACATGGCCTCTACCTACGAGGTGGCCCAGGTACACCACTGAACTCTGCCCTATCTGGCACTTTCTGGCCTTGATAGTCAGGCCCGACTGCTGCAGGGCCTGGAGCACTTCCTTCAGGTGGATCAGGTGATCCTCCCTGGTGGAACTGTATATAGCTATATGGCCAGATAAGCTGCACTGAACTGTTCCAACCCAGACAGGACCCTGTTCACCAACCTTTGGGAGGTGACAGGGGCATTCTTTAAACCAAAGGGCACCACTTTGAATGGAAAGTGACTCTCTGGTGTGGAGAACACTGACCTCTCGTTTGCTCCTTCACTGAGGGCAATCTGCCAGTTGCCTGAAGTCAAGTCAAATGTACTCATGTACTTTGCAGCCCCATACCTATCAATGAGCTCACCAGCTCAAGGTATAGGGTGAATGTTGGAAGGTGGTTTATTGGTGGTGGTAAGTATGCACCTACCACCAGTAACAAGGCCACACACACTGTACTGGATCCTAAAAAGAGTCTCTATAAATTAGTCCCTTGCTCAACCCTTGGGAGCTGACATAGAGCAATAAGACTTAACTTGGGAGACAGACATGTAAAGCATTTAAAAACACCAATACAGTAAATAAGTGAAACACAACACACAATAAAAATCCCACACCAATCTATAAAAATAGGACATATTTTTATCTTTAGAAATGATACCAAAATGAGCAGTATCCAATATAGGGACCGGATATATAAATTTTTAAAGACTAAACAATTTCCAGTGCTTAGAAACCAATAGCGCCACTTTGGGACATCTGGTTCTGCTTGACCAGGACAAATTCAAAGTTTTAGGCCGACCGCGATGGAGCCCTGCTCAGATACACTAAGCGGGAGGCCCCGGTCAAAATGTTATCTTCACATTTTGAAACGTATCTGGAGCTTTTTCTTCCGAGGGCCCTCACTGCTCTTCACCAGGCTGGATTCAGTGAGGGTTCGCCGGCTTGACTTTCAGGGAGCTCCCGATCAAATCTTGGAAGCAGCACAAACCTGGAATCCGGGCCGGGTCGCGGTTGAAGGTGGCCGGCTTGGCCCTTGCAGTCGGGTCGGTCACCTTATGGAGCTTTTTTCCAAAAGTTCCCAAATATTTTCCAAACTTCTGGAGGTTCTTCCAGAAGGTCTCCTTGTGAGTTCCTTGTGTCCAAAACACAAATCCAAGGGTATGGAATCTCCTAGATAGTCCTTGGCAGGGCTGGACTACACTTCCCACAATGCACTTTGTCAACCCCTTAAAAGTGCACTTGATGCACTCCAGGAGGAGGACTGTGGCTGGAGAAGGGTCAGTTAAGCTCTGTTAACTTGTAGCTGCAGGGAGTCCACTCCTTACTCCTTCTTGAAGTAAGGCAAAGTCCTCAGAGCTGTAGTAACAGATAGTGCACCATGCGTAGTCTTCACCAGGCAGACCCTTGAGTGCAGATCAGGATTCCAGCAGGACAGTCCTCCTTCTTCTTGTACTTTCAGGCAGCAGAACTGGGAGGCTATGCACCTCTCTCATATTTATTCTGAGCTTCTGGGCATCAAAAGGGGGACACCTCTGACCAATGAGATGCAGGGTGCACTGCCTCCAAAGTGTGGCATCTTCTTGTCCCAGAAAGCATTATTCTTCCAAAATGCATGATGGCTTTAATTTCAGCAGAGCAGGAAGAGCTAACTAAACCAACTCTCAGTGTGGCTCATTTCCATAGCTGTCCTCTTCCTAACATCTGCAAATTCCTTACTTAAACCTGCTATCTGGCTTGGGGGAAGGGGACCAGGGGCTGGTAGGCCTGGCATTCCCTGCCTGTCCCGTACTCCTTAGAAGCCTCTTGCTTTACGACCCCTCTCCTCTGCCCTGGCATTCCTGTGTAGCTGCAGAGCTGTCTCCAGCAGATAACCTCTCCCCCACTTATCACCTAATCAAGGTAGCCTTGCTAAGCCTGTTAGCACTGGACAATCACTGAAGTCTGCAGGAAGGCTGGATTTTGGGTTACAGACAAAAAAGTGTTATAACTTCTTTTCTGTACAAGTTATGATAAATTCAACAAGAGCAATCTGTTGGATTTATCAATACCATTCTGTTAAGTCTTTCAATTATATTTCCTTTCTTTCCTAATAATACTTATGCATGCATAAAATATTGCAATGTTAGCCTATGGGCCAAGTAGCTACAATGGGAAAAGAAATAAGATGAGTAGATTTCCCTCCCCAAGGTTTCTAAAACATCTTTTATAAGGACCCTGCTCATAATTACAGGACCCCTCACCCATGGAACACCTAGGGAGACCTCAGGGTTGCCTAATATGTAAGGAGTATTTAGATCAATACTTCACAGTGCACACAGCACCAAAGTCGACTTTGCAGGGGATTTCCTACACTGGGGAAAAATAAAATGGGCAGTTACCCCTCACCAGGGTTTAGATAACATATTTCATATGGACCCTGCTTATAGTTACATATCCCCCTTCCTCACCCCTTCCTCACCTATGGGAGACCTTGGGGGTACCTGATAGAAAACAAATAATGTAGATTATCACTTTTATAGTGCCCCCACCACCAATGTCGAGTTTGAAGTGAATTTATTTTTTAAAAGCAATGTCGCAACTCAGGGTTGCTTTTAAAATGACCTCAGGCTCTCAGCAGTGTATGCTTGCAAGTGAAAAAAAAGGCTGCTGGCCACTAAACTGCCAGGCCCCATTATATACTAGGGACTTATAGGTAGTTTTCAGCCCCTTGTGGTCATGCCAATTGTAAGAGTACCTCCATGCATGTGTGTGTGTTTCACATAGCACTGGCCCTGGGTCTGGCTAGCAGGGCTTGGTGCAAAGTCAGAGTTAGCTACCATCAGTACCAGTCAGCACTTCCAGTGCCAAGACGCCTCGGCATTCTTTGCTCTTTACAAATGCTTAATTACTTACTTACTTACAAAAGATTGGGGGTGAACAGGTCAAAAGGGTGACTTTCTAACAGTGAGCATCAGTCTTAGTGACTGCATTCAATCCTCTTTAGTCCACTCAGAACCTTAACTCCTTCTTTCCCCTTGGGGATTAGGTTTGGGTACCAGCACCACTGGGCTGGGCCATGGACTATCACAGGGCTCGCTTAGCCCCGACTCCAGCATCATAGCTTTGATGCTGGCTCTGACCTGGTCAGACAACCTGTACAACTTGTTTTTGACAGGTAAGCTGTTACCAGTGTCATCATGTACACACCAGTCAGTGATACCTGGGGTCAAAGAGTACGGCCCCAAACTGCCCCAGTCTTTGTGCTGCTGGTCTGTCAACTTGGGAGAGAGTACCACTCCCTCCACTGACCCATCTTGCACGTTGCTTGAGAGGAGGTCTGGCAGTGGCTCAGTTTCCTCCTCTTCTCCTTCATCAGTGACCATCAGCATGTTCATGTCTGCCTCTGCCCTAACTTGATGGGGTTTCAATCTATTGACATGCAGGACCCTGTGGAGATTCCTGTGGGTGTTAAGGTCTATCAGGAAGGTAACCTCACCCTTCTTCTCCAAGATTGGATAGGGCCTAGTCCACTTGTCCTTGAGGGCCATGGGAGCTACAGGCTCCAACACCCACATCAATTGTCCTGGAGTTTACTAGGCAAGGCATAGTAGCCGTTTGGTCATACCAGAGCTTCATGAGCTCTTTTCTGGCCTCCAGTTTCCTGCTTGCTATGTACATGTACTCTGCCATGCGAGATCTGAGGCCTAGTACAGAGTCCAGCACATTGTCCTTGGCTTCCGTGAGAGGCTTTTCCCAAGACTCTCTCACCAGACACAATGGCCCTCTTAAAGGGTGCCCAAACAGTAGCTTAAAGGGACTAAAACCAACCCCCTTCTGTGGGACCTCCCTACATGCAAACAGCAGGAATGGGAGGAGAACATCCCATCTCCTCCTGAGTTTGTCAGACAAACCCATGATCATGCTCTTCGGGGTCTTATTGAACCTTTTTTTTTACCAGACCATTTGTCTGGGGATGATATGGGGTGGTGAACTTGTAGGTAACATTACATTCATCCCACATCTTAGCCACTGAAGGAGCAGTGACTGTTCTGAGGAGTATTGCTTCAAGATATCTGGTGGCATGGTCCACTGCCACTAAGAAATAGGCAGTTGGTGGGTCTAAGGGACCAACAATGTCCACCCCACCATTTCAAAAGGAGTCCCAACCACTGGCAGTGGTATCAAGGGAGCATTTGGCTTGCCCCCTGTCTTGTCACTAGCCTGACAGGTTGCACAGGAGCTGCAAAACTCCTTTATTTTGGCTTATTGGGTCAAACAAAATGGTTAGCCAATCTATTCCATGTCTTACTCTGACCCAAATTACCTGTTAAGGGGATGCCATGGCTCAATGTTTGGAGGAATTCTATATACATTTGGGGGACCACTAATCTCCTGGTTGCTCCTTCCTTGAGGTCTCTGGCTTCAGTATATAGGCCTTCTCTTGCCTGGAGGCAGTCTGCCTCAGGCCCTCAAGAGTGGGAAACTCTCTTTGTCCCTGATGCAACTCCTCTCTAAAGGGTCCACCAGCTCCTTTCAATTCTGCCATGTCGTAAAGATCTTGCAGGGGTGGAATACCTACCTAGGAGGTCAGATCCTCCCCCTCAGAGTCAGATTCCTCCTGCACCTCTGGAGTTCTTTGGGCTGGCTTACCAGACCCTGTGCCCTTTCTCTTGTCATTGGAGGCTTGGCCCACTGTGCCAGGATCCAAGTGTCCAGCATTTCCCTTCTGTGCAGTCTGTGACCTGGTCACTGCACATACTCACTCAGGGAGGTCCAGCATCCTTGCATGGACCATCCTCTCCTCCCCGACCAGTCAGAAGCTTCAAGATCATTTCCCAGTAGACACTTTACTGGGAGGGCAGGAGACACAACTTCCTTCTTATATCCTGTCACACCTCCCCATTCCAAGCTCACCATTGCCATGAGATGGAGTTTGACTGCATAGCTCACCTAGCGACACACACCAGGTATGATTTGCTCTGGAGAAACCAGTTTCTCTGTGACCATTGTCCCACTGGTTCCTGTATCTCTCAGAGCCTCAACCATTGATTTTAGGCCTCTGCCTGTACCTCTCCATCCTGGGAGGCAAGGGAACCCCTTACCCATCTCTGAGACAATCTCCACCCCCACACCTACACTGACAATCCCCTGGGACTGCCCACCAGTGGGGAGCGTCTTTGTGCAGACAGCATCTCCTCTTTTGTGTCCTGAATGATTACAGTCATAACACCTCCCCACCTTTGAGGAACAAAAGCTTTTCTGCTTTTGCAGGGTCAAAGGACTTTCCCTAATACCCCTTCCGCTTGACGTTGGAGTTTCTCGGGCCCCCCTCCTTGTGCAGGTTTTTGTGGGTCTTGTGAGGACTATTTTTGTTTTTTATCATGTTTTTCCAGGGCTAACTCCTGAGAGCAGACATGTCCATGTTTCTATTGATCACCCCTTGGTGTTTTGTAGACACCCGGGTTCTCCCCTACACATCAGCTGTCTCCCCCAGTTCCCTGGGACTAGACAGCTTGGAGTACACTACATATGGGCGTAACTTTTCTGATGTGCAATTAGTCAAGATGTGCTCTTTCAAGAATAAATAGTACAACCCCTCATAGGTACTTACATGGTTATCCTGTATCCAGCCCACTAATGCCTTTACTGAGATGTCTACAAAGTCCACCCAGGACTGTGCGTTTACTTTCTGGGTGTCCCTGAACCTCATCCTATACTGCTCTGAGGTGAGACCAAACTTTCTGATCAGACATTTCTTCATGTGGGCGTAAGATTCTGCTTCATCACCCACTAGGGTCAGGAGCCTATCCCTCCCAGCTACTGGGACCAACTCCCACAGGAGTGAACCCCAGTATTTGGAGCTAACCCTCCTCATCCTAAGGGCTCTCTCAAATGCTGTCACCCATTTGTCAATGTCACACCCCTCTTGGTACTTGGGACCTATCCCCTTGGGAAGTCTGGGGTCAAACCCACCACCCCTGAACATCTCACCATCTTCCTCGTCTTCGCTGCCACCATCCTTTTTCTCCTGCCTTGCCCACTTCTTCTTAGCTAGGTCCACTTTCTCCTTCTCTGCGGCTATGTAAGCTAGTTGAACTTCCAGCTCCCTTTCTCTGAGGGGCATATCTGGGTTCTCTGAGGGGGAGCCTCCCCTCCCCACATGAGCTGAATGTCTGGACCTGGTGCTAGAAGTAGTGGACAGGTGGTCCTCTTCCTCCTCCTGGAGGTTGTTGGAGGGGTCATCCTCCCCGTCCCCTTCATTTCCTGAAGCTGACTTAGCCCAGGCCGTAAGGGATCTAATTATCTCTGCTTTTCTAATTCTATTAGCAGCTGTTAGCCCCTTGGGCTTACACTGTACTCTAAGCTCAGATACTGTGAGGTTAGCCAGATCAAGCTCCATGGTATCCCTAGTTTTGGGTCACAAAAAAAACTTTGCAAATCAGAGATAGAACAATTTAGAAAAATTCAAAATGAATCAAAAGCAGTTTAGTCCAAATTAAAAAATTTCAAAAATCAATTTTTGTTCTAAGTCAATTTACTGGAATTTTAAAGATCTTCACTAAAATACTGTATGGTGTAGTTTAAACACAGGTACTATCCTCACCGCTGATCACCAAATGTTGGAAGGTGATTTATTAGTAGGTGTAGATAGGTACCTACCACTAGTAATAAGGCCACGATCACAATATAAGGTCCAGTCAAGATCTCAATAAATTATTCCCTTGCCCAACCCTTGGTAGCTGGCTGCGAGCATGCAGGCGTAACTTAGGAGACAGGTGTGTAAAGGATTTAAAACACCAATACATTAAATAAGTAAGACACAACAGACAATAAAAATCCATCACCAATTTATACAAATAGGAAATATTTTTATGATTAAAATGAAACAAAAATGACAAAAATTCAATGTAGAAAGCCAGAGATATTAATTTTTAAAGATTAAGGGTCTGATTTAGGTCTTGGCAGCCGGGTTGCTCCATCAGAACGGTGACAGATATCGCGTTGGCCGAAATAGAAATCCCATTACATCCTATGGGATTTATATTTTGGCGGAAGGGATATCTGTCACCATTGTGATGGAGTAACCCGTCCGCCAAGATCTAAATCAGGCACTAAATGTTTTCTAGTTCTTAAAAGCCAAAGTGCCTACTTGGGACAACTGGTCGCACTAGACCAGAACAAATTCAAAGTTTCAGGCGGAGAGCGGGTCAGATACAATGAGTGGTAGGGCCCAGTCAAGTTTTTACCTTCAGACTTAGTCACTTTTTTTGAAGCTTTTTCTCTCGAAGTCGAGCGGGTCTCCTCGGCAGGCTAGGTTTGGGTTTGACGACTGCAGCTTGCTTCAGCAAGATGCCTCAGTCGATTCCTGGAAGTCTTGTCGATGACGAAAAGCTCCAGAGCTTCAGCAGGGCAAACCTGGATTTCAGGCTGGGTTCAACGTCACCGGTTTGTCTCTCGACAATGGGTCGGTCAACTTATGGAACATTTTTGTCAAAATGCTCCAAATGATTTCAAATGTCTGGAGATGCCTCCAGAAGATGTCCTTTTGGGTTCTTGATAGGTCCACAACACCAGCCAAGGTACAAGAAGCTCTGAGTTGCTCCTCGGAGAGTTGGGACTACAGCTCCCACAATGCACCTGGCCAAATCCTTTAAAGTCCAGCCGAAGGTGGTCAGCTGATTTCTGCTTGGTGTAGATGATGCAGGTGGAACTCTTTTAACCTGTTGCTTTCAGGAAGTCCACTCCTTAAACCTTTAGGGCAAGGCAAAGTCCTTATATTGCTGTTATTACAAAATGTGCAGCAGGTGCAGTCATTCAGAGTGGAGTCCTCTTGGTGAAGGCCAGGGGTTCCAGCAGGACAGTTCTTCTTTTAGTTTCTTCAGGCAGGGGTCTGAGTTGCTAGGCAGCTCTCTCATATTTATCCAGCTTCTGGCACCCCTGACCAATGGGGTTCAGAGTCCCACCCTCAATGATGAACATGTCCCTTGAAGTGTGGCAAATTCTTGTCCCAAAAAGCATTGTTCTTTAAAAGCCAAAATTGAGAAAATCTTTCCTGGAGCTTAAGGTCTGGCTAACCCAACCTACAGGTATGGCTAACTTTCCTTAATACTCCCCTTCCAGACCCTCAGCTAATTTAATTGCAGGGGCTCCCATCTGTCTGGAGGTGCAGGAAATGGGAGTGGGCCTGGGTCCTGTCCTAAGTGTCTTTGAAGACCAGTTTGGCTACCCAGCACCCTTCCTGCCATTTGCTCTGCAGCTTGCAGATCTCCTTCAACCAGATGTCTCTTTGTTTCCTTTCAGGCCACTTCACACCTCGTCAGAGCAGCTTGGCTCAGTCAGGAGAAGCTACTCGAGAGCTGGATTTAGGCACATCAGAAAAGCAAGTTCTATAACTTATTTTCTGTCATAGTTATGATAAATCCAACCTTGGCAAGTTGTTGGATTTATTTTAACTATTATTTAGACACTTTGAAGTATCATTTTAGCTCACTCCTGTCAATAGTTAGACTTTATTAAAGATTAATAAAGCCTTCCTATGTTAGCCTAGGGAGCTAATGTATTACAATGGAAATTGGCAGTTTTTCCCTCAGCAGGGCATATAAAACAACGTTTATAATGCCCCTGCTTATAGTTGCAAGGCACCCTAACCCTGAGGCACCTAGGTGAGACCTTAGGGGTGACGTGTATGTAAACATAAGGTAGTTTAAGACTTTGGAAGTACCTTTAGTTCCAAAGTCGAATTTGCATTTGATTTTAATTCAAAAGCAGCCTGCAAAGTAGGGCTGACTTTCAAAATGACAGCAGGCCACATAGCAGTGCACACTTAAGTGCATTAAATCTGCTGGGCCTCTAAACCTACATGACCTACCATATACAAGGGGCTTACAGGTATTTTGTCATGCCTATGTAATGATACCTAATTACCATATACCTTTTAAACAGAGCACTGGCCTTGGGCCTGGTTAGCAGAACCCAGGGCAAAATCAGAGTCAGTAACCACCAGTATCAGTCAAGAAATGGGGTGATCAGGGCAAAAAGGATGACTTTCTCACACTGGCTATCAAGACGAGATAGAATATTAGTTTGATGTAATTCTGGTCCAACTGCTCCATGGTCTTTAAGCAAATGCCAAACATTGTTATAGTGTGGCTTACCTTTATGTCCCGCTTGATGGCAGCTGATATAATTCCTCTTCCCAGAATGCTTTTATGGCTGGACATTTTGGGAACATATGTTCCACATATGCCCTTGGCATTTCACTTTTTTGTTACATGTCAACTTGCAGTGATCCACCCATTTTGCCATCCTATAGGTAGTCCGGTATGCCCTGTGTAAAGTAAAGAGATGGCCTTTTTTCTAGAGTAGCATGAGTGCCAATAGAGTAAAGTTTGTTAAATGATACTTGCCATAATTTCATCAGCTCCTCATCAGCAACTATTCACTCCATGTTTGAGGCATCAGGGGCCTCTTCTTGTCTTCAGCCTCGCACAAATAGCCATACCATTTAGCGACCTACTTGTATATTCCTGTGTTAAATGTAATTCTTCCAAAACTTCTTTCTCATTGCTTCTTTCCCACCTTTGTGCCGCATGTCCCACTTAGTCTTCCCATTGATTGATATTTGCATCCTTTAACAGAAGACTCAGAGAGTCCTTCAAACAATCAGGGGTGACAGGTAAATCCCAACTTGGTGCATGGTTGTTATAGTATAGGAAGTACTTGGGTGGCCCAGATAAAACTATCAATATCACTTTGAATGTTTTGGAGAGCTGTTGGGTCAAAATTTAGATGTGTATTACAAAATAAAAAATAAATTTTAGGAAGAATACACATCATAATCAGGTTTAGTCTACTGTATATTGCCAGTGGGAGATTTTGCCATCTGTATAACAGAATCCTAATCTTCTTGGCCACTCTCGCTAGATTTTCATTTGGGATTTGATCTCGTTTATGAAGGATGTCAAGCCCCAAGTATCTGATCCGTTTTGACTCAGTGTTGTGCTATTTGTCCCTGTGACAGTCACTCTGCAGAAGTGGAGAAGTGTGGCTCACTGGTTAGAGCGGCAGACCCTGATGCAGAGATCTGGCCCGGGACCAGGGTTCAATTCCCGCCTCGGCGGGTCTTGGGCTCAATTTCCTCAGACCTGATAATTCTCGCCTCGGTGCCTATTCTAATCATGGGTCCCACTCTGCAACTCTGGGCAATAGCTTGCTTAATCTCCACAACGGCCCCAACAGCGCTGGGATGCCTGGCGTCACCCTGGGGGTGCCCAGGAGTGGACATTTCACAGGGAAAAGCCAGGAAGGGTTCCACAGCGGTATGCGTACAGCGCCTGGACACCCCTTTGGGGGTATGGGTGCGCTTTACAAGTACAAATTTCAATTTCTGCACAATCACTTTTGCACTTTATGTTCTTTTGCAAATTGCACAGTTTAGCACGAAAGCACTTTCTGATGCCTTTTCTACGTAAGCTAAGATTCCGACAGTGTAGAGTAGCTTTGCTCCACTTACAATTTTTAAGTTCACCTGAAATCGCGTACTGTGTTTGAGCTTTTCTGAAAGCAGAAATTAGGGCCAGGAAAACTATGATAGGTTAATCTTTTGAATTATATGTGCGACGTGGGTGGGCAGGTGGAGTCTGGCTGAGGTGTTTTGGTCTAATTTCGGGGGATAATAGGAGCACATAGCGGACCCTATTAGAGGTTTATGTTCTCCCTCCTTCTCCCTTAGTCTCTTCAAAACTCGGCCAATTTCCTACATGAGTGTATTGTTGCCTTAAAATCTGATTGCGATTTGCACTTTTTGCTTTTTATAAGTATGGCTATTTGATGTAATGTGTTTTAAAGCCTTTTATGCACACATATATATATATATATATTTTTTTTAACGTTCTTAACCTAATGTAAGACTATCTTTTAATCTTTTCAGAGACTGTGGATATGTGTAATAGTCTTATATACTTTTATGGTCCATTTTAATCAGACCGAATAAAGATATTGAATTGACTCAGTGTTGTGCATTGTAGCTATATTTCATATCCTGATTAAAATTATATCCTGATAGGGCGCCAAATGCAGTGGCTATTTGATCAAATCTCTAAGAAAAGTTTCAGGGCTGCTAGTATATAGTAACAAATCATCTACACAAAGAGCAACTTTTTTTCTTAAATCCATGCACCTCAAAAGGGGTTATTTCCTCATCTTTTCCTATTTGTTAGGCAAGGCGCTCAATAAATGGATCAAATATCGGGGAGAGAGGACAATTCGATGGGTGCCTCTTTGTATAGAGGCGCTATATGTCAAGAGACACTTGACTTACGAAAATTCTGGCAGTGGGATGCAAATATTAGGCTTTTATGCACTCTATAAAAGAAGACAGCATGCCAAAACTCTTTAGACATAAACAAAGATATTTCCAGGATGCTTGGTTAAAATACCTTAAACGTATCAAGTGCTACTAATGTGAGAGGCAAATTATAGTGAATAACAAGATCTATAGCTCCAATCACATGATGATACAATTCTTCCAGTTGTCTCACATATGTAAAAAGCTTTAGGTCCCCACCAATTAACTTCCCCACAACCGCTGCAAGCCTCCAAGCCAATATAGAAGCAAAGATTTTCTAACAATTATTTAACAAAGGAATCGGTCTATAGGACTCACACTTAATTAGATCCTTGTTTGGCTGTAAGATGACAACTATGGTTGCCTCTCCCCAAGATGCAAGAGGGTTTTGGTCATTTATCATGACACTGTTAAACAGGTCTTTCCTAACTGTGTGCCCAAAGCCTTGTAGACTTCCTAAGTAATCCCATCTGGTCCCTCTTTAACTTTTTATATTGGATATAGATAGTTTTATTTCTTACTCTGATAGTTCCTGAATTAAAGGTCCCTGATCATGAGAGTTAAGTCTACGTAGTTGTAGAGTCTCAAGCCAATTCCCTGTCTCTTGATCACTTAGGTCTAAATGTTCACTATGCAAACTCTGGTAAAAGTTCTGGAATGCCTCCCGTATTTTTTCTGTCTGACTAGTCTGGTAATCCTCTGTGGGATTTTGAATGATCGCTTTGCTAATACGGATTTCCTGTGCCTTTATTTTCCATAGAAGAATTTTTCCAGCTTTTTCCACATGATTTTGTAAATTTATGGCTTAATATTTATAGCGCATTTTCTGTTCTAATTTGGTGTTACATCTTGCCTTACAATTTCAAGATCATTCTCCATTATCTCATTTTCCAGCTCCTGTTCTGGGTCTAACAGTTGATCTTCCAACCTTTTAATTCACCTAAGAAGTAAATACTCCTCATCTCTTCTGGTTTTAGTATATTAGCTCAGTAATAACGCCCTTATGTATGCTTAATATGCATTCCATGCAGTGTTAATTATGCAGCTTTCCAAATTATTTTCAAAAACGATATGCGCTTTGGATTCTAAAAGCTGAACTAAAGTAGTTTGAGCAAGCAACCTTCTTTCCATAGTGCTACTTTGAGTTAGATATTTCTCCTCTAAACCCAAGACCCGGGTAACAGAGGCATGGTCCGCAACATAAGACGAATTATGTGAGATCTCAGTCACTTGCTCCATAATCCTTCGGTTTGCCAACCAGTAATCTATTTGGGAGCTATGCTCATATTTTTTACTGTTGAATTAATATTTCTTCTGATGCCATGTGTAAACTAGTACCCCATTCTCAATTTCATTGTGGGTGAGTTGCTGTGAGGTCTACTAGTTGAGCAACCTAATTTACTATTCAACAAGGTATAGAATTAGGGTGTTGCAATCTAGGAGTTTAGTAAAATGTCTTAAAACAGCCGGGTAATCTATATTAGGAACATAGTATCAGACACAAGTATACTGATCCTGTGCTATTTGAAGTTTTGCTATTAACTTCTGAGTATCTGACCTGTATATTCATGTTGCTCCTAAACAACAAAACCACTACCTTATTGTGTCCTCCCAGAGAGGTACAGACCACCCACTGAACCCAGTGCTGACTTTTAATTAAAGGTTTTAACTCCCCCTCAATAAAATGTATCTTTTGTAAGAACATAATATGTGCACCACTTGTTTTCAAAAGCTTGAATATACTTCTCTGTTTCTTCTTGTCTTTTATCCCTTTCACATTCCAGGATTCTAATTTAAGTGTTTACTCATTTCGGCTGGCACTTAAGACTCAAAACTGAGTACGTTCCCTCACTTTGTGTTAACAAGCCTAAGGGATGAGGACAATTTTTTGTTTTTTGTTTTTTTTAACCCCAACTTGCTTCCAGTGCCTCTAGGGTACCCTGCCAAAATCTCTCGGCCATGCCTTGCCTAGCCGTTTGAGTGCTCCCCCTTGCAAGTGCTCACCTAAACCATAGCCATACCATTGCCCAGCATAACCTGAGATGAGATTACAATACCTAGTCTTACTGTTCCTGCAGCACAATAGTCACTTTCCCATAACGTCTTCTTAGCTTTTTTATGTTTGTTTTGTATCACTTCGTCTGGGTCCTACTCCTACTCTGGCCACACTATGTGAATCTTGTTATTCCACATGATCTTCAAAGAAGCCAGAAATTTCATCTGCATGACTTATGATGTCATAACAGTGCGACAGCAACCACAGGCCTTGTGGAGAAATCATGCACCTTACAGAAGATGTTAACAGCTACCAGAAGCTCTGTGGAGAACATACACCTCATACACAGTACTCACCTCACCCATTGTTTACCATTTGGGTTTTTCTTGGCACAGGATATGTTTCTTGGGCACTGGGATTGAAACTCGCCTCTGATGCGTCTCGTGTGATTGGTAGGCGCACTTGCTTGAAAATTCAAATTTAGATACACATCTAAAGTCTTAGCACTTCTGTTATCTGAAACTTCGAGCAGAGAAGAAATTAGTTGTGCATGTTATTTTTAATGAATCAGCATTGCAGTAAATACAAAATTGAAGAGAAAAACTATAAATTGTGGGCTATCATAGTTATATTCATGGATGTTGTGAACTCATGCATATTTTCATAAATTATATACGAATGATATACTAAAACTTAAATTGAGAGCAGAGTGTTTTCATTTGTGCCTGAATTAACTTTGGTTGTCAGCCTTGGCTGTAGGGGAAGGCAGAGGAACAAGTTGCATGCTGATGCTCATAAATTTGCAGCTGAGTCTGATAATACTAAAGAGCAAAAACAAACAAGCACACACACATTCGTGCCATGTAGTAGCCATTATTTAGTTCTGTCTTTCGTCCTTGCTTCACTGAGGTGATAATCATCAGGGAAACTGTGGACAAACCATTTGCCACAATAACCTCCCACACCAACCAGAAATGGTTGCAGCTGCAGGGTGTGTTGGTCTTTTTGAGTGGAGCATCTTGAAACTATGAGTCCTTCATGTAACTGCAGTGCCAGAGAGTCTCACTCCTTGTTACTTCTCTCTAAAAGATTTGGTAAGAAACCTACATTGTCTACCAAAGGAGTGCTGACTTAAACATGGTGCATTAATCCAAGACCACATATGTAAGAAGAACCAACCAGCACAAGAAAAAATGCCTGTAAAAATAAAAATCAATCAAATACTGAAATTCACCAAACACCAGAGAGAACTGGCCTTGGTTTCTGAATTTGCGGTCATTCTAATGGACTAAAACATTCCATGCACAAAAATGAAAAGAGTGAATGTGGGGAATTCTTTTACATTGGGTGAAGGAAATTCCCTCAGAATTTTACTACTTTACCTATTGTATGAATTGACCATCTTTGGTGTGCTTTCCCCTCAATTTTTCCCCCATCTATTTTGCTTAGAAGTCTGTGCACTATATTACTGCTTAGCAGGTGCAAAGTTCTTGTACTCTCCATTTAAATATGGTTAGATTGACTTACCCCGTATTGACATATTTAACTTGCCTACAATTCCCTACTTTAGGATCTAGACAATGCACCCACTGCTGGAGGTTAAATGCCACCTATGGACTGCAGCACCTATTGTTTCATTTACAGAGCTGCCCTGTAAAAAATGCCTTCAAGATTACCATGTGCAGCCTGACTGCAGCAGCCTGAAAATCTGCTATCAAAGCTATCAAAATGACCCCTTCTGACAGATGGGAAACCCTGTTTTGAAATATTAATAAGTCACCCCGATTAGTCTTTGTTGCCCGCAAGGTAGGGATCCTGGTGTGAAATTAAGTTGCCATGTTCCAACAGTTACTAGACCCCAAAACCTATTTTCCACTGGCAGGTCTGAAGCTGGATCCTATGGGCCTGATTCTGATGCGGTTAGGAAAGCATTACCACCTAGGGCCTGATTCTGATGCGGTTAGGGAGGCCTCCTAATGGCATTTGCTCCTTCCAAATCGGATCGGGAACGTGTCTTCCCGACCCAGGGCCCAATTATGATGCGGTTAGGAACATATGCTCCCATTGAAGTCAATGGGAGTCCAACCAAATCGTATCTGGAAGCATCCGGATGCATCGTACTCTGTCGGTCGAACTCTCCCGATCCGAGTGGGTCGGAAACCATTTCCAAACCGATTCGGTCGGGGAGCTTTCCAACCCGCATCAGAATCAGGCCCTATGAAATGTCAAAGTACAGATTATAAACTTTGATCGGTAATGTTTGACAGGAAATGGCTAGAATAGTCTACAAGTATATTTTGAATATTTATTAAATATAGAATTAGCATACAAATATACAATTCATTGATGAAATCGATTTTTATTAAATATGTTGGAAAAGTAACTTTTAGTAAGTATACTTTTCATCATCATCATCATCAAAAGTCTTTATTTCGGCCTGTATGGCCATAAAAGCACAAGTAAAAATACAATACATTTCATTCAATTGAGTAAAAACAGTCATTGCTCTATGTGAGGCACCAATATTACACAGAATTGGTGTAAACTTACAGTAGTATTACATGAAACACTCTACTATCCCACATGCCAACCTCAGGGGTCCAAAGATTAACCTATACATGTAGGATTCAATAAAGTGCGTGTGAAATACATGAGCAGCATAAAGGTCTTTGCAGTATTCCAAAACCGGGGTTCATGATGCTGACATAGTGGCCCTTACCTGGTAGCAATCAAAAGTATGTACAAAATGAAAAATATAAAAACAACGTATACAGCACATTATAATTAAAAATACTCGTTTAAAAATCATAAAATACTTTCATTCATGTTAAAAAAAGATCGGGCCCGGTTTATGAAATATATAATAATAGACCGGCAAAACCTATATGCTCATCTTTAGGATGGCACTACGTGTACACCACATAGAAAATAAAAAACCGTGATATTGAGAACACAATAGGCATGTGGGCGTCATATTTCAATATCCTAAAGACGTCAGTGCAGTGGCTGGTTCCCATATTTCTACATAGCTGAAAAAGCCATCGGTGTCTCGCCCTTTTGTATCCTTGACAGAGAAATATTACATGATATTTTGTCTCCGCTGGATAGCTGCAGGCCAGACAACCCAAATTAGATGAACCTGCCCATTTATTTGTAAAAGCACGCAACGGGAGCACCCCATGTCTGAACTGCAAATATAACTTCTTGGCAAGGATCGGATGGATGTCATCCAGGGCAGGCTCTAGTCTGTACTGATCTTTTACTTCGAAAAACCCTAGCTAAGTATACTTTTCCTGACTGAGCCCTGGTTGGACAAAGTAACATTAGCCTGGGAAAGCTGGCCTGCCAGTGTCTCCCTGACAATGTGGTATGAAAACTGGTCCCAAAGCAGAGATAATAGCCTGGGCCTTTAGGCTCCCAATAACATGGGTGAGTGGCAGTGTTTTTCTTCCCACCAGCATTGAGGGCAGTTGGGGTGAGCCCAGGAACTTTATTAACCTGAAAAGGACCAAGGTGATGCCTGCTCTTTCACAAGTACAAGCAAAGTCATACCTGGATTAAGGCATGACTTTGTTTCCCAAGCCCATGCTAGCAAGGTTGGCTCCACACCCAGTGAGTGTGAAACTGCCCCCAAAACTATTTTAGAGTGGACACATGGGTGGGCACTGATCATTTCCCTGGCAACACCTCTGGGTGAACACAAACACTCTATACAAGGAAGGAAGTGTTCCCCCGTCTTCAATTTTAGGAGTAAGGAACACTGTGGGATTGTTTTCTGTAGGGCAAACAGGAACTGATGGAAAAGTGGGTAGGGTTACCCAGGGGAACTTTTATCTCATTGGTTAGGAGGGAGTCAGGAGTCACACTACCTACTAGTCAGTGCAAACCATAAATGTGGCATCTCAAGGAACCCTCCTTAGAACACTTTTGGAAATTTTGGAAGATCAAAGGAGGACTGGGCCCTTTTTCACTGCACCCTGAGAGGAGCTATGAAGATTTGATTTAAAAAATCAGTGGGCTGACCTCCTGTATGGCTGCAGGGACATAAAAAGCTGAAGATCCACTTTTTCCGGGATACCCCGATATTTGCTTATATTTTTGGTGTTTGGGAGTTGGCAAAATCTTGCCAGTATCCACATGCAAAGTTACTTCCCAAAACAAACCTTTATCCTGTTAGCCATAATTTGGAAGTCGATAAAATGAGTACCATGCTGTTTGCTGATAGTTATACTCGTCATAAGTACCTAAATGCAATTAATTATTTTAAGTGATCTTTACCCCAAATTATTATTCTTGTCACTTTTTTCTCCAAGGAAGACACTTCAAATATGTTGTCTGTAATCTTTTGGTTATGCTGTGTCCTTGTTTATTGCTACTTACTGTAAATTATTTAATTAAGACTTCAGAATATGCTGCAAGAAAAGAGGACTAGTTAATTTATTTATGGTCTTGTCAATAGGAGTGTTCTCAAATTTGTAACAATATCTAGACCAGTGGCACTAGAACACCCAGGAGTGAACCACTAACCCACCCTACCAGCAGGGATGAAGCTGCACTTTGCTGATGATGTCCTGTAATGCCCTATTACTTACCGGTAATCTTCATTACTCCTGGTCCCGTTGTCCTCGTCCCCTTCATTAACATAGTGAGATAACACTATCTCGCTGACAGAAAAAAGAACGAAGGAATGCTGGACCTACCCCTCCCCCTCCCTCTGGGAGTACATAAGCAAACCCGTCCCAGCATTCCTCCTAAGAATACCAAGCCCAGATGAAGGCCGGCAAGACAGGGAGGGAGGGAGGGAGGAAAGCCATGAAGGGGACGAGGACAACGGGACCAGGAGTAATGAAGATTACCGGTAAGTAATAGGGCATTACCCCCAGGTCCCTCTTGTCCTCGTCCCCTAGACCCGTGCCCTCACCACATCTTCAACAAAGCCAGTACAGCCATCGCGCCCCATCTCCGGAAAATAATCAACATCTCCTTCGAGACAGCAACCTTCCCGGAAAGCTGGAAGCACGCCGAGATCACCGCCTTACTCAAGAAACCCAAGGCAGACCCCAAGGACCTCAAGAACTTCCGACCCATCTCTCTGCTCCCGTTCCCCGCGAAGGTCACCGAGAAAATCGTCAACAAACAACTGACCCGCTACCTCGAGGAGAACAACATCCTGGACCCTTCCCAGTCCGGCTTCCGCAGCAACCACAGCACCGAAACCGCCCTCATCGCCGCCACCGATGACATCAGGACCCTGCTAGACAACGGAGAAACAGCAGCCCTCATCCTCCTGGACCTATCAGCCGCCTTCGACACGGTCTGCCACCACACACTACGAACACGCCTTCACGACGCCGGGATCCAAGAGAAGGCCCTGGACTGGACCACATCCTTCCTTTCTGGCAGAACACAAAGCGTCCGCCTCGCCCCCTTCCGATCCAAGGCCACCAAGATCATCTGCAGCGTACCCCAAGGCTCCTCCCTCAGCCCAACGCTGTTCAACATCTACATGGCACCCTCGCCCATGTCGCCCGACAGCACAACCTCAACATCATCTCCTACGCCGACGACACCCAGCTGATCCTCTCCCTCACCAAAGACCCTCACACCACCAAAGCCCACCTCCACGAAGGAATGAAGGCCGTCGCCGAATGGATGAGGACCAGCCGCCTGAAGCTGAACTCGGACAAGACGGAGGTCCTCATCCTTGGTTCCAACCCTTCAGCCTGGGACGACTCCTGGTGGCCAACATCACTGGGAACAGCCCCGCCACCCACCGACCACGTACGCAACCTAGGGGTCATCCTCGACCCCACCCTCTCCATGACTAAGCAGGTCAACGCCGTTTCCTCATCCTGCTTCAACATCCTCCGAATGCTCCGCAGGATCTTCAAGTGGATCCCTACCGAAACAAGAAAAACAGTCACCCAGGCCCTCGTCACCAGCAGGCTGGACTACGGAAACGCCCTCTACGCAGGAACGACGGCTAAGCTCCTGAGACGGCTGCAACGCATCCAGAACGCCTCTGCACGTCTTATCCTCGACATCCCCCGACGCAGCCACATCACACCCCACCTGAGAGACCTGCACTGGCTCCCTGTCAACAAGAGGATAACCTTCAAGCTCCTCACCCACGCACACAAAGCACTCCACAACTCCGGACCAGCCTACCTCAATAGGCGACTCAGCTTCTACACCCCCACCCGCCAGCTCCGCTCGACCAGCCTCGCCCTCGCCACAGTCCCCCGCATCCGGAAAACGACCGCCGGCGGCAGATCCTTCTCCCTCCTCGCCGCCAAGACCTGGAACACCCTCCCCACCAACCTCCGACAGACCCAAGACCTACTGGCCTTCAGAAGACTCCTCAAGACCTGGCTCTTCGATCAGTAGCAGCACCACCCCCCTCTTCCCCCAGCGCCTTGAGACCCTCGCGGGTATGTAGTGCGCTTTATAAGTGACATGATTGATTGATTGATTGATTGAAAGTGAGAATACCCAAGCAACCACCGCCATTCATCCACAACAAACCACCAGGACAACCAGCATAGCAAAACCCAGTGATTTATTGAACAACAGAACAAGAAATTCAGGAGCACACTGCATGCAGTACCCCCCAAACCAAAATTAGCATCATCCCCCAGCAAATTCTGAAGACGATAATGCCTCACAAAGGTATTAGAGTACGCCCAAGTGGCCGCCCGACAGATCTCAGACAGGGAAACCCCCCGAACCTGAGCCCAGGAAGCCGCCACCCCCCGGGTAGACCGCCCCTGAACCCCCGCAGGAGGAGGAGACCCAGAAAGAGTGTAAGCCAACCCAATGACCTGCTTTAGCCAACGACCAATGGAAACAGAAGCAGCCTTCCCGCCATGAGAGGCAACTCCAAAAGAAACAAAAAGGGAGTCAGACTTCCGAAAAGACGCAGTGCGATCCAAGTATACACGCAAAGCCCTGCAAACATCCAACAAAGTCCAAGGAAGGCCATCGGGAGAGTGAAGAGCAGACCCCAAAGCAGGCAACACCAACTCCTGGGAACGATGAAATTGAGAAGAAACCTTCGGAACAAAAGCGGAATCCAACCAAAGGACCACCCCATCAGCAGAAAAGGACAAAAAAGGCTCCCGGGCCATCAAGGCCCCCAATTCCCCCAGACGGCGAGCTGAGGTAATTGCAACAAGAAAAACCACCTTAAACGTAACAAACTTGATGTCCACTTCAGACAGAGGCTCAAATGGCGGAGCCACCAAAGCCCGCAGAACCAAAGGCAGATCCCACAACGGAAAGGAAGGCCGCACCACAGGACGCGTCAAGGAAAAACTGCGAAGGAGACGAGAGACCAAATCCTCCACATCAGACAAATTCCCCCAAGGGGAACAGAAGGCCCGAATCGCGGCCCACTGAGCACGCAAAGTGGAAACTGCCAAACCCTTCTCAAAACTTTCCCAAAGAAATTGCAGCACCTCCTGCAGAGAGCACACCAAAGGGGACAAACCCAGAGCCAGACAACAGCGCTAAAAATTACCCCAATGACGGCCATAAGAATTCAAGGTAGAAGGTCGACGAGACTGCTGAAGAGCCACCGCTAAATGTTCAGGGAAACCGAGCTGATGCCACCCCTGCCTCTCAACTTCCACAACGACAGTCGCAGCCGAGGAAGAGACAACAACGGAGCAGACCGCAGGGGAGACGGAGAACAAGGAAGAAACCAGGGACCCTGCACACCCAGCAGCCGCAAAGTGGGGAACCAGGACCTCCGAGGCCAAAACGGAACTACCACCACCACCACCCAAGACTCCCGGCTCAGGCGAGCCAAAAACCGGGGAATCAGCGCCAGCGAACTGAAAGCATAGATGAGGCGAGATGGCCAAGGAACGGGCAGGGCATCCATGCCCCAGGAACCCTCCTGACGAGCCCGGGAGCAGAAACGGGGCAGCTCGGCATTGAGAATGGAAGCAAAGAGGTCGAGATAAGGAAGACCAAACCTCCTGCACACAAGCTGAAAGTCCACTGGCGTCAGAGACACCTCCTGAGAGGCGGGGAAATAACGGCTGAGGGCATCCGCCACCCCGTTGTCCACCCCCGAATATGAACCGCAGACAGGGACAACAGATGACCCTCCGCCCAACAGAACAGGGGGACCACCACTGCATTCAGAGACGAGGACCTGGTACCCCCCTGATGATTCAGGTAAGCAACCGACACCTGTTGTCGGAGCGCACAACCACATTGCGACTGAGCAACTGGCTGCGAAACCCCATCACAGCACGGAACACCGAAGTCAACTCCCGCCAATTGGAAGAGCGATGACCCTCCGGAAGGGACCAACGACCCTGAAGAGACAGAGATTCCAAGGTCGCTCCCCACCCGAAAGAACTGGCATCCGTAGTCAGGACCGCTGGAGGAGAGGGCTGCAGCGGCAGACCCCGTGACAGATTGTCCTACACAGTCCACCAGAGCAGGGCAGGGAGGGCGGAAGGGGACACAGGAAGAAGAAAAGCCAGATTGCGAGACAGAGGATCCCAATGAGCCAGAAGGTACAACCACAGAGGACGGAGGTGAAAACGCGCCCAGGCCACGGTAAACACCGTTGCCACCATGAGATCCAGAAGCCGCAACCAAAGGCGGACCGGAAAGGAACCCCCCCTACCCAGAACCTCCGAGCAAGAGACCCCAAGGTCACCACCCGAAAGACCGGCAGGAACACCCTGTTAAGATCGGTCCGAAAGCGAGCGCCAATGAAAGTCAAGTCCTGGGAGGGGGTCAGCTGACACTTGGGAAGATTCAGAAGAAACCCATGATCCCACAACGCAGAGCACACCACCTCCTGAGCTACCAACAACAGGGACCGAGAGGGAGCATGAATCACCCAATTGTCCAGGTAAGGGTAAACCAGGACCCCCTGAAGATGTAGGGAAGCCACCAATGGAGCCACAACCTTGGTGAACACACGCAAAGCAGACCTCAGGCCGAAAGGCAGGACCTGAAACTGAAAGTGATGACCCTGAATGCAAAACCTCAGGAACCAACGAGACCAAGGGTGAACCGGGAAATGATAGTAAGCAAGCGTCCTGGAGATCGAGGGTGCACATGACATGGCCCGGAAGCACCAACGGAATCACCCGCTGCAGGGTCTCCATACGAAAAGGCAGATGAACCACCCACTTGTTCAGGGCCTTCAAATCCAGGACCAGCCGGAACCCCCCAGTCACTTTGGGAACCAGGAATATCAGAGAGTAAAACCCCCTCCCCACCTCCAGAGGCGGAACCTCCTGAATCTCCCCTTTCTGCAAAAGAGATTCGACCCCCAGAGACAGATCGGCCCTCTTGGACAGGCAGGACGGCCAGGGAGTCGGACGAATCCCTGAGTCCAGAGGAGGCTCTGAGAACTCGATGACATGACCATGACGAATAATGTCCAACACCCAGACATCTGAAAATGACTGTACCCAAGCCGGCAGGAAGAACCGCAGCCGACCTCCGACCAATATTCCGGGATCCACAGCCATATAGTCAGGAACGAGGCTTGGGAGGGGGGGACATAGCCTTCCTATCCCGACCCCGACCCGAAGAGAACCACCCCTGGCCCCTGGAAAACTGCCTACGAGAGGGAGGGCGGAAAAAATATTTAGGTTTAGAGGAAACAGAAGCAGCAGAAGACTGCTTAAAGGAAGAAGAGTACTTTTTCTCTTTAAATAATTTATGCAATTTTTCCTCCAACTCTTCACCAAACATCATGGTCCCCTGAAAGGGCAGGCGCAAGGCGCATGCTTTCTGAGCGGAGTCCGTCTTCCAGTCCTTCAGCACCAGATTGCAATGAGCAGCCACACCCGCCCCACTGGAAGGGCAGAGGCACTCACCACATCGAAGGACACATCTGAGAGGAACTCCACCTGCCGCTCGATATGCTCCAGAAGCCCCGAACAGTCGGAAGCATCATCCATTGACTGATACAGAGACTTGATATCGGAAAGCAGAGACTGCGCCACATAAGTACCATAAACGCCAGCCCTCAGAGCCAGATGAGAACCAGAGTACACCTTCCTGAGGGAAGCATCCACCTTTTTATCAACCGGATCCTTTAGCACAGCATCCTCGGCCAAGGAAGTGCGACCCACAAGACTGGCCGCAAAGGAATCAATAGGAATGGAGTCCGGCAAGTCCTTAGCCATAACCTGCAGAGGGTAAAGTTTAGCCATAAAACGAGGAAGCATGTTACGATCGGGATCCTTCCATTACCTCTTCAGGACCTCCCGAATGTAAGGATGGTCAGGGACATCGACAGCAGCAGCGCTCTGAAACTGGCGCAACAAGGGACCACCTGACGTGCTAGGAGCCTCCTCATCAGGAAACTCCATGTTAGACTTGACATGTTTCAGTAACACAGGCAACATATCCTTGTAAATATATTTTCCCTTGTGCTCCGCGCCCCCCATCCATTCAGCCTCTGAATCCGAGGAATTAGAAGGCACCGGCACAGGGCCCTTAGGACGAGCCCCACCACCCCCCATCTCACGGAGAGTTTCCTTGATGAGACGCTTTATCCTCGCATCATACCCCTCCCTGCGACGCTTAGACCTGGCCGGAGAAGGGGAGTAAGAGGACTCTGAGGAAGAGGAGGAGGAGCACTCCCTATGCCGACTCTTGTGGGTATGTTTGCCCATGGTGTCACAGACAACCACCAGAACACCCGGACCAGAAACAGCTGAGGAACAGGTCCCAGAGAAGCCCCTCCAGGCGAAGCACAGCCAATCCTCTAAAGAACAGAGGAAAAAGGCGAAGGATCACAAGGTATGGAGAGGAAACAGCAAAGCAGACTCCAGCCCGCAGAAAACAGAAGCCGGAAACCCCAAGGCCGCCAAACATCCAAAGTAACAGCAAGAAATAGACCGCTATGCGGTACTCACCCCAGCCGCCTCCTAAAAGCCCATCGCGAAGGAGCCCGGCTCAGCAGTGCCTGACTTCCGGTCCCCCCACCACCCGGAAGTCAGGCAACGCGACCCGGAAGGCAATCAAGGAAATCCGAACCTTCCCGAGGGAGAGACACGCTGCGCCTCTCAACGAGCCCAGCAACTGGCAGGGGTGGACCAGGACACCTGTGGCCAAGAGGCAGAGGAGCAAGAACCACTCCCCCCAAGCCCAGCAGGGAGGGAGAGGAATCCGCGCAGGCACGAAGACCCTGCCCAGCAGCAAAAACGTAAATCCAACACAGCAGGAGCGACAGAGCTCCTGCAACGTCCTTCTACCATCAGTAGAAACAGAAAAAAGAACAGGAGGAATGCTGGGACGGGTACGCTTATGTACTCCCATAGGGAGGGGGAGGGGTAGGTCCAGCATGCCTTTGTTCTTTTTTCTGTCAGCGAGATAGGGTTATCTCACTTTGTTAATGAAGGGGACGAGGACAGGAGGGACCTGGGGGTAATAGACCTTGTTTTTCTTGTGTTCCTTTTCTGTTCGGAGTTAATGTGGCTTAGCAGTTTGTTTTCTATCCTTTGGGCTGTGGCCAGGACTGATTTGCATATGATTGATACCTGTCTGCAATTCAAACCCTACTTAAAAATGTATCAAATGAAATGTCCCTACATTAACTATAGGTGCTGAAAGAGTGAACATCATTCAAAGCGCATGGTCCTACGTGGCTTGTGCATGTCTAGATGTGGATCCTGAGCTGGCTGGGCAATCAAGCATCACTTCCCTGATTAGGTGGTTTCTGGTTTCACTTAACCCCTTCGATGCGCGTGACGAGCTCAGCTCGTCATGCTGCGCGGTAGCGCTGTGTGCATGACGAGCTGAGCTCGTCACGACCACACCCGCGATCGGAATGTCCAGCACACGAGCGGAATTCCGATCGCGGTCAAGGGGTTAAAGGAAGAGACATGGCTTAATATGGGGCAGAATCCAGTTGAGTGGCATATGGTTCATTACTATCCTTAAGACACAGATGTCCTTCAAAAGAATGAAATGAGTGCTGTCGAGAAGAATTACCTGGGATTATGATTGAATGTATAATTTGTATACATCGCTTTTTGAGTCTTGTGTACTAGACACTGTCCATTGCGAGACATATTGTGGGCATACCAAGAACATAGAGGAGCTTGGAACCCACCCATTGCTTTCCACTGTTTGACTGCCTTGTCACTCTAATTTGTCTGCTTATTATTTGTGCCTCTCCTTGTCAGTCTTCTGTTTGTCACTCCCATGGATCATTGTCTCTTTACTGTCATTTTTGTTTGGCTGGCTAATTTGCTTCCACTGCTTGCTTTTCAAGCACTACTATTTTCTTTTCGGTTAAGCACACCACGAGAGTGCATGCTTTTTTCTGCTGTCTCCATCGTGTACCTCTCTCCCCCTGCAATCTGTGTTGCTCTCTGTTATCTGTGTGCCTCTTCCTGCCTCACTCCATGTAGCACTTGCCCTGGTGTACTTGCCCCATTGTTTTCTCCTCTGTGTGCTTTTCCCTCTGCTGCTCCACGTTGCTCTTTGCTTCTCCTTCACCCCATCCTCTGTAGTGCTTCCCCCACCTGTGCCCTCCTCCCTGGCCCGTTGCGCCTCCTCCTTCCCATCTTACCCCATTGTAAGTGGCGGCTCGCCGAGGGAGTGGTGCGGGGTGGTGGGGCGGGGCAGGGTGGGAGGGTAGTGGACTCGGACTTACGATGGACAGAACTCCTCTGAGTTCTGTCCGTTGTATGTCCGAGTTCACTACCCCCACCCAGCCCCTCCCCGCCCCACCGCCCGCACCACTCCTCGGTGAGCCGCCACTGCCCATTGCGTGCTCACTCCTGTGCTTCTCCTCCGCCCATCCACATTGCTCTCTCGCCCGTTACTTCTCCTCCCCTCACCTGCACCCTCCGTTATGTTTCTGCCCCCCCCCAGGTTGCTTCTGCCCTCCTCTCCTTCCCCCCTCACTGGGTAGCTTCTGCCCACTCGGTTGCTTCTGCTTTCCGTGTTGCTTCCCCAACCTTAAAATGATTTTGCACATTTTTTTCTTTTTAGTTACTGAGCCAACTCAGGGATGCTAACCCGCATAGCTAAAAGCCATTGGATAAGGCAATAGGTCTCAACGTTGAGACCTATTGGCTTTGCCCGTGCTTGTTTACAGTTGCTGTCTTGTTCAGGCGCTCCTTACCAAAGAACCTTAATAACAGTGGTGGCTCGCCAAAGGAGTGGTGCGGGGCGGTGGGGCGGGGCGGGGGAGGGGCAGGGTGGGGGTAGTGAACAAGGACATACGACGGACAGAACTCAGAGGGAGTTCTGTCCGTCGTAAGTCCGAGACCACTACCCCCCACCCTGCCCCTCCCCCGCCCCACCGCCCGCACCACTCCCTCGGCGAGCCGCCACTGCTTAATAATGATGAAAACCATAGAGCCTCAAACTGCACTACACCAGGGTTACTTGTGTTCCTGTTCATGGGGATGTGGACTAGCAGTTTTCACTAGATTGTCTCTTTTTAGGTAGAGTTTAGCCAGGATAAGGACGGTTACTTTTGCAACCGGGGAAAAGAATGACGTCTATACTTTTAGAAGTCATTCTAAAAGTATAGAAGACCCTCGGTCTAGGTCCACTCTCTCCCCGCAGCTCCGCTGTGCCGTCTCTTGCCTCCAGACCCCGACCTCCTCCTTGGGAGGTTCGAGGCTGCTGCCCGCTCCTGCGCCTGCTGCCCGCTCCAACTGAGACCAGACTGCCTGCAACCACCGTAACCTTTCTCAGCTGTTTTTTTCTTAATTTTTCCCTGTTGTGCCACTGTTTTTGTGCCCATCTGTGTCTTGCTCTAATTCCACCACTATTTTTATTTTCTCATGCCTGCCTGTTCCTTTCGCCGCTGCTGCCCCTGCGGCCCCTCCCCCCTGGAATTCACCCCCGGAATTCCCCCGCTCCCGCCTCCCAACCTCTCCTCCCTCCCACCTCCCCTACTTAATGGCGGCCGCTGCGCGGTCGCACCGGCGGCGCACCGAAGGCGCGCCAATGGCAAGCCCGTCTGCGCCCGTCCACGACCCGACCGCGGCCAGCGCCAGGAACCCGGGACCTCCCACTACCCATCGCTACGACACCACCACCCTCCTCGCACTCAACCCTGGAAGGCTTAGAGAATGCCAACAGGCCTCGCCGAACACAACCCACGGCCAGTTCTCCTGCTTCCACTGCCGCCAGACCCTCACCGCCACCCCGGCCTCCAACACCGCCGACCCCAGCACCGGCGACACCCTAAAATGCATCCTCCTAAACGTACGCTCCGTACACAAACACGCCATGGAAATCTGGAACCTACTCGACTCTCTCTCGCCCGACATCGCCTTCTTCACAGAGACCTGGACCAACGCATCCTCCGCCCCCGACATCAGCACCGCCATCCCAGACGGATACAAGATCCAGAGGAAAGACCGCCCCAACCACCCAGGAGGGGGCCTCGCCATCGCCCACAAGAGCATCCTCCGCCTCACCACCTCCAGCGAAACCTTCCCCTCCGCCGAACACCTGCACTTCCAGATCCAGACCACCCCCAAAGCCACACTCCAAGGAAACCTCATCTACAGACCCCCCGGCCCCCGAACACCCTTCGCCACCACCATCACCGACTTCATCGCACCCCATGCCATCGCCTCAACAAACTACATACTCATTGGAGACCTGAACTTCCACCTCGACAACCCCAGCGACCCCAACTCCTCTATCCGTCGTGACAACCTCGCCAGCATCGGACTTAAACAACTCGTCAACACACCGACCCACAGAGCAGGACACACCCTCGACCCCATCTTTGCGGCAAGAAACAGCGCCCAATTCAGCCACACAACGCAGCCGCCATGGACCGACCACCACTGCGTACACTTCGCCATCAACAAACCCAAGGCACCCAAACCAGGCCCACGCCCAGCTCGAAGGAACTGGAGCAAGGTTACCGACGAGCAACTTAACTCCACCCTCACCCGAGACAACCACACCTGGGCACCCGAGGCAAACGACGCAGCCAGAGAACTCCACACCTGGATCTCCAACTGCGCAGACGAGCTTGCCCCGCTATGCAACCCTGACAGACAACGCCCCAGGAAAGCCGCCTGGTTCACCACCGCTCTCCAAGAAGCCAGACGCACCTGCAGACGCCTGGAGAAGAACTGGAGAAACACCAAGACAACCGAAAACCACACCACCTACAAGGACGCCATGACGGACGACCACAACCAGATCAGAGCCACCAAGAGGAACTTCATCCACAACAAAATCCTGGCCAACTCCAAGGAACTTTTCAGTGTCATTCAAGAATTCACCAACCCACGCAGCGAAGCCACAGACATCACCCCATCCCAAGACCTCTGCGACCAGCTTGGAACCTATTTCCACCTCAACCTCTACGACAACTTCATCGACCATCCACCAGGCGCCACAGACGGCCCCCCGCCCCCCAGAAACACCAGCCAGCCCACCATCTCCAACTGGACACCGATCACGGCCGAAGACACCGGCTCGACCATGAAAAGCATCTACTCGGGGGCCCCCACCGACCCCTGCCTCCCTCACATCTACCACAGAGCCACGGCCGCCATCGCATCCGAACTACAACGCACCATCAACACCACCTTCAAAACAGGCACCTTCCCAGATGACTGGAAGCACGCAAAAGTCAGACCCCTGCTCAAGAAGCCCACAGCTGACCCCACCGACCTCAAGAACTATCGGCCCATCTCGCTCTTCTCCTTCGCAGCCAAAGTTGCAGAGAAAACAGTCAACAGGAAACTGACACGATTCATTGAAGAGAACGCCATCCTCGACCCGTCCCAATCCGGATTCCAAAGCAACCACAGCACAGAGACCGCCCTACTCGCCGCCACAGACAACATCCGCACCCTCCTGGACCAAGGCCACTCCGCAGCCCTCATCCTACTCGACCTATCAGCGGCCTTCGACACTGTCTCCCACCGCACACTAGTCGCCAGACTACACGACGCAGGCATACAAGGAACAGCCCTGGACTGGATCCAATCATTCCTCACCAGAAGAAGCTAAAGGATCAGACTCCCACCCTTCCTCTCCGACCCCACGAAAATCACCTGCGGAGTCCCACAGGGTTCATCACTGAGCCCCACCCTCTTCAACATCTACATGGCCCCCCTCGCAGCCATCGCCCGACAACACAGCCTCAACATCGTATCCTATGCCGACGACCCCCAGCTCCTCCTCTCCCTCACCAAAGACCCCACCACTGCCAAACTCAACTTCCAGAAAGGAATGCAAGACGTCGCAGTCTGGATGACCAACAGCTGCCTGAAGCTCAACGCCGAGAAGACAGAAGTCCTCGTCCTCTGCACCACCCCTTCTGCATGGGACAGCACCTGGTGGCCCACCACCCTCGGAAGCCCACCTACCCCCTCAGACCATGCCAAGAACCTCGGCATTGTACTCGACTCATTACTCACCATGAACCAACAGGTCAACGCCGTCACCTCCAGCTGCTTCAACACCCTCCACATCCTCCCCAAGACCTTCAAGTGGATCCCCCCTGAGTCAAGGAAGACAGTCACCCACGCACTCATCACCAGCAGACTGGACTATGGAAACGCACTCTACGCCGGCATCAACAAGTCCCTACTCCGCAAACTCCAGACAATACAGAACACCGCCGCCAGACTCGTCCTCGGCATCCCCCGACACGAACACATCAGCCAACACCTACGAAGTCTCCACTGGCTCCCCGTGGAGAAAAGAGTCACTTTCAAAATCCTCACTCACGCCTACAAATGCCAACACAACAACGGACCCAAATACCTCAATGACAGAATCAACTTCCACGTACCCAAAAGAAACCTCCGATCTTCCAACCTCGCACTGGCCGAAACCCCGCGCATCCACAGAGCCAGAGCAGTCGGAAGATCCTTCTCTCACATTGCAGCCAAGACCTGGAACGAGTTACCGGCAGACATCAGACTCGCCCCCTCCCTGAACACCTTCAGGAAGACCCTCAAGACCTGGCTCTTCGGCTAAACAGATCTGCGGACCCCCCCCACTCAGCGCCTTGAGACCCTCACGGGTGAGTAGCGCGCTTACAATTCCCTGATCGATTGATTGATTAGCTCTGACAAGTGAAAAGGGATGAAATGGAATGCTATCAGTGGATTCACATATATTCAAGTATTTCCATCCACACACTTTTTCCTATTAGACACAGGGCTGGGATAACTTGAACAAAATATAAAGTATTTAATAATGTCAGGTGCCATTTCTACAGCGGTTCTATTGACCTAACTACTTCTCTTTTTTTGATAAGGCTATGTGTCTCCGTCCCTATGCACTGTAAATAACAAGTGTTACTTTAACATAGTTTAATGGTACTGAATTTACCAACCTGGTAAGGATGGAAGGATGAGACGGCCTTGCTGGAATTCGAACGAGAGTCCTGCAGATTGCATGGCAAGGTTTAACTCACTGAGCTGCATTCTGGCAGTGATCCCAGCAAGACTCTCTCTGACACTTTTTAAGATGAGTAAGGGAATTATTATTTCTGCTTGTATGCTTGAATGAAAACCACCGTAAGTGAACCAGCCGAACAACTATTTTTGCCGAAACAATTTTCAGATCACTTATAAAAACTGTTCAGCTGTTCTAAATCTACACATTTTTGTCCAGTTTTGTTCTGCAACCTGGGAATCGATTTATCGCCTTCTCAAATAGAGTTTTTGTTTGTAATGAACTGATTTGTTTTGCAATTTTTCTGAATTCATCCAAACCTCCACATTTCTGGCGAAATTATCTTCAAATTTGTCCAATTTTAGTTTTGGGTCTAAACAGTTTGCTCATCAATATTAATTAAGACAAAACTAAATTGAAGCCAGAACTTGAGTTTACTATTTACTAGAAATCATAAAATTCTACTCTTAGAATATTAGAAGTCATTCAATTTTCCTAGGAAATCTGCCAATAAGTTAATTGTTTTCTTTATAAACATATATAGACGTTTCCCTAGGCAAGGTGCCTTGCTTTTCTACTTCTAGAAGTAAAATGGAAGAGTTTTGTACAATTCCCAATCTAAGCACATACCTGCTTCGAAGGGAAACAGTTACTTGCTAATTCCTAATGCGTTTACAATATCAGACGACCTAGATTTGTGGCGATACTTTTCATCTTATTCTATTATCTAATTTCTAAATGCACTCCTTTTCTTCTGTGTCTAATTTTTGGATTACAACTGTTCTACACAAGAGGGCGCTGCCCACTGTGCCGCGATTTCTTTTTCACTGGTTACTTGTAATGCTTAACGATTGCCACTAGATGGCAGCAAAGAAAAACTCAAGCCCTGTTTTTCGCGCGAAAGGTAACAGGAGCAGCTGCGTTTCAAAGAGCAAGAACACTTCTCTGTGAGAAGGGCAATTTAGAGCAATTACACCAATTATTATTGCTTTTCTAATTAGTGCTTTTCCTACAGAATTAGCTGAATGTTTATTAGAAGGTGCGTTCTGCCAATAGCTTAGCTGCTTCACTGTCAGAATTTTACCAGCCACGGAGTTTTACTCTAAGTTGTTTTATTGGCAGGTTAACATTAAGCGTTGATTAAATATTAATTATGCTCTGTTACATATAGCATTAAATTTTGATCAGCGGATCCTGAGGGGGGCTTGAGTTTTCTGTACGCTTGCTGCCGCCATACAACAGCCGCCACATGACCTGAGGGGAAACATCCATGGCTCTTCCGGGGTCCTCTGCAGCGGTGACGCTGTCGCACAAGTACTATCGGATATAAAGATATTTATTGCCCCCTGGCAGCCCATTCAGAACTCGTAACTTTTGTGCCCATTTATTGTATATTGGTCTGAATGTCCAAAAACACTGAGGTTTGATGACAGAACAGGTCTAGGGGCAGGTGTTCCGTCACGCCCTTTCATTGCACCATACAGCTCAGGACAGTACCGCAGCACGTGCCCTGCAGGGCGGCCTGACCCCCTTCCAAAGCTCCGCCATTCCACCCCGCCCCCACGCCCCCTCCTCCCATATGACCCCCCACCCCTCCACCGAGCTCCTGGCTCGTAGTCTTTGAATTTAAAGGCCCGACCCTCTCCAGGGGGCTCCCATGAATAGTTTCTGATTTGTGTAATGGGGAACAAAAGATGTATTTTGCATCATAATTTTCCAACTAAATTTGCAAAGAGCCAAGTATTCTGAAGTGAAACTCTTAACATATTACGACGCTTCTGTGTCTGGCACAGTACTGCACACGCCGACAACCTCCATTTAAATGGACGGATCCCGATTTTTCAAGCCTAAAATAATGTTATTTAGGCTGCTCTTTCCTGAAACTTCGTCTCCAGTGCAAGTTGATGAGCAAATTACATTTTCAAGCCTTTTTTCATCTGTAAACCTCTCAGATGTTCCCAAATACTGTCCTGCATGTGACAAAAAGAGCATTGCTTCTCTGCAGCCGCAAATCAAGCTCGTGTCCCTGAGAGTGTGGTGTGTCTTGTACCTCCGGCTCCGGGCACCCCTTTGGGCCAGGATGGGGTGTGTCTTGTACCTCCGGGCACCGCTTTGGGCCAGGATGGGGTGTGTCTTGTACCTCCGGCTCCGGGCACCCCTTTGGGCCAGGATGGGGTGTGTCTTGTACCTCCGGGCACCCCTTTGGGCCAGGATGGGGTGTGTCTTGTACCTCCGGCTCCGAGCACCCCTTTGGGCCAGGATGGGGTGTGTCTTGTACCTCCGGGCACCGCTTTGGGCCAGGATGGGGTGTGTCTTGTACCTCCGGCTCCGGGCACCCCTTTGGGCCAGGATGGGGTGTGTCTTGTACCTCCGGGCACCCCTTTGGGCCAGGATGGGGTGTGTCTTGTACCTCCGGCTCCGAGCACCCCTTTGGGCCAGGATGGGGTGTGTCTTGTACCTCCGGGCACCGCTTTGGGCCAGGATGGGGTGTGTCTTGTACCTCCGGCTCCGGGCACCCCTTTGGGCCAGGATGGGGTGTGTCTTGTACCTCCGGGCACCCCTTTGGGCCAGGATGGGGTGTGTCTTGTACCTCCGGGCACCCCTTTGGGCCAGGATGGGGTGTGTCTTGTACCTCCGGCTCCGGTCACCCCTTTGGGCCAGGATGGGGTGTGTCTTGTACCTCCGGGCACCGTTTTGGGCCAGGATGGGGTGTGTCTTGTACCTCCGGGCACCGCTTTGGGCCAGGATGGGCCAAGGTGATTCTCAATCCATTCCACTATGGAATCATCCCTGTTTCTCTCTCTCTCTCCTGGCTTGCAATTATGCAACTTTATTTTACATGTATCTTTATTTTTTTACTCTCACCTGTCTCTTATTTTATAGCTTTCTGTGTCAGTACACTTCTTCCTTCATTATAATTCTTCAGTTTTCTCTCTGTCATTCCTTTGCATTTCCCAAAGGTTCTTGCTTTTTCTTCTCCTTCGCGTGGTTTAGTTTTCTTCTGTGCTGCTGTCATTTGAGCCTGGTGCTCTGCCTGTATTTCTAAACCGTGTCTGACGTGGCCATTCTTTGGGTACAGGAAAAGAGTGACCCAATGTGGGCAATATAAATGTGTTTATTGTAGAGACGGGTCTTATTCAGGTTGACAGGCTCTCCTGAGTTCTTCTTTGTCGCTCCCTAATTGTGACATTTGGTTTCTACTTGTTGAAAGAATGGGGCAAATGCTCATTTGAATCGTTTTTTGCTGTTAGAGTAAGATAAAACGCAGAAAACAGACCTTCCTTCAATACGTATTACTTAAAGTGGTTTGCCCCAGGATACAACATGCAGAAATCTGAGTTAGTTCTATTTTTTCTGTGTTTACAAAAAGGTGTGAAAAAAATACATCGGTCTGCAGTTTTAGACTGTGAAACACGAAACTAATTTTGACTACAGTCAATTTACTCTGATTCGCATACACGGTACAAAATCAATTTGTTTACATTTATATGGAAATAATGCATCATATATTTTTGAAACTGCTCAACAATCGTTTTTTTCTTTGTTGTGCTTGTGCAAAAATACTAATATAATATCAATTGGCCTAAAATGGGTTTGGAAAGCAGCAAAAGAATTGAAAACAAGCACCTGCTCCTCTTTTTCATAATTTCAGCATTTATGTAATCTGGTTTCTCTTTTTATTACCTTCATTTTTTTATTTCGGTTTTTTTTCCATTCCGTTTTTTTAAATCGTGCTTAGTTGGAAAGAATGATTAATTGTCTACAGACAGGTGAAGTGTAAAGGGAGAGAGGAAACCTAGACAAACAGCGATGGAGGAAATGAGAAAAAAGACAGACATAGGTGGAGAGAAAAAATAGTAAATAATAACCTGCGAAAAAGAGAGAAACTAAAGATGGAAGTACAGAGATACACAAGGCACTAGCTGGGTAAACAAAAACCGAAGCCACAGAAATATGTTATTTGTTACATTACCAGGGGACAAACCACCCAAGATAAAGTGACACTATCTAAAAATAATCACAGAGCCAAATATTTTCTTTTTCACATTTTTGTACTCCAGGCAGAATGTTTACAATAAACGCTCATCACACAAACCTTCTAGCCACACATTGGATTTCTTGTGGTCACTCTTTGAGTTCAAATGTCCTCACTATTGACCGCAAAATGATCGCCGGATGAAAACATATATTAAAAAAAAAAAAAAAACAGATATTACGTTATGATCCATATTCTTAGAGAGTGCTCTGCAGTTTTTTTAAATAATTGATGAGGGTAAAAGATTTCATGATTACATGATATCAGTTGATGCTTTGATGATACAGGCAAAAAGGAACCCAGCACATGAAAAACAGTAAAATGCCTCAAATCCCTCAGTGCAGCTACATTTGATCAATGCATGTTTTCTTTATGTGAAAAACAGAGCCACCTCGGAGTGTGCTAGAAATGTATATGCAGGGGTTAATGGACATTTGCATTGCTGCAAAAAACCAGAGGAAATATATTTGACACCGTTTATACTAAATGCATATTAGGGAATGGCACAAACAAATTTTGCACTATTTTTGCATAAAAATAAATGTAGCAACATCTTTTTGCCTCGATCTGCACCCCATTGTGCATATCCAAAAAGAGGAGAACACATATTTACTCCCATCCTTAATATCCAAAGGAAAGTAATTGGTGTAACGTACAGGTAATTACATTTTTTTGTGCAACTAACAACCATTAGTGTAGGAGAAATCTTCTTGGCTCCGTCCTTCATATAAAAGCTGCATAAATTATTTGCTTTTTTTTTGCACCTGTTAAATACTTTATGTAATATGGCTCTGGGTTTTGAGAAACAACTATGGACGAATTCCCAACATGTTTTTTTTATATCAACGTGATACTTAAGTACACAAACACATTGTATGAGGGTAACTCCACATTCTGACTCACTCAGTATGGCTTTATTGAATATCCAAATGCAAAGTGCCCTTAGGATAGTTGAAGATGTGCCAGTATAATGATTTTCCTGTGTTGCAAATTTACTTTTCGTGTGGAACAGTGTGGGATTTCAGTATGGATCATATCCACACATTTTCATACATTTTTAGTTACTCACATACCACTTGCAGTTCATTTTTAGTTATTCACATTCCACTTGCAGGTAATTTACCAAACTGGAAGCACATAAAAATGTAATCCTGTGAAAGGCAGGACTTAGTACCTTTCCAGAGTAGCTAAGAGAGGGAACAACTCCCCACCCACCTACTTACTGACAGCAGAAGGGATGGGTATCTGTAAAGGGAAAATATTGTACCCTTGGAGGAAAAAATGTGATTGTGCATATGCACAATTTAGCTGGATTTGCTCATACAGATTTTCTCTCTAGTGCAAATTTTGCAAATTTGAATAGTCCCGGAAATGTACAACTGTCTTAGATTTCCAGGAAACCTACTACAAATTTAGGAATGTTCCTGAGGGAGAGATTTCTGATTTTTGTTTGCAGGGCTTTGAGAATCAGACTCTGTGTTCAACAGTTGAATCGACTCATGCTTATGACTGCCCAAGTGACAGGCACTTGCAATGTCTCTAAGGGATATTGAAATATATGTTAAAGAATGGACTGCAGGCATCCCAGCTCACATCCACTCCGAGGTACTGGGGAGGCCTGGCAAGATGTCCATTATGCCGGCATAATCTCGCATAATTTTATGTTACGCTTGTTAAGTGAAATTCCGCTATTAAAGAACGTTGTGCAATATGTGTGTTATTCACAACCACAATTAAGTGTGAGGAACACTGCAAACTCCCAGAATGCAAGCGGTTGCTGTCTGTGGTGCTTATGTTCATCATGCTGTTTTTGTTTTAGATCAAAATGCATCATCACATCCAAAATGGACATGAAAATGTATTTAGGGCCAAAATATAATTCCAAATTTCAGTCAATGACGCATAATTACTATGAAAATTTGTATAATTACAGACAAGCAAATTAGGGAATCCCCCCTACACTGGGATTTTTGACGAAAGACAAGAAAAAGCATTGGCAGTGGAAGAGGGAAGCAGGTCTTGTGCTCTTTTAGAATTTATAAAGCCATTTTAAGTTGAGGGGAAGCCTACGTGTGACAATTATCCAAACTGCGATAAAACAAAAAAGGTTTTTCGGGATGACTCAGTGACATGAATGTGTGCAGTGACCTGAAGGTGATTAGTTCAAACCCTGGCAGTGCAGACTCAGCCTTCTATCTATTGAGGTCGGTAAATGGAGCACCATTAATTTGGGTGATAGAAATACCAGTTATTTACAGCACATAGAAACAGCGGAAGTGTGGTCCGCAGAGCTACATAAAGAACACGTTATTATTTCTTTGATGTTTATTATTTGCTAATATTGTATGTTTATGCGCCCAATAAAATGTCTACAGAAAATATAAATTAAAATGGCCGGCACAATTTCCCTTCTCAGTAAGCTATTCCCTAACATTTGCCAGTAAAGCAGGTTTAATATGTTTTCTCATCGTATTCTTGTGTTTTTTAAGAGCAGGAGGTATACTAGATTACTTGGAGCGGTCTGGTCGGGGGAATAACATTGGGAGTGTGACGTGGTCATTTAGACCACACTGGAGTCTACAGACAAAAAAACTCACCTGGGTCATTCTTCATTTCAATCAGTTATGTTATGACTGACTAAGTCCCTCTTATGTGCTTGATGTTTACATTATTAATATAAATGCGCTTTGAAGCTTGATAATGTGCCTTGAAGCTTGGCGTGCTATCTGGAATTGTTGCAGCTTTCTAAATAAAATAAATACAAATAAGTAAAAACACTACCATACTTTTATTTAACAAGGGAAATAATTTGAGAGTTTGTCGATTTTAAAATAGATTTTAATAGTTATCCAAGTCCAGACATTCTGAAAAGTGTGTGTTTGTGTTGGATAGCTTACACTTTTGATAAAGCTGTGTTTGGCAAGGCCAGGACAGCTATCCCTCGGTTACAAGTCTCAGTAATAGGTGGACAGAGCTGTCCATCAGGTTATACATTGACGAAGACAGGAGATATCACTCATTTGACTCTCAGCAAGTTATTAGACAGCAAAGCTCCCTCTCGGGGTGCAGAGGCCTCGCTAATCCACGCTATGGCACAGCTATTTGTAAAATGAAACATGCTTCAGTACAGCTTAGAGAGCAGACATACCTCTCGGGACCTGCAGCTGAGTCATCCTCTAGGGGATTCCATTCACCCTGGTGCTTCCACATTTAATATCTGCCTTTCTGTGCACCAGGAATTTGACCTCGCCTGTTCAACAGGCTTCCGCCGCTGTATGCTCCGTGTAAACTAGCATTTCCCCCCATCTTTATTGTAGCTCTGCTAGTAATCTGCTATGAGGTAGCATCACCCACGTACCTCTCCCCTCGGCACAGTTCTTGCTCACCAGATGCATCCTAACTTTGTGGCTTTGTTACATGTGGAAAGAGTAGGTCTGGCCAAACCCACACTGACAGTGTGAAATGTAGCTGTCTTCCCCACAATACTCCTGGACATTCCTGTCTTTAGTAGGACAAGCAGTGCTTAACCAGTGCTGGTAGGTTGCAGGAGGTTGCCACCAGCACTGAAGTCAAGTCAATAACTCTTTATTCGGCCAATATAGGCTATAAAAGCACATATGAACAACCAAATATAACATAATGCAAGATTTGGTACGTATTACACCTATACATACAAACATTCCTTAACATGAATATACAAACAGAAATTTAAAGCACAAACATGGTGCAGAATAAAAAACTATTTCATATTCGTTACTGGCATATATACTAACATTTCATGTTATTTTGTGCAAATCGCAAGTTAAAACACGACTAAAAAATGGTGGTTACCATAAGCAATGTAGGGAGCTCATCCTAGCAAAAACCTGGCAACAAAAACCTCGGTTTTGGGTCTGCTACGTTAGCAGGAGATGTTCGGGCCACCTAAAAACTGTCAAACTCAATTAAAAACCTCAATTGTGAACCCTCTAAAAAAAATCGCAACATTGCACTGGGACGTAAACTACAACGAACATTAGACCACCTGCACTCATTTTTGGGCAACAGAAAAGAATGAAAAAGAGAAAGCTATGGCAAAGGTAGAAATAGGGTAGGGGAAAACCTGCAAGAGTGAGACGAAGAGACAGACAGACTTCAGCAACTCTGGCATTTGGTTGGTAAGAAACACTTTGGGCCCCTACTCTTATTTTTTCTTTTACAAATGGACCATTGGGAAACGAAAGCTTGCTGTTGCAAGTCCTATGCTTGCCTTAAATCCTGATCACTCTCTAACCACCCCCACCCTTTCTAGGCCAGAGATCAGTGATTTGAGGTCTACTCCATGCGAGTATGGCACTTGATGAGGACAAACTGGGCCATGCTCCTCTAGCCTCCCTCTTGGGGATGCCCTGCAGAAGTCTGAGGTATTAATGAAAAGAGCCCTCAGGCGAGTGACATTCCTGGTGTTGTGGTCGAGCCATACTATGCTAGAACATATTATACTGTGCTGCCTACATAATCAAGGAGCGGCCGGCTGTTTGTGTTTTATGCCAGGGCTTTCTCCGGTGGTCTCACCAAAATCTGGTCACTTGTTTATAACTCTAGCAATTCTGGAGACACAGTAAATCAAACAAGCATTTGCAATGCAATCGGTCTCGCCTTTGGGACCTTATATGTATTTAGTTATGCAGCACATTAGCCTGGGTGCTGAAACATCTACTGTTCTTTAACATGGAGGGAAAGTAAGCACCAAACTGTGTGACACGCCAGGTATGGGAACACATGGAGAGAAAGTTTGCCTTTCAGTGGGAAATGATAAAGTCCAAATCTCTGCTTTAATATAAAATCAGGGCCTTCGGTGGTCATATCACTGAAAATACAAGATATGGAAAAAATATTATTGTCTACGGGTGCTCGTGGCAGACCATGTCTATGTACTGGAATCTAGAGAATGCTAAAGTGATTTTGGTATTTTACTGACCTCTGCTGGTCGTTTTCTATCAAGAAAGTTAAATAGAGGCAGTTGCCAGAAAAATTTAAAAAAGAAAGTCCCTCAGCAGAAAGCAATTCTGGTATTTTACTGACCTCTACTGGTCATTTTCTATTGAGACAGTTAAATAGAGCCACTTGAACAGAAAAAAAGTCCCTAAGCGGAAGCAGACAAGTCCTAGGGCTGATCTCCAGAACCCACAAAGTACATACACATATAAGTATATACTAAAGTATATACAAGAGGTCTAGAATGCTCGACTAAAAATGTGGATTTGTGGGAGTTTTAAATTGTAATATGTACCTGCAATGGTCTAAAACTCACCAGCATCGACAATTTTCCAAAATCATGGGTTTAGAGTTAAGGAGGAGGCGGGCGGTATACCCACAAAATGTTTTGAGTGCTTAATATTTTCAGTTTTCACAAACAATATGAAAGATATTTCCCCCTGAAAATACATGCAAATTGACACCTGTAAAAGTCAGGGTAAGTGCCTTTCGGGGTGGGGGGGAGGTAAGATAATTCCTCCATATTTCATGGGGGCAGGAGGCAAGGGTTTCTCTACAGTTAAAAAAATATGTAAAACATTGAGTAGCATTTACCAATTATAGAATACCAGTCCCTCAACAACAACAACAACAACAACAAAAATCCATCAAATTTAAGTATGAAACTAATCACATTCAAAACTGCAACAGTTGACAAATAAAAAAGCACAGGTAAATACAAAGATGAATAAACAGAAGAGGCTGCACATAATTAATGCTCCTGCACACCTGCCACAGGAGAGAGCAGCCAGTTACTCTGGCAGAAGACCGTAAAGACTATAAAGAAGTCCAGATGTTGCTGTTCAATTACATATTTTAATAAAGCACAAAATATACAGAATTGCTCAATATATTTAACTGTTTTACAATATTATATTTCCACTCAAGAAAAACTATCTAAAAATACTTCAGTAAATGCCTCCTACAAAAAAATGCAAATTACAACGTTGACAGAAGGTGTAAAGGCTTAACTCAGAAGAAAAGTTACCACTAATAAGATTAAGGATCAAATGTAATGTAAAATATCATTAAGCTTTATTTACAGCTTACCAAATTAATGCAATAAATCTATTTCTATTTGATTTATATCATCTGCTGGTGCCAAAATGTCATCAGTGTCTATGATGACTCTCTCTTTTTTGAAATATAGGAACACCTTTTTATTAATAATATGTAGGATTAGGTAATACTGTAGTGTGTGTTTCAATTAACTTATCTGAATTGTTGACTGAATGTTTGAATAAAGTGCCCACTGCTCTACTTGGTCCCTTAAAAATACTCACCTTGTTTAAACAAAAAGGTCTTCAGCTTTTTCCTGAACCTAGTTGGTGCAGGCAGTGTCTTTAACAGTGCATTCCAAAGCAGAGGGGCCTGGACTGCAAAGGACCATCCATCATGAGGGCAGAGGTAGAATTTAAGAACTGTTGAGGGCCTCTGTGAAACAGATAGGGTCCGGCAGCCAATGCAATGAGCCTCGAGTGGCCAAAACATGAGTTCTCTTGTGAAGGCCAGTGATAGCCCTAAGAGCCACATTTGGGGCTCTCTGCAGCTTATCTGCAAGGGAATATGGGAGTTTTGCATTTAAGGCATTTCAATAATCATGTTAGGAATTAGTTAAGGCTCCCACTATTGAAGATCTAAGTTTTCCAAAAGTATTGGAAGTAACAGATGCTCACACAGCACTGACCTATGATGCCAAAGAGCAATCAGCATCAAAGATGAGGCTAACATTCCCCCATTTAATGCTGGTTGCAGAGCAAGATTAAAGATTTTGAGATGTATAAGCGATGATAAGGATCTGCTCGCAATGATCAGCTCTGTTTTAGTAGAATTAAAAATAGCGATAATGGGATGACATCCTGGTCTGCATTTCACCCAGTAGATGTTCAAGGTCTAATCCTGGGTAGGTGTCAACAGAGAATTAATGTAAACATGGTACTATCAGCATAAGATTGAACTTTTCTGTTTCCTGTTGAAGATGTTGATGAGAGGACACAGGTATGAAGACCAAGAAGAGCTGGCGACAGGAGGTTCCAGGGGGACTCCACCGTCCAGTTCGGTATTTCAGAAGTGAATAGGCCCAGGTTGACCTGCTGGTGACATTTATCTAGAAAGGATGGAACCCATACTGCTGTTGCTTCTTAACTTGAGTCAATCATTGTATGTGGCGGTATAGATTGTAAGGTGTGCATTTGCTCTTATAAACTTGGGCTTCAACTATTTTATTCTAATAAATTCAATCTTTTATATTTAGATATGATAGAGATGCTTATGTTTTTTAAAATTAATAATAATTTTTTTTAATTACAGATTGATTCCCTGTCTTGGTGGACACTGTTTGATGTATTAGGGGCAGGCTTTGCTTGACTTCCCGCGTGGGTAAGCTCGGTTTTACCTGTCGTGATTCCCTGCAGCTGGACATCCTGCTCAATAAGGGACCTACAGAAGTGGGGAGTTACCTGCCCTGTTCGAGGCAGTCTGTCCTTATCGAGTGATGACAGGTAAGTACTGCATTGAGTGCTGCTCAGTAGCCATGCACAGTCTGCTCATTAATGGACAGCAGTGGGCAAAAGAGGGTGCTGGTTCCCTAGCAGTAGCCGCCTGCTTGTGGCACTGAGCAATCTCTGTAAGATTTTCCTGTGCTCACAGGGTGCCCCTTTTTCTCTCTCCCCATTTCTTTTATGGTCTGGCCACAGCTGTCGCCAGATAATTATGTAAGAACACCAAGAGAGGGGCTTTGGCTCCGCCCACATGTTGGGAGCCAGGAGTACATGTTTTGATTGGGCAGACTTTGTGTGCTTCCACAAAAAAGTGCTTGTTCTCCACACAGCTGTGGTCATTTTGTTTATTTATCCAGCTGCCTAAGGTTGACCTTTCAAGGGCACACACATGCTGTTAGATTGTTTTAGATAACTAGATAATTTATAGTGTTTTTCTGTGGCAGCTGCACAGATGGGAGGGCATTCATTAACCAATGCCCTCCCAAGGTCTGGGTTGACAATGTAATTGTCACCTGATCTTTTAACCTACACCAATATTATTCTACAGTTCCTTGCTCCTAAACATATACATATCCATTCCCATGCTATCTACATGTAATACTTCACATTGCCATACAACATTCTTTTAATGCCAAGCCTAATGTTTAAAACGTTTACTAGCATCCAACTTTGTGTAGTTGTAGAAGTTTAAAAAGTAAAAACAAAATTGTGCGAGGTTTTGTTATGGTCATCTTCACACCCTCCCAAACCTCGACTGTATAGGTTCAAGATAAATAACATGTAAACCTATATTGGGTAATAAAAACATGAACTAAAAGCACTACATAGACATCAGTAACTAAAATGATAGCGTAAACCATAATTTTTTCCAGAGGAGGACAATAGATGTCCAACTACCTAGATTCTACCATTTGATACGTTGGAGAGATATGGAACTTATGAGATGGAAAGCTTGCATGGTGAGCTCAAGGTCATGTTATGTTAAGGAGTCTGGACACAGTGATGCATGCATCACAGGGGCTACTTCAGGCCACACGAGTTACTGAGAGTGAACTGCGACCCCAGTAGTTCAAGTTATTTGTAGTAGAAATCAAAACCGTGTTAAAGAAACACGTGCACGGAAAATAACTGCAAAAAATCAGAAAAAATAAAAGCTGCTAGATTTAATAATGGATGAACTGCGGCAATGCAGACCAATCAATGATGCAACATAGCAGGGCTAATTAAAGGTTTTGTGGAATCCCTGTGGTAATTCACTTGGATGTGAGCTCGTTCTCTCGCTTTCTCGTCCTTTTCGGAGAGATTCTTGTTTCAGGCTTCAGCAGTCTCTAACCACTGCTCACATTCTGCCTCTAGAGGAATGTTTGCAGAAGAGATATGCAATTAATAGTTCAGCGATCATAATTGCTAATTATTGAAATGATAACACCACTTCTGCGTGGCCTAGATTCATGCCTTAAATATTCTAAATGACGGGAAGTGACCTATACTTGGCACAACTGACTAGCAGATCTGACATACACAAATAAAAATGAAGTTAGCCATTTGATTGCCACATGGTCATGTCCATATGGATAAACAGGATTTCTTGGAGTGGTAGAATCCAAATAAACTGATTTATTACAAACAATTGTAAAAACAAAATCTCATTTTTGTTCCAGCATACTCCCTAATTTTGAGACTAGTAATTTAATGCCTACAGCCTAATATGGCTTGACAATCTAGTTACCACTTAACATAATCACACTGTCTACCAGTCCCTGCTAGCAGTGTACAGCTGTAGAGTAAACCCCATAGGATGCTGTGAACTTTGCAAGGCAGGGACATGGGAGGTACAAAGATGTACGATACTAACTTGTTTGGCATCTCAACAATGACTTTTTTGAAGGGGATGCTGCTGCAATTTGATGGCAACAAAAAACTTTATTAGTTTCTGACAGGTTTATTGAAGGGGAGAATGTTTTTTTATTCATTTATTACCTCAAGGATGATGAACCCGCATTGTGTTTTAAATACGGTTTAAATAAGGTTCAACACAGGAGGCGGGTTCATTGTCATCCTCTGATCAACGTGTCCTTATTTTCTCCAGTCATCTCACGCACTTGAACACAACACCTGCACACTTTCCATTATCTACAACACAATCATATTTCACCTTATCTACAGAGCCTCAAGCTCCATCTTAAACCCAGCGCAAAATGTTTGATGTAATTACCCCAACAATCACTTATTCCTATTATATCTTCTTCTGTGCCTTCAACCTCCCTTGTAATGCATCTGCCAGAACCATAAACGAAGCACTCCTCAACATTTAGAAAGCCACTAACATCTAACGACAAATCTCACTCTCAACACATCCCACTAGCAACACCTTGGCTTTGTCTTCCCTTCTGTGCCCATCCTCAGCTGCCAAACTTCAATACCACAGGACTGGCTAGAGCTTGCCCTCATCCTCATCTGTCTCTCCCACTCCAGACCATCAATCAAAGCCACCAAAACACTCTGACAAAGGCTACTATATCGGTACCAATCTTACCCCGATGGCCTTGATAACGACTGAAAAATCACCAACATCCAATTCCTAGCCAAGATCATTGCACTGGCTGTTGAGCTCCAACTAAATGACACAATTAAGCCATCCCTCCTACTACTACCAGGCGGGATTGATGCCACAGTGCAGCACGGAAAGAGCAATAGTCTAGTTAGTTAACGATGCTCTCCCTAATATTGACAATAGCCACTTCTGTCTCCTCATGCTCCTTGACCTCTCTGCAGTGTTTGACAGAGTAGACCATTACTCCTCTTAAATAGCAACCAACTATACCACCCTGCACTAGTTTGCTCTCCACCTGTCCAACTGATACAATCGCATCTAAATTAATTTCTCATCATAAGAACTCATCCGAGTAACCTGCAGCATACCTCAAGGGTCCATTTTGTCATCAGCCAACTTGCATGGAACCCTTGTGCATGCATGTGGCTGGTAAGAACATCAAGGCCCACCATTATAAGGGTAAGACACAGCATTTCATAAAATGTGTATCTGTAAAGCAAATGAACACGAAGAAGATTAACTTGGCACTGAATAACAGATATTTGATGAAGGATGAACGGCTGAGTGGACATGTAAGAATTTGAATCTATGACTGTAAGGCCAAACACAAATCTCTGTCAGATGCGTGAGCACGCAATTCAAGATGGCTGCCTCCAGATAAACCTTAGAGAGCCTGGCTTTTAACAACTATGGGGGATATTCTGAAGAACGTGTGATAATTATCGCAAATTTAGCTTAATGCAACTTTGCACATCGCAGTCCATCGCGGGAAAATAACACTGTGTTAACGTTGTATTCTCAACCCGGCAGCAACATGCGATAATTCCACGACAACGCGTCAAATGACCGCGTTAAAATAAACGCGACGCTGAAAAAACGTGAAACACAAACGTGAAAAAATTGCAATGTGGCCAATTGCGATAAAAAAATCAGCGATAACCAGCAACAGGCCTGCAATTCCCACGCGTCATGTGGGAAAATGCACTACAAAAGAACCGAAAAACACAAACAAAATAATTCAAACTGCGTAGCACCATGGAGGAAGCCGGATCAAGTACAGAGGACGACCAGAACCCCACAAGCCCCCAGGAGGACCAGCCTGGGACCTCGGGGTCATGGAAGGGCAAGGAGAAGAAGACGAGGAAGACGAGGTTCAGTCCGCAGGAAAACAGGATCATCATCACGGAGGTGATAGAACACCACCAACAACTGTTCGTCACCACCAACGTGTCATTGGCAAATAAAAATGCAATATGGCAGTCCATCCTGGACAAGGTGAATGCAGTCGGAGTGAGGAGGAGGACAATTGGAGAGGTCAAGAGGCGCTGGAATGATACGAAGCGCAAAACCAAGAAGAAACTCGCTGACAACCATCAGGCAGCAATGCAGACTGGAGGTGGCAGTCCAGCGGAACACCAGGAGCTGGATGAGATGGAGGAAATGGTGGCCACAGTCATCAGTGGGGAGATGGTGGCAGGAGTTGGGGGTCCGGACACTGCTCGACATGACCTGACACAACAGCACCAGGGTGAGTACCGAACAGGGACTGGCGGGACGGGGGGAGATGGGCACAATGGCACACATGCACAATTAAGTAGAGCACACTGCACACCCACAATGACTCTGGATCATGTCCCTGAGCCCCTTGGCACACTGCAGCACACATACAAACAGCAAGTAGGCCCCCGTCCACTATGGGCACAAAGGGGTCCATCCCCACACAGCACCAATCTCACAACCAACCCATGCACACGTGTCAAAACCAGCAAAGCTGCGTGTCTGTGAGCCACACTGACAATGCAAGTGACACTGCATGACGAATAGCATGGCTGCTGTCCTATTATCATGACATGGTGCACGCCACGACACTGAGGTGGCTGAGTGTGGGACACATCCGTAAAGGAGCAGGTCACACTTTGACACATCCACGTGCACAAACAACCCCTGACGTCAACAACACATCTGCGGATAAACCATGCCCAAGTGTCCAAAATCCGAACTAGAGCCAAAATAACCAAGTCTACTACATCTCAGCACTGTAGAAGCACAGAAGTCAAAGGCACACCGCCTCAAAGGGATAAGGGGCAGCAAAATCACAGCTGCAGGGGCGACTCTCCCACAATGCAGCACACACACATAGCAATAACAGCACATCATAATTGACGACAATGTGGTACAAAGTGCAACACTCTCACTACAGAACAGAGGACAGAACTGGTTCCGCTTGTGCGTAGAAACTGGCCAATCACATCTGGCATAGCAGGAAACTGTGAGATGATAATGTACGTGTACAACTTCACATCAATGATGTAGTTCAAATGTCCACTGTCCCGCATCAAATAGTCAACTCCTCCAAAACAGTCACAATGTACATTGTCATGCAGTCTGTATGTAAACTTGAACAATGCGTCAACATACATGTCAACACAATGTTAAAATGCATCTCCCCTTCACATTGCAGAGGGACAATCAACACCTCCTGCAGAGCAGACCAGACAACTCATCAGTGATGATGAAGAGGACCTCCACACCTTCGACACCGACACCCTACAACAGCTCATGGACAGCTACGGCAACCCACCTCCAGGAGCAGGGCAGCCCAGCTGCATCGAGGAGACCCCACCCCCTGCACAGACCACACAGCAGGAAGCACCCACCATTACGGCTGGCTCCCAGCACCTCACCGAAGAACACATCGCATTCCAAGGCCATGTGTTAGACTGCCAGAAGGAGGTGGCTGAACAGGTACGGGTGGGGTTCGACCTCATGGTAGCCAAACTAGATGACATACGTGGGTGTCTAAGTCCCATTATGGACCACTTACACTCCCTAATGGACACCCACAGTTCGCTCCATTATGTCCAACAATCCATGCCCGACATCGCTGGAGTCATGACTCTGAGAGGAGAACAACTGTCTAGTCAGAGTGGCCTCAGCGATGTCAGCCGAGAGTTGGCACAGATGCTGAGGATAATGGAGAACATGGAGCGGATGCATGCGGAAAGAATGGCTGCCACGGATGCACACCAGCGAAAGGTTGCAGATCCTCATCATCGCATTGCTGCCACTAAGGCAGTCGCTGATGAATGCTGCTGGTACTCCTACACACACATCTCCGGCCCCTGATGTGTCAGTGGCACACAGTGCTGCAGGCCAAACATCAGCACCCACATGTCAGACAGATGACATAGAGGACGAAGATGCGGGTGATTCCACCTTTGTAGTAAGAAGGAGCCAGTAGCATTCTTCTCCGCCATATGCCCTGTTTCAGCTTGGTTCTGCCCTCTGCATCATGCCCTGTAACAACACCTCCCACTGTCCCCCGAAACACTCTGCGACACTCACCTTAGACCTTGACATGGACTGCCATATTTTGTTTGCTTACCAATGACACAGCAATCAGACTGCGGACTGTACTCTTCCTCTTCCGATGTACTTGTCAATCCCTAAATGACTGGGGCTGGCCCTCCACTGGGCTACAATGTAATGTGGGGTTTGCATGGCCATGTACTGCTCCAGCTCCGACACTCCACTGAATGTGAATAAATCATTCAAATTCACACAGATGTGTCATGTCCATAATCGATCAAGTATGAAAGTATGGATGAATGTAAAGACATTAATTGCCCAAAAAGGTACACCCTGGGAAATGAAAGCAATATGCATGTTTGACCGTGACACACATCGGAAGTGAGATGACTGGGAATGTGTGCACTAGCTGTGGCCTCATTGCTCTGAAACAACAATCGCGCAATTTCTCAGCTTTGCCCCACGCAATGTTAGAAATAGGGCTGGGTATGAAATGTCAAAGTCGTTGGCAGGCCTAAAGTAGTGTCCACCATCACATTTGACGACAGAACATCTCTTCGCATACCTACTCACACTCAACTGGGTGGACACAGCCTGTAGTGATGGATCACATTGATCCACATGGCAAGAATATGGACACCATACTCACATTGCTGAAGACACGTAAGAGCACAGGTCTATCAGCAACTATCCCAACCACTATGTCTGGCTCACAGAGGTGGAGCTGGCAATAGGGACTCACCCCTAAGTGAAATGCGTCAGTCAGTCCCTCCCTGTGTACGGACAATGCTCATTGAGGCACACGATTTGTCATTCTAATCAACACTCATCACAGTTGAACACTAGTGAAGTTGGGTAGACTCTATTAGCATGTGTGTGTCAGTACGGGCAAAACAAGGGCCACAACATGCAGACCAATGCATCAGACACTAACAGGCAGCATTCGGTCACGGTACAATTCCACGTGACAGGCGTTGTGCATGCCCCCGGGATGTTCAGCCATTGCGTTGGTGGCTCTCGTAGAACCGGCACTCTTCTGACCTGCGGCAGTTATGTGGATGATATGCCACAGCTCGGAGCAATGAGTCGTATGTGTGTGCAACGTTTGGACGTATGGGTTGTTGTGTACGTAAGTGTCAAGGGCATTCCATGCAAGAGTACCTCGAGCAAGAACTTCTGTGTGTGGGGTGTCGATACGTTGGTCTTTCATTAGCGCTGTGCGTAGTGTGGGAGTCATCATCATCTGCTATGGTGTCTCTCTCAGGGGGTGCCTGCCGCATGCAAGACCAAGGTCGGAGGTGCAGATGTCCTTCCGCCTTATGTATTGAGACAAAGGAGCTTTCATCCCTAATGTTAGTCTGACTACTGCTTGCATTCTGGAAATGTGATGTGGCTTTCGAGCTGCAATTGAGGCTAGGCCTTAGGCTTATGGTGCACCGATGGCGATACACACACAACAGTTGTCATGCATGAGCCAAGAGCCCGGGCGGCCTTGCGCTCCTTGTACAATCCCTTCGTGCGCGGCCGCCCTCCGGGTGCATGCAACATTGCAACATTGTCGATTGCGGGCCGTGTGGCGCAGACACTGCAACGGAGACACACGCATCAGTTGGTTTCCTGTGCAGCCCAGAAATGAACCACGCCCAGAGCCCAGGGATAATTGTTCACACCCCTATGCTGGCCTGGCGCACACCGACCCAGCCCACTCGGCTCACGTATAAAGGGGGGGACGACGACGCTACGTCTCCCAGTTGTTCACCACTGCCGGAGGTGACATGGCTGCGTCCGCCTGGCATATCACGAGACTCAATCAGAAAGGGTCCATGACTTGCGTTGCACAGAGTTGGTGGCACCGGTTACACTGCGGCCGGCATGGGCCTACCGCCATGGGGCAGGGACTTTTGGTGCACTGAGGTAGGGGTACCTTCAGTGCTGAGCAGGTGTGCAGCCTGCGATGATGCGCCGTCCTGGCGGTCCGGACTGGTAAGGATTTGTGTGAGCCCTGCTGGACCGCAGTGTAGGCCTGAGCCAGCGGGCAGCGTGGGCCTAAAGCCACGTGGCATTGCCTCGAGGTTCACAGAGTTAGTGGCACCTATAGAGCTGGGCCGGTGTGCAGCCTGCGATGACGCCGTGTGCACTGATATGATCTCTGCCATAGCGAAATCAAGACCCAGAATCACGTGTGTGACCTGGTGGCCCGCGGGGCGGGCCTGCCTAATGTGGAGGCTGCCAAGGTCGCGGTCCACGGGCTTGGAGCTTGCACCGGCACGTGGTGGGCCCTCTTGGAGACATGCTGGTGGCAGAAGGTGAGCAGTGAGGCCTGGGTGCGCAGGGGCGGGCAAACCCCTTGCCGGCGGGAGGGGCTGGGGTGCAGCAGCCAGTGTGCGCAGGGCCGGACAAGCGATGATGGAGTGTGCAATGATATGAACTCTGCCATTCATATGTCTGGACTCTGTTTCAGATAAGGGACCTGGTGGACTGCAGTGTATACCGGCACGTGGTTGGAGACACACCGGTGGCAGCAGGTGGGCAGTGAGGCCTGGGTCCGCAGAGTCGGCACTCTCTCTCCCTCTCCCTCTCTTCCTTTCACTGTCTCTCTCACTTCCTCTGTTGCTCTCTCTCTCCTTCTCCATCTCTTCTTTCACTGTCTCTCTCTCTCTTCCTCTGTTACTCTATCTATCCTTCTCCCTCTCTTCCTTTCACTGTCTCTCTCTCCCTTCCTCTGTTTCTCTCTCTCTCTCCTTCTTCCTCTCTTTCTTTCACTGTCTCTTTCTCTCTTCCTCTGTTTCTCTCTCTCTCTCCTTCTCCCTCTCTTCCTTTCACTGTCTCTCTCTCTCTTCCTCTGTTTCTCTCTCTCTCTCCTTCTCCCTCTCTCCCCCTTTCTCTCTCTTTCTCTCTCTCCCTCTCTTTCACTCTCTTTCTCTCCCCCTTTCTTTCTCTCTCTCTTTCTCTCGCTCTGCCCTTTGATGAGCGCATGACACACCTTCTTATCTAGAATTTTGTCTTGCAGGCTGTGTCTTACAGATTGTCCAGAGAAGACCTGCCATGACTCTTCCGAATAGCTTTTTTGAGTTAAATTTGAATAAAATAATTTGTTTGGAAATTCAAAGATGAATGTATGATTCTCCATTTTCTGACCACACATGAATGTTAGTTGTTGTACTTGTGCGACATCAGGCGAATTGTTTTGTTCATGATTTCGTAAATTTGATGTAAAATATCTTTGTCCGGGGTGGGCGTGGCGGTGGGTGTTGTGGCCCTCTTGGGTGTCTGGGTGCATTATCATTAGCTCCATGGCATCTGTTGTTCTTCTGGTGTGGCTGTGGGCTGGGCTCCCATTTCTGGTGCAGGTTATGGTCCGACTTAATACCAGGTAAGAGCAGGTGTTAATTCCCTGCTGCTAACGCGCCTTATCGCATGTTTTATGGTCTTATCGCCGATCTGGCTGGTCGTTGAGAATGTTGTGAAGTGGTGTTGTCGCGGGTTTTTGCACGGGAGCGCCTACTCTGCATCTTATTAGCGTTAGTTGCCGGTGTCATCCGCGGCGATGTTTTTTGCGGCTGCTATCGCAGGAAAACTGGCGATGTCGGCTGTTAGCACCAGCTTGTGAATAGGGCGATAAATCTATCGCCACTTTGGCTGCGATAAAGTGCTGCTAACTCAGCGATAGGTCCTTGAGAATATGCCCCTATATTTTTTGCCAGTTTGGGGGTGCTTTTCTCATACTTTGCCTCACCCTGTTTACCTGCCATAAGTCCTGCTTCTGATACAGCCAATTTCAAGGTGTTTTTTTGCTACTTTAAAGTCGGTACATGCCTGCAGAATTTACCAAGGCTTCCTGCTTTCAGCTGCTGAGATTCCTGTCAGAAAAGGTGGAGTTACTCTAGGAAAGGGTGCGGTTTCGGCCTTTGGATACTCCGACAGCTGGTTTTAGCTATTGCACCTGTGGTTATACTTTCATTTGCCTCAGTATTATATTTTCTATTGAATTGAACAATTCCCATCATTTATACTACTTCTTTTTGTGGGTTTCTTTAAAATGGATGGGAAAAATGTGCCTTCTAATGCTAATAATAATAATAGTAATAATGCTAATGATAGGGCAATTTGTAGAGCGCATAGCTACTTTAAATGCAGTGTCCCAGTGCTTGGATACCATTCTGGTGAGAAAGGTGCGCACAGAAACCTGAAGCCATTAAAAACCAGACATAAAAAAACAAGTTTTTAGCTTTATCCTGAAAGATGCTTCGGATGGGGCCTGTCGAATTGTAAGAAGAAGAGTGTTCCATAGCTTAGGCGCCAGACAGCTGAAGGAACTGCTGCTGATTCAAACTCTTTTACATTTGGGAATAATGGCGAGCTTGGCTTTAGCCTATCTAAGATTCCTGGATGGAACAAATGGTTTAACCAGCAACTGAAGATACTGTGGGTCATTCTTCAATAAAGCCTCATAAGAGTAGAAGAGGGCTTTAAATGTGATTCTCTGCCTCATCGGGAGCCAATGCAACTTGCTTAGTCCATCCCTGATGGAGGCACATTTGGGAAGGTTAAGCAGTGTGCGTGCTGCAGCATTTTGGTCACGTTGGAGTCTGCTCAGTTGTGATTGAGATAAGCCATGGTAGAGGACATTACAGAAGCCCAGCCTGGATAGGATCAGAGCTTGGACTACAGTTTTCTGAGCTGACACTGGCAGAAAGCTTAGAATTTTCTTAAGGATTTTTAACAGGCCAAAACATTTCCTAGCAAGTGTGGTGATTTGGTTATCAAAAGATAATTTTTCTTCAAACCAAATATCCATATTTCCGAGCAGAGGCTTGTCTTCGGGGCACTCGGAGTAGGTCTAAATAAATTGTTAGGGGCCTGTTAGAAATGGGGTTTCTGGTTGTCAGTCGGCATGCACCCTGTACAAGCAGGAACCTTCCCTTTAGTCAGGATGAGTAAAGTACACACCTAAGTTTACCTGTGCTCACCCTCTGGTAGCTAGGCATAGAGAAGTCAGGAAACTATAGAGGCAATGCGTAAAGCATTTGTGCACACATACAGTAACACAGTGAAAACACCACAAAAGGACTCCACACCATTTAAAAAAAGAACCCATGTTTATGTAATAAAAACAAGACCAAAACGACAAAATTCCAACATACATAAATCAAGATATCACTTTGAAAAGGTTGAAACAGTTCAGTCCATGAAAAACTATGGATGTGCTAGTTTTAAGCACAAAGTACCTGGGATACATCAAACTCAAAGACAAAAACAGGCGCAAGGGAGGTGAGGTGCTCGAAAGGCAATGCGATGCATCGGTTCCTTACTCTCACGGAAGGTGATGCATTGGTTCCTTACTCTCAGGGAAGGTGATGTGTCAGTTCCTTACTCCCAGGGGAGGTGATGCGTTGGTTCCTTACTCCCAGGGGAGGTGATGCATCAGTTCCTTACTGTGAGAGGAGGGAATGCGTCAGTTTCTTACTGCGAGGGGAGATGATGCGTCGGTTTCTTACTACAAGGGGAGGTGATGCGTAGTTTCCCAGGACACGCGGGCTCCGTTCCTTACCGAAGCCCAGCGTCGGTGAAGACTTGGCACACAAGTGCATTGCGTGGAAAATCCGGTCATGCTGGTAAGATGTGGCGGCGGTGAAACAGGCGCTGCGTCGATTTTTCAGCCGTGATGCAGGTGATGTGTTAAATCTTCAGCGCATAGCAGGGCCTGGATCGGAGTTGGAGCGTGTGTCTCGGACGTCAGAGACATGGTGCTCGGGACTCAGACTGCGGAGATCTTCAGGCTACACGGCAGGCGCTGTGTCGATTCTTCAGCCGCGCTGCTGCGATCCATTGGTTTTTCAACCGCACAGCAAGCTTGCAGAGGGAAAAACAAGCGCTGAAGACTGGTGCCACCACTTGGGCACTTTGGCAGGTCAGAACTCCCAGTAGAGGAGTTCAGGGGCTGCATGTGAAGTCTTTTATGGCACTGAGACTTCTTAACAGGAGGCAAGCACACACAAGCCCTTTGAGAACCTTGGCAAGCAGGATACAAGAAAGCAAAGTCCAGTCCTTTTAATCTCCAAGACAGAATCAGCAAGCAGCAGGCCAGCCCAACACAGCAACCACCAGAGTGGCAGTTCCCTCCTACAGCTTCTCCAGATCTTCTTCTTGGCAGAATCTCCTTTTAGTACAGAAGTGTTCTAAAGTGGGGGGGGGGGAGGTCACAGCTTATACCCCTTTCCGCCTTTGAAGTAGGCATATGGCAAAGGAAAGTCTTTGTAGTCCACAAGATCCTGCCAGGTCCTGACTTGGCTCCAGACATACTACAGGGGGGGGGGACACAGCACTGTGTAAGGACAGACAAAGCCCTATTCAGGTGTCAGTAACAACTCCTCCTACCACTCTACTGCAGGAAGATCCATCAGCTTGGTGATGGACCATCAGGATATGCAGGACACACCTCAGCTCCTTTTGTGTGACTGTCTAGAGTGAATGCACAACCAGCCCAACTGTCAGTCTAAACTAGATGTTGATGCCACAGGCAGAGATACAGAATGATAAAGCAAGTAAATGCCCACTTTCTAAAAGTGTGTAATGCTGGGACTAGAGTCACAGCCTTCAAGTGCACTACGCTAAGAACCTCCTGCGGAGTATATCACATATTATTCTAAGTGGTCAGATATAACAGGTAAGTACATATACAATAAATCTTGTGAACAAACAAAATATCCAAAGTGAATAACAAACGAAGATGATGATGGTAGCTCAAAAAATATCTTCTTTTATTGAGCAGACTTGGTAAGTCTCTGTGAAGAACTTCAATCAGTAATGTAAAGTAACAATTGCGAGCTTCCTGCAGATTTTAAAGGAATCCCAATGCATTTCGGGCATGAAACTCTGCCCTTCATCAGGGGAATCTACAATTGAGTAAATATAATATCTGAGTTTTTACGTGAATACAACAACAGTACGAACATAGAGAGCACAGGTACAATAACAACAGAATTATTATTGTTGGTATCCAGAAGAAGAGGAACCACTCACAGGTCTAAAATAACGTGCATTAGATTCAATATGACTCTACACAAATGAAGACACAAGAAAATGAAGAGAGAGAAGAAGAGCAAAATAGATGAGGTCCTCCACCTGGTCCACCGGAACGTGAATCCTAATTTAGAAACTGCGCAAGCCTTTCAGTCATACACTGATGCTTCATGCCTGCAAAAAGGCAGATAGTGTACAGCCCGTGATAAAAAAGTGCTCTGGGATACCAAGTGTCACCCCACGTGTAGCCGTTTTCAAATATCATGCAACGTATGTAAAACACGCTTAATCGGTAACAGACATTACCTGGAAACTCTATCGTGCCATAAATGAAACAAGTACACTGAACGTGTCCCTTCCATGCTACAAAAAGAAGAAACTGACGTGAGCTTACATGTGCATGTTAGCGAAAGTGAAGCTAGTTACAGTACTAACAATAAAGTTGGAAACTCACCAATAAACAGGCCACGAGACCCGAAGTCTCCCAGTCGACAATTGTGAAAACCGAACTAATCAGACAGTAATCAATTGCGGCACAACCTAAACAAAAAATAATAGAAACCGATCTGATCCTGCTCTCAGGGCATGCCGGCAAATGTATAATCAAGAAAAAGGGACCGAAGCCTGGTCACTTCATATCTTACCAAAGTAGCCTTCAGCTATGCCATAATCCAAACCGGGCTTCAACAACGCAAAACGCAGTGCTTCACAAAACCGCGACTGTTTCCCGTGCGTGCCTGCAGTGAATATAGACGCTCGTACGCTACCCGGAAGTAGTATTATAGACCGGTCTTAAAGGCACAACGTCAGTGTCATACAGCGAGTGCTCCGGTGAGACTAAATAAAGTTACGGGAAAAAGAGTGAACAACTCAAATGAGTGATGTGAAAATAATCAGATAGAGAGCCAAGCATGAAAGAAATTTCAAGTTTTTGACAAAGTGATGAATCAACAATAGCATAGTTCATAATAGCATACAAAAAAGATCGGATAGTAAAATCGAATGCGCCTATGCAAATGATCGAAAAATCGGATATGGTCAATTGCTTCCTACAAATATAGCAAAAAATACACACTACTCAATTAGCATATGTGTTTGCCATTACGTATATTCTCGGAGTACGGGTTAGCTATAAACATGAAAGTTAGGGCATGCATATTTGGTTGGATGAAATTGCGTAAATGTATTCCATTACACAAAAAAACAGAGAAATACAGCAAAAATGTATAGTTCCAAATGATCAAAAGACATTGGTATAAATGGCTATGTTCCAAACTGCGAAGAGATTTATAGCTGACATAAAGCTAACATACAGCTGAATATATCACACAGTCAATATTAGACCAAGAGATCAAATAAACGGTGCATAACTGAATATATACCTGAGTATGACGATATTTGTACATAACATGGATGTTGTTGTTACATAAATGGCATCATGAGACAATCAAGAACAAACCTTTCGACTAGTTAACTAACAATTTGTAAGTGCCTGTGGGCTAGATGTTGTAGTTGCATAGATGACATCTCATGACATTAAAAACACGAACCTTTCTGCTGAATGACTGACCATCAGTAAGTGCCTGCGAGAGATTATAAAACAATCAAAGGACATGTGTGAAGCACGATATGACAAATGATGTGTGTAACATCCAAAAAAGTAAAGGAGGTAGAGAGAATAAAAAATATCTAATGCACGACCTGATAAGTGTGGTTACATCTTGGGAAGAGGGTCAAAGAAAGCAGGCGAATTCAAGTTTATCATTAAGCCCTTTGGGCGTTAAAGTGTCCAGACAACTTATCCAATAGGATTCACGTTGTAACAAATACTTAGACATGTCTCTATCGACATGTATCATCACTGTTTCAAGGATGGTGAAACGAAGCTGAGCTATCGTGTGGTGATGTTCATGCCAATGGACGGCTAAAGGTGAAGTGGTAGTTTTGGTCCTTATGCGGCTTTTGTGTTCAGTAATTCATGTGCGCAAAGGTCTCTCGGTCTTCCCCACATAATGTAGTCCACATGGACAACGTATCGTGTAGATCACGAAACGACTGTTGCAATCGGTGGTGAAGTTCAGTTTAATTTTTTTACCAGACCAGGGGTGGGATATATGATCCCCAATGAGCACGTTATTACAGTGTGAACAGTTGAAACATTTGCACATGCCTTTGTGTGTTGTTTTGGTATCCGATGCAGGTTGGTTAAGAAGCTCCCTGAGATTCTGAGATCGTTTGTAGGCAAAGATGGGAGGATTAGCAAATATGCCTCGAAAATCAGGCTCAGATTGTAGAAGTTCCCAGCGTCTGAGAATGACTTGTTTAATCGCAAGAGATGAAGTGGAGAAGGTAGAAACAAAAACCTCTCTATTGAGTGGTTGCTTAATTTGTTTGTGTAGTAAAGATTCTCTTTGTAGTTCCTGCGCGCGTTTTTCCGCTTCATCAACGATCTCTGGTGGATATCCTCGAGATAAGAATCTGTTTCTGGTTTCATGCATGGAAGCAGGAAACTTTGACATGTCAGAGGTGATGCGTTTGACGCAGAGAAATTGCGAATAGGGAAGATGACGCTTGAGTGATGGTGGATGGAAGTTGGAGAATAATAATGAATTATTGCGATCGGTGGGTTTCTTGAACATAGATGTGATGATGTTCGTGCCATCCACTTCAATATTAACATCCAAATAGGAAATGTGATGTTGATCCATGGTATGGGTAAATTTAATCCTGGGATGCCTAGTGTTTAATAATTTCAAATTCTCCAGTAACTCGTTCTTAGTGCCCCGCCAAACAATCAAAATGTCGTCTATATATCTCCTGTAGAGAATAAGATGATCAGTCCATCCAGGGTCGGATAGAATATGGGTCAATTCAAATTGCATCATGAAGATGTTCGCGTAGCTGGGAGCGCCAGAAAAACCCATTGAGGTTCCATTCGTCTGAAGAAAATATTTGTCCTTCCATCTGAAATAACTATGGAACAATGAGAATTGGAGGAGCTCCAGTAAAAACACTTTGCTGGCTTGTATGTCATCTTGACGTAGAAGGGCCCATTCTACCGCTTCAATACCCTCAGAATGGCGGATGGACGTGTATAAAGCAGTCACGTCAATGGTGCATAACCAAATCTCGGTCAAAGGTGGTATAACAATATCTTGAAGAAGCTGCAGCAAGTGAATAGTATCCTGTAGATAAGTGTTGCCAGCTTGTACAATAGTTTGAAGAAATGTGTCCAAATAATGACCCAAAGGTTCGTGTATAGAACCGCAACCTGACACGATGGGTCTCAGTGGCGGATCACACAAAGATTTGTGTACTTTGGGGAGCATGTATATCAGTTGACGCCATGGATATCTTGTAAACAGAAACTCCCTCGTTTTATCAGTAATCCAAGCCATCTCTTTGGCATGTGTCAAAATTGGGGTGAGAATGCTTTGAAATTCCTCTGTAGGATCTTGGGCTAGGTGGGTGCGGGTGAGTCAGAACAATTGGGGTTTGAGGTAATTAATCTTAGATTAGGCCTGAAGAAAACATTGAAAGAGAAGAGCATGGTCAAATTTAATAAATATCGGCAGATACAGTATGAGTATGGGGAAACAATTGGGAAAATTCTGGCCTATAAATTAGCTAATGACAGAGCTAATGCCCATATCACAACTATTAGAGGGCATGCAGGTAGACTGTATAAGCATCCCCAGGAGATTTTAGAGTAATTTGTGAGGTATTATCAAGCATTGTATACTTCTACAATAAAGCCAAGGCAGGCGGACATTCTTGATTTATATTCAGGGATGTTTCCTGCCAAGTATAGGGGAGGAGATCGCTGAGTCCCTGGATGCTGAGATACTGTGGGAGGAGATCGAAATGGCAATTGGGGCACTACCATCGGGTAAGGCTGCGGGGGAAGACTCTATTCCCCTAGAATTTTAAAAAATCTTTAAAGATGATCTGAGGCTGTCTTTTAGTCAGATGATAGGGTCAATCAGTGTTAATGGGCAAGTGCCCGATTCCTGGAATATGACAAAAATTGTTTTTTTTTAAAAATAGGATAAACCAGCAGAGGAATGTCGGTCATATAGACCGATTTCTCTCATTAACACTGATGCAAAAAATTTTGCAAAAATATTGTCTAACCGGCTTGCTCCGGTGATGCCTAGTCTGGTTTCTTTCCAACAACATGGGTTTATTCAAAATAGAGATACAACTACTCATGTAAATACGGCGGTGACAGCGTTCGATGTGGCCAATATTACATCTACCCCACTCGGTATGATTCTATTAGATGCTGAGAAAGCGTTCGACCGAGTGGGGTGGGAGTTTCTTTGGGCTGTAATCGATGCCTTCGGGATTGGCAGTCGCTTTAAGAAATGGGTACAAGCCCTATATGATAAACCCAGTGCTAAATTACCGTATTCAGGTTTATTATCATCTGCTTTCTCGGTTTCTTGTGGCACGCGCCAGGGCTGCCCTCTTTCACCCTTATTATTTGCTCTATACATAGAGCCATTCATCTGTGTTTTACAAAATAATCCCAGAATGTAGGAAAGTGGCTCTGTATATACTGTACCCAAGTAAGGTTCAGGGTGTACAGAGTCCACAGTCCCCAGAGGGTTGACAGAGGCTAAAGTTAGATATAACCTTACTCTCCAAAGTGGTAGCTTGGTCGAGCAGTAAGGCAGTATCAGAGGACAGTGTAAAGCATTTGTTGTACACACTCAGTCAGCAAATGAAGCCACACACTCAAGAACTGAACTCTAGGCCAATGGTTTGTATATAAAAAATATATGCTTGTTTTATTTTAGAACCAACAATAGGATCAAAATATACTTTCTCAGTATGAGATGCTTTGGTTATTCACCTTACAGATAGGCAGTAGACTTTTTTGATAGTGGTTATCACAGTTGGTGCAAGAGGCAACACAGGGTCAAATTCAATGCAACATTGAGCTCAATGGAAAATTATGCTTAATTACAATTGATTACTTTGCAGAGCACTTTTCTAACCACAGGACTGGATCCTGGATTCAGTCCTGGGACACTTCCTGTAAACAGGTAAGAAAAAGCGTTTTGGTTATTGTAGTGATTTTTGAAGAATATTACTATATTTCAAAAGCTGACACTTAGAAACTTTTCTGGGTAAAATTACCAATGTTATCCTATGAAAGGAAATACAGTGTGCAAGCAAAGTATGTTTACGTTACTTTTGTAATCCAGTGCTGGACTCCTAGGTTCAGCACTGGGACATTTACTTAAAACAGGTAAGTAATTACGTTTTTGTAGTTTGTTCGATTTTTAAAGAATATTTGTAAAATACAGAAATCGACACTTAGAAGAAATTTCACAGAAAACCAGTCAATGGATCCCTATGAAAGAAAAGTGAGTTAGTGGTAAGTAACGTTGCGATTACTTTTTAGGGCCAGTGTTGGGCACTCGGGTCCAGCACTGAGGCCCCTTCTAATACTAGGTGAGTATTTTCGTTTTCGTGTCTCGGTTGATTTTTGGTGAATATTCTAAAGTTTCAGAACTCCACACTTAGAAGAAATTTCGCAGAAAACCAGTCAATGGAACCCTATGGAAGAAAAGTGAGTTATCGGATTTCGGGTAAGTACTTGACTGGCAGGGTTAAGGTTCTGGGTAAGACTCAGGGGTCCCCCAGGATCAGGTAAGTACAGTTTTTACACCCTCAGCGGCACAGGGGCGGCCGGGTGCAGAGTGAGAAGGCCCAATGTTATCCTATGGCAGGCGGGGGCCCCGGGTTGGTGGCTGCTGGCAAGCAGGCCACGCGACTGTGGGAGCTGGGCTCCTGGTCACTTGCTCAGGGCAAGTAGGGAAGTAGGTTAGGATAGAGGTTGCACTTCCAGGGGCACTCGGGCGGCTGGGTGCAGGGTGCTTTGAGCCGTCGGGCGCTCAATGTTAAACAATAGAGGTCGTGAAAGGTGAAGAAAGGCTGCAGGCTCGGGGACGGTGATTCTTCAGGGACGACCAACACTTCAGGAGGTAAGTTGGGGTCTTGGAGGATAAGTAGACACCCAGGAGTTGGGCACAAGGGGCCGTGGGGCGCCGGGTGCAGGGGTGTCTTTGAGGTCGGGAAATCTTACCCCCTGCTGGTCGCGGTTGGAGGGGTCCCTTGTCCTGAGGCTGCAGGCGTCGTCTGGGTCGTCGAGGAGGGTCCTTGGCCACTGGATTCCAGGTCAGAATCGCCGGGGGGACGTCCTCGAGGTCTCTGGTCACTCAGGCACAGGCTGGATTCGGCGGGTGCAGAGTGTGCAGGTTTCGCGGCTCCGTGCCAGGTCTTTGGTAGGTTTTCTTTTGAGCAGTACCACTGCTCGTGGGAGTCCCTGGGTCGAAGGCTGTAGCACAGAAGTCAGGTCCTCCGGGGTTTGTGAGGTTGCTGAGGCCGGGATTCCGCAGGAGCAGGTTCAGAGGTCGACAGGCCGGTAGGGCTGGGGCCAAGTCAGTTGTTGTCGCCTCCTTTTTAGCAGCTGCACGGCTGGTCTTCTTGCTTCGTCTTCTCTTCTTGTTTTCGGATTTGGGAACTCCGGAAGGAAGGTTCAGGGAGCCCCTAAATACTAAATTTTAGGGGTGGTTACAGGTAGGTAAGGGCAGGGACCAATGGGTCCCTTCCCTGGGGTGGGTACACCCCTATTCTGTTCCTCTCCAGTGGGAGGGGGCAGGAGCCTGTCCCTGGTTGGCCAGGTCCCCCCATCCTCAAGATGGCGGGGACTCGAGTTTGTGCTTCACCTCGCCTCCCCCACCTTAGGGGTGGAGTTGGCAGAGGTGGGCACAACCCATTTCCTGCTTCTGGTTTTCCCGCCGGTTCTCCCGCCAGGAGTGGGGGTAGAACCAGTGGGGACCAGTTTGCTGGAAGCAGCAAATGGTCTGGGGAAACTCCAAAGGCGGCAGGCCTTTGAAGCTCCCCCTGCCCATCCTGGGGGAGGAGGCTTTGGCACCTCGTCCCGGGATGTGCATTGTTTCAGGCCCCTGAGAGCAGAGGCTCTCGACCCAGGGGTCCAGAAACATGTCTGGTGGTGGCAGCCTGGGCAGCCACTCAGTCCGGACACTGGAGGTCGGGTTGGTTTCAGGGGCATCTCTAAGATGCCCTCTGGAGTGCGTTTTACATTAAATCCCACACTGGCATCAGTGGGGGTTTAATGTGCTGAGAAGTTTGATACCAAACTTCTTAGTCTTCAGTGGGGCCATTATGGTGCTGTGGAGTTCGTAATGACAGACTCCCAGCACCATATACTCTTAATGGCAGCACTGCACTTACAATGCCCAAGAATGGACTTGGGCACTGTAGGGTCACAGGGCTCATGCCTCTATGCCCTCACCACTGGCATAGTGCACCCAGCTAGAGGGGTGGCTGACCTAGGCCAGGGCAGTGGCTTGTAGGCATGGCACACAGGGATGTGAGCCATGTCGACTCTTCACTTTTGTTCTGCACCAAGACACGCAGCCTGCAAAGGCAGTGTGTGTGTGTAAGGTGCAGGGTCCCTAAGGGTGGCACAACAAGTGCTGCAGCCCTTAGGGGCCTTCCCTGGTCACAGTGCCCTGGGTACCCATGGTACCATTTACCAGGGGCTGACCTGTGGCCAGGGATGTCAATTGGGTGTAGGTATCAATGCAATTTTAGGGAAGGAACACAGGCCCTGGGTACCTGGTTGGCAGGAGCCCAGGGCACACTCAGTCAAAGTACATCAGCCATTCAGCAAAAAGTGGGGGCATACCATGTAAGAAAGATGGCACTTTCTCACACAACTCCCCCAAACGAAAGATGATGAGACTAACCTTGCCCTATGGAGTCTTCATTGTCTAAGTGGAAGAACCTGGAAAGGCCATCTGCATTGGCATGGGCAGTGCCAGGTCTGTGTTCCACTTCAAAGTCCATTCCCTGTAGGGAGATGGACCACCTCAACAGTTTTGGGTTTTCTCCTTTCATTTGCATTAGCCACCTGAGAGGTCTGTGGTCAGTTTGAACTAGGAAGTGAGTTCCAAACAGGTAGGGCCTCAGCTTCTTCAGGGACCAGACCACAGCAAAGGCCTCCCTCTCAATGGCACTCCAACGCTGCTCCCTGGGGAGAAGCCTTCTGCTTATAAAAGCAACAGGTTGGTCTTGGCCTTCATCATTGGTCTGGGATAGGACCGCTCCTATCCCTAGCTCAGAGGCATCAGTCTGCACAATGAACTGCTTGGCATAATCTGGTGCTTTTAGAATTGGTGCTGAGCACATTGCTTCTTTCAGAGTGTCAAAAGCCTTTTGGCAACAGACTGTCCAGTTTACTTTCTTTGGCATCTTCTTGGAGGTGAGTTCTGTGAGGGGAGTCACAATGGACCCATATCCCTTCACAAACCTCCTGTAGTACCCAGTCAAGCCAAGGAATGCCCTGACTTGGGTCTGAGTTGTTGGAGCTACCCAGTCCAGGATAGCCTGGATCTTGGGCTGTAAGGGTTGTACCTGGCCTCCACCAACCAGGTGGCCCAAGTACACCACAGTGCCCTGCCCTATCTGGCATTTGGATGCCTTGATAGTTAGGCCTGCAGTTTGCAGGGCCTTTAAAACCTTCCCAAGGTGGACCAGGTGATCCTGCCAGGTGGAACTGAAGACAGCAATATCATCAAGATAAGCTGCACTAAAGGACTCCAACCCAGCAAGGACTTGATTCACCAACCTCTGGAAGGTGGCAGGGGCATTCTTTAAACCAAAGGGCATAACAGTGAACTGAAAATGCCCATCAGGTGTGGAGAATGCTGTTTTCTGTTTGGCTCCTGGGGCCATGCCAATCTGCCAGTACCCTGCAGTTAAGTCAAAGGTACTCAGGTATTTGGCTGCACCCAATCTGTCTATCAGTTCATCAGCTCTTGGGATAGGGTGTGCATCTGTCTTGGTGACAGAGTTGAGACCCCTATAGTCCACACAAAACCTCATCTCTCTCTTTTCACCCTTTTGATGAGGTTTGGGGACCAGAACCACTGGGCTAGCCCAGGGGCTCTCAGAGGGCTCAATAACCCCTAGCTCCAGCATCTTGCTGACTTCAGCTCTGATGCTTTCCTTAACTTGGTCTGACTGACGATAGATCTTGTTTTTGACAGGTGCACTGTCACCAGTGTCCACATCATGGGTACACCAGTTTGTCAGACCAGGGGTCAAGGAAAGAGCCCAGCATACTGCTGCAAGACTTGCTTGCAGTCAGTCTGCTGTTGGGCAGTGAGGGTGTCTGAAAAGACAACTCCATCTACTGACCCATCTTTTGGGCTGTGGGAGAGGAGATCAGGGAGAGGTTCACTCTCAGCTTCCTGTTCCTCATCTGTCACCATCCACATGGTGATGTCAGCCCTGTCATTGTAGAGTTTTAGGCGGTTCACATGGATAACCCTTTTGGGTGTCCTGCTGGTGCCCAGGTCAACCAGGTAGGTGACCTCACTCTTTTCTCTAGGATAGGGTAAGGGCCACTCCATCTGTCCTGGAGGGCCCTTGGTGCCACTGGCTCCAAAACCCATACCTGTTGCCCAGGTTGGAATTCAACCAGTGCAGCTTTTTGGTCATACCAGTGCTTCTGAAGCTCCTGGCTGGCCTCAAGGTTCTTGGATGCCTTTTCCATGTACTCAGCCATTCTGGACCTTAGGCCAAGCACATAGTCCACTATATCTTGTTTGGGTTCTTGGAGAGGTCTCTCCCAGCCCTCCTTTACAAGACAGAGTGGTCCCCTCACAGGATGGCCAAACAGAAGTTCAAAGGGTGAGAAACCTACCCCCTTCTGTGGCACTTCTCTGTAAGCGAAAAGCAGGCATGGTAGTAGGACATCCCATCTCCTTTTGAGTTTTTCAGGGAGCCCCATGATCATGCCTTTCAATGTCTTGTTGAACCTCTCAACAAGGCCATTGGTTTGTGGATGGTAGGGTGTAGTAAACTTGTACTGCACCCCACACTCCTTCCACATGTGGGTCAGGTAAGCAGACATGAAGTTGGAACCTCTGTCTGAAACCACCTCCTTAGGAAACCCTACCCTGGTGAAGACACCAATGAGGGCTTTGGCTACTGCAGGAGCTGTAGTAGTCCTAAGGGGAATAGCCTCAGGATACCTAGTGGCATGATCCACTACCACCAGTATGAATTTGTTCCCTGAGGCTGTGGGAGGTTCCAGTGGACCCACTATGTCCACACCTACCCTTTCAAAGGGAACCCCCACCACAGGTAGTGGTATCAGGGGGCCTTTGGATGGCCACCTGTCTTGCCACTGGCTTGACAGGTAACACAGGAGCTGACAAACTCCTTCACCTTTTGGTGCATCTGGGGCCAGTAAAAGTGGCTAACTAGCCTTTCCCAAGTTTTGGTTTGGCCCAGATGTCCAGCTAGGGGATGTCATGAGCCAAAGTTAGGAGGAACTCCCTGTACTTCTGGGGCACTACCACTCTCCTGGTGGTTCCAGGGTTGGGGTCTTTTGCCTCAGTGTACAGTAATCCCTCTTCCCAATAGACTCTGTGGGTACCACTGACATCTCCCTTGGCTTCTGAAACAGCTTGCTGCCTCAGGCTTTCAAGAGTGGGACAGTCTTGCTGTCCCTGGCACAGCTCTTCCCTAGAGGGTCCCCCTGGGCCCAAGAGTTCAACCTGGTAAGGGTCAAGCTCTAGGGGCTCAGTTCCCTCTGGGGCTTCCAGGTTCTCTCCCTGAGGAGAGGGGTCCTGCTCTTGTGACTGTGTAGAAGCTGGTCCGCCAGTCTTCTTTCCTTTTCTCTTGGTAGGCTGGGCCATCATTTCAGGCTCCAACACTATCTCTTCACCCTGCCTTTTGCTCTGTGCTCTTGTTTTTACACACACCAATTCAGGGATGCCCAGCATGGCTGCATGGGCCTTTAGCTCCACCTCTGCCCAGGCTGAGGTTTCCAGATCATTTCCTAGCAGACATGCAGCTGGTAACTTCGGAGAGACCACTACCTGCTTCAGGCCAGTAACCCCCCAGCCTAATGTCACCATGGCCATGGGATGACTAGTGGTGACACTGTCAGCATTGGTGACTGGGTAAGTTTTCCCAATCAAGTATTGCTCAGGGGAAACCAGTGTGTCCCTCACCATAGTGACACTGGCACCTGTATCCCTCAGAGCCTCTACTCTAGTTCCATTCACCCAGGGGTATTGCAAATACTTCTTTAAGTTGGGTGGCCACACAGCTACAGTGGCAAATTCCACTTCCCCTAGGGAGACCAGACTTGCCTCAGTGTGTTCCCAGATTTGCTCAGGGTACACTTCTGATCCCATCTGTAAACTTGCTGCCCCAGGAGTAGCTGTACTGGGTGCCTTAGGGGCTTTGTTGTGGGGGCAAGTTTTGTCTACAGTGAGGTGTCCTGACTTCTTACAGTTATTACACCAGGCCTTCAAGGGATCAAAGTTCTTCCCCCTATAGGGTTGAGGCACATAGGGAGTAGTTTGGGACCCACCCCCTGAACAGGTTTTTGGGGCCCTTTGGAAGACTCAGACTTTTTATCTTGGGGATTCTCACCACCTTTCCCCTGGGGGGTTTGGTGACCACCTTCTTTTGGTCACCCCCAGTGGTTGTCCTTGTCACCCTAGTCTTGACCCAGTGGTCTGCCTTCTTTCCCAATTCTTGGGGAGAAATTAGACCTAGGTCTACCAAATGCTGATGCAACTTTTCATTTGTGCAATTACTTAGTATGTGTTCCTTCATAAACAAATTGTAAAGTCCAGAAAAATCATGCACATTATGTCCAGCTAACCAGCCATCCAGTGTCTTTACTGAGTAGTCCACGAAGTCAATCCAGGACTGGGTCTGGGTTTTGTGAGCCCCCTGAATCTAATTCTATACTCCTCAGTAGTGAGCCCAAATCCCTCAATCAGAGTACTCTTCATGAGGTCATAGGACCCTGCATCTGGCCCAGAGAGGGTCAGAAGCCTGTCTCTGCAGTTACCAGAGAACAGTTCCCACAGGAGTGCCCCCACAGAGGTTTCTTTACTCTTCTTATTTCACAAGCCCTCTCAAAGGCTGTGAACCATTTGGTGATGTCATCACCTTCCTCAAACTTAGGGACAATCCCTTTGGGGATTTTAGGTTCAGAAGTTTCCTCCCTATCCTTATTTTTAGTATTGCTGCCACCATTGATGGGTGCTAAACCCATCTCCTGTCTTTCCTTCTCTAGAGCCAGGAGTCTGGTCTCTAGGTCCAGTCGTTTGGCCAACCTTGCTAACAAGTTGTCCTCCTCACTGAGGCTATCCTCAGCGTCCTCTCTGGGACCAGGACCACCTAGGTGGCCCCTAGGTCCCCAGAGGTCTATTCTTGGAGTTAAGGGTGCAGGGACCCTATCTTCCCTAGGAAGTGATGGAGGTGGGTTACCATCCCCATCCTCCTCATTCCTTTCCTCCTCTGTTGGGTCATCACCATGCTCAGAGGGGTGGGCTTTAGCATACTCAGCCAGGAGCTCCTGGAGCCCTTGTTTGGTTGGATGCTGGCCCATTGGTATATCTTTAAGTTTGCATAAGGACCTTATCTCTTTGAAAGACAAATGAAGATAAGGGGTGAGGTCGAGCTCCTCAACCAGTTCCTGTATGTCATTATTATCTTCACTAATAGCTGGGTTCTTGTCTTGAGACATTTAAAAAAAAAATTCTAACCCCTCTAACCTTGGCTATAGTGACTTTTTATTTTCTAAGATGCTACAGGGACTTAAGCAAGGCCCTAACAAGACTTTTAGTAATTTGGTAAAAAAAACTGCCAATTAAAAAAATCAGAATTCTAAAGGCAATTTAAGAGTTCTGTCGTGTGATCAGATGGTAACCAAGTAGTCCAACAAATGCAAGTTTGTATCCCACCGCTGATCCACCAATGTAGGAAAGTGGCTCTGTATATACTGTACCCAAGTAAGGTTCAGGGTGTACAGAGTCCACAGTCCCCAGAGGGTTGACAGAGGCTAAAGTTAGATATAACCTTACTCTCCAAAGTGGTAGCTTGGTCGAGCAGTAAGGCAGTATCAGAGGACAGTGTAAAGCATTTGTTGTACACACTCAGTCAGCAAATGAAGCCACACACTCAAGAACTGAACTCTAGGCCAATGGTTTGTATATAAAAAAATATATGCTTGTTTTATTTTAGAACCAACAATAGGATCAAAATATACTTTCTCAGTATGAGATGCTTTGGTTATTCACCTTACAGATAGGCAGTAGACTTTTTTGATAGTGGTTATCACAGTTGGTGCAAGAGGCAACACAGGGTCAAATTCAATGCAACATTGAGCTCAATGGAAAATTATGCTTAATTACAATTGATTACTTTGCAGAGCACTTTTCTAACCACAGGACTGGATCCTGGATTCAGTCCTGGGACACTTCCTGTAAACAGGTAAGAAAAAGCGTTTTGGTTATTGTAGTGATTTTTGAAGAATATTACTATATTTCAAAAGCTGACACTTAGAAACTTTTCTGGGTAAAATTACCAATGTTATCCTATGAAAGGAAATACAGTGTGCAAGCAAAGTATGTTTACGTTACTTTTGTAATCCAGTGCTGGACTCCTAGGTTCAGCACTGGGACATTTACTTAAAACAGGTAAGTAATTACGTTTTTGTAGTTTGTTCGATTTTTAAAGAATATTTGTAAAATACAGAAATCGACACTTAGAAGAAATTTCACAGAAAACCAGTCAATGGATCCCTATGAAAGAAAAGTGAGTTAGCGGTAAGTAACGTTGCGATTACTTTTTAGGGCCAGTGTTGGGCACTCGGGTCCAGCACTGAGGCCCCTTCTAATACTAGGTGAGTATTTTCGTTTTCGTGTCTTGGTTGATTTTTGGTGAATATTCTAAAGTTTCAGAACTCCACACTTAGAAGAAATTTCGCAGAAAACCAGTCAATGGAACCCTATGGAAGAAAAGTGAGTTATCGGATTTCGGGTAAGTACTTGACTGGCAGGGTTAAGGTTCTGGGTAAGACTCAGGGGTCCCCCAGGATCAGGTAAGTACAGTTTTTACACCCTCAGCGGCACAGGGGCGGCCGGGTGCAGAGTGAGAAGGCCCAATGTTATCCTATGGCAGGCGGGGGCCCCGGGTTGGTGGCTGCTGGCAAGCAGGCCACGCGACTGTGGGAGCTGGGCTCCTGGTCACTTGCTCAGGGCAAGTAGGGAAGTAGGTTAGGATAGAGGTTGCACTTCCAGGGGCACTCGGGCGGCTGGGTGCAGGGTGCTTTGAGCCGTCGGGCGCTCAATGTTAAACAATAGAGGTCGTGAAAGGTGAAGAAAGGCTGCAGGCTCGGGGACGGTGATTCTTCAGGGACGACCAACACTTCAGGAGGTAAGTTGGGGTCTTGGAGGATAGGTAGACACCCAGGAGTTGGGCACAAGGGGCCGTGGGGCGCCGGGTGCAGGGGTGTCTTTTGAGGTCGGGAAATCTTACCCCCTGCTGGTCGCGGTTGGAGGGGTCCCTTGTCCTGAGGCTGCAGGCGTCGTCTGGGTCGTCGAGGAGGGTCCTTGGCCACTGGATTCCAGGTCAGAATCGCCGGGGGACGTCCTCGAGGTCTCTGGTCACTCAGGCACAGGCTGGATTCGGCGGGTGCAGAGTGTGCAGGTTTCGCGGCTCCGTGCCAGGGCCGGGTCTTTGGTAGGTTTTCTTTTGAGCAGTACCACTGCTCGTGGGAGTCCCTGGGTCGAAGGCTGTAGCACAGAAGTCAGGTCCTCCGGGGTTTGTGAGGTTGCTGAGGCCGGGATTCCGCAGGAGCAGGTTCAGAGGTCGACAGGCCGGTAGGGCTGGGGCCAAGTCAGTTGTTGTCGCCTCCTTTTTAGCAGCTGCACGGCTGGTCTTCTTGCTTCGTCTTCTCTTCTTGTTTTCGGATTTGGGAACTCCGGAAGGAAGGTTCAGGGAGCCCCTAAATACTAAATTTTAGGGGTGGTTACAGGTAGGTAAGGGCAGGGACCAATGGGTCCCTTCCCTGGGGTGGGTACACCCCTATTCTGTTCCTCTCCAGTGGGAGGGGGCAGGAGCCTGTCCCTGGTTGGCCAGGTCCCCCCATCCTCAAGATGGCGGGGACTCGAGTTTGTGCTTCACCTCGCCTCCCCCACCTTAGGGGTGGAGTTGGCAGAGGTGGGCACAACCCATTTCCTGCTTCTGGTTTTCCCGCCGGTTCTCCCGCCAGGAGTGGGAGTAGAACCAGTGGGGACCAGTTTGCTGGAAGCAGCAAATGGTCTGGGGAAACTCCAAAGGCGGCAGGCCTTTGAAGCTCCCCCTGCCCATCCTGGGGGAGGAGGCTTTGGCACCTCGTCCCGGGATGTGCATTGTTTCAGGCCCCTGAGAGCAGAGGCTCTCGACCCAGGGGTCCAGAAACATGTCTGGTGGTGGCAGCCTGGGCAGCCACTCAGTCCGGACACTGGAGGTCGGGTTGGTTTCAGGGGGCATCTCTAAGATGCCCTCTGAGTGCGTTTACATTAAATCCCACACTGGCATCAGTGGGGGTTTAATGTGCTGAGAAGTTTGATACCAAACTTCTTAGTCTTCAGTGGGGCCATTATGGTGCTGTGGAGTTCGTAATGACAGACTCCCAGCACCATATACTCTTAATGGCAGCACTGCACTTACAATGCCCAAGAATGGACTTGGGCACTGTAGGGGCACAGGGCTCATGCCTCTATGCCCTCACCACTGGCATAGTGCACCCAGCTAGAGGGGTGGCTGACCTAGGCCAGGGCAGTGGCTTGTAGGCATGGCACACAGGGATGTGAGCCATGTCGACTCTTCACTTTTGTTCTGCACCAAGACACGCAGCCTGCAAAGGCAGTGTGTGTGTGTAAGGTGCAGGGTCCCTAAGGGTGGCACAACAAGTGCTGCAGCCCTTAGGGGCCTTCCCTGGTCACAGTGCCCTGGGTACCCATGGTACCATTTACCAGGGGCTGACCTGTGGCCAGGGATGTCAATTGGGTGTAGGTATCAATGCAATTTTAGGGAAGGAACACAGGCCCTGGGTACCTGGTTGGCAGGAGCCCAGGGCACACTCAGTCAAAGTACATCAGCCATTCAGCAAAAAGTGGGGGCATACCATGTAAGAAAGATGGCACTTTCTCACACAGAATAAGTGCATATAGCAATGGAACAATTTCTTTAAAGGTCACCGCTTATGCGGATGACTTGGCAGTATTCTCCACAGACCCGGGGCAAGCATTAGGGGAAATAACAGTGGCGGCTGCTAGATTCGGACAAATATCGGGGTATAAATTAAATATTAACAAGACCCAAATATTAATTAATCATAGACCGTTAGATGTTATACAGGGGTATGTTCAGTCGTCACTTATCTGGGGGTGCGGATATCAGCACAAATAGAGAAAATTATTTTTCTTAATTATGAGGAACTGCTGAAGGATACAATTAGATCATTTAAAAATTGGCATAAGCTACCGATTGGCATCATTGGTCGTATTAATATAATTAAAATGAAAGTCCTGCCTAAGTTCTTATATCTTTTCGTTCTATTCCACTACGGGTTTCCAACTCCTTTTTTAAACGATTAGAAGGGGCCATTGGTGGCTTTATATGGGGATACAAGAAATCTAGGAGAGCGATAGGAAAATTAAAACTACCTTTTGGTCAAGGCGGCTTGGAGTTACCGGACTTCAAGATGTATTTTTGGTCAGCTTTCTTCGGCCGCCTCCGTAGTCTGATTAATCCTGCGGGTATTCTATTTTTTCATACATTAATGTTGGGGGAAGAAAGTAAGATGTTTCTGTATAGAATAATGGACCCTAATTATTTTAAAAGGGTTAAATTCAAGACCGCACGGGACAGCATATATATCTGGCGGGCGATCTTACATAAAGGCAATATATCTCTATATCATGATAAATTCCCTCTGTATTCTAACCAAGTCTTACCAAGTATATTTCATGATGGGGCGGGGAAAAATTGGGTCAGATTGGGAGTAAGATGCTTGGGTGATCTTTTCGATCATAATGGCATTATTGCTTTTGAGAGACTACAACTTATATATAAATTACCAAACTATATGCTGTTAAAGTATTATCAGATTCGAGACTACTTTCTAAAGCACCTGAAGTTGACTAATATAATTGGGTCTGAGGTTTGGGACTTTATATATGACGAAGTAAGGGAATCTATGATTAGTAAGGTTTATAAATGGCTAAGTAGTAACAGAGTAGATGATTGTGGAAGATTGGCCAATCAATGGAGTAAAATATTGGAGACATCTGTAGGGGCTAGCACCATAACACAAGCATTGGGCACTATAAAAGAGGTGGTGTATTCTACTAATCTGAGATTACACCAACATCGGACGATCTGTCTTCTTTATTACACACCTGAGAGGATAGCCAAGTGGGCGGCTAATAATATAATTACAGATAGGATGAAGTGCCCAAGATGTGATATATATAAGGCAGATATCAAACATATGTTTGTAACGTGTTTAGAGCTAAAAACATTTTGGCAGGATGTCCAGAATATTATTCATCAGAAATTGGGGTTAGATATACCCCTGACAGTAGGGGAAATTATGCTGGGCTGTAGTAATGCTGGATCTAAAAGTAGCGGTTTATTAACTATTTTGTTAGTCTCGGCAAGGCTGATTATTGCTCGAGAATGGATATCGCCAAAGCCTCCAAATGTGATGGATTGGTGGCTTCTAGTCCGACAGACATATGATATGGAACAGGCATTGGCCAAGTCAAGAGGCATACGATCACTCGCTAAATGTAATAAAATATGGGGTTCTTGGCTTTAGATACTCTCCTGAAAATTTTAGGATACTTAATGGAATGTAAATAAGTGGGTGAGGTTCTAGAATGTATTTTGGTATTTCTTGTTTTTTGTGCTCCTTGCTTAATTACTTTATCTGTGATATTATGCTTTGATATTGGCAGTATGCGGCATCGATATTGGTTTGATATATTTGATTGTACTATGTATTACCTAATCATTGACAAAAAAAAAAAAAAAAAAAAAAAAAGGAACAAAATGTGCCATTTTTGATAGATAATCTACAATCACAAGGATGATTGTATACCCGTTGGCTACTGGTAAATTGGTGATAAAATCTACACTAATAGAATGCCACGGACTTGGAGGTGTAGATAAAGGTTGTAACAACCCTTCTGGTGCCTTATGTAACAATTTATTCCTGGCACAAATGGGACATGATGTTACATATGTTTGAACATCTTTTGATAATGAGGGCCACCAAAATTGTTTTTTACAATTGTCTAAAGTCTTTTGATATCCAGGATGACTTGCTAACGCTGAATCATGATGCCATATCAACACCTTATTTTGCAACTCTGCAGTGGGTATAAATAAAAGGGTGTCATGATAGAATAAACCGTCTTGAATAGTGTTTGTTGGGCTTGACAACCATTCTTTTATGTTTAACTTAAGATGGTCTTCTCTTACTAGGGTCATGAAATCTTGTTGTACGATAGGTGCTACTATTTTATGAGGAGGAATAATAGGAGGACTTGCAGTCTCTTTCTTTGAATCAGCTGAATGTCCGTAACGTGACAAAACATCTGATTGAATTTGTTTTGAACCTGGCCTATATGTGATGACAAAGTCAAATGCACTAAAAAAATGTAACCACCACATTTGACAAGGTGTAAGTGCTTTGACAGAGCTGAAAAATTGCAGATTCTTATGGTCACTGAAAATAGTCACCGGATATTTGGTCCCCATCAAATGGTGACGCCATTCTGTAAAGACTAATTTGATCGCTAGTAGCTCTCTCTCTGCTACCGTGTAATTTTGTTCGGCAGGAAGTAGCTTTTTGGAATAAAATGGTACAGGATGTAATTGCCCATCTTTTGAATCTCTCTGAGAGAGAACTCCTCCCACCGCAACTTGTGACGCATCTGCCTCCACAAAGAAGGGGAGTTTGGGATCAGGATGTCTTAGCAATGGTGCTGAGGTAAACTTTTCCTTTAATTTGGTAAACGCTTGAGCTGCCTTGTCTGTCCAACAAAAGGTTTGACCTTTTTGTAACAATTTTGTAATGGGCACTACAGTTTCAGCAAACTGGGGTATAAAGCGCCTGTAAAAATTGGCGAATCCTAACACTTTCTGTACTTCCTTGACTGAAGTCGGTTCTGACCAGTCCATTATGGCACTCACTTTCTTTGGATCCATCATGATCCCAGCTGGTGACAAACAATACCCCAGAAATTCTTCGGTATCGGTATTAAATATGCATTTCTCCAATTTTGCAAAGAGTTGGTTTTCTTGTAATTTTTTCAAAACTGCCCTTACTTGCGGAACATGTTCTTCTTTATTTTTTGAATAAATGAGGATGTCATCTATGTATACTAACACACAAATATCTAGAAACTCGCTCAAGACCTCATTTATAAAATATTGAAAGGCTGCAGGGGCATTACACAGGCCAAAGGGCATGACAGTGTACTCAAACAAACCAAACTTGGTTCGCAATGCCGTCTTCCACTCATCATGCTCTTTGACCCCAGTAAGATGGTACGCCCCTCTAAGATCTAGTTTAGTGTAAATAGTGGAATGGCGTAACTGGTCAAGAAGGACTGGAATCAATGGTAGCGGATATTTATTTTTTAAAGTGGCTTTATTTAACCCACGATAATCGATTTATGCTCTCAAACCACCATCCCGTTTTGGGATGAAGAATAGTGGCAAAGAGACGGGGGACGTAGAATGTTGAATAAAGCCTAATGCCAGTAACTCATCCAAATAACTTCGCAAGTACTGTGTTTCATCCTCAGAAAGAGCATATACTCTACTATTGGGGAGTGTAGCTCCTGGAATTAAATCGATACAACAATCGTATGATCTGTGTGGGGGTAGAGTAGTTGCTTTTACAGGGTCAAAAACATCTTTGAAATCTTGGTATTCCTTAGGTATTACAGGAGTAGGTATTGTGGTATTGTGGTATTGGTACAATGTAAAACTGTCAAGGAATCTGTGTGTGCTTCTGGGTAACAATGTGACCGGCAGTGTAAGGAATCTAGAGTCACGGTTCTTAAGTCCCAATTAATTTTTGGGTTGTGCACCATTAGCCACGGTACACCTAAAATGAGTCCAAACGTGGGTGTGTCTATGAGATCAAAGCTTATTACCTCTGTGTGGCCATTCTGACAAACATAGTAATGGGGCATGTTTGATTGGTTATTAATCCTGATGACAATGCGGAACCATCAACCGCACACACTGGTTCTGGTTGTGTCTTAGATACTGTGGGAATGTGCAGTTTTTGTGCTAATCGAATATCCAGGAAGTTTCCTGTCGCCCCAGAATCTAGAAGTACCGAAACTGAATGCCTTATTTGTGTGCTTAAAATCAATGTAACCTGAATGATGAAATGTCTTGGTACACGGGCTACTGTGTTAGCTAGGTGTTGGGAGATCTGCGGGACTGCGTTTCTCGTCAAGGCGATCTCCTTACTTGACGAGCTTTTTAGTTTTCCTTCTCTGTATTAATGGAGGTTATGATATTGGTCTTTTTGGGTACTTTCGGTTTGATGGAACAATCCCGGGCAAAATGTCCAGACCGACCACAATATAAGCATAGATTTAACTTACGTCTCCTCTCCTTTTCTTCTGCAGATAATGGCCCCTTGATTCCCCCTATCTGCATCGGTTCTGGTTCTGGCAATTTACTGTCTGTATCCTTTTTATCAGTCTTAATTACAATCAACCTGGAATCTACTCTTGTTCTCTCCCCTTTACGCTCTCCTAGACGATGATCTATTTTAACTACTAAATCTACAAATTCTGAGTAATCCTCTGGTAAGTCGACAATGTGTGCAAGAGCATCTTTTAACTCATCACGCAAACCCCTATAGAATAGGGAAATGCGTTTCTCTTCTGGCCATTGGGTCTCTGTCAACAATCTGTTAAATGTGGTTAAGTAACTTAACAAATTCTTACTTCCTTGTCTTAGATTCAATAACTCATTATCGCTAGCCTGAACATATAATATGTATGTTTGGCGAACAGTTTAGTCATGGTTGTTTTAAACAATGGCCAATTATACAAGATGGGGTCATTCCTATTTATATACAGGATAGACCAATTAGCGGCTGTGCCCCCCAGATAAGAAAGCACAAAGGCCACTCTGGATGCATCAGTGGGGAATGCTTGTGGCTTACAAATAAAGTGCAGTTGACATTGACTAAGAAAAACGTTAAACTTAGCACTGTCACCAAAAAACCGCTCTGGCGCAGCCAAAGGCACAACATTAGGAACTGCTACTGTAACATGTACCCACGGTGATGCTGTATCCGATATCATGAAAGTATTTGACGTCTTTAATCTAGCATCAGTCTCTGAAGGGGTTTTGAAGGCTTTAGGAAAGGGACTATCCCATAAAGACTCCCTAGGTTTATAACGTACTAACTCATTGCGTAATTCTGTATTTTCATCTCTCAATTTTTGCATCTCAAACTGCAACTCTTGTAACATATGTGTTATTGTTCGCTCCTGATTTGTATCCTCACTCAGAGCTTGAGCCATGGCCTGGACATCAATGCGATCGTGTTTGTCCATATCTCTCAAAAAGAACTTAAATTGTTGTGATGGCTTGCGCTTCTGTCAAGTCTCCACTCACCTGAAATCCAGGATGTTTGATTTGAGAGATGAGACGATTGTTCTCTATGCCCCCAAAAATCTATGCCTGTCCAACCATATATAAAACACAGCTTGACAAGAACAGATCTCTAGGGGAAGGGGAAAAATGGAACAAAATAAAAAAAGAAAGAAAACACTTTGCTGGATTCCGCTCTTGGCTGGCACAACTGTATCACCGATTGCGAAATCTTGGACACACACTGTATGCTGCAGCTCTTCAGCGGTCAACATCTACATACAAAGAACAAATAACATTAAACTGATTGGTCTATAGGGTGTTCTTCACAATAATGTTTTATGCTATTCACAACGCTATACCTTTGACTTAACGTGCTGCTCAACAAATAATAGAGATAATGCCTCTCTTTATCATCAGATGCTTGATGCTTATCTAATGCTGTATGCGGGTCTCTGTAGGAACAAAACAACACTTGTCACCTCATTTGAATATTCACCAATAAATGCTTATTCTCCTTTCCATGTTACACTTACTATTGAATAACCCTCTTGTCTCCTAACGATTATAATCAGTACAGATGTATAGTCAAACAGAAAGTCTTTGTAGTAAATGTCCAACTTTCTTGTTAAATAACAAATGAGTCTTTGTTTTCCTTTCACTTTGAAAGTTCTTATCTCCTGTTTATCTGACAGAAAAAACACTGTTTTCTCCAAGCCAGAAAACGCTTCCTTTTGTAAGCGCAAGAATTGGGGTTAAGTATTAGAAACAGTACCTGCTTTAACTTGAACGCGCTTCCTTTACGAGCGCCAGAATCGGAAATGCCTTACTTGAACTGTCTTTGTCTTTTGTTGCAGGTCGGAACATTTCTGAAGCCGGAATGCCGATCCGGAAGTCGTCGCGCTGCCGTGCTGCCCCGGATGCTGAAGACGAGACTGGGAGCCAAAGAGAAGGCTGGATCGGCGCGGGAGCTTCAACGAAGGAAATCAGGTAAGTGGGAATTTCAATAACGAGCGCAAGCGCGTCTTGTTCTGCTTTCACGCCTTTTATAGGCTTCAGGTGGGTGGGGTGGCTCAACGGTATCGAAGCCCAGCACGTTCTGTCTATGTAAATGAACACCTGAAGACGAGCGGCTGGCACGTGTTAACGGTCGCTTTTTCCTGCTAATTCATGCTGTTTCAAACTAAACTGGCTCAGTTTGCAATACAAGAACAACTTGGTGATTATGACAGGGTTACAGCAATCAATACCAGTCTACACACAAAATCAGAACTATTGTCAGCTTACAGTGCACAACTTCACAAAGCCAACCAGATACAAAATTAAATACAGATTCCAAGTGAGGGGCACAATGATTTACATATGTTGCCAAGCTTAATGTACAGCATGAGGATTAGCCATGTTTATGGCGCAAATCCTAACAATCGGATACCAAAACAACACACAAAGGCATGCGCAAATGTTTCAACTGTTCACACTGTAATAACGTGCTCATTGGGGATCATATATCCCACCCCTGGTCTGGTAAAAAAATTAAACTGAACTTTACCGCCGATTGCAACAGTCGTTTCGTGAACTACACGATACGTTGTCCATGTGGACTACATTATTTGGGGAAGACCAAGAGACCTTTGTGCACACGAATTACTGAACACAAAAGCCGCATAAGGACCAAAACTACCACTTCACCTTTAGCCGTCCATTGGCATGAACATCACCACACGATAGCTCAGCTTCGTTTCACCATCCTTGAAACAGTGATGATACATGTCGATAGAGACATGTCTAAGTATTTGTTACAACGTGAATCCTATTGGATATGTTGTCTGGACACTTTAACGCCCAAAGGGCTTAATGATAAACTTGAATTCTCCTGCTTTCTTTGACCCTCTTCCCAAGATGTAGCCACACTTATTCAGGTCTTGCATTAGGTATTTTTTCTTCTCTCTACCGCCTTTACTTTTTGGGATGTTACACACATCATTTGTCATATTGTGGCTCACACATGTCCTTTGATTGTTTTATAATCTCTCGCAGGCACTTACTGATGGTCAGTCATTCAGCAGAAAGGTTCGTGTTTTTAATGTCATGAGATGTCATCTATGCAACTACAACATCTAGCCCGCAGGCACTTACAAATTGTTAGTTAACTAGTCGAAAGGTTGATACCAAGAGATTTCACTGAGTTGGATAAGGAGAGCGAACAGTTGAGAGCATTAAGGTCAGAGATCCAGGTTTGGATGGGGAGCGGGTTGTTTTTTGGAGAGAAGAGAATGATTTCAGTTTTTTTAGGGTTGAGTTTGAGATGATTGGAGCGGAACCAGAATTGGATCTTATTCAGGGTGTTGTTGAGGTGCAGAACATCAGAGTGGGATCTGATCTTATAGTAAAGTTGCGTGTCATCAGCATAGAGGTGGTAGTTGATTCCAGCTTGTTTTAGAATGAGGGTAAGGGGTTCCATAAAGAGGTTGAAGAGAGAGGGGAAGAGAATAGATCCCTGGGGAAACCTAGGGAGACAGGTGTAGGGTTTGAGAGGCAGTCATAGATTTTGATTTGTTGTGTTCTGTGTTGGAGATATGAGACGAACCATTTGAGGACAGGACCATTGAGGCCAAAGCGAACTTTGAGTGAGTTAAGTAAGACAGAGTGGTTAACTGTATCAAACGCAGCAGAGAGGTCGAGGAGAATAAGTAGGCAGCTCTCGCCATTGTCAAGGGAGTAGTGGATGTCATCAACTATATTTAGCATGGCGGTTTCTGTGTTGCAGCCTTTTCTGAAGCTGGATTGCAAGGAGTCAAGTAGGTTGAAAGTGTCAATGTGTTTATCCAATTGGAGCAGGGCACATTTTTCAAGGACTTTGGAAAGAAGGGGGAGGTTAGAGATAGGGCGGAGATTGTTAGGGTCATTAGGGTCGGCCGTGGGGTTTTTAAGAATGGGAGTGATTTGTCCGAGTTGGAGGGAGACAGGGACACACCGCGTGGCAAGGGAGGTGTTGATGATAGTAGTCCAGTATGGGGCAATGATGTGCTTTAGATCTTGGACAAGGTTAGAAGGGAGTGGGTCTTTGGTGTGAGAGGAAAGATTTAGTTTAGCAATGATGTTAAAGACTTCGAGCTCGGTTACGGGGTGGAAATTATGCCAGGAGGCATTGTTTTTTAGCTGTGAGTTGGAGATGTTGGTTTCAAGAGGGGTTGTTACGAGTAGGTGAGAGGAGGAATCAGGAGGATCGGGGGGAGAGTTAATAAGGAAGGTAATTTTGAATCAACGTCAAAGGCAAATTGGGGGTTGGGTGGGATCTGAGTTAAAAGGAAGGATTGATCTATTTTGGTGATTTTTTCCGAGAAGAAGTTAGCAATTTCTTCACATCTATCTACTGAGGCCGTCAGCTTTTGGGGGGCAGAGGATGTTTGGTTTCTAACAATGTTGAACAGTTCTCTGGGTCTATTTTTGGCACGATCAAGTTGTGCTCGGAAGAAGGATGCCTTTTCATTGAGAATGTGTTTCTTGTAAGTAGATCTAGCGGATCTGAGGAGGGCGAGATGGGAGGGAGATGGGTGTTGCCTCCATGTTCTTTCAGTCAGTCTAAGTGAGCATCTTTCGTTTTTTGTAGCATGGAAGGGACACATTCAGTGTACTTGTTTCATTTATGGCACGATAGAGTTTCCAGGTAATGTCTGTTACCGATTAAGCGTGTTTTACATACATTGCATGATATTTGAAAACGGTTACACATGGAGTGACACTTGGTATCCCAGAGCACTTTTTTATCACGGGCTGAACACCATCTGCCTTTTTGCAGGCATGAAGCATCAGTGTATGACTGAAAGGCTTGCGCAGTTTCTAAATTAGGATTCACGTTCCGGTGGACCAGGTGGAAAACCTCATTTATTTTGCTCTTCTTCTCTCTCTTCATTTTCTTGTGTCTTCATTTGTGTAGAGTCATATTGAATCTAATGCATGTTATTTTAGACCTGTGAGTGGTTCCTCTTCTTCTGGATACCAACAATAATAATTCTGTTGTTATTGTACCTGTGCTCTCTATGTTCGTACTGTTGTTGTATTCACGTAAAAACTCAGATATTATATTTACTCAATTGTAGATTCCCCTGATGAAGGGCAGAGTTTCATGCCCGAAATGCATTGGGATTCCTTTAAAATCTGACCACTTAGAATAATATGTGATATACTCCGCAGGAGTGTCTTAGCGTAGTGCACTTGAAGGCTGTGACTCTAGTCCTAGCATTACACACTTTTTAAGTAGGGGGCGGGCTGTACCTCCCTCTTCAGGTGCACACCAATTTGATTAGCTTTGACGCTATTGTTTGAACTTGCAGAATCATTAGTTCAATTGAGTGCATACCAGCTGTTATTCCTCACTTTCTGAAAATGGCATTTTCAAACACACAATTTAAAACCCAACTTCACTAAAAGATGTATTTTGAAATTCAGAGAACCCAAACTCCAAATCTTTACCTCTTCCCAATTGAAACTTACACTTGTAAGATGTTACAATGCAGCTCCAATGATAACCTATGGGAGAGGCAGTATTTCACTATCAGGATATGTAAAACACACCAGTAAATATCTTACCTTTCACCTACACTGCATCCTGCCCATGGGGCTAACATGATCCTACCTTAGCGGTGCCTTACATGTAGATAAAGGGAATGTTTGAGACTGGCAAGTGGGTGCACTTGCTAGGTCGACATGGCAGTTTAAATCTGTCCACACAGACGCTGCAGTGGCAGGCCTGAGGCAGGTTTGAAGGGCTACTCATGTGGGTGGCACAATCAGTGCTTCAGGTCCACTGGTAGCAGTTGATTTATAGCCCCTGGGCACACACCGTGCACTTTACTAGGGACTTACCAGTAAATCAAATATGTCAATCATGGATAACAAATCATAATCATAATATACATGGTGAGCACTTGCACTTTAGCATTGAACAGCAGTGGTAAAGTGCCAAGAGTTCTAAAACCAGCAAAAACGAACTCCAGCATACAGTCAAAAATACAGGAGGCAAAAGCAAAAAAGACAGGGGAAACCATGCCAATGATGCCAGGTCTAACAGGGCCCTACAAAAACAAGTTTGAAAAAGTTGCCGTGAAGTGATCCTGTCAGGCTGAGCCTCCCCATCCCCCATCCCCCTGCAAACGACGGTGACGCACACCTTGTTTTCTCCATTAACTCCTATAGGCAGCCATATAAGCAGCGCAGCTTCGCTGAGGTAATTTATGCCCTTTCCTCCAACAACGCCGTGGCTGGAGGAAAATCCATGAACCGCATAAAAACTCACTTATCTTCTTCCATTAGTATTTATTTTTAATTTCACCACACTTTACCTCCTGTCTAAATACTAAGCATATTTGCTGCCTTTTTGTTGCTTACCACTCACAATCGGCAAGTCATGTAACCAGGTTAGCCTTATGATACTCAGTCATACTCGTCCTACAGTGCACAGGCAGCAATCGACATATGGTGACAATTGCAAATGTTATCTTTCAAAAGAAGGATGTTATCTCCCAGACTGTCCACGGGAGGTAATGTATCTTCCACAGCTTCTCCGCATCACCCACTGTGCCTTTGTGTGCATATTGCCCACATATGCCCACGTAAAAGCCCCTCTCCCTGCCCGCAGCGCTGTGCACTCTACTTTCTCAGCGTCCGGTCCATACTACTCACCGATCTCCGTAAGGCATGCACCGAGTTACATGCTCCTAATGCTGTACCTATGGGGCTCAATGTTCCGCAATGGCTTTGAGCGGACTCTTCTTCTATGCTCAAGGATTCGCTGGTCTTGGTCTCTGTCAGAGCTGTAACATTACTCTCTATGGAACACTGCACCTTCTCGCCCCTCCTTCTCATTGGCGGAGGCTCTCCCATTGTTTGAGCAAGGGGATGTCACCAATTGGGCATAGTTTCCAGTGTCGTCATCGAAAACAAAAACACGCACAAATACAAAAGATGCTCTTCTGCAGAACAGCCAAACTGCAGTTGTGAAGCAGACTTTGTATTGCGTTTAATAGAAGCCTATGAGAGCCCATACAGTGACATTAGATGCTATGAGACGTCGCATGCACTCTGTGATGAAATGCCCTTAACAAACTGCATAGCGTTATATCTGATAAATAGGTGAGTGCGTACCGGTAAAGTCCGGTCCGCTAGTGGAGGTTTTGCCGAACTCCGCGCTTCAAATGGAACGCGGAGTGGTAAAACTCCGCGAACTCTGCCAGCGGAGCAGAGTTTACCGCATACCCCTGTTGGGAATATAATTTCCTCTCCAGCAAACGGTAAAAAAATGGTGTTGCAATCTTATTTTCAAAGAAGCTCTAAATACAGATTTTAGACAGACACCCTGATACTGATGGCAGATACTTATTTGTTAAAGTTAAAATTGATACATCTGTTTTACATCTCATTAATACTTATGGTTCTACGACTGATGATCCACCCTTTTGGAACAATATTACTTCTGAAATTCTCAAGCTTGGCAATATTCCCCTTATTGTTGGTGGAGATTTGACCTTAATATATGTGACCCTCTCCTTGATTTTGTAATTGATTACTTCCTCACATCAAGAAATCTAGTCCACTCTATCACTAATCCTATTATTGGAAATATTGAAGCCTCAGACCATGCTATGATTTCAATGTGTTTGCAATTAGATAACCCCCTGTCTCTAAGGTAACATAGTGTATGAATACTGACAATGTACTCAATGATTTTAATAAGCCTAAAATATTGTCTGCTCTTGATGAGTATTTTTCTATTAACACTGATAGTGTCACATCTAATATTACACATTGGGATGCTTTTAAGGCATATAGTAGAAGTGTAACCATCTCTCTAATGACTCATGAAAATAAATCATTTCATTCTAAACTCAAAAAGTAAATAGCTAAATATGAATGTCTGTTTGTTACCTCCAATAACAATCTTTTTAAACATACATTTCTGAAGCTTCGTTTTGAAAACAATTTTCTTGCTAGGAGAAAGAGCTGGATTGCAACTTTCAAATGATAAAGTAAAATTTTCTTTTAATGCAAATAGGTTGGGGTAATTAATAGCTAACTACCTTTGTGTTAAACATGACTGATCTCAAATTCACACTTTTCATTGGAGGGATGGGAAGCGTGCCTTACCTACATTGGTTATCATTAAAGAATTTCTAGAGTTTTATAGTAAACCAGACACCATTGATAAGTGGAGTATAGACTCTTTTCTAGCCTTATGCAATCTTCCTTTAATATCACAATCTGATAAACCTTCCCTAGACTCACCCATCTCTATTGATGAAATAATGCAGCTATTAAATCTTTAAAGCCACGTAAGTCTCCAGGACCTGATAATAGCCCTAGTGAGTTCTATAAAACATTTTCTACATACCTTGCTTCTCATTTATTTCCCATATTTACTACCTTCCTACACGGATGGTATCCAGCTCCTTTACGGAATCTCTGATCATAGTATTACCTAAACCTGATAAAGACCATACTAAAGTATCCGACTATCCCCCTTATTCATCAAGATTGTAAAAGTTTAGGAAAAATTCTTGCCACAAGATTGTCAACTATACCGCCTCATATCATCCATACAGATCAAACAGGCTTTATAAAAAATAGAAATTGTGTTAATAACACCAGACTCTTATTTCATGTTCTTGTAGCTATCCCTTCATTACTTTCTCCTTCTGGTATTCTTGCTCTTGATGCTGAGAAAGCTTTTGATAAGGACCACTGGCAATTTTTAATCTGCATCTTATGTACCTTTAATCTTGGTGATTCAGCCATTAAAATGGTTTCTGGCCTTTATTCCTCCCCTTCACCAAAACCTTTTATCAATGGGCAATTTTCTGATTCTTTTCCCCTTTTTCGGCAAACTAGACAAGGTTGCCTGTTATCTCCTTTACTTTTTCTATTAGCCATAGAGCCCCTACCATCTACTATACGTAACTCAAATGAGATTCAACGATTAAATATTAAAAATGTTAATATTAAAACACGTGCATATGCAGATGACCTTATTATTTATAAGTAAACTCCGATATTACTATATCACATTTTCGCTGCTACGTTCTCATTCTTTTGTTTTTGGCTATATTTTAAATACTAATAAAATATTATTTTTTCCTCTAAATATTTACTGTATCCCTGACATGCTACATAATACGGACATTCTTTGGGAAAGAGATAAACTAAAATACTTAGGCATTAAATTATTGCACTCAATTAATCAAACTGTTACATTAAACTGTTAATATTTACTATTAACAATTATAGCCAAAATTCATCAACGGTCTCCCTTACATCTAACACGATGGGGAAAAATGTAATCTATAAAAATGACTATTGCTCCTCAAATATTTTCTGTGATCTGTATGATTTCTTTACAACTGTCTCTCACTATTTACAAGAAAATAGAAATAATCACCTCAGATGTTTTTGGAATAATAAAACTCCACAAATTGGTTATGCTAAACTAAAAATAGCTAAAATCAATGATGGGCTTGGATTACCAGACTTCTGCAACTATCATAAAGCTTTCATATTAAAACAAGGGCCCTTATGTTTCAGAAAACACGATTCTACTGATATACCTAAAGCTTCAAATTGAGCGACAGTTAGTTTTTTTCAATTATTATCCAGTGTGAAGGAAAGTAGGATCTGCTTTCATGGTCCCCCTCACTTTTTGCTGTTGTCATTATGTTTTACTGACTAGTCTGACTGGGATCCTGCTAATCAGGACCCCAGTTTCTGCGCTTCCTCCCTAAATTGGACATGCTGAGTACTTAGGTACAACCCAGATCGGCTACTGATGTAATCTTCTAAGTCCTTAGTATATGGGACCAAGGTACCCAGGGCATAGGTACACCAGGGGTCACCCCATGGGCTGAAGCATGTATTATGCCACCCATGAGAGACCATGCTAGCACCACTTACGACAGATATGAGTTTCCTTATTTCTGAGGTCACTGCACTTAAAACCTATAAGTCACCCCTAAGGCAGGCCTTTCAATCCTGAAGGCAGGGTGCTCGGTTATAAGTGTGAGTGTGTCCCTGCATGAGCAGGACACCCTTACAATTCATGGAGTCCATTCTCCAAGGTTGCAAGTGCATCAGCCATTACGATATATAGAGTGGCCATGCATCATTACGCAATGGTTAACTCTAAACTGGCTGTAATGAACCCTGTCGTGTTTGGTATCAAACATGTTGGAATCATACCCCAACACCGTAAACAGTGTTGGGGTATGATTCCATGCACTGTAAAGCTCCTCCAGGAGGCCCTCAGCGCTCCTGGTACCAGTCTTCTAGTCCTGGACAGCAAACTATGGCTGCTGCTGACCAGAGACATGATTCTGCCCTCCTGCTGCTGAGCCAAGCTTGAGCAGGGGAAGGCAGTGTCACGTGACCGGTGAGGACATTGTCGACATCACTAAGTTAGCATGAGCCCTTCAGCCATGATTCAGCTTTGCACACGTTACTAGCTGCTTTTATTTTTGCAACGTCTCTGTCCGTACTTTTCACCTGGGAACTGTTCGCTGTGTTCGTTCTCTGCCTGTTCCTGGAGTTTAGTCTGATCATTGGGAGCAAGGTCGATAAACAATGCCCCTTGTTGTTCTGTTCTGGTCAGGCCCTAGCACTTAGACATAACATACTGATGCAGCTGGTGGGAGACTAGCATTTTGATAGTACGGGGATGCACGCATGAAAAACACACACTTGGAGAGGGACCTTTACAGGGGGAAGAGCAATGCGGTTCCTGTGATGTAGACCTACCATCTAGGCACTAAGGTATGGGGTCTGCTGACAAAACCAAGAGATCTTCTGTTATATAATAATACCAATTCCTAGCAAGGGGAGGGAGGTTAGACTGAACTGTCTTCTTTCTATTGTCTTTTCATTATGACATCTTCATGATATATGGCCTTGTTGCTATGCTGACAATATTAGTATTATGCATTCTTCTGCTTGTTGTGGCACGTATACTGCATTATAGAACATGATAGTTCAAATAAATATTCTAAACTATTCCGTGTCTCTGTCAGACCTTATTGTGGAAAAAAAACAAGAGTGCGAGCAAAAGGGTTTTTCCTCGTTACCGCGATTCCTGAGAGAGTCGGGAGTGTTGTGTTCTGGGGTGTCTAATCATTTGCTTCTCTGTGAGTGAGACACTATAGCCAGTCGGTCCTGGGCTCGTGGGCACTTAGGTGGTGGGAAGGCTTAGCCCCTATACACCAAGGTCCCATAATCCTGCGCATAGTTCTGTGTATGTGCAGAATCCCTACAACATGGCGCCACCAACGTTTGGTCTGGTTCTTATTCACGAGGCACCTGAGTAGCGCTTGTGTATGTCCATAACACCCTCTCACCGTTTACAGAGACGTCCGTGGTGTGCGGGTTTCACCTCTTATATTAGAGTTTTATAGGTTTTACAAGCTTGAAGTTTAAAAGGTTTTGTCGTTATCATCTGAACCCAATTTTGCGCTACCGTTTTTCTGCTTTCTTCTATACTGTTTTTAATAATGGCAGTGGCTATTGCGGCACATAATAGAGTGCCGGTCATAGCACATTTACTCAGCATGGAGTCCCTAATGCGTGGGCTGATTTCATTTTTGTAGTCGAGGCGGATCCAGCTTACCGCTTCGAGGTTTTTTACTCATGGGTTACATTTCTGGCAGTAGATGGAAATGATAATTTGTTTCATGAATATACTCGAGCCCCGATTCCGCAACAGTATCGTCCTTAACGCTTAATTGAAGTTCCGTTGTCAGCTTGGGAGCATACCATATAGTTTAATGGCACCCTTACTCACCCTGTTACTGTGATCCGTTTAGGCCCTTTATCGGTCGACGGGGCCACATGGCCCGTTTTGGCAGGATTTACACCTAATTATCTTGGTGTTCCACTAGCAGAGCTTCGACAATTACATACATCTCTGATTCATATACACAGAAGTGTTATACAATATATGTCTCGTACTTTACAAGTGGCGCCGGCTGGAGCCGCTCCACAACCGCCAGGACATGGTGGTGGTATAGTCATTAGTCCCGTGATGGTTAAATCTGTGATGGGCAAGCGTCCTCAGAATAGGGCTGATTTACTGTTCTGGTTAGCAGAAAAATTTGAGCAACTTGAGGCTGTTTTTCCACACACAACCCCTGTTGAGAAGCATAGGATCTTGACGATAAGTTTACCAAAAGTTATAACTCCTGATGTAACTGATTGCACCACCTGGGGATCTGTGTTTGCTGCTGTTTCTTCGCTGTGCTTTGGAACCCTCTCCATGACAGTTCTACCGACTGTTCTAAAGAAGGTTCAGGATGAGCACAGTGCTGGATCAGCCCTTGAATTAGGGATGAGATTAGCGTTTTGTTCCCTATAGTCTCGGATATGATTCTTGCCAATGTCAAAGGTGAGGCAGTTAGCTTACAAGTGCGTCAACGCCTGTCGGCAGTGGCGGACGTAGACAAACAGCGGGAGTTGGCGCTTATTATTGTGGATGTATATAAATCATTGGGCCGCAATAGTTTGGGAGTTCGCCCTTTTACACAGCCTCCTCAAAATTAGCCCCCTCCTGAGAAGGAGGGACGTCCGTTCTTTTCAAAGAATGCTTGGAATATACTCTCAGACCTGTAGTGAATTATACACAGTGGGATCATTGTCCAACAACGTGTGAAGGGAGTTCACCGACACAGAAAAATAAGTTTATATTCTTTTCTGGATATAATCTTTCAGACCCGACGTCGGTTTACTACAAACTGAATACACAAACACGTTCCAAATTTATGTTGACCCAAACTAAATTGATATATCCTTCTTTGTTCATAACCGACCTGTCCCTGAAGGGTTATGATTACTGGAGGGACACCATTGATTTGAAGCCAATATGGTGTACCAAACTTTGGCAGGTCCAGGGTTCCGAGTCATTACATCGTGCATGTTTAATTCCACCACAGTTGATATTTTGAATGACACAGTACAACAGACTACATGTTTTGGTTTAGCTACTACTAAAAATGTGAATGCTGCCCCGCTTCCGCAATTGTCTGCCTATGGCGCATGGCCACAATACAATAATTATTCTGTGGCCGACCTATACGACATGATTCTAAATAGTACTCTTAACTCCTCCAACAGTAATCAACTTGGGTGGTTGATATGGCCAATGAGTACCAATGCATGTCAATTGCGCTTTTCTAATACTTCCACCGGGTTTATGCTCAGTAGACCTGACCCTCGCTTCCCTCAATCACATACAGTTACTATGTATTCAGTAGATAAATTATGCTAGCAATGGTTGGGACACTCCACATTGTCATCCGTCCAACAACATTTGTCTCTTTTAAATGGGGACATAGATTTGCCCGACTTCCTTTTAGGGCCTAAATTCCCTCGTAAAAAACTATTTATGTACTCTGCATATAATGAGTTTTGGAAATTGGCACAAATGGAAGCTGCTTTCCACCTACGACAACTCGATCAGTATAATTTACGCAAAGTTCTTGATGTGGTTGATAATAGCATTAACACTTTGTCTTCTCGTATTTACACACTGGATAATATTGTCTCATCTGTAAGTGATGTTGTACAAAATGATGTATCTGTGCTATTCCATGGTCAAAATCAGTTACGATCCGTAATGCAGTTTGGTTGGACATTGCAAACGTTGAAAAGTGGAAAGGTTCCATGGGATTATTTGAATGACTCTGCCTTATTTTTGCCGGTCAGTCTGACAGATAAACAGAAGCTTACGTCAATGAAGGATGCAACATATACTATGTTACACAATGAAAAGTTAGATCAGTTACCTTTTACAATAGTTGAGACCAAATCTTCGGTCTGGTTAATACATGGGGTTATATCGTTACCTATTTCCCTCTTCCAATTCACAGCCTGCATGAAGCATTATCCGATTGGAAGGTACGAACCGCTTGGTAGTACTTTTCTCCATGAATTATGGTCGTTACCCTTTCAATTCCGCTGTCAACAAGAGGAGAAGGAAGTATTCCTTACAGGGGAGTACTGTGATTCTACCGTGGGACATTCCTTAGTATGTAAACAAGTTAATTTGCACTGTGCTTGCAACGTGTCGGCCCCTAATTTGGCCTGTTTTTTAAAAGGGACTCCAGTACCTGCGATAATTCTCCCACTCCATTTTGGGGAGTTAATATACCAAATATTTAATGCGTCTGACACCGAAGGACTGGCTCATTGTTTTGAACTTGTGGGATCTGGCCTGGTGTCATTGTTTCAGACTATATTTGGTGTTATACCTGCTTTTATTCATTCTATTTTTTCCAGTGCCTTCGGTGGGTTTCCCCTGGTGCTCTTTTGCTGGTTGGCGGTGCAGTGCTGCTTTTCTGCCTGCTACGTAATGGCTGCCCATCCCGTGGTTCGGCCTAGCCCCCTACAGTTGCGGCAGTACCGTGAACGAATGCAACAGCTTTTTGAATGCTTACCGTTAGCCACTTTGGGCATCAGTTATCGGCTCAACTTCCGCTATGCCTACTTCACCTGCGTGCAACCTGTGTTCTACTATCGCCGGTGCCCCTTCAATGGGGCCATGGATATATGCCTCTCCAATACATATCTCGTTGACCTGGATTATGAACTGTTGGTGGGTCCGTTGTTGGCCCACGACCAGGACTGTTCCGGGGACGACCGATTGATGTATGCCGCTACTCTTGGAGTTTTGGCTGGTTTGAATACCTGTGCTTCTGCGCAGCACCTGTTACAGCAGAGTGACATCAAATTTCACGCAGGTTGTCCTCGAATCCTTCTCCACGCACATGAGTATGAGGAGCACGTCTGTTCATTTACGTTGCTTGACTGGATGGCAACCCTCTTTGGAGGAAGTGGTGCGGATGCCGTTTTGGAACTGATCGCCTTCCACAGTACACATGATCTTTTTGCTTGTGTTGAACAGTCATAGTCTGACTGGGGGAACCACCTACAAGGCGGACTTTTGATTTTTTTAGCCGCAAGTTTTCCATACATTTTGACTTTATAGTAAAAAAAAAAAGTTTTGATTTGGTTTATGGCAAATAGCTTTGGCTCTGCTTACCTACATGTTCTCTTAGCATCAGTGCTACTGACCTGGCCAAGGGGAGGGTGTCACGTGGCCGGTGGGGACATTGTCATCGAGGAAAATTCCCTAGGCAATGAAGGTCTCTAACAATCAACAGACCATATTAACTGACAACATAATATAGCAAACTCAGTGTAGACAGAGATAGTATTTGAAAAAAATCATTTCTTTAATTCAAATTGATTAAAAATGTATCTAGGCATAATTCATAAAGATAATTGGTTTTAAACGTATTCTCATCATGATACAAACAGACAAGTTACAAAAATGCACAACTGTTTCATATACACAAAAGGTACAAACAACAAATATTTCTGTAAATAATACAATTTTCAAAAGACATACAATACAGTAATAAACAGAAAGTGGCTGTTAGATGGGTCTTCTACGCACGTTTAGGCGCAAACTGCGCCTTCATCAGGAAAGCCACAAAATTACCTAAAAAGTTAATTAAAAACTGAATAAAATACACTGAGATTCGGGATGAACATTAAAGGCGATCACCTACATACCTTCACCAAATTAAAAATGAATTTTTAAAGCAGCATAATAATCGAGATGAAAACCAGGAGTGAGAAAAAAAAAGGAATTGTAGTGCTCATACCATCACCCCAAGATCAGGAATCATATATAAGAAATGATAATATGATAAAGCACATGCATATCAAAGTTCTCTTATAGATGGGAAAGTGAGGGAGGAATAGATTCCAATTGAGAAAGTGCACCTACTAATGCCATGCCATTATAGGTGTGAACCCTATTTCAGAAAGTTAAATTACTATAGATAGTTATGCTTACACAGCAATGATCATGAAGCAGCATCCGTATGGAAAAAGATCTGGAGGACAACCCAAAAATCACTGGATGCGTACCGAGGTCTATAGATAAAGTGCAGATAGTTTAGTGGATACAAGAAATGGAATAGGGCATAATTCTTGTGGTATATTCTAACGGAAAAGATTACCCTCGATGAGAAATACGGATGTGTATCCCTCAGTAAACGTCTTATCAATGTAAATCGGATTCTGCGCCAGTATACTTAATCTAAAAAGAACAAAACTACATACAATTAGAATAGTGCAAATGGGCCTGTATTAAATATAGTCCCTGAAAAATAAGGGATAGGCGTCAGGTACAATTAGTTCCTTACGGGAAATTAATAGCGTGAGGTCCAGAGGATGGTATGACTACAAGGAATCTTCACAAGGCCGGCATATCGATAGGCAGCGCCCTAAAGATAACAGACAGTTCGGGAAATGAATAGAAAATAACCCTAAAGCTCACTAATTATGTTTGTCAAAAGGCGATAACGGGTCCTCTAGTATGGAGTGCCGTCGCTGCAGAGTGGCCCGACTAAATTGAATCTTACCTGCTCTCTTAATTTCAAAAGAGGGAAACATAATGGCGTGGGGTCTAGAGGATGGTAGACAACGTGGAATCTTCACATGGCGGGCATGTCGATAAACTGCGCCCTAGGGATAACAGACAGTTCGGGGAGGTGAATAGAGAATAGCTCAAACGCTAACTGATTATGTCTATCAAAGGGCGGTAACAGGTCATCAGGTGTGGAACACCGTCACTAGAGAATGGCCCGACTAGGTGGAATCTTACCTGCTCTCTGTACTTCCAACGGAAGAAGGTCAGACCGTAAGCGTGTCTTGACAGGCCGGGGGAAAAGGCACTACGAAGTTCCCTGATTTAAATCGGCATACCCTGTGACGTGCATGGGTCACCTGACCTTACGTTCGATTGAACATAAAAAAGACTAAACTGTGAATACAAGATAGGTCTTATAGATGTAGCACGTGACGTTCTCCAGTCACTTGACGTAACTGGCGGTAGGTCGTCAAGGAGAATGGATCGTGACTGTATGATAGATCACGCGGAGTGTAGCAGTGACGACTGCTAACGATTACTGGTAACAGCATAGGTAATGTGGGACATTGTCGACATCACTAAGTTAGCATGAGCCATTGAGCCATGATTCAGCTTTGCACACGTTACTAGCAGCTTTTATTTTTGCAACGTCTCTGTCCGTATTTTTCACATGGGAACTGTTCACTGTGTTCATTCTCTGCCTGTTCCTGGAGTTTAGTCTGAACATTCTGTTCTGGTCAGGCCCTAGCACTTAGACATAACATACTGATGCAGCTGGTGGGAGACTAGCATTTTGATATTACAGGGATGCATGCATGAAAAACACAAACTTGGAGAGGGACCTTTCCAGGGAGAAGAGCAATGCGGTTCCTGTGATGTAGATCTACCATCTAGGCACTAAGGTCTGGGGTCTGCTGACAAAACAAAGAGATCTTCTGTTATATAATAATACCAATTCCTAGCAAGGGGAGGGAGGTTAGACTAAACTGTCTTCTCTCTATTGTCTTTTCATTCTGACATCTCCCTTCATGATATATGGCCTTGTTGCTATCCTGACAATATTAGTATTATGCATTCTTCTGCTTGTTGTGGCACGTATACTGCATTATAGAACACGATAGTTCAAATAAATATTCTAAACTATTCTGTGTCTCTGTCAGACCTTATTATGGACAAAAAACAAGAGTGTGAGTGAAAGGGTTTTGCCTCGTTACCGCAATTCCTGAGAGAGTCGAGAGTGTTGCGTTCTGGGGTGTCTAATCATTTGCTTCTCTGTGAGTGTGTAGGAGAGCGAGGGAGACACTATAGCTAGTTAGTCCTGGGCTTGTGGGCACTAAGGTGGTGGGAAGGCTTAGCCCCTATACACCGAGGTCCCATAATCCTGTGCATAGTTCTGTGTATGTGCAGAATCCCTGCAACAGCAGGACAATAGGATTCCTGTCACAAGGAGGTGTGACCACCTCCCAGACAGGACTTAGTGTATTGGGACAGGGTGGGGAAGCTTGCCAGCGCCACTAGACTGCTTTGAAGGGCACATTTGGTGCCCTCCTTGCATACTCCAGTTGGAACCAGTTCAGGGAGCTGTTGGCTCCCGCTCTGGCGCGAAACTGGACAAAGGACATGGGAGTATCCTCCCATCTGTCCAGCCCCTCCTGTGGGAGGGACCCATGAATTATCCCAACCCTTTCCTTAGGGTACCTAAGGGCTTACCTATGGGTGGTTCCTTAGATTCATCGTGGGACAAGATTCAGATCCGAAACCACTTCATCTTCAACCATCTGGGCACTTTGGACTTCGCTGGACTGGGAATACTCCTGCTGCTCCTGGTCTCATCGTCCTGTCAGTCTTCTGCGTCGGCTGTGCCTGTGCTCCATACAGGTTCTTCTACAGGCCTGTGGACACCTAAGACACCCGAAGGAATCTCCCTTGAAGTGAAGGAGTCACTCCCCTGCATCTGCAGGCACAGCAATGAAGCTGACTGGTCTGCTGTTCCTGAGCTCCTGTGGACTCCAAAAGGTTCAGCAACACAGGTGGTGGTTCTGCAACTTTCTTGAGGCCTGCACTGTCCTCATAGCAAGTTTGAAGCCAGTATCCCTCGCTGGAACCGCTGGAGCAGTACCCCTGTGCACCGCATCAACTTGCCATTACCAAGGCTTGTCGACTCTCTTCACCAGAGATCTTTGGGCTCCAAGAAGCTCCAGCCTCAAGCATCTCCTGCAACCAAGATCTTTGCCTGCACCATATCCTCTGCACCATGGGCCTTCATCCTTTGGTGAGCTGCTTGAGGTTCTCCTGCGACTCCTGTGCCTCCGTCCCGTGGGTCCTCGTGAGGGTGTTCTTTGGCTCCAGTGGGATCCTCTGCTTGCTCAGGGCCTGCTCTGACTTATCTGCTTGTGGTGAGTCACTTGAACCATGCTGGTCTCGACACTGCACCTTTTTCGACTATTCCGTTGGTTGCCTTTGCCAAGGCTTGTATGTGCCCCTGCCGGACACTGACCCCCTGGGTCTTGACATTCGACGTGGGACAGCTCGTGAACAGCTCCTGGTCTTCCACAGCATTGCCTGGTCTACACAGCTGCATCTTCAAGGGCACCGTCAACTCTCCTGCATCTCTGACATCGGTGGGCATTCGTCTTCTGTGCCTCCTGGTCACTCCTGAGTGGCATAGACTCTTTCCCCTCTGCTTGCAGGTACCTCTCATCTTGAATCACCCTTTGGGTTCCACCGGACTCCTTCACCTTCTTCCCCAGCGGCAGCTTCACTGAAGTCCTCCATTGGTTTCCGACGTCATTTCGCACCTATGCACCCGGCTTCCCCGGTGTAGGAATCCTGGTTCCTGTGGTATCCATGAGTGAGGTGACTCTCCAACCTTCCATCTTCCATGGGGTTTCTTTAGGGTCCGCTGGGAAGGGTCCTTCTTCTTAAAAACTGCAACTGCGACTTACCCATTGACTTGTATTGAGCACATGGTCGTTTTTCCACTCTAGCACGTGGCCTCCATGGGGTACCTGGGTACTTACCTTGGGTGGTTCCTTGGGCCCCGGCTCTTCTACGTCTTTTGCACTCAGTCACGACTTATGTCGTGGTTCGCATTCCACTATTTTAGTATATGGTTTGGTCTCCCCCTGGAGACCACTGTGTATTTGTGCTACTTATATGTTCTATTATCTAAGTATTGTGTGTATTGTGGTTATATCTCTGGGTAGGAGATATTGCAATGTGTTAGTGAGTGTTTATAATAAATACATATTTTTATAACTACACTGTGTGGTTCTTTTTCACTTAACCTACACCATAAGATTAAGTACTGGTAAAACAAGCTGCTTTACACTCCTTCTGGACTAAGCCTGAAGGCTGCTCTCCACAGCTACCACTTAGAGAGCTTTCTAAGGTTATCTAAGACCACTAAAATCACCATAAGGGTTGTCTAGATTAGTGCAGGGTGCTACACTTACATAAGTGAGCACCATATATTAAGCCAGCCTCCTACACAGTGTTAATATCTGTGCATTATTATTATCCATCATTATCATCCATGTCCAATTCAAATTTTCTTGTTAATTTCTCACATATTATCAAATCAATATAATTAATTCTCCATGACCTTGATTCTCTATTTCAGTCATCTTGTCCTACCTTCCAAAACGTTTCACTGTGGTGTAACCTGTTAATAAAGCTTGACAACAGCATTTAATTTTGGAAATCTTAGATAGACAAGGGTATTTTTTATTTAAATGATATTTATAGTGACAATGCCTTTTTATCTTTCGCAGATTTACAGCATAATTGCTTTTTACCTCCTAGATATGACATGTTATGCAAATCTATACTTAATGCTTTTCAAACAATATTCCCTCAACAACTTTTTCAAACTTGTAAATGTGTTCAACTGCTTTTAAAGTTTCTCCACATAGTTTCTAAATTTTATTAAAAAAACTAAACAATGCAGGAGATGGTAACTTAATACTTATTGGTAATGTTTGGAATGGAGAATTTTTCCAAGCCTTTTCTGTGGACTCCTGGAGGAATATTTGTTTACTAAATATTTCAGGCTGGCTCCCTGTTACTTTTAAATACATTTCTCTTATTCAGCTGCCTATGAACTCCACTTCAGTTATTTAAAGCTAAACGTTTAGATAATCCATTGTGCTGGCTTTGTAATATGGTTGATGGCTCTTTGAAACGTTATCTTTGAATGTACTATTATTTTCGAATTTTGGAAGAAACATTGGAATGTTATTGCTACACTCCTTCCGATCCTATGGTACGTTTTCTTAGGAATTTATTGTTTGTAAATCATTTGCACTGTTATGTAATGTATCTACTATTCATAGCAAATTATTTGATTTCCTATTATTCTCAGCTACTAAATCAATTACCTAAAATTGGAAAGATGCATTTCTTTTATTAGTGCATACCTGGTGGACCTGGGCGATTTTGACTAGACGAGCTGCCCATTTCTCCCCTATTGGTTTTTCTACTAATACCACCCCTTTTAAACTATTTTGGAAACCTGTTGATGATTATATTTCCTTGTACACGTATCTGTAAATATATCTTTATATTCAATACGGATTAATTTGAGATGTTTTATAGTTACATATATAAGAGGTAGCTATTCTTTGTTCCTTGATTTTGTTTTCTACCTATACTTATCATATGAATATGTATTATTTCTTTCAAACAAGTATAGATATATTACTATTTTGTATGTACACGTATTCTTGTTTCATGTACCTTTTTGGTAATAGTTTTGTATTGTCTTCATTACTTTAAAAAACAAATAACATATTTTGAGCTAAAAAACACAAATCTCTGTAGTGAATGCATTAGTCCACTGAGCCATCATCCTTGGCGTAGCCCAATGGCCTCCTCCTGCAGTGACTTCTATCTCCTAAGTAATTACCTGCTGCTGAAGCTAGCTAAAATCATTGAAATGGAGTCTGTCCTGTTTATGAATGACAACAGACATGTTCGAGCACAAGAGTGGCGTTCAGCAATCAGTCTTGATGGATTCACCTATCAACACCAATTCTACGTTGTCTCTGATGTTTTGTTGACTTCAACCACAGCTTCAAAATTCACAAACATAGGAAAACTCAGACATACTGCAATCGTCTCCAGCTTCATTTCCGAGTCAAGCCATGCCCTCCAGAGTCAGACTGCAAATCTGCTGCTCAGTCACACAGCCTAGACCGTCTAGATGGTTGGAAAACCCCTTTATTCAGAATCCCAGGAAACCAAAGCAATCGGCATAAACACGCTGCTCGTTCTTCCTACAGTGTGTGACTGTGCCACATTAGGGAACAGAGGCTGTTCAATCTTTTTCTTAGCCTCTGAAAACAGACATAGGTTCCCATTTTTAAATAAAAAAACTTTACACCTCGTTTCAATTTGTTGGGAAACAGGTTTGAACTCCATGGGAGGTTCCAGAAAGCTATGAATTGATAAAAAACAAATGGAGTTCTGAATTTAGCTGTCATTTGTGTAGATTGTTAAAAAAGAATTGCAGTCATTTGTGTAGATTGCTCAATAATTTCTCCCATGAAAGTCATTGTTGAAAAAAATGATGTTTTCCAGGGGCAAGCAGTCTTCACTGGCAACTCTGAAAGCCTGTATGCTTGCAAGAGATTAGAGCTAGTAGTCCATGGATCAGCTCTCCAGAGCCAGATATCCTAGACAAAGCTGGGGACAACTCTCTTCCAGTTGTCTGTCAAGTAGTCAGGGAATCTTAGGTGAAGCAGGAAGAAGTCTTCTTGCCTTCCTTTGGTCCAGTCATGTCTTTGATGGGAGTTGAAGCAGCATGGCATTTTAAAAGGTAAATCCAGTTAGCGATTCTTGATGACTGCTAAGGGACTATGGGTCTGATTTAAAGTTCGGTGGACAGGATTTATTTGGTCAGGGCGACGGAGTAAAGTACTCCGTTGTTCTGATGGAATCCCCGCCCTCCAACTTTAGAGATGTCCACCGGGCCAGCAAACATCTCTTGCATTGGCAGGAACTGCCATCACGGCAGTTCCTGCTAATGCATTGAAAGTTTGACAGATGGCTCCATCAACATGGCGGCGCCTTACTGCAAACATTCAATGTTTTTTTTATTTTCAAAAACAAAAATAAAATACATTTGAAAATAAAAATAAGCAATAACCCCTTCTTCATGGAAGATTTCTCCCATTGCATGGGGGTCATTTACAAGTTTACAAGTTGTAGTGACTGACGGTGAAATCTGGCCATTTGACTTCACTCTCTAAATCATGTGGGCATTCAAATGTCACAACCTCCAACAGACCATACTCTGTCAGGCTGCCTGAGGTGTATGTGAGCGATGGAGATGGAGTAATCTCAGTCTCTGACATACTGAATGTCCGCCCTACTCTAAATGAGGCAGATGTGACGGAGCACCCTCTCCGCCAAACTCTAAATTGGGCCCTATGTCTAAAATTCACAAGCTTTCTCCTCTACATATATACTTCCAGGTAAAATCTATTCAAAACTCTCTACTACCAAAGAAACCACAATTGGTGGCATCTTTATACAGTTTCAGTCTCACTGGAAAGGACTGGTGTCTCCACAACCTTTTGAAGATCCTGAAGAAATCTCTTGAATTGCACTGGGTATTAACAACGAGGAGTTCTTGACAAGCAATGAGTCTACTTTGGTTTGCATGTGAAAGTAGAATTAATGCTTCTTGCATGTATCCTGGCCACCTAAGTGACCCCGGTTCCCAGCCATGGCCCATGCAAGTAAGAGCGGTGGGGCGGTGGGCCTGGTAGGGGGGACTTTGATGGACGATGAAGAGGGAAAATTAAATAAATAATTAATTTTCCCTCATCATCGTCCATCGAAATCCCCCTCACCGGGCCCCACCGCCCCACCATTCTTACCTGCACCGTCCGTGGCTACCGGTTCCAGAGCTCTGTCTTCTGAGGTGCAGGGAGGCATTGTGTGACTGCCTCTCTATTGTGGTCCTTGGGTGCTATTGATGGTCTGCAGATTGGACTGTGTGAGAGTGTGCAATAATGGTCCAAGCCTTTGCAGCTCCACCACCGGAAGAGTGATCTTGGGTGAGAGGACTGAGAGGATTACCACATGTCTACTTGGGCAAGCCAGAGTTCTTGCAGGAGTCTCCCTATCTCAAAAGGACATCATTAATTTCAGTTTCTGACTGAGACTAGTGCATGGCGGATATTATCAGAGGGATCCCTGTCAGAGACCCTAAGTAACATGCTGTCTAAGCTAAAGAAAGTTCAACAAACCCAGATGAAATGCTTAATCCATTTCAGAAAGCTATCTTCTAAGCAAGTTATATGCTTCTTAATATAACATTTTTCATGAAAAATAGGCTTCCAAGTCAGCACAAAAACAATATGCTGTTGGTTAACAGAATTACAGAGTAATGCGCTTTATTCAATTCTCCATGAAGTGCCCTAGAATGGGTCCTCTCTCTCATGCAACTCTCTGACAATAAACAGTATACTGCCCAAAAGCTTTCAGTTGCAACATTGCTCCATACTCCATGGGGGCCTCCATACTTGTGGCTGTTTGAGCATAGTGCCTGAAAACCCAGCCCATACTCCGAGCCAGACATCATGTATCTAATTTCTCAAAATTTCTCTTCACCATGGGAAATCGTCACTGCTTGTTAGTGAGAGCACATGCTGCTTACAAAAGCACATGTTCAAACATCAGTCTGAACTGTCCATTACTTCCTCCTCAGGTCTGAGTACCAATTTGTAATATATAAAACTACTATCTGCTGGCTGCACATTCAGTGGATCAACTCCCAATGAATGTGGGATCTTTAAACGGAACCTCAAACACATAAATGGGTCGAGCAAACACTCAGCCAACCCTCAGTCCAAGTTAGTTAATATGTCAACCTCCTTGCCTTTCCATTTGGATGCCAAAAACAGAAGTCTAGTCCTGGATATTTCTCTCCAAGACTGGATAGAACTCAATTTGTATTTGTGCCACCTCTGCACCCTTTGACATCTGAAAATAGTTGATTAAGTTTGATAGAAAGTTTTGTATTTCTAGGCAACATCAATGAATCAGGAGTCACGTTTTTACTACTAAATAAATTGTAGCTATTATTTATATATGAGACAACAGTACATCAGTAATTCAGTATGGATTGATGTAGGTTGAAAAACTGTTTGTGATAACCCCTCGAATGTGGTACCCAAACACACCAGTAAGCAGGGAATAATAACATCAGGCTCATTTCAATTGACATTTATATCAGACGAATTCAGAACTAGCAGTGTTAATGATTGAGACTCATCCTAGAATGAGGTTGTATATTGGCAGTGTTAGTGCTCTGATTGGATCTATCTGTAATACTCAGTATCAATGTCCTACAACTCTTGCTCCTGTGTTTCTTCTAATTTAAGCTTTAGCACATGACAATGTTCAAGGCTATCCAACTAAGAGAGTGCAGCCTATGACTCTTCATCATTGATATCAGCTACTAAGGAAGTCAGGTAGGGAGAGCCTCAGATCTAGTTAAACACTTCATTTGAGTTATCCTATGCAGTCATTGGTGGACTTCCTAGAACATACAGACCACATGTCTCCATGCATGCTGATGACATCCAAGGCATTCTCTTGCTGAAGGAAGACAATGAGAATGTCCTACCTATGGAGTTGCATTCCGGCTTGAGCCTCATCTGATAATGGAAACTGAGATGCTGTCGACCCTGTTGATAAACGTTTTTGGAGGGCATCATCTTCTGATTATGCCAGGGACCAAAATTAATCCCAATCCTCATTGCTTAGTCAGTTAAGCGCAGTAATTGGATCCCTGCTTGTGAAGGATCATGCGAGGAAAGTAGCGAAGAGGTAGAAAGAGAAACAGTCTTCAATCTGTAGTGAAATGGCTCCTCATGATTAGAACTCTGAAGTAGGTCTCTGAGTTCATATCAGGATTTAAGCCTAGAAGAGAGCACATCAGGAAGAACTGAATAACAAGACCAAAACCTGCATTTGCATTCTGCACATTAAACGCAGGAATATTTGCTTACCATTCTGGCCCAATAAGGGGAAGAATGTGGAACATGACCACAAACCACTCCTATGTACAGGCAAACAGTCAATATCAGATCATAAAGTAGCACAGGAGGGAAGCAAAATTAGGAGAAAATGGCATGGCTAAGTCTAACAGCAAACAAAAATGGAGCACTAACTCACAAAATCAAAGGAAGGAAAAACATAACAAATGTAAAGGGAAATGAAAAGGGACCAAGTGTGAACTAGAGCGACAGCTGAGAATCCTTAGTAAACATTTACTGTTGCAAAGTGATTACTTTCTGCCTGGAACACGTTCTCGTGCTGACACAATGTCTGGGACCCAGAAGCCTCAGTAGTGAAACTCTTACACCACCGCAACCTCAAGATCTACTAAAGATCTAACCAACTCCATGCACATTCCTAATTATGCATCTTCGACGAGTGCAGTTCCGGTATGTGTTGGTTCCTCCTTCCTAGTCCTTCTGTTCATAGCCCCCGCAGTCATATAGGTGAACCCCTCATGTATCCTAGATGCTTTCTCTACCCTAGCTTTCGGTGATCCCTCATAGTTGTGTTTCTTTGGCCTCAATGAGATCTCACCTGCCTTGAAGTGCCTACCAAAGCAATTGTCATCAAATATGTATACCCAGATGTTAGTTACTCACACTAGTTGCCAATGAATAAAAGCATCACTGTATATATGTCTGTGGTGCACAAGATTTTCTGTCATAGGACACATAATTTTTTGTTTTTCTTGTTTCAAATCTTTTTATTAAAGGAAGACAAAGTAAAGATATTTAAACAAACAAAACGCAGTCTCATACAGCACTGGTTTCAGACATTTACATCAAATCAGCTTCTGCTTCATAGTTTAACATCCCATTACTTATGTCCGTTGTGCAGTAGCTATAATTCTACTTGGCATTCAACATGTAACTGTAGTCCTGAGTAAGCAACAGAAAATCAGAAACAAAGTGAGAGAAAGAAGGGGAATCCCAGAATTGGGAGGGGGTGGGTGAGAGGTACTGCCTATGGTGGAATCCTAGGTTTTCCTTTTTAAAGCTAGGTACTAGGTAGTAGGCTCTCTGTGTATGCCATCTGGTATGTCTCTTGTAGCATGTCGGTATTCTGAGGTGGCAGGGTGTCTTCAAAGAGTTGTAAGGCTCGAAGTTTTGGTGGAGTAAAACAAGTGTATTCTAATTTGGAAAAATGGTCTAATAGAGGTTGCCATGTGTTTGTAAACCTAGTTGTGTTATAGACTAGCTGAGTCGTGAGAAGTTCCATCGCCATGGTATGCCAGAGGCGGGTAAACCATAGAGTGATTGGCGGTGTATCCGTTTTCTTCCAATACAATGCAATTATCTGCTTGGCTGCTCCAAGCATGTGGGATATTACACGCCGGTCTGCATGTGTCATAGCAAAGGAGGGTTGAGAGCCTAATTTCAAGAATGATCACTATTGGGGTTGATGGTATGGGATAACCAATTACATCTTTAATATGACTGAGGACCTCTTTCCAATAGGTGGTCAGCAATGGACAGTACCACTATATATGCAGAAAGTCTCCAATTGTGTTCTGACAGCGCCAGCAGTTGGGTAAGGTATTGGGGAACATTTTGTGCAGTGGTTGAGGGGTGTAATAACACAGTGTCATAATTTTATATGCGGTCTCCCGCTGTGATATACTTCTAAATGTTTTTAGTATATCCCGCCCGAGTTGTTCTCATTGCTTAGGAGTGATCTCATCTGTGCTGACCGCTTGCCAATGTGTCTGATATGTGTGGGGCTTAATCGGAGTAGAGTGTTGCAATACTTGGTAGGTACGCGAGATCAGACCCCGGGACCCGTCATAAGAGTGAACCAGTGTCTCAAAGGGGGTGTAGGATCGGGTCGCCCCCTGAATGTTCAATGGTGTGTACAGCCAGTGCCGGATCTGGAAGTACTGTAGCCGAACTTCCTCCGTTAGATGGAATTCCTTTTTACACTGATGATCGAAAGCTTTAAATTGATCACCTTCGAAGAGATCCCGGATTGTTCGCTATTCCCCTTCTGCCCATGTTGGGAAGGAGTGCGGTTGTAGTGCTGGTGGATAGTTCGGATTGCGTGCCAAAGAAATATTAGGGGATGGAAAGGAAGTTAGGCTCCTAGAAGTTGCGATCTTATCCCAGATTTCCAATACTGTTTTTGTGGGGGTGGCTATATAGGCGCTACGTGGTCGAGACCCCCGTGGAAGCCACGCTAAGTCCCATAGGCGTCTGCAGACTGTGACTTTACCCATATATAGCCAATGTTTCTCACGAACCACCCACTCAGAGATGTAGTGTAGATGCGACGCCCAATAATATAAGAGGAGGTTGGGGCACGCTAGCCCACCTCAATCTTGAGGTAGCATGAGAAGTTTGTTTGGGAAGCGTGGCTGTTTCCCCCCCCCCCCCCCCCATATGAAGGTGGTTAGGTCTCGTTGTAAGCGTAGTATGTGAGGTTGCGGTATTGGTGTGGGTAGCATTTGGAATAAATATAGTATTTTTGGTAGAACAGATATTTTGATTGCATTAAGTCGTCCTAGCCATGATATCGGTAGAGACTTCCACGCACGTAGGTCCTTGAAGACCGATTTTCTATATTCCGACCATTTTGCCTGTGTCCATGTGGATATCGTGGAGGTTAAATTGAGTCCAAGATATCGTATTGAGAGGGTAGCCCATTGAAAGGGGGTAAGGGATTGGAGTTCTGGGATCTCTTCACTGGGGATGGTGAGATTCAACACCCAGGATGTGGTGGGATTGATTTTGAGGCCAGAGGCTTCTTCGAATGATTTTAAGAGCGTAATAAGGGCTGGTAGTGAGGTGCGTGGCTTCGAAAGGGTAAGTAATAAGTCGTCTGCAAAGAGGGCTATTTTGTGCTCTACTCCTCCAAAAGAAATACCGCTAATATCTCCTGATTGTCTAATAGCTATAGCTGATGGTTCTACTACGAGAGCAAAAAGTAGGGGAAAGAGTGGGCAGCCTTTTCTGGTGCCCCTATGTATATGTATCGGGTGCATGAGCTGTCCATTGACCCTGACCTGAGCTTGGGGGGAAGTGTATTATTTTTGATTTCTCAACTTTAATCATGAGTGACAAGGATAGACTTTAAGTCCTCAACAAAGCTCGATATCTAGGATCTAGTAACAGAAGTTCCACAACTCAAGCTACGAGTATATAGAGCCCCGTATCACTACCAGTCAGACATGTAGTACAAAATGTCAGAATGGGTTCCTTAAGTAATCCAGGGACTACCTTGCCCATGATGGCTGGTTATACTCCGCATCCAATGGTAGCAAATCTGAATGCTCAAGAATTGCAACAGTTTTTAAATCAATTATGTGCTGTATATAGATGACTTAGACGGTGTGTTTTACTGTCTACAGTGACTGGAGCATTGGTTCCTGGTGCTGCACTGCAAATGCATCATCCTGTAGTACAGGCAATTAGTCCACAGACTATTAACATGATTTTGGACACAGCGCAAGATGAGACTTCATTTTGGAAAGCTCTGAAACCAATCAATGGAACTGGCCAATCAATCAATCAATCACGGCATTTATAGAGCGCGCTACTCACCCGGGAGGGTCTCAAGGCGCTGGGGGAGGGGGTAAGTTACTGCTCGAACAGCCAGGTCTTGAGCTGCTTCCTGAAGGCGAGATGGTCCTGGGTTCGCCGAAGGTGAGTGGGGAGGGAGTTCCAGGTCTTGGCCGCCAGGTAGGAGAAGGATCTTCCTCCGGCGGTGGTTCTGCGGATGCGTGGTACGGTGGCGAGGGCGTGGCTGGTTGATCGTAGCTGGCGTGTGGGCGTGTAGAAGGACATGCGGTCGTTGAGGTACTTTGGGCCCAGGTCGTGGAGGGCCTTGTGTGCGTGGGTGAGGAGTCTGAACGTGATTCTCTTGCTGACGGGGAGCCAGTGCAGGTCTTTCAGGTGTACGGTGATGTGGCTGTGTCGGGGGATGTCCAGGATGAGTCGTGCGGAGGCGTTCTGGATGCGCTGGAGTCTCTTTTGAAGTTTGGCTGTGGTTCCGGCGTAGAGGGTGTTCCCATAGTCCAGTCGGCTGGTGACGAGTGCCTGGGTGACGGTCTTCCTGGTTTCAGTGGGGATCCATCTGAAGATCTTGCGGAGCATGCGCAGGGTGTTGAAGCATGAAGATGAGACGGCGTTGACTTGTCTGGTCATCGATAGGGAGGAGTCCAGGATGAAGCCCAGGTTGCGTGCGTGGTCCGTTGGCTTGGGTGCGGTGCCCAGGGCCGGGGGCCACCAGGAGTCGTCCCAGGCGGAGGGTGATGAGCCCAGGATGAGGACTTCCGTCTTGTCTGAGTTCAGTTTAAGGCGGCTGTTCCTCATCCAGTCGGCGACGTCTCTCATCCCGTCGTGCAGGTTGGCTCTGGCGGTGGTGGGGTCGTTGGTGAGGGAGAGGATCAGCTGGGTGTCGTCGGCGTAGGAGATGATGTTGAGGTTGTGTCGGCGTGCGATGGCTGCGAGGGGGCTCATGTAGACGTTGAAGAGGGTCGGGCTGAGTGAGGATCCTTGTGGAACGCCGCAGATGACTTCGGTGGCTTCGGATCTGAACGGGGAGAGGCGGACTCTCTGGGTTCTTCCGGCGAGGAACGAGATGATCCATTCCAGTGCTTTCTCTCGGATTCCGATGTTGCTGAGGCGCTTCACTAGGGTGCGGTGGCAGACGGTGTCGAACGCCGCGGAGAGGTCCAGGAGGATGAGGGCAGCTGTTTCCCCGTTGTCGGTTAGGGTTCTGATGTCGTCGGTGGCTGCGATAAGGGCGGTCTCGGTGCTGTGGTTGGCCCGAAACCCGGACTGCGAGGGGTCGAGGGATCCATTCGTCTCGAGGAAGGCGGCAAGCTGTCTGTTGACGGTCTTCTCGATGACTTTGGCCGGAAACGGAAGGAGCGAGATGGGGCGGTAGTTCTTGAGGTCGGTGGGGTCCGCCGTTGGTTTCTTCAGGAGGGCGGTAAGCTCGGCGTGCTTCCAGCTCTCCGGGAAGGTGGCGGTGTGGAAGGAGGAGTTGATGATGTCCCGGAGATGGGGTGCGATGGTGGCGTCGGCTTTGTTGAAGACGTGGTGTGGGCAGGGGTCGGTTGGTGATCCGGAGTGGATGGAGTTCATCGTGCGGGTGGTGTCTTCGGTGTTGATCGGGGTCCAGTTGCAGAGGGTGGTGGTGGCGGGCATTGGTTCGGCGGTAGGGTGCGTTGTTTGTGCGTCGAAGCTGTTGTGTATGTCGGTGATCTTGCGGTGGAAGAACGCGGAGAGTGAGTTGCAGAGGTCTTGCGAGGGGTGATGTCGTTGTTTCCGGCGCTGGGGTTGGAGAACTCTTTGACGATGCTGAAAAGTTCCTTGCTGTCATGGGCGTTGTTGTCCAGTCGTTCTTTGAGTGCCGACTTCTTGGTGGCACGGATCAGCTGGTGGTGTTTGCGGGTGGCGTGCTTGAGGGCGGTCCTGTTGTCTGTGGTCTGGTCGAGTCGCCAGGTTTTCTCGAGAGTGCGGCAGTTCTTCTTGGATTCCTTGAGTTCGTTGGTGAACCAAGGGGTTTTCTTGCTTCCGGGTCTGCTGGGAGGGTTTTTTGTGGTGCGAGGTCGTCGGCGCAGGCGGTCAGCCACTTGGCGAGGTTGCTGGCTGCTTCGTTTGGGTCCGTTGTGTCGGTGGGTGTGTTCTGGCTGAGGGAGGCGGTGAGCTGCTCGGCGGTGATCTTGCTCCAGCTCCGGCGGGGAGCCTGTTGCGGGTGGTGGTGGGTCGCAGTCTTTCTGAAGCTGAAGTGGACGCAGCTGTGGTCGGTCCAGTGGAGTCCGGTGGCGTGGCTGAAGGAGATGTGCTTGCTGGACGAGAAGACGGGGTCAAGCGTGTGGCCGGCGTAGTGGGTGGGCGTGTTCACCAGTTGCTTGAGTCCGAGGTTGGCGAGGTTGTCCAGCAGGGCGGTGGTGTTTCTGTCGTTGTTGTTCTCCAGGTGGAAGTTGAGGTCCCCTAGGAGGATGTAGTCGGCGGAGGGCATGGCGTGCGGGCTGATGAAGTCTGCGATGTCTTCGCTGAATAGTGTGCGTGGTCCCGGGGTCTGTAGATGAGGGTGCCTCGGAGGGTGGTCTTGGGGTCCGTGTGTATCTGGAAGTGTAGGTGTTCGGCGGCGGTGAAGGTCTCGTCGGAGTTAGTCGAGATGCGGATGGTGTTCTTGTGTACGATGGCGATGCCTCCTCCCGTCTGGTTGACGCGGTCCTTCCGGGTGATCTTGTATCCATCCGGGATGGCTATGGCGATGTCAGGCGCTGAGGAGGCGTTCATCCAGGTCTCGGTGAGGAAGGCGATGTCCGGTGCTGTTGCGTCGAGCAGGTCCCAGAGTTCCACGGCGTGCCTGTGGACGGAGCGGGTGTTCAGCAGGATGCATTTCAGGTGGTTGCTGCTGTTGCTCGACTTGGCGGAGGTGGTGCACGTCCGGGGGCAGGTGAATCGGCAGGTTTGGCAGGTGAAGGGTCCGTGGGTGCGTCTCGGTGAGGCTCGGTAGCAGGCAGGGTTCCGGCCGGCATTGAGTGCGGTGAGTGTGGCGGCGTCGTAGGTCCGTCGAGTGGTGTTGCATCGGTGGGATCCAGGGGTTCTGGCGCTGGGCGCGGTCCAGTCGCGGACGGGCGCAGACGGGCTTGCCTTAGGCGCGCCTTCGGCGCGCCAGCGGCGCGCCCGCTGCGCACGTCCGCTGCGCGGCCGTGCAGCGGCCGCCATTTATGGGGAGGTGGGAGGGAGGAGCAGCTGGGAGGCGGGAGGCAGGGGCAGCGAATGGGCAGTCAGGGGGCGGGGCCGCAGGGACGCAGCGGCGGGAATGGCGATAGGCAGCGAGGGGCACAGAAGGAAAAACGGGGGAGAGCAGGCAAATCACGGGCACAACAACAGTGGGGCAGCGAGGGGCACAGAAGGAAAACGGGGGAGAGCAGGCAAATCACGGGCACAACAACAGTGGGGCAGCGAGGGGCACAGAAGGAAAAACGGGGGGAGAGCAGGCAAATCACGGGCACAACAACAGTGGGGCAGCGAGGGGCACAGAAGGAAAAACGGGGGAGAGCAGGCAAATCACGGGCACAACAACAGTGGGGCAGCGAGGGGCACAGAAGGAAAAACGGGGGGAGAGCAGGCAAATCACGGGCACAACAACAGTGGGGCAGCGAGGGGCACAGAAGGAAAAACGGGGGAGAGCAGGCAAATCACGGGCACAACAACAGTGGGGCAGCGAGGGGCACAGAAGGAAAAACGGGGGGAGAGCAGGCAAATCACGGGCACAACAACAGTGGGGCAGCGAGGGGCACAGAAGGAAAAACGGGGGAGAGCAGGCAAATCACGGGCACAACAACAGTGGGGCAGCGAGGGGCACAGAAGGAAAAACGGGGGAGAGCAGGCAAATCACGGGCACAACAACAGTGGGGCAGCGAGGGGCACAGAAGGAAAAACGGGGGGAGAGCAGGCAAATCACGGGCACAACAACAGTGGGGCAGCGAGGGGCACAGAAAGGAAAAGGGGAGACAAGCAGACAAAACTGGCACCGGGGCCACAAGCGGAGGGCGATCTTACCTACAGGAGCAGCGGGCAGACAGCACAGGCGGAGCTGTGTGGTGGGGGAGCGACCTACCTGGCAAGGTCAAGGGTCGCTCTCCTCACCGTGCAGCGGCCGCCATATATGGGGAGGTGGGAGGGAGGAGCAGCTGGGAGGCGGGAGGCAGGGGCAGCGAATGGGCAGTCAGGGGGCGGGGCCGCAGGGACGCAGCGGCGGGAATGGCGATAGGCAGCGAGGGGCACAGAAGGAAAAACGGGGGGAGAGCAGGCAAATCACGGGCACAACAACAGTGGGGCAGCGAGGGGCACAGAAGGAAAAACGGGGGGAGAGCAGGCAAATCACGGGCACAACAACAGTGGGGCAGCGAGGGGCACAGAAGGAAAAACGGGGGGAGAGCAGGCAAATCACGGGCACAACAACAGTGGGGCAGCGAGGGGCACAGAAGGAAAAACGGGGGAGAGCAGGCAAATCACGGGCACAACAACAGTGGGGCAGCGAGGGGCACAGAAGGAAAAACGGGGGAGAGCAGGCAAATCACGGGCACAACAACAGTGGGGCAGCGAGGGGCACAGAAGGAAAAACGGGGGGAGAGCAGGCAAATCACGGGCACAACAACAGTGGGGCAGCGAGGGGCACAGAAGGAAAAACGGGGGGAGAGCAGGCAAATCACGGGCACAACAACAGTGGGGCAGCGAGGGGCACAGAAGGAAAAACGGGGGGAGAGCAGGCAAATCACGGGCACAACAACAGTGGGGCAGCGAGGGGCACAGAAGGAAAAACGGGGGGAGAGCAGGCAAATCACGGGCACAACAACAGTGGGGCAGCGAGGGGCACAGAAAGGAAAAGGGGAGACAAGCAGACAAAACTGGCACCGGGGCCACAAGCGGAGGGCGATCTTACCTACAGGAGCAGCGGGCAGACAGCACAGGCGGAGCTGTGTGGTGGGGGAGCGACCTACCTGGCAAGGTCAAGGGTCGCTCTCCTCACCGTGCAGCGGCCGCCATATATGGGGAGGTGGGAGGGAGGAGCAGCTGGGAGGCGGGAGGCAGGGGCAGCGAATGGGCAGTCAGGGGGCGGGGCCGCAGGGACGCAGCGGCGGGAATGGCGATAGGCAGCGAGGGGCACAGAAGGAAAAACGGGGGAGAGCAGGCAAATCACGGGCACAACAACAGTGGGGCAGCGAGGGGCACAGAAGGAAAAAACGGGGGGAGAGCAGGCAAATCACGGGCACAACAACAGTGGGGCAGCGAGGGGCACAGAAGGAAAAACGGGGGGAGAGCAGGCAAATCACGGGCACAACAACAGTGGGGCAGCGAGGGGCACAGAAGGAAAAACGGGGGAGAGCAGGCAAATCACGGGCACAACAACAGTGGGGCAGCGAGGGGCACAGAAGGAAAAACGGGGGAGAGCAGGCAAATCACGGGCACAACAACAGTGGGGCAGCGAGGGGCACAGAAGGAAAAAACGGGGGAGAGCAGGCAAATCACGGGCACAACAACAGTGGGGCAGCGAGGGGCACAGAAGGGAAAACGGGGGAGAGCAGGCAAATCACGGGCACAACAACAGTGGGGCAGCGAGGGGCACAGAAGGAAAAAACGGGGGAGAGCAGGCAAATCACGGGCACAACAACAGTGGGGCAGCGAGGGGCACAGAAGGAAAAACGGGGGAGAGCAGGCAAATCACGGGCACAACAACAGTGGGGCAGCGAGGGGCACAGAAGGAAAAACGGGGGGAGAGCAGGCAAATCACGGGCACAACAACAGTGGGGCAGCGAGGGGCACAGAAGGAAAAACGGGGGAGAGCAGGCAAATCACGGGCACAACAACAGTGGGGCAGCGAGGGGCACAGAAGGAAAAACGGGGGGAGAGCAGGCAAATCACGGGCACAACAACAGTGGGGCAGCGAGGGGCACAGAAGGAAAAACGGGGGGAGAGCAGGCAAATCACGGGCACAACAACAGTGGGGCAGCGAGGGGCACAGAAGGAAAAACGGGGGGAGAGCAGGCAATCACGGGCACAACAACAGTGGGGCAGCGAGGGGCACAGAAGGAAAACGGGGGGAGAGCAGGCAAATCACGGGCACAACAACAGTGGGGCAGCGAGGGGCACAGAAAGGAAAAGGGGAGACAAGCAGACAAAACTGGCACCGGGGCCACAAGCGGAGGGCGATCTTACCTACAGGAGCAGCGGGCAGACAGCACAGGCGGAGCTGTGTGGTGGGGGAGCGACCTACCTGGCAACTGGCCTGTCCTTACACCTCCCCCAAGACAAACACAAAATACCAACTCTGTGTGATACACTTGGAATGGCACTACCCATACAGAAGTGTAATACATGGGGAGCAATCTTTGAGAGTATTTACACTACTACGCATTTCACACCCTCATCAGCGGTATTACAGGAGGTGTTAAAGGCAATACACATGAAGCATGGAGTTGCATCAGCTGTTGATTTGGGGATGAAATTGATGTGTAATTTTGAAACTGTGTCCTCGATATTTCTTAGTAATATTCGAGGGGAAGTAACTGTTCTGGTAGTATGCCAGCATATGGCTACTATTTCTGTTCAAGACCATGAATGGAAGCTCCCTAAAATTATTTCGGAGGTATACACCTCCGTAGGTTGGGATACTTTAGGCTCTTGAGTCACAAAACTACAACTCAGAACAAAAAAGGATTTAGAGGGTTCCTATAAAGAAATAACTGCACCAGAAACTAAGAACATGCAGAAAACTAAACAGAAGACCACCACTGGATCTCCGCCACAGCAGGAGTGGATACAATTTGAGGGACCGTGATCAAATTAAAATGCCTAATTTGTATCAGTATTTTGTTAGTTGTTCTTCCTGTTGTTTCCAGGACATGGGAGAATAATAGGACAGAAAGGTACCCTGTATCTGGCTCATGCTCCATCGCAGTGTACTTGAAATTCTGATCTTGTGCCCATCTGGGGTTACCAGATAACCACAGTTGGCGCCTTGTGCTTCTAGGCACTATTTTCACTTAAATCGTTTAAAATTGCATATCTCCGGTTCTACTGATTGGATTTTTTTTGTTTTGGTGTCAAATAATGTATTCAATTTTACTCCATTTTTCTACATTGGCGTGCAATTTTCTTGAGTTGTGTTTCACTTTATTCCTGTTTGAAGTGCTGCATGAATACTTTACACATTGCCTCTAAGTTAAGCATGACTGTTCTGTGCCAAGCTACCAGAGGGTTGAGCACAGGTTAATTTGTTGTTTGTATGCGACTTCACCCTAACAGAAATTGTGGTTGCTGCTTCAGTAGAGTTTCACCCCCGTCAGCCGGTCCCCCCACCACATTTCTAACAGTTATGGATAGCTAGGATACCCTCCTGGGTGACAGTGCTCTCTACAAATCTACATAACATAACATATTGGAAGGAAAGTATTTATTTATTTTTTGAGATTTGTAAAGCGCACAACTACCCATAGGTGTCTCGGCGCTGAGGACAGCAGGCAGAGACCAAATATCGGAGAGACTTACTGGTTGAACAGCCAGGTCTTTGTCATTTTTCTAAAGGTTAACAAAGATTGGGAGGATCTGATCTTTAGTGGAAGAGAATTCCAAAGTTTTGCAGTGGCGACTATAAAACGTTTATCGCCCCATGATGCAGTTTTCGTACGAGGAACCTTAAGCAGGAAAGCAGTGGATGAGCGAAGGGCTCGGCCCGGAATGTAAGCTGCTAACTCCCTGATTAGAAACTGAGGTCCTATTTTACAAAAGGCCTTATAAGCAATACACAAGGCCTTGAACTTTATACGGTTCTTCACAGAAAGCCAGTGATATTTCCGAATCACATGAGAGATTGGCTTGTATTTAGGGGTTCCTGATAGCATCCTGGCGGCTGTGTTTTGGACTGACTGTAGCTTATGAATGACTTTTATTGGGGCATTTACAAGAAGCCCATTGCAGTAATCAATAGTAGACATAACCAATGTACTAACTAAAGTTTTCCCTGCATTCAGCGGCAGAAATGGTAAAATCTTTTTTATCATACGTAACTTGTGGAATGAAGCCGAGACCACTGAGTTAGCATGAGGCAAGAAAGTCAATTTGTCATCATATATGACACCCAGGTTCCTAACCCTGGTAACTGGGAGTGGGGGAACCCAATGAGACAGGCCACCAAGAGGGGGACCAAACAGGAGATAACTTGCCAAATGTCATAACCTCTGTTTTATCAGAGTTTAATTTGAGGCAATTGCTGGACATCCAGCTACTGATTGCGAGCATGCCTTTTTCAAAATTGGCTGCTATCTTTTCACCATCATTGTGAATAGTCAACACCAACTGCGTGTCGTCGGCATACGATGTAAGGCCCATCCCATGAGCCTTAATAACTCTAGCTAAGTCCGACACATAGATATTGAATAGAGTCGGACTTAGGGATGACCCTTGTGGGACACCACATGGGAGGGCCAATTGGGCAGACTGGAAAGTGCCAAAGTTTACCGACTGAGTCCGGTTGGTAAGGAAGGAAGTCAACAGTGCTCTTGCATTGTGTTGGATACCCATTTTAGTGACACGGTCGATCAAAATAGTATGATCGACCGTGTCAAAAGCTGCTGAGAGATCCAACAATACAAGAACTGCTGTGCCTCCTTGATCCAGAATGATTCTAATATCTTCAGCTGCCTTAATGAGTGCGGTTTCTGTTCCATGGCCTTTGCGAAAACCAAATTGAGTGTCATCTAACAGATGATGATCTTCAAGATACTTGGAGAGTTGAGTATTCATCACCTTTTCAAAAATTTTAGCTGGAAAAGGCAAGCTGGCTATTGGTCTATAATTTTTTGTATCATTGTGGTCTAAGTTTGCCTTTTTTAACAGTGGTTTTATAATAGTTTTCTTCCAGGCCGTAGGGTATATGCCTGAGGCAAACATAGTATTACCAATGCTGGATAGAACAGGTGCCACATATTCTGTGATTAAAGAAAGTACAGTCGGAGGACAAGGGTCAATAGCAGAGCCTGATTTTACAGAGGAGATTAGGGTAGCAATCTGATCAGATGTAGTGTTATCAAATTGTAGCAAGGAAGATTCAATAGTGTTCGTTGCTAAAGACTGGTTAGTAGTATTGACCTTGGATGCGAAATTAGAATGCACATCATTTACTTTTTCAAAAAAGTAGTTCGCTAAAGAGTCACATAAAGACTGTGATGGGGCTAAAGAACAAGAGGATGTTTGTCCCGACAGATTGGCAACTACTTGGTAAAGCTTTTTATTAGAGTCTTGTGCAGATTCAATCTGAGCAGTGAAATATTTACTTTTTTCCTGCGTAATTAATAATTTATATTTACTAAGCTCTTCTTTATATAGAAGTTTCTCCTGACAATTATAAGATTTGCGCCATTGTCTTTCACGATTTCTACACAATTTTTTCTTTTCTCTGAGGAGTTCAGAAAACCAGGGGGCTGACGGCGAAAGCCGATTTTTTGAAAAAGTTTTATTTGGCACCAGCAGGTTGATTGCATTGAGGAGCCAATTGGTATAATTTACCGAAGCAAGGTTGGGATCTGTGGAAACAACTGGGAGGGTAGAGCTTAAATGCGTCTTAAATTGCTGGTAATCTATACTCTTCCAGGCTTTTATTACAACCGGCTTATTTGTTAAAGTGATAGGCGAAGGCTTAGTATGGATATGAATGTTAAAGAAAACCGCAGAATGGTCAGTCCATACTAAAGGTAAAATACGGTTTACGAAAATATCTTTAGAGTTTGAAAATAAGCCATCTAAGGTGTGGCCAGCTATATGCGTAGGATTTGAGACTTGTTGTAGTAAACCAATCGCTTCCAGATCAGAGAGCAGTGTATTAGTGTCATTATCAAGGTGATTTTCTAAATGAAAATTAAAATCCCCCAAAATCGTAAGGGTGGGTTCAGCTGCTATAGATTCCACCAGAGTACCCAGTGTAGAGAGAAACTCTGTTCTGGGTCCAGGTGGGCGGTAAGAGTAAAATGCCTTTAAAGATTTGAGAAGGGGTAAGCTGGATAGAAAAATATGTTGCTTCACAAGTCAAAGATGGAATATATTCAATTTTAGTTGTGAGGTTGCTGCGGTGAATTATCGCCAACCCACCACCTTTTTTATTGTTCTATCTTGTCTTACGGCTTTATAACCTTCTGGGGTGGCCGCATTAAGGTCAGGTCCCGATGACGGGTCCGTCCAGGTCTCAGTTATAAAGAGAATGTCAAGATTGTAATCAATTATCAAGTCTGCAATCTCATATTTATGTTTCCCTAATGAACGCGCGTTTATAAGTGCTGCGGCGATATTTCCACTATCAGGACAGGGGGAATGTGCTTTAGAACTATTCGGGTTAGATAGCAGAGAGGGTGTGAATTTACAATGGGGACAAGCCATACAGAGTTCACTGGGCTCGCTGGTGGCAACTAAGTCCATACAAGAACATGCTATATTAGGTACCGGGCGTAGACTTAGAAGTTCCATACCTGAATATTTTATTTTCTTACAATCTGAAGATCCAGGACCAGGGAGGGGGGCTCCTGGCGCGGACGGGCGCAGACGGGCTAGCCTTTGGCGCGCCGCCGGCGCGCCCGCTGCGCGCGTCCGCTACGCGTGCACATCAGGATAAACCTAAATAGTGGTGGGTGTGCCAAAACTAGTGCGCTAACCCCAACCGGAAGTTGTTGCTGCTCCCGGAAGCCCTCCGAACAAACGGCACTTGCTGCGTCGGACCGAGGCCAGGGAAAAAGACAGATAAAGTACTAATGTGCAAAATACAGGTTAAAATCCGATTTTAAAATAACAAAGTGGCAGTGGTCTTAAAATAAGTAAGAATACTTGTATGCAGAGCTCCAACTTAAGGCACGCACTCCGCAGCTAGCAGCGTCCCCAAAATGGTAACTACTGCGTCCGCTGCGCGTGCGCATCAGGATAAACCTAAATAGTGGTGGGTGCACCAATACTAGTGCGCTAACCCCAACCGGAAGTTGTTGCTGCTCCCGGAAGCCCTCCGAACAAACGGCACTTGCCGCGTCGGACCGAGGCCAGGGAGAAAGACAGATAAAGTACTAATGTGCAAAATACAGGTTAAAATCCGATTTTAAAATAACAAAGTGGCAGTGGTCTTAAAATAAGTAAGAATACTTGTATGCAGAGCTCCAACTTAAGGCACGCACTCCGCAGCTAGCAGCGTCCCCAAAATGGTAACTACTGCGTCCGCTGCGCGTGCGCATCAGGATAAACCTAAATAGTGGTGGGTGCGCCAAAACTAGTGCGCTAACCCCAACCGGAAGTTGTTGCTGCTCCCGGAAGCCCTCCGAACAAACGGCACAAAGTATTAATGGAAAAGACATTTTGGGAACTAAAGTTTGGCAAATTCAGGGTATTGATACTTCATTTAGAGTGTGCACAATTCCTAGAGAAATTATCTATTAAATAAAACTGTACAGCAAACAAATTGCAAGAGCTTTGCATCACTGAAAGAGTTAAGACCACCATCAAGTACTAAAAGTAACTTGACACACTTTACAGGTTGGAAATGGAGAGTAAACATCACTGATAATGATTTGACTGAAATGGTACAAAATGAAACATACAATTTAACATTGCTTGGCTCAGATCATATAGCTGTAAAGCTAATACTTATATTTGTCTTTACAGGTTTCAGGTTAAGGTTACTAGTTAAATAGCAAGCCGACCAGACCCTAAGTTTAGGACATATTAGACATATTGCCCTATGGCTATGAGTACTTGGCAATGGCAAGCACAAATGTTTAAGCTCACACAATTGAGCATGGTACTACAAACCCTTAAATCCTCTAAAGTGTCATGGGCAATCATAAATAAGTATGCCATATTCCTCCCTCACAAAATTCCTTCAAGGCAGATAACGATCTCTAAAAAAGAAGCATCAAACAAATTCCTCTCAATTGAACAGATATAGAGCATTCCTTTTTCTGATATTGAAGATCCGCATACAATCCTGTTATCCTTAGAACATCTTCTAATCCACCAGGATGCTCACACCTCAGTGATTCTATTACTATTCATAGTACGTGTAATCCTTTGAAGCCCAAACTTGCATGTAAACTTCTCTCAAAACCTGCTTCTTTCATTCCTTCTGATCACTCATTTTTAAGAAATGGCTCCTATACCATTTAAACAAATTAATCCTGTTGTAGGTTTGCCGAGGGCTTTATTTATTTGTTAACTGTACACAAATATCAAAATGTTGTGGTATTACAATTTATCCTCCCCCATTGACTTTTTTAAATTTGTTTCATGGCCAAAAGTAGATGTGATAAATGTGTGCTTTAATAAGTTAAACAAGCTCATTGCAGTTCTAACTCAGAGTGTTATCTTTAACCTTCAAATCTTCAAATAGCTCATTCTGCATCGGAGATGCAGTACTGTTGCCAACCCAGTTTCCAACAGATATTGCTGATCTATTACACACTGCATTCCACATCTCGGATACAACACATCCTTTCTCTGTGTGCTTCCCTCTTCCTCTATAGGTGTCTTATGAGTACACTTGCCGGGTGGAGCTGCCTCTGTAAAAGGCCATGGTATTTTGGAAGGATTGCTGCATTGCTGTAGTAGTCAATGATGTGCAACTTTGTCGATGGCATGCAGAACTCTCCAAGGTTTGAAGGCGGGCTTATGCTAGAGCTATGAATTATTGTTGTTTTCAGGTATGTCTACAGGTCAGCGATATTCAGGGGCCTTTTGCACAGAAATTGTGATGCTGCATGAATCTCTATTTTGAATGCATGTGCCCTTTTAATGTGTGTTCGTCCAAGCTTGCAGTATTATTTGCTTAGTGTTTGTGCTATCTGTGTTTGCTTTGCTCGGTATTTTAGCTTCATCTTCACCCATACATCAGTATATGTTTTATATATTTTGTTGTCAATCACATTGTGGATGTTTGTTTTGGTGGACATGTTTGTTAAAGATAATGCCCTAATTAGATTTTGTAAGTGTTTCAGATGTTACCATTTTTCCGTTATAGAAATCACATCCTAGGCTAAGCATAAGCTAGTAGTGGTAATTGTATGACGTGGCCCCTCTTTACTTTTGACGAGGAAGGTTAAACACCAAGTTGTAGCTTGCTTACTTGGTTTGCAACTCACATTTAGTTGAGGAATACATTTTATGCCTCTTCTATCATGACTCCATTGTTGGTATTTTTTCCAATTTGACCTTTGCGTGATGAGACTTATTTAACAGTATGACTGAAGTAGCAGAGTCAAAAGAAGATTTTATCAAATAGATTGATCACAAAGGTCATACTGAATTAAAAACATGAATACATTTATTAATAAAGGAAAGTCTTGCTAGGGCCCTATTTAGACACCATCCTGGGTCCTTTGAGATTGCTGAATCAATATTACTAGGTACCCATTCAGAGGGGATGTGGCTAAGCAGACTGGACGGTCCATTTTGGTGCAGGGCCAATACTGATTTGCACATGGTTGGTATCAGCCTGTAATGGCACAGCTAATAAAAATGCGACAGATGGAATGAATGAACATAGTGATTTTAAGCGGCTCTTATTACTTCAAGTATTTGCTTCCCTTACAATTTATCCTGATGGGGTAATTTGCTCTATTTTCGAGTCGGAAAAGTGCTGGGTTGCAGAGTGGTCTACACATAAATAAATAACATTTCATAACATTTTCATCCAGGCTCTTTTTTCTATCTAGATTGAGGATATCTCCATACATTCAACAGCTCTTTGTATGTTAGGAACCGTCGTGTCATTTGCTCCACAGAAAGAATAAACACGCAAGTTACATCATGTACAATATGCCTAGCGGAAAAGCTGATCAAAGGTGACCAGTTGACAGCTATATCTTACTACACAGAAATCATTTGAAAATACATCTTAAGTAAAAAACAAACATCTGCCTATAGACTAAAAGGGGGCATTGTGTTGTAATTTAGAGCAGAGTGTAAATTAACCAAGTTGTTTTAAATCGACTTGATCACACACCATTACGTAATTCTCACTAGGCACCTATCATGGATTTCTTCTTATGATTACCAGGTATAGGAAGCTAGCTCTCTATATAGTGCACTAAAAATAAGTACACTGGGGCAGATTTACAAGCCCCTTGCGACACTTTCGCGTCACTTTTACCATGTTAAAAATGGCTCAAGGGCCTTGTAAATAAGCCCCACTGTGTATAGAGTCTAATGGGTCCCCAATTGGCTTAGAGAGGCTAAAGATGTCTCTTGTTGTAGCGTGGGAGCGCAGTTAGGCTTATCAGACGGCAGTGCTAAGCATTAGTTGAACTCACAGAGACAATAAATGAGACACACTCAAAGAATAAATCCGAGACCAAATTAGAAAAATAACACTTCTTTTTATATATTTTGTGAAACCAAGAACTTCGTTCAAAGGTAAGTACTGTTTTTGTTATCAATTGTTACAGGTAAGTAAATCTCTCAAACCTTTGCGGACCAAAGTACTAGCAGCAGTTCTTCGGGAACTGCCCGGGTTTCACCAGGAGCAGGGTACTGGTGAAGTTGTAGCCAGGCGCTCTACAGTGAAGGGGGCCACCTAAAAACAGGCTGCACAGGAGTATTTGGGGACGAATCCGAGAGCTCCCAAATGGGAACTTTGTTCACAAGGGATCTTGGAGCAAGGGTGCACAGCCGTTTCTTCGGTACCTGGGCCGAGGGGCTCGAGTGCAGAGTGGTTAGGTCGGCTGGGCTGGATCCACAAAGGTGCTCCGCACTGTTAGGGACAAACTGCTGGCAGGGGCAAAATCAGGACAGCTGGGCCACTGACGAAGTGAGTCACAATGATGCTGATGTCCCTTGTTGGCTGCTCGGTTGTGATGCAGTGAGATTCCGGATTGGACTCTCGCTATCGGTGTTAGGTGCTGGGCGTCCGGTACCCCGGGGGTTGGTGCTGCACAGCTCAGGTTGGTCCTGGTGTCTTCACACTCAGTGGGGAGACAGACCTGACTCTCCAGAGCACGAGTACTTTCTCCTGGTCATCTGCGACATCGGTTGGGCTGCAAGGCGGTGGAGCGGACTCTGCTTGTCCATGCCTGCAGGCTGCAGGGGAGTAGCTCCTTTACTCCAAGGGAGGCTGTATGCAATTTTTGAAGTGCTGGCAGGCTACCCAAAGGCTGTGGTAGATCTCCAGCTTGCAGGACGGGTCACTCTGTCACAACAGTTCTTCTGCAGTTCTTGCCAGGCAGTAACTCTTCTTCTTCATTCTTTTCTTGATCCATCGCATCTGAGTTCTTGGGTTCAGGGGTGGCACCTAAATACTCAATTTAGGGGCATTAAGGGGAGTGACAGGTAGTACCCAATGGTCTGACTACCTTTAGGGTGTCTACACGCTATGACCACTTCCTGTCGGAAGTGGGCATAGTCCTGAACCTAGAAGGCTAATTCCGTCCAAAACTAGATGGAGGAACTTGAAATGGTGGTGTCTACATCAGCTAGTCCATCTTAGGGGTGGTGCTGGCTTATTTGGGACACACCTCCTAATCTTACTAATTGGGGGTGGGCATCTCCACTATCTGGAGAGGCCTGGCTCATGTAAGAAAGGCGGCAGGGCCTTTGAAGCTTTCTGCCCTGGAATGTAGTTTCTGCGTAGATTAGGTGTAAACACCTCTGTTATGTTTCATATAGAGGCCCTAATATAGACGCGGTCATATATGCCGTATATGGTCATATTCGCATATGCCCTATTATGGTCATAATCGTATATGCCCTATTTTGGTCATAATCGTCTATGCCCTATTATGGTCATGATCTTCTATGCCCTAATATAGGCATGATCTTTCACCTACATCAGTTCCCTACAGTACACAACGAGCTCTGAGGGTTGAACGTTATCTAGTCTGTGGTTAGAACACTGCAGGGTTTTTCCTGAACACAGGCCTACAATGTACTCATAAATTATGCATGAGCATTCACCAGCTACATCTCCCGCATAATATGTATGTACAAAGTTCAACCCTGACGTCTTCCTCATGTCTAACAAAGACCAAAACAAATCATACTGAGGGACGAGATACTTTAGGGTATAAATACACCACATCTTGCCACGGTAAGATAGAGGGAACCGAGACTTCCATGCTGACACACTGACCCGAGACGCTGAGGCTCCTGCCTGCAGTCGCTCCAGCTGACAGCGGTCTAACACAGCCCTTGCGGGGTGTCCAACTCGAGACCAGGACGGGGTCCCACACTCTCTCTATTCAGGTATGGGGGTTCGACTAAATCCTAGAAGGATTCTTGGCTCTTAGGCTTTTAGACCTAAACATATGCTAGGTACACTCAGGTACATCTAGTTAGGCATCGTAGGAGTACGCGCACTTTACATAATGCTTTTTATATTCATGTATATATTCATGATTATTGCAATATGGTAGAACTGTTCTATCCCTTCACTTTTATCGTACTGCTGATAATATATCTCTGCTATTGTCTTCTGGTTGCTGCAGCACATATATTTTACACTAGAATAACAACTGTTCAATAAATACTTATTGAAACGCCCAGACTGTTTATTCTGTGTAACTCTCTGAGACAAACCGAATGAGTAAGCACGAGTGACTGAGCTAAAAGTAGTACATTGTTTCCACGATTCTGAGGGATCAGGGTTGTCATGATCTAAGGTTGCCAGAAATGAATCTCTCCCCGATAAGAGTAGATTCTAGTGGCACTGTGAGCTAGCTAATGCAAATCAGGCTAACATTGGCGGTGGGGGGCACAGAGCCAGTCAGTCACCAAGCCCACGGTTTATGTTATCCAAACGCGCAGGTCCTGCAGGGGTACTATAGGAACTACACGACATGGCGCCCAACGTTGGTTGGGTACTTATTTAACAGTAGAATCTGAGTAGTTCAGTCGTGCTAGTCTCAGAGAACCTACTCACAAAACACCAGAGACGTCTGGAGTGGCTGGGCCCAAACTCCGCCACAGCTGAGTAGGCGAGATATCCTATTTATCGACTGTTGGTTAATCAAGCTTGAAGGACATTAAGGGCCAGATGTAGGTAACTTCAATTTAGCGAGTCCTTAATAGCGATTTTTACCGAATCGCTATTAAGGACTCGCTAAATGGAATGTAGGTAGGAATCGCTAAAATATTAGCGATTCCTTTTGATTCCTTAATAACGAATCGGTAATTGAGATTCGTTATTAAGGAATACCTAGCCATTCATTCCTATGGGCTAGGGGGCCCATAGGAATGAATGGGAAGATATTCACTATTAGCGATTCGGTATTACCGAATCGCTAATAGCGGAGGTATTTCAAGGGTGCCAGGGTGTCCAAAGGACACCCTGTTGCACCCCTGAAATGTGCATGTGTGCACATGTGGCGCACATACATGCCCTAAGGGCATGGATGTGTGCCACATGGCACATTTGAAAAAGCAAAAAAGTGCTTTTTAAAGGAAATCGCTACTTACCACCAACTTGAAGTTGATGGTAATTAGCGAATCCTTAAGGCTCAAGTGCACTATTTTTAGTGCTACGTACATTGCATTTAAGGAATCGGTATTTCCGATTCCTTAAATGCAAGAGCAAAATAAGGAATCGCTATTTTGCGATTCCTTATTTTGCATGTAGGTATGAACTCACCTACATTGCACTCAGCCAAATACCGGTCGGTAACGCTGAAATTCTCCGAATTTTGGCGTTACTGACCGGTATTTCGCCACCTACATCTGGCCCTTAGGGCCAGATGTAGGTAACTTCAATTTAGCGAGTCCTTAATAGCGATTTTTACCGAATCGCTATTAAGGACTCGCTAAATGGAATGTAGGTAGGAATCGCTAAAATATTAGTGATTCCTTAACATTCCTTAATAACGAATCGGTAATTGAGATTCGTTATTAAGGAATACCTAGCCATTCATTCCTATGGGCTAGGGGGCCCATAGGAATGAATGGGAAGATATTCACTATTAGCGATTCGGTACTACCGAATCGCTAATAGCGGGAGGTATTTCAAGGGTGCCAGGGTGTCCAAAGGACACCCTGTTGCACCCCTGAAATGTGCATGTGTGCACATGTGGCGCACAGCCATGCCCTAAGGGCATGGATGTGTGCCACATGGCACATTTGAAAAAGCAAAAGTGCTTTTTAAAGGAAATCGCTACTTACCACCAACTTGAAGTTGGTGGTAATTAGCGAATCCTTAAGGCTCAAGTGCACTATTTTTAGTGCTACGTACATTGCATTTAAGGAATCGGTATTTCCGATTCCTTAAATGCAAGAGCAAAATAAGGAATCGCTATTTTGCGATTCCTTATTTTGCATGTAGGTATGAACTCACCTACATTGCACTCAGCCAAATACCGGTCGGTAACGCTGAAATTCTCCGAATTTCGGCGTTACCGACCGTTATTTCGCCACCTACATCTGGCCCTTAGTTCCTAAATTGTGCATAAAACCTTTATCTTAAGTTCTCTTGGAAAAGATTTTCTTTTCAAAATGACGGAGAGCGATGAAGAAAGAGTAAATCTGCAGGTCTCAGCTGGAGAACAACCCGAAAATGCAATTGAAATTGCACCCAAATTCAGACATACGCTCACCATGAAGCTATTAAAAAATGGTTTACCACCAAGGGGTGGCGTAGTAGCTCTCATGATTGAGGCACACAAATCAAATAAAACAGAGGTATTCTATTCATGGGTTACATCCCCAGCAGCAGATGCTGTAACAATGACATTTCACTACTACATAGAAGGAGATGCACCAGAGGAATACTGTCAATTCGATAACATAGAGATTCCACTCACTTACCAGGAACACTTATACTGGTTTAAAGGCGCCCTACCCCACTTAAGAGCAAGAGTAAGATTAGGCCCGCTCAGAGGAGACGGAGCCACATTGCCGATACTAGCGGCTTACACACCGCATCCTGACATTGGCACAATGCCACAGCCAGAATTACTCATACAACACAGAGATTTAATCAAAATCTACAGAAACTTGACACAATTCGTCATGAGGACTCTCACAGTTCAACCAACAACAGTTGCAACAAACGAGACCCAATTTCAGGGTACAGCAACTAAAATTACTCCTCAAACATTACACGCGGTAATGGGCAAAATGCCCGCAAAATGCGAACAAATACCATTCTGGATAGCTCAGAAAATAACTCAGCTTGAGGCAGTATTTCCGAATACTACCACCTATGATAAACACAGAATACTAACAATCTGCTTACCCATGGGGATCACACCACAAATAGAGGACTGCACCTCTTGGGATTCAGTCTTTGCTGCCATATATACCAGAACACATGGTATCCCGTCATTAGCAGTAGTACCTGACGTATTGAGACAGATACAAAATGAGTACGGAGCAGAGCCTGCCCTTAACTTAGGGATGAAGTTACTAAATAACTTTGACCAGGTATCAGCCATAATACTAGCTAATATTAAAGGGGAAGCGGCTTCAGTGGCGATCCACCAACGCCTAAGGGAGTTCGGTCCAATAGATCAACAACACGAACTACCCAAAATAATTGAAACTGCATATGCAGAACTAGGCAGAGACAGTCTAGGTGGGAAAGCATTAAAACCACAGCTGGTGGGCAGTCCTGAAAAGGACACTACAAAGCAGACACCTACTTCTTCAAAAAAGAAGTGGGAAAATAAAAAACAACAAAAGTCTAAAGACAACAGGTCTCAATCCAGAGGTAGGTCTCCTCAACAGGAGCCCTCTGAAAGGAGGTACAACCTCAGCAATAGGGATAATATTAAAAAACCTGACAGGTATCAGGATACTGATACACGTTCCTCTCGTTCCTTTCAGGGATCATCAAAAATCTCAGAGAGGGAAGGACGGTCAGAGGAGCGTACAAAGTCCAGAGACACGCAACGCGCTGCGGACTACGCACCTAAAAAAGAAGATAAACAAAAACAGAAACCTCAGTTCAAAAAGAAGAAGGTAGCAGGTCTCAAGATCAGACATGCCCATAATTCTGAGGACACAGCTTCTGAATGGGGAATGGGCTCTGGCGATACTAGACAGCGCAGCAGAAGTAACAATAGCTCGCCAGAACCTGAAGGCATTTCTGGTGACAGCGGAGTTGAGTGAGTATATCACGGTGGAAACACCTGCTACTCGGGTAAGTGTCCCACACAAGTTACATAAGAGAACACTCCGGATGGAGGGGGACAAGCCCAGGAAAGTTAAGGGTCTATTTTGGAAAAATCTGTCATCTGGATATGACATCCTATTAGCAGAGCACGACTGGCCGCCAGCATTCGTCATGGAGTGCCCTAAGGGAGAAAAGGTAATTTTTCCAGCATTTTCCAACCTCGTTCCTATACATTTAATACATGCATATGCGCAGGAGTGGGCGGCTGCCCTAGCTCCAGCATTGTACAAAAATCATGCTGGTTGGGATGAGGATTCAACCCACCATGTGATCCCATTAAAAGTTTCACCAAATGCTCAAAGGCAATACCCTATAAAGCAGGAAGCTAAAAAACAAGTCAGGGAGATCCTAGATCAACTTAAATACCAGGGTGTGATAGAAAATTGCACTTCACCAATGAACAATCCTTTGCTCCCCGTATCAAAACCTGACAACACATATCGTTTAGTTTTAGATTACAGACATTTAAACACTTGCACAAAGACATTTGCAGTTCAAAATGCACACAGTGCCGCATTAATGAATAACATTGTGCGACAAAAATACAAAACAACACTTGATATCTCAAATGGATTTTTCTGCCAAAATATAGCGCCTGAAAGCAGGTATTTGACCGCATTCTCAGCGCTAGGGTCCCAACGGCAATTTTGTTGTTTGCCCCTAGGGTATAAGAATAGCCCGGGGTTGTTTTCAGCAAGGGTAACAGAGTTACTCCAAAATTTGGATGAAGAAGCATTGTCCTATGTAGATGATATTTATCTGACGGACGATGACTTACTGAGGCACTTGACCAGGGTGAGCACCATTATTATGGGATTCGCCTCTGAGGGCTATAAATTTAATTTCAAAAAATCAAAAATTGCCCATCTCAATGTCCTATTCCCTAGGGTATGAGCTGTCAAGTGAAGGAAAAAGCCTAGCAGCTATCTTTTTAGAAAAGTGTACGCTGCTTAAACCTCCAAAATCATTAAAGAATTTACAATCAATTCTGGGATTCCTAAATTTTGGTCGAACTTACATTTTGGATTACGCAGAAAGAGTAAAACCTTTCTACGACTTAATAAAACCTGATTTTTCAGTCAGACAATGGACACAGGAACATACAAATATCCTGCGTTCCCTACAGGAAGACATGATAGCTTCTAAACATTTAAAGACACGCGTAAACGTACGCAACTTAGTGATCCGAGTAATAGCGGGTCAATGCGGGTACACTTATTTAACTTTCAATGAAGGCGAAATGGTACCAATCGCATATAAATCACACCTGTACACAAACGCAGAGATGCGTTTTACTTCAACAGAAAAAATCCTGACAGCAGTGCAGACCGCTGTAGCAAGAGAAAGAGCTCTGGCTCAGGAAAAGCGCATAATAGTCATGACCCCAGTACCAGTCTTAGAGGCTGTTACAAAGGCTAGCATTCCTAATGCGAAAGCCTTACATCCCAGATGGATACAATGGGCTAACTCTCTTACTGCAACAGATGTTGAATACAGATTTGATCCAAATTTAAAAACACAAGCATTTCTGCAATACGAACAAGAATATCCTCTTCCAAATGAGATTTTGCCTCTAGATCAGTATAAATACATTATTTACACTGACGGATATGCTCAACCGGCCATAGGGAGTAAGCAAGCTTACAGCGCAGCGTGTGCAATCGTTAAAGGTCGCATGCGCGATGGAAAGTTCCATCCAAGTTGCACTAAAACGCAATCTCTAGGAGACTGCACGGCTCAGTTAGCAGAATTAAAAGCACTGATACTGGCACTTGTAAATACGGAACACAAATTCCCCACACTAATTGTGTGTGATTCCTTTTACTGTGTACAGTCATACAATGAATATTTACATCATTGGGAACAAAACGGGTTTAAAGACGCAAAAGGTGGCACAATTAAGCATAAAATGCTATAGGAACAGGTAGTGGAGTTGAGAAACGAACTACCAAGGGCTCACGTGATACATACACTGAGTCATCAGCGTGATGGCGTTCACGTTGAAGGGAATTCATTGGCTGATGAAGCCGTAAGGGGGCTGTACGCACAGCGTCCGTAGCTGCAATCACTCGTTCAAAAACAAGAATAGACGGCGAGATTTTGGTAGCTGTCAATGCTTCACCCAAAGGCAGCACAGCAGTACCTAAAAATTTCCACTCAAGTACTCCTACAAGTTAGATGCACAAAACATTCCATATGCTCAGATTCCAGGAGTGGGGGATAGAGTAATACCAAATATGGATCGTAGGCAAGGCTTAATTCTAGCAGCACACGAGGGTTTGGGTTCTGCGCATACAGGCGTCACAGCGACTATTTCTTTACTGAAACAGCGCTACTGGTGGCCAGGGTTAACAAAGCAGACCAAAGACTATGTCTTAAAGTGCGACATCTGCCAGCAGATGAAGGGCTCCACCGTAACACGCCCAGCGCAGACACCATTACTAAAATCAGACAAACCTCTCGCATGTGTATATTTGGATCACTGCGGACCCCTACAATCTGATGGGGCCAAGAAATATATCATGGTTGCAGTGGATTCCTGCTCTAGATTCCTACGGGTTTGGCCTCAGCGCTGTGCTGACGCTCGAACTGTTATAAAAGATTTGCGAGTCTTTATCGGCACATACGCAGTTGGCATGTTACATTCTGACCGTGGCCCGGCGTTTAGCTCTCGGGCTTACAAAGAGGCCATGGAAGGAATGGGCGTAGCATTGCGGTACTCCTCTCCGTACCATCCTGAGGGAAATTCGGTTGTGGAGAGGAAAAACCAGGACTTAAAGCAATCTTTAACAGCTAGGGTATTAGGCAAGGGCGGTAGATGGGTCGATCACCTTTATGGGGCCCAAAGAGCAATAAACAATCAGCCAAGAAGCTCTCTAGGGGGTGTCACTCCTTACGAGGTCCTATTTGGGACAAGAATGTGGGTACCTGATCTTGATTGTGAAGGCACAGTGGCGGATGAAAAACCATTTGATATCCATGATCGTTTGGCTGTTTTACAGAATCAAAATGAATCCAGGACAAACCAAAGCAACGTCCACTTAAAACAGACCGCCACTGAGGAAGTCAAGGCAGTAACGGCAAGACCTGTCTGGATCCCAAAAGTTGGGGATCTGGTCAGAGAGAAGATTGCAGACAAGAAAGAATTTGGACCATCCTACTGAACAGCTGTACCGGTCCTAGCAATCCAAGGCACAAGAACAGTACTTCTGCCGCCTCTTGCTGGGAAAAAGGAGAAAAGATTTGTCTCAATTGACTTAATCAAACCACACTATGTGGCCGATACTAAACAGTAGGCCTCGTGGACTCCACAGTAGCAGAAGCCCTCCTCTTGCTACAATCCAAGAAGTTCAAACAGAAAGACTCATCACGTTTGAAGAGCCACCTGTACGGAATGAAGGACTAAGCAACAATGCTATGGAACTCGTTCCACTTCAACAAGAAGAAAATCAACTTAACAACCAAGTTGCAATAAGACCGACTACAGACGTCTACGTCAACATGCCTCGTCAAGAGCAAAATCCAATGTCAACAAATCCTGCTGCAATTCCAACAATTGATCGAACTGCTTCTGGCTATTTCATGAACTTTAATACGTTTTCACTGGATCCAAGCGAGCCGGAAACGACGCCAGCCAAAAAATCACACAAACAGAAACTCATTGACTTTTGGAACTTTTTTAGAAAGACTTACCTGGTGTCACCTTGGATAGAACTATGGTATATCACTGGGATTCTATTTTTTCTTTTCTGGCTAGGTTTAATTATAACTTGTAGTATGCTTATTAATGGACGATATCTCCAGCAGAGCTCTACAGCCCAAAGAGTCAATTTGATTTTAAAACCACACCAGTCTTCACATCGTGAACCAAGAGACTTGTCCTCAGTGAACATCACAGCAGTTCCTATACCGGACGGTATAGTATGGGACAAGATTGATTTTGATATATTCGGTCCAACTGAACTTTTAAAGCTTAAACATGTATTTAAAATTTCTTTAAGTGATATCATTACCTCCAGTACATTGTCTGATGATTGGGACACTGAAACTGTGAATAATATGATGTCTGATTTAGAAAAAACTGCAGCATTTCCGAACAATGAAATGTTAGAAGGTACTTCAGACTATGATACATTGTACTGTTACCAACATTATGGTCATCATTTCTTGCACAAATCTATAACACCTAGAAATGTATTTGAATACCACCAGTGGGAACACTTCCCAACACCACCAAAAGGTAGTTCGCAAACTGTTGCACAGAAATTCACATACTTTTCAGGGTTCAATACATCTGACCCGAAGTCATTTTATTACAAAGTGGCAACAACATCAGCACAGAAAATTATGTTGACTAACACCAAACAGATTTACTCTGCTTCCTTCATGGCCCAGTTGTTTACACAGGGTTTTGACCTATGGAAGGACACTATAGATTTAAAATCAATCTAGGGTTCTAGGGACTGGCAAGTCCAGGGAACAGAAGCGCTTTTAGAGCATGCCTCATTCCACAGCAGATGATATTTCTAAATGACACTGTGCAACAGACATCCTGTCTTGGACTAGCCAAGAACAAGGAAATGAACACACCGGGTTTCCAGCACCATCACAGATGGGTGGGGGCAGAATTCAACTACACATGGGGTAGGATTAGATGACATTCTCCAGTACAACAGGTCAGATCCCAATTGGACAGAATGGCCGATTTGGCCCATTGACACAAACACATGTCAACAGAGATTCCTAGGTATAACCGAGGGGTTTAGTATCAGTAGGCCAGATACACGCTATGTACAAAGACAACACCCAGGGGTAGTGACATCGTATAGTGTTGGGAAGTTGTGCCTTGATTGGCTAGAGACCTCAACACTCACAGAAGTAAAACATCACTTGACCTTACTCACACCTGATGTGGACCTTAGGGATTTCTTGTCAGGCCCAAGGAAAACACGTCAGAAACGTTTCATATATGCTGGCATTTATGCCTATTATAATGAAAACTGGAAAATATCCCAACAGGAGGCCGCAGAAAGAATACGGGAAATAGACCGTATTAACTTAGAGAAGGCATTAGCTGTAGTGGATAATGGGTTAACAGCTTTGACCTCCAGGATTTACTCCTTAGGCAACATTGTGTCTTCGGCAATCGACATATTAGAACAAGATCTGGCCTTGTTACAACACGGGCAATCCCAATTACGTTCTATTATGATGCTAAGCTGGATGCTGCAATCTTTGCGTGCAGGCTATGTGCCCTGGCGTTTTATAAACACCACGTCTCTGTTTTCAGAATACAATGTATCTGATAAACAGACAGAAATGGCACAAAGGGGAGCCAAATATACAATGCTGCGTATTGAGAAACTGGAAAGGTTACCATTCACTGTAGCAGAATTACCATCAACCGAATGGCTAATTCATGGCCAAATCACTCTGCCGGTCACTATGTTTCAGTTTCAGTATTGCCTTAAGCAAAGGCAGGCAGGCAAATATGAAAAAATGGGTAAGGGTTACATTAAGGAAACTTGGGAGTTACCATATAGATACCGATGCCGGAATGGGGATCGAGAAGTGTATCTGAGTGGTGCAAACTGCAAAAATGCTTTAAGCGGTTCCCTCATGTGTCAGGATATTTCTCTGCACGGAGCATGTAGTGGTTCGGTAGTGAATCTATCTTGTCACATGTCAGGGACCCCAGCGGCCATGATCACGCCGGTTTTCCAGCTGCTCTCGAATGGGAGTTACTTGATGCTAAATGATCAAGGTTGCTGTGGGATGCTTCCGGGCGTCGCCTATCTGGTCACTGTTAACTCCAGGGTTACTTGCTGTATGCAAAGTATTGTTTCCGCCACTGAACACAGTCAGGGAGGCGCCGTTATGGCCTTCGTTGAATGTTTCCTTCATACAATTTGATACTTTGAGCAGACTGAAAGCCATGCTTTTACAGCAACCCGTGCCCTTAACCTCTGCTCGAGAAACCTTTGAACTTCAAGTTGCAAGGACCTCGACTGAGATACAGGCGCTTATACGTACGAACTGCCCCTTTCATTTCGTAGAAATGGTGGGTCGTATATTTAACATGTCTGATACGAGCGGTATTGTACACCTATTTAAGACCATAGGGTCAGGACTATTAAGCACCTTTCAGACAGTCCTCGGAGTAATCCCAAATTTTATAAACTCCGTATTGGGAAGCGTGTTTGGAGGTCTTCCGCTTATCCTGTTCCTAATTGCAGGAGTCCTGATTGTAATCTTACTGCTACGCAATGGACGGCCCAATTTCCGAGGAAATGGAGAACGTACTCATGGAGCGGAAATACCGTGAACGCATGGTACAGCTTCTGGGTATACCTTGCCTAAGAGAACTGAACGCCTCTTGGTTTCTATCGTTTAGACCAGTCTGGGTGGACTGCATCTTACCTGTTCTTCGATGCCTGTTTTGCGGAGAAGAATGCACATTGGATCTCTGTCTAACGTTTCCATCAGATATGCCTCCGGACATGGATGCTATGCTGGACCCCCTACAGGCCCATGCTCTGCGTTGTCCCCAGCGTCTTCCAATTCTGATGAACGCATTCCTTGAGAATCCACAGGTGCCGTTTACTCCTGCTGGGTTAGGTGGTTCCTCCACAGGCACTCAGGTATCAACTGCCGCACAAGCTGCCGCAGCACCGACTGTTGGCAGTGCTGAATTCCATCTATGTGCGATTGATGTTCTCTGTGAGGCGTTGGATTTGTCGTCTGCAGTATCTAACACCGATAATGCTGTATCTCCCAGCCAGGACACTTAATCTGGAATTGGCTCATCGCGTCCTGGGAAAGAATTCGGCTTCTCCACTTCGTTTCATAAATAAACGAACTAAATTTGGAACATTTCCTAAATTGACACTTTCACTTGAGAAAGAATGGCCTTTTTCTGCTTATGGTAATGCAACTTTTATAAGTGAGACAGAATTGACTTTTTCAAGTGGCAACAAAAGAATAGCTGACTTTTAACTTTTTAATCATTTTTAAATGTCTTTTTAAAATCATGTATTTAGCTGTTTTTAAGAAAATTTTAAATTGTCCATATTTTAAATATGGTCATTGTCATCCAATTCGTAAGTGGAGTGGGTGTTATGTTTCATATAGAGGCCCTAATATAGACGCGTTCATATATGCCGTATATGGTCATATTCGCATATGTCCTATTATGGTCATAATCGTATATGGCCTATTTTGGTCATAATCGTCTATGCCCTATTATGGTCATGATCTTCTATGCCCTAATATAGGCATGATCTTTCACCTACATCAGTTCCCTACAGTACACAACGAGCTCTGAGGGTTGAACATTATCTAGTCTGTGGTTAGAACACTGCAGGGTTTTTCCCGAACACAGGCCTACAATGTACTCATAAATTATGCATGAGCATTCACCAGCTACATCTCCCGCATAATATGTATGTACAAAGTTCACCCCTGATGTCTTCCTCATGTCTAACAAAGACCAAGACAAATCATACTGAGGGACGAGATACTTTAGGGTATAAATACACCACATCTTGCCACGGTCAGATAGAGTGAACCGAGACTTCCATGCTGACACACTGACCGGAGACGCTGAGGCTCCTGCATGCAGTCGCTCCAGCTGACAGCGGTCTAACACAGCCCTTGCGGGGTGTCCAACTCGAGACCAGGACGGGGTCCCACACTCTCTCTATTCAGGTATGGGGGTTCGACTAAATCCTAGAAGGATTCTTGGCTCTTAGGCTTTTAGACCTACACATATGCTAGGTACACTCAGGTACATCTAGTTAGGCATCGTAGGAGTACGTGCACTTTTCATAATGCTTTTTATATTCATGTATGTATTAATGATTATTGCAATATGGTAGAACTGTTCTATCCCTTCACTTTTATCGTATTGCTGATAATATATCTCTGCTATTGTCTGCTGGTTGCTGCAGCACATATATTTTACACTAGAATAACAACTGTTCAATAAATACTTATTGAAACGCCCAGACTGTTTATTCTCTGTAACTCTCTGAGACAAACAGAATGAGTAAGCACGAGTGACTGAGCGAAAAGTACTACATTGTTTCCACGATTCTGAGGGATCAGGGTTGTCATGATCTAAGGTTGCCAGAAACTAATCTCTCCCCGATAAGAGGAGATTCTAGTGGCACTGTGAGCAAGCTAATGCAAATCAGGCTAACATACGCGGTGGGGGTGCACAGAGCCAGTCAGTCACCAAGCCCACGGTTTATGTTATCCAAACGCGCAGGTCCTGCAGGGGTACTATAGGAACTACACGACACCTCTGCCCAGAGCAGGCTTTGTTCCCGGCCTCTGAGAGATATGGCTCTCACCTCAGGAGGTCAGAAACTTGCCTAGGGTGGCTGCCTGGTCGAGATCAGTCAGTCAATGCACTAGTGGTCGGTAGGTTTTCAGAGGGCACCACTAAGGTGCCCTCCGGGTGCATTTCTTAATAAATCCAACACTTGCATCAGTGTGGGTTTATTAAAATGAGATGTTTGGTACCGAACATCTACGGTTACAGTAAGGCCTTCATCTAGCTGGTGAACTCGTAATTATGAGTGTCCAGCCCATGTACTCGGTATGGCTTCCCTGTGCACTTGTGGTATCTTAAGAGTGACCTTAGATATCACAGGGACATATCCACTAATGCAGATATGCCCACACATGGGTGTAGTGCACCCTGCCTTAGGGCTGTAAGGCTTGCTGTAGGGGTGGTTACCTATACAACATGTAGTGTTCTTAGGCATGGCACACAGGGATGTGTGCCATGTCAACTCTTTGCTTTTCTCTGCACCAAGACATGCAGGCTGCCATGGCAGTTTGCATAAGCTTGGTGAGGGGACCCTCAGGGTGGCAACATTTGTGCTACAGCCCTTAGGGACCCTCGTTAATCTCATTGCCCTAGATACCAGGGAATATCATTTACTAGGGACTTACATGGATCCTAAAGTGGTGCTAATTGTGGAACAAAGGTACAGTTTCAGGAACGAACACTGGTGCTGGGAGCCTGATTGGCAGGAACCCAGCGCACTTTCAGTCAAAGTTGCATCAGATACCAGGCAAAAACTGGGGGGCAACCATGTCAAAAAGGGGCACTTACCTACACAAGTTTTTAGGATGTTCACAAAATTCTCATAAATCTCTATGGCAATTGAAGCACATCGTGGAATTATGATTTCATGCATGTTCCTACTAAGCTATTACTCCAGCAGCTGGAATAATGTGCAGGAGAAAGTTTGACGGAAATGTGCATTTTTAAATGTACTGTTTTTAGCTTAAATTGGATTTTTTCTTTCTTTTTTATTCTCTTCTATTATACTCTGTAAACATACTAGTATTTTAAGCTAACTTTTTCACCCCAATTAGAAAATGTAATTTAAACTCTACTGAGACTAGATATACATTTGGAAATAGGATGAAAAAAACCCTATTCACTTGTCTGCTATCTTTGGAACCTGGGGACTTGGGTTCAAATCCAGACTTGAGCGAAAACTGTGTTGTTCTGGACAAATCCACTTTCCTATTATCTAAAATTGTAAATATGTGAAATGTAATTGTACAATTCAAATTAGAAAATCCACGCATGAATTCAAAACACTCCATCATTCTCCAGGAAGGTTTGTAGTCTAAAAACGCCAATGGTACATACAGTAATTGTAAATATCCATAAAGTTAGCTCTTTGTGACAGTTCACCACCTCCACTGGAAGCAACCATCTTCCCTTACCAAACCCTACCCTTAGGGCTGCAGAAAATCTGCTATACTGGCAGATTAACGCTGTAAACAGAATTTAATTACAGAGAATTGTGAAATTATGATTCTGTATATCAGGATTTGTATCCGCGAATTATACATCGTGTCCCCCAAGAGACACTTGAGCGCACACTTATTTTATGGAGCAGGTCCATCAGCTAATGAATATCAGGTTCATGGAAATTGTTTAGGTTATTGTACAAGTACAAAAATTAAGGCTCATTCATAAAAGCACTAGTGAGTATGTAAATTAGTCCTGCATGCTTACTCTTTTATGTTCTCTTATGTGGATCCCTGATTCAGCTAAAAAATGTCCGCCTCCCAAAAGTAAAAGTGCAAAGAGGCACAAGTCCCGCGGAAACCCCTACTTAGCCTGATGACAGAGCGCACGCGCAGCCGAAGTGGTAGGACTGCTGCATTGCGGTGGTGCTGTTCAGATGCTTTTTTAACATAATTATTTTATAATTGACAATCTATTGCTGCTATTTTGATGATATTGCTCTCTTAACTCTTTTAATTGCACTTTTCGCGCTTACCTAGCGCTGCTCTCTTTGCTGCACGTTCTCTTGGATCGACCGGTGGCCTGGCTTCTGATCTTTCCATTTTACGCCCCGGTCCGACGCGGCAAGTGCCGTTGAACGAAGGGCGTTACTAGGCTGCACACCTCAGGGGAACATAGGCACTTCTGGGCGGTAGCGGTTAGCGGGCTAGTCTTCCCGCGGAAACCCCTACTTAGCCTGATGACAGAGCGCACGCGCGCAGCAGGCGCACCGCCGGCACGCCAAAGGCGCGCCAAAGGCAAGCCCGTCTGCGCCCGTCCGCGCCTGGCCCGCGCCTTGCGTCAGAACTCCTGCACATTTTAGCTAGGAACGGAGAAAGGTTAGCTATTCTAGAGAAGAGTTACTGAAATTGAACACAAGGCGTGGATCATCTTGTTGTCCGCTACTTAATCTCCTGAAGGAGCCCAAGAAGTGTGAGCACTGTATGTTGCAGCTCAGTTTTATGAAAATTAAGGCGCTAACATTACAGCAAAAATCTGCACACACGTTTACCACCAAGGGCACTAAAGCTATGTTAATTAACGCACGCTCATTAGTCAAACATAATACGGAAATTGCAGAAATGAAAGAAACGCATAAGCTCGATCTGGCTTTCATAACTGAGACATGGGCAGAAGCAGCCTCAGACCCAGAGCTTGCACTAGCACTCCCCGCAGGATTTACTATCACTAGAGCTGATAGAATACTCAAGCGGGGGGGCTAGCTATCATTTCCAGAGAGGAGTTGCCAGTGGTTGGATCCTCAATTGGAAGCTCCCCTGATTGTGAAACGCTATCCTTCCAGATATTACTCAATAACAACTACACACTAAAAGGACTTCTCATTTATAGGCCTCCGAGGGCACGGACCCCTCTTTTGGACAGAATCAGTCCCTTCCTGGAATCCAGTATAAACTGTTCTGATTTTACAATATTAGGAGATTTTAGTTATCACTTAGAAAACTCAGCAGACCACAACACTGCCACACTCGTCGATGCAATGGCGGGCTTCTCGCTGGGACAGATAGTTAAGCAAGAGACACATGTCACCGGACATACCCTAGATGGAATCTTTACCTCTAATGCCATGCTCAAAATTGTAGAGGTAATTCCCGTCCCTTGATCGGACCACAGAGCTATAATGCTCACTGTAAGTGCAGATATGCACCAACTAACATCAACAAACACACCCATCTTGGTCACCCATCAAGTCTGGGCTAATATCAACACCCCCGATCTACAAGCTTTATTACTCAAAACTAAACCGATCCTCGCATCGGATTCCAACGCAGTGGTTCATAGATTAACCACTTGGGTTAAAACAGCTGTAGATGCTGCAGCCCCCAAAAAGAGTTTCATATCCAGAAGGAAAAAGCCCTCTGAGCCTTGGTTTTCGGACAAACTTAGAGCACAAAAACAAGCATGCAGAAGGTCAGAAAGAAAGTGGAGAGTGAATTACGATCAGGCTAGGAAAACCGAATATGCACAAACATTGTCAGAATACAAGAAACTGGTGATAGAGGAAAAAAGTAATTATTTAACAACAAAAATCCTGGAGGCTAAGAACTCCTGTAGGGAGCTTTTTGCTACAGTAAAAAAACTAGCCAATATACCAGCCAAATCTCGGATGGCTAGTAGCCCGGAATTCTGCAACACTCTGGGACAGTTTTTCATAAATAAAGTTGAGACAGTGTACAAAACCTTCAAAGACAGCACTCACTCCTCCTCTAAGATTACTAACCCAGAATCAGATACCTGCACACTTGGTACAGGTTTCTCCTTTTCTCCTCCCTTGGTGGAACAGATTATTCAAGTGGTGAAGACAACTAAGTCAGGAGCCACGTCAGATCCTTGTCCCCCCAAAGTTTTCCATTTGTTCCCAGAAATACTAAGTGAACAATTAAGCTCAGTGTTCACGGAGATAATTCAGTAAGGCCTTTTCCCTGATGCGTAGAAAACAGCCTCAGTCCTGCCTCTGTTAAAAAAACCGAACCTTGACCCTTAGGATCCCAGTAGCTACCGTCCGATTTCTAGGATTCCTTTCCCGTCTAAGGTACTGGAGAAATTGCTTAATACACAGCTTACAACTTTTATCTCCGCTGGAGACCTCCTGGACCATTCACACTATGGTTTCAGGGAGGGTCACGGAACAGAGACTGCTCTGGTCATGGCGGCAGAGGAACTTAGGAGAACACTGGATGCAGGGGGGAAGGCCGCCTTGATTTTGTTATATCTATCGGCGGCCTTCGATACAGTTAACCACAAAATATTAACTGGCAGACTAGCAGAGCTGGGGATTCAAGACACCGCCCTCAATTTACTGTCATCCTACCTAATGGATAGAACTTTTTCAGTAGAACTGGGTGACTCAGCTTCCAAATCTTTCAAACTGCTGTGTGGTGTGCCACAGGGCTCTTCATTGAGCTCCACACTTTTTAATATTTATGGGGCCCCTCTGGCCTCGATCATTAGGCAGTGTGGTTTTTCGGTGGTCTCCTACGCTGATGATACCCAGGTGGTGGTATCAGTTTCTAATAACGTGGAGGAGACAGCCGATCGATTTAACAACTGCATGTCTCAGATAAACACATGGATGCAGATTAACTGCCTGAAATTGAACGGCGAAAAAACTGAAGTCATGTTACTAGGATCCAATTCTTCCTTTTGGTCTCCTAGATGGTGGCCTGCCAATTTGGGCGAATGCCCAATCCCAGTCCCTAGGGTTAAGAACCTAGGTGTTGTCTTTGATGACAAATTGACATTTGATAGTCAGATCAATAAGCTTTCCTCCACTTTTTGGGGTATTTTAAAGACGATCAGGAAAATCCGTCCATTCATTCCCCCCGATGCATTAAAAACACTTGTTACAACCTTGGCACTCTCCAGACTGGACTATGGCAATGCCCTATATTTGGGGATACAATCCCAGTACTTACTAAAACTGCAGCGATTGCAGAATGCTGCAGCAGGATTAATACTGGATATCCCCAAATATGAGCCAGTCTCCCACAGATTGAGAGCCCTCCACTGGCTTCCAGTGGAAAAAAGAATTAAATTCAAATCACAATGCCTAGCATATAAAGCTCTACATGGTAAAGGGCCACAGGATCTGAGGACGCACTTGAAATGGTATGTGCCAGCCAGAAATTTAAGATCATCTCACTCAAAACTGCTACAAATACCCAAGTTCAAGCAGGTACGCTGGGGGGGAAAGAAGTTTCCTACTAGGGACAGCTAAAACTTGGAACCTCCTGCCAATTTCGATAAAGAGCAGCACTTCACTCATGTCCTTTAGAAGAGCGTTGAAAACTTGGCTATTCTCTAACTGATTCTGCCTGAATCCCATATCTGCATCACTCAGTCCTGCCAATTCTAGCGCCAAGACGCCCTTGGGCATACGTGCACTTTACACATTTATTAATCAAATCAAATCAAATCAAGTCTTTTTATGCGCACTAATTGTGCATGAATATTCCATAAAGGGTCAATTCACAAAACCACGTAAGGAAACGTAAGCGAATGTTACAGCTGTTCTACTTTACATGTTCCAAAGATCTTTGTGAACAGACCCTGCCCTTTAGATACTGAAGTCACCACCAACATACACCGCTACTGATGATAAAATGTGCAACAGGAAGGCCCATGTTATTTTTTAGTCTCACTGCCTTCCCTCCAGCCAAAGTGTTAATTTCTATTTCACGTGTGCACCCACAGTTTTGGAGTACCGATCCTACAAAACTATATTCTGGTATTTCAGTGTTATATTGTGCTTCGATCAGGGAACATGCACATATGAAAATGCACGGTTGCAACGATAGCATATCTTGTTAAAGCTTTTGAAAGCACCGAGCTAAGGAAAGTGAGAGACTTCTTTTGTTTGCCACGGCCCTATTATGAAAGAAACATGATTATGTGGGAAAAATATAACAGCATTTTTTCCTATTTGGCTTGGAGAGCGCTCTTTCTTTTCCGAATGAAAATAACATCTACAAAGCAGTGATGAAACATAAAAGGCTCCAGGAGGTGACATCTATGCGCCGAGCAAGACTTTGAATGGGTTTCTGGTGGTCTCAGGTGGCTGAATGTATAACCATTATATAGCAAGCAATTAAAAACGGGTTTCTATTAAATGCATTACTTTGCTCACTGCTTTGATGAATAACTACTTTTAGAGTAGGGAGAAGTATCAGGTGTCGGATTATGTATTTGTAGCATTTGACAAAACAGAAATATATATGCACAACGTTTAAAAGAAATTGTATAATTTAAGAAGGTATCCTTGTACACATATCTATGAGTGTAGAAATGTGTTTGATATGTTCGGCTGTGCCACTTTACAAACAGTAGAGTTTATCACATTCACAATTTGCACTCATTATTTCCTTTTCATGCAATAGGAATTTGAAAAATTTAAATCATTAGATAGTAGGAAGTAAAACAATAAAGCTCAATGTGCTTTGGTCTAATAATACTGTCTCGTGGTTTTGGTAACAGTAGTAATGCCTTGACCCCCAGACTCTAGATTTCTCCAGCCCAATAACACCGCAAAAGCATTAGAAATCGGGGGCAGATTTACAAGAAACTGACGCATCTGTAGAGATGCGTCAGTTTCCCTGCGCCAGCCTGTAAAACCCTTGCACCACCATGGATGCGCTGTATTTAGAATACAGCAAAACCAAAGGGGATGATGGACGGAGTGTTGAACATTGCAAGAACTTACCCCCAGTCAACTGATCTGGGTTTCATCCATCATCATTCTTTAGCTCACTCCGCCACCCCAGTTCAGACATGGCCATATGCAAATCAGTCTGACCCTGTGGCTCATGGGAACAGTCCAGCCCGAACTGCCAAGCCATGTCTTCACTGGACCGGAAACAAGCATCCTGGGACCGGTTTCTGGCTTACAGCCGTCATCAGCCAGGCTATCTTGAATCCAGTGGCAAAGTGAGCAAGGGACCCACGTCTGGGCATACCCTGCCAACTTAGGGCGAACATAGCAAAACCAAAGGGGATGATGGACGGAGTGTTGAACATTGCAAGCACTCACCCCCAGTCAACTGATCTGGGTTTAATCCATCATCATTCTTTAGCTCACTCCGCCACCCCAGTTCAGACATGGCCATATGCAAATCAGTCTGACCCTGTGCCTCATGGGAACAGTCCAGCCCGAACTGCCAAGCCATGTCTTCCCTGGACCGGAAACAAGCATCCTGGGACCGGTTTCTGGCTTACAGCCGTCATCAGCCAGGCTATCTTGAATCCAGTGGCAAAGTGAGCAAGGGACCCACGTCTGGGCATACCCTGCCAACTTAGGGCGAACATAGCAAAACCAAAGGGGATGATGGACGGAGTGTTGAACATTGCAAGCACTCACCCCCAGTCAACTGATCTGGGTTTAATAGATCATCATTCTTTAGCTCACTCCGCCACCCCAGTTCAGACATGGCCATATGCAAATCAGTCTGACCCTGTGCCTCATGGGAACAGTCCAGCCCAAACTGCCAAGCCATGTCTTCCCTGGACCGGAAACAAGCATCCTGGGACCGGTTTCTGGCTTACAGCCGTCATCAGCCAGGCTATCTTGAATCCAGTGGCAAAGTGAGCAAGGGACCCACGTCTGGGCATACCCTGCCAACTTAGGGCGAACATAGCAAAACCAAAGGGGATGATGGACGGAGTGTTGAACATTGCAAGCACTAACCCCCAGTCAACTGATCTGGGTTTAATCCATCATCATTCTTTAGCTCACTCCGCCACCCCAGTTCAGACATGGCCATATGCAAATCAGTCTGACCCTGTGCCTCATGGGTACAGTCCAGCCCGAACTGCCAAGCCATGTCTTCCCTGGACCGGAAACAAGCATCCTGGGACCGGTTTCTGGCTTACAGCCGTCATCAGCCAGGCTATCTTGAATCCAGTGGCAAAGTGAGCAAGGGACCCACGTCTGGGCATACCCTGCCAACTTAGGGCAAACATAGCAAAACCAAAGGGGATGATGGACGGAGTGTTGAACATTGCAAGCACTCACCCCCAGTCAACTGATCTGGGTTTAATCCATCATCATTCTTTAGCTCACTCCGCCACCCCAGTTCAGACATGGCCATATGCAAATCAGTCTGACCCTGTGCCTCATGGGAACAGTCCAGCCCGAACTGCCAAGCCATGTCTTCCCTGGACCGGAAACAAGCATCGTGGGACCGGTTTCTGGCTTACAGCCGTCATCAGCCAGGCTATCTTGAATCCAGTGGCAAAGTGAGCAAGGGACCCACGTCTGGGCATACCCTGCCAACTTAGGGCGAACATAGCAAAACCAAAGGGGATGATGGACGGAGTGTTGAACATTGCAAGCACTCACGCCCAGTCAACTGATCTGGGTTTAATCCATCATCATTCTTTAGCTCACTCCGCCACCCCAGTTCAGACATGGCCATATGCAAATCAGTCTGACCCTGTGCCTCATGGGAACACTCCAGCCCGAACTGCCAAGCCATGTCTTCCCTGGACCGGAAACAAGCATCCTGGGACCGGTTTCTGGCTTACAGCCGTCATCAGCCAGGCTATGTTGAATCCAGTGGCAAAGTGAGCAAGGGACCCACGTCTGGGCATACCCTGCCAACTTAGGGCGAACATAGCAAAACCAAAGGGGATGATGGATGGAGTGTTGAACATTGCAAGCACTCACCCCCAGTCAACTGATCTGGGTTTAATCCATCATCATTCTTTAGCTCACTCCGCCACCCCAGTTCAGACATGGCCATATGCAAATCAGTCTGACCCTGTGCCTCATGGGAACAGTCCAGCCCGAACTGCCAAGCCATGTCTTCCCTGGACCGGAAACAAGCATCCTGGGACTGGTTTCTGGCTTACAGCCGTCATCAGCCAGGCTATCTTGAATCCAGTGGCAAAGTGAGCAAGGGACCCACGTCTGGGCATACCCTGCCAACTTAGGGCGAACATTATATGAGTGGATGGGAAATGCATGGCTTTGTGTCTCTTGGGGATAGGTCCTTTGGTGTTACCCTCAACTGGCCCCAATGAACAACCTCTCCAAAGGGTCACTAAAGCAGCCTGGTGGTGACGAGTGTCTCTGTGGGCAGCAGTGACCAGCTTTCTATTGAGATGACTGATTACACAATCGCTAAATGGGTTTAGGAAGCCATATCACATGATATTTGGTAAACGCATGCTTAAGGCGTCCCTTCGAAATACCAATTCTTTATAGCATGTTTTACAGCCAAAATCGAGTGGCAAAACATTAATATTTTACAGACTACTGAAAGGTTGTGGTACCTCATTTGCAAACGAAAAGGGGTCTCCCAAGTAGAGATTCAACATTTGTGAGTTAAGTTTTAGAGCTGTACTTGACATACAATTCTGGATTAGCTTGAGGCAAGTTTTGAGTCACTTAATATCATTGGTTCATAAAAATATAAAAGAGCACTGGACATGGTTAATTTTTCTGGGATTGGCTGGTCATAGTGTAAGTGGCATCATACTCGAACTTGCATAGCCATGATGCTGTCTGGGATGCTCCTGGGGGCCTCAGGGGCAATGGCTCTCCTGAATTTTGTAAGGACCTGGAAGAATTCACTGTTTTTGTGCAGTCTATGACACCCCTGTGGACCTGGGTGTGAAGATGACTAAAAAAAGATTTGGAAAGGTTGTGTTTTTAGGAAGAACTGTAGGTTGGGATTGTCTCGTTGCAGGGGAGTGGAGGATCAAGACCACCTCTGGAGCCATAGTACAGCCTGAGGTGCGCCCCTGTCCAAAAGGTTTAGTAAATGACACTTTATGCATTCCGCATTTATGTAGTAACAAAAGCACAGTACGGACATTTGCAGCGGTGGTTGTCCCCTAAACGAGCATGTTACGGCCCAGGCACTCCTTATTCTTTTCACGAGCCGTTTTGGTGATTGTGAGTTGGATATGCATGCTGCTTTTTGTGGTGGGTTGCGCTTGTTTGTCTTGCATCTTATCTATTTGATGACTATTTTGGGTGGGTTGCTGGATGACACAGTTTTTAATCTTGGCTATTTGCTCTGCGATTTTGGCTTAACATTTTGCAGTTTGCACTTTTGTTGGCTGGTCTTTTATTGCAACTGTATTTATTTTCCAATCTGATTCTTTATGAACCTATCAATATGTGTTTTTAAATATTTTTATGTATCTTATGTTTTTATGTGATTATGCTTTTATATTTTTATGGACCGGATAAAGAAAGAAAGACAGATAGTAAACTAGATTTCATTTAAATGTAACCAGGTCAGCATGCTAGTTTCTCTACAAGTTCTGAGCGATTATTGAATAGAGTTATGCAACACTGCAGCTTTAAATAAACTGGGCAATATGATCACTGATTTATACCGGTGATCTTGCAGAGGAATTACAGAAATTAGTAATGAGATAATGGACATGTTAGAATCTGAGCTCAGTGCTACCATAGCTTTATAGAAACAGTGCAACATGTTCCCAAGGGCCAGATGTACGACCATAGTAAATTGCGACTCGCAATTTGCGCTTGATTGCGACTCGCAATTTACTATGTGTGAGAAGTTGGCCTGGCATATGCTGTCCACTAGTTATAGACGTGGGTCCCTTGCTCACTTTGCCACTGGATTCAAGCTAGCCTGGCTGATGACGGCTGAATAGCCAGAAACCGGTCCCAGGATGCTTGTTTCCGGTCCAGGGAAGACATGGAAGACATGGCTTGGCAGTTCGGGCTGGACTGTTCCCATGAGGCACAGGGTCAGACTGATTTGCATATGGCCATGTCTGAACTGGGGTGGTGGAGTGAGCTAAAGAATGATGATGGATTAAACCCAGATCAGTTGACTGGGGGTGAGTGTTTGATTTGCTCAAGCGCTCCGTCCATCATCCCCTTTGGTATCGCTTTGTTCGCCCTAAGTTGGCAGGGTATGCCCAGACGTGGGTCCCTTGCTCACTTTGCCACTGGATTCAAGATAGCCTGAACCCGAAACCGGTCCCAGGATGCTTGTTTCCGGTCCAGGGAAGACATGGCTTGGCAGTTCGGGCTGGACTGTTCCCATGATGCACAGGGTCAGACTGATTTGCATATGGCCATGTCTGAACTGGGGTGGTGGAGTGAGCTAAAGAATGATGATGGATTAAACCCAGATCAGTTGACTGGGGGTGAGTGTTTGATTTGCTCTAGCGCTCCGTCCATCATCCCCTTTGGTATCGCTTTGTTCGCCCTAAGTTGGCAGGGTATGCCCAGACGTGGGTCCCTTGCTCACTTTGCCACTGGATTCAAGATAGCCTGGCTGATGAGGGTTTTGAACCCGAAACCGGTCCCAGGATGCTTGTTTCCGGTCCAGGGATGCTTGTTTCCGGTCCAGGGAAGACATGGCTTGGCAGTTCGGGCTGGACTGTTCCCATGAGGCACAGGGTCAGACTGATTTGCATATGGCCATGTCTGAACTGGGGTGGTGGAGTGAGCTAAAGAATGATGATGGATTAAACCCAGATCAGTTGACTGGGGGTGAGTGTTTGATTTGCTCTAGCGCTCCGTCCACCATCCCCTTTGGTATCGCTTTGTTCGCCCTAAGTTGGCAGGGTATGCCCAGACGTGGGTCCCTTGCTCACTTTGCCACTGGATTCAACATAGCCTGGCTGATGAGGGTTTTGAACCCGAAACCGGTCCCAGGATGCTTGTTTCCGGTCCAGGGAAGACATGGCTTGGCAGTTCGGGCTGGACTGTTCCCATGAGGCACAGGGTCAGACTGATTTGCATATGGCCATGTCTGAACTGGGGTGGTGGAGTGAGCTAAAGAATGATGATGGATTAAACCCAGATCAGTTGACTGGGGGTGAGTGTTTGATTTGCTCTAGCGCTCCGTCCATCATCCCCTTTGGTATCGCTGTATTTAGAATACAGCGCACCATGGCGCAAGGATTGACAGATGCGTCAGAAATTCTGATGCAGCTGTTGGCGCAAAAGTCACGCATTGCTGATTCGTGTCGCAAGCACGACACAATGCCAGCAATGCATGTTGAGTCCTATTCTCTTTACACTGCGTCACCCCTTACGCCTGCTTCAAGCAGGCGTAAGGTTTTGACGCAGTTGCGTCGTAGAAGTGGCGCAGTGAAATCTTGTAGATTTCACTGCGTTACTTTTATGTGGCTTTCCTGCGTGGGAACGCCCACCCTGCATACATTATACCTGACGCAGGTATAATGTGACGCAGGGCTTTACAATGTGACGCATCTCCCTAGATGCGTACGTTGTAAATTAGCCGCATTTTTTACGTCATCGCTGCGTCACAAAAGTGACGCAACGGCGGCGCAAAAGTGTTGCAAGGGGCTTGTAAATCTGCCCCCATAATGTAAAACTCTCCACCTCTCACCATTTATTTTTCTCTCTTTCATGCATGGACATTCACTGCTCCTAATCATGAACATGGTACAACCCACCTTAACCCCTGTGACTGAGAGTTCGCTGAACCTACAAGCTGAAAGAAAAAGAAACAAAGACATGCAAATGTGCAATTGAGCAATCACCAAATGTAAAACTGCTGGGGAGGGTAGATAGGCTTTAATATGAAGGTATTTTAAGCTTCATGTGACAAAGATATATATCTTTTTGAGAGGTAATGTAAGGGTGTTATCATCTCAGTTCTGGAATGTGTCCTTTTAATGGACACATAAAAATGTTTGCACCGGGTACAGTATGATTACAGATTGTTTAGAATATATATTTTGAAAGCACCTGTTTTATATTAAACACTAAGGGGTATATTCACAAGAACGTGCGCTAAACATCCCCAAAAAATGTTAACGCAACTTTACACATCGCAGTCCATCGCGGGAAAATAACACTGTGTTAACGTGGAATTCACAACACGGCGGTACCATGCGATAGCCTCCCGAAACCGCGGACAACGTCCGCGATACAACAACCGCGACGGTGATAAAAACACAAACCTCAATGCAAAAAAACATGCGATGGGCCAAACCACGATGAGGAAATCAGCGATAAGCAGCGCCAGGCCTGCAATACACACACGGCAGGCGGGAAAATCACTACAAAAGTACAAAAAACACACAAACACAAAATGACCAACACCGAAGCACCATGGAGGCAGCCGGAGCAGGCGCAGAGGACGAGCGGAACCCCACAAGCGCCCTGGACGACCAGCCTGGGACCTCGGGGACAGGGAAGGGCAAGGACAAGAAGAAGAGGAAGACGAAGTTCAGTCCGCAGGAAAACAGGATCCTGGTCACGGAGGTGATGGAACACCATCAACAACTGTTCGTCACCTCCAACGTGTCATTGGGCACCAAAAATGGAATATGGCAGGCCATCGTGGACAAGGTGAATGCCGTCGGAGAACACAAGAGGTCTATGGACGAGGTCAAGAGGCGATGGATCGACATCAAGCGCAAAACCAAGGAGAAACTCGCAGGCAACCAGAAGGCAGCAATGCAGACTGGAGGTGGGAGCCCAGCACCACAGCTGGAGCTTGATGACATGGAGGAGCTGGTGTCGACAGTCATCAGCGTGGAGACTGTGGCAGGAGTCGGGGGACCGGACACTGCTCGACATGACACAACACCACAGCAACAGGGTGAGTAACCACCAGGTACTGGGGGGACGGGTGGAGATGGCCACAATGGCACACATGCACAATCAAGCAGAGCACAGTGCACACCCACAATGACTCTGGATCATGGCCCTGATCCACAGACTGTCACAATGTACAATGCCATGCTGTCTGAATGTGAACATGTACCATGCGGCTACATACATGTGGACAGATTGTAACACACCATCTCCCCTTCACATTGCAGGGGCACCGTCAACACCTCCTGCAGAGCAGTCCCAGCCACTCTTCACTGATGACGAGGAGGACACCCCCAGCATCGACACCCAAACCCTCCAAGACATCGTTGACATCATCTGCAACTCACCTCCAGGATCAGGGCAGCCCAGCTGCATCGAGGAGACCCCACCCACTACACAAACCACCCAGCAGGAGGCACCCACAACCCCGGCTGTCTCCCAAGACCCCAAGACAACACATGGCCTTCCAACGCCATGTGCTGGAGGGCCAGAGGGAGACGGCTGAGCAGGTGCCAGTGGGGTTCGACCTCATGGCTACCAAACTGGACGCCATCCATGGGTGTCTAGGTCCCATCAGGGACCAGCTCCAGTCCCTAACGGACACCCACGGGCCGCTCCATGGTCTCCAAAGAGCCCTGACTGACATCGCTGGAGTCATGACTCGGAGACAAGAACACCTGTCCGCTCAGAGTGGCTCCAGCGATCCCAGCCGTGAGCTGGCACACATGTGGAGGCTCATGGAGGACATGGTGCGGATGGAGGCGGAAAGGATGGCAGCCACCGCTGCACATCAGCAAAATGTAGCTGGGATCTACCATGCCCTGCAGATCCTCATCATGGCATTGCTGCCACAAGGCGTGGCGCATATGAATGCTGCTGCCACCACACCATCCACATCTCCGCTCCCTGGTGTGTCAGTGCCTCCCAGTGCGGCAGGCGTCTCCACTCCAGCACCTGATGTGTCACTGCCACACAGTGCGGCCCACAATCCACCTCCGGCCCCTGATGTGTCAGTGGCACACAGTGCTGCAGCCGGAACTGCAACACCCACAGGTGGGGCAGGGCACACATCCGAGGACGAGGACGTGGATGGGATTGAGATCAGAAGGAGGCACTAGCATTCATTTCCGCCACCTGGCCTGTTTCTGCTTGGTGCCGCACATAGCCCCATGACCTTCCACTGACCCCCGATACACTCCGCTGCACTCACCTTGGACCACGACATGGACTGCCATATACTGTTTGATGACCAATGACATGGCGACCAGACTGCGGACTGTACCCTTCCTCTTCCGCAGTACTTGTCATTCCCGGATGGACTCTGGCTGGCTCTCCACGTGCCCATATTGCGAAGTGGGGTTGGCATGGCCCTGTACTGCTCCAGCTGCAAAACTCCACTGGATGTGCATTAAACATTCAGAAACGCACTGCTGTGTCATGTCTTACATCATTCATGTATGCATGTGTGGATGAATGTAGGGTCAGTGATTCCCCCTAACGTCAATGATGCTCATCTAGTGGGATTCCAGTCACAGTGTGCTACATTGCCGATTGCGTTCCGGGTGCCGTAGACACTACAACAGGGACACACGCATTAGTCACTTCCTTGTCCGGACATGGACTGAACCACACCCAGAGTCCCCGAGTCATTGTTGCAAGCCCTGCGCTGGCCCTGCGTACGCCAGGCCAGACCATTCCGCTTACGCTCCGAGGGGGGGCCCACATAGCTACATGTCACAGGCGTTCACGCTAGTGGTCTGCAGGTCACTGGTCTAGTTGTCAGCATGTCACGGCCACTCCCTGAGGGCAGGTTTGCACACACACCACACCCATCCGGCACAGGCGTCACAGGCCATGTGACCTCGCCAATATAAGGGGCCGACAACGTCACATTCCCCACTGCCGGTGGTGACTGGATGACGGACGTTCCACGAGTCTCAATCATAAAGGGCCCATGAGTTGTTGCGCACAGGGTTAGTGGCACCCGAAGCCTTGCGGCCGTCACGGGCCTACCACCACGTGGCGCTGACTGGGGTTGCACAGGGTTAGTGGCACCCAAAGCCTTGCGGCCATCACGGGCCTACCACCACGTGGCGCTGACTGGGGTTGCACAGGGTTGGTGGCACCGAAATTGCTGAGCTGGTGTGCAGCCTGCGATGATGACGTGTGCACTGATGTGGTCTCTGCCATTGATGCCTCAGGACTCAGCGTCATGTGTGGGACCTGCTGGGCCGCGGTGCGGGTCCGCATGATGTGGACCATGCCATGGTGGCGGGACCGGAGCCTGGAGCTTGCACGGGCACGTGGTGTGCCCACTGGTGGACACACGGTTGGCACAAGTGAGCAGTGGGGCCTGGTTGCGCAAGTGCGGACAGCCAGCGCTGGCCGGCGGAAGGGGGTAGGGTGCGGCTGCATGTGTGCGCAGGGACGGATAGGCGTTGTTGCCATGTGCAGTGAGATGGACTCTGCCATGATTGACTCTGGCCTCGATTACAGATTGCAGACCTGGTGGCTTGCAGTCTATACCGGCACGTGGTTAGAGACACACCAGTGGCAGCAGGTGAGCAGTGGGGCCTGGGTGCGCGGGCGGCAGTGTCCCTCCCTCTCTCTCTCTCTCCCTTCTTTTCCTTCCCCCTCTCTCTCTCTCTCTCTCTCTCTCCCTTCCTTTCCTTCTCTCTCACTCTCGCTCTCTCTCCCTTCCTTTCCTTCTCTCTCATTCTCTCTCTGACTTTCTTTCATTCTCTGTTTCTCTGTGTCTCGCTCCTTTGATGTGCGCATGACACACGTTCTGATTTTGTGCTTTGTTTTCCAGGCTGTAACTTCAAGATTGTCCCGGACGGACCCAACAGGAGTCTTCCGCATGGGTGTTTGTGTTGTATTTCAATAAAGTTTTTGGTTGTTACTTCAATGATGTGTGACTGTTTCTCGTTCTTCTGACCACACATGTGTGTTTCTTTTTGTCACTGTGCGACATCATACGCTTTTTGTGGCTCTTGTGATGTGCACGGTATGTGTTTGTCTGGGGGGAGTTTCCGGGGGGGGGGGTCCTGGGAGTGGTGGCGGTGGGTGTTGTGGCCCTCTTGGGTCTCCGAGCTGCATGATCATTGGCTCCATGGCATCTGTGGGTCTTCCGATGTGGCTCTGGGCTGGGCTCCCTTTAGTGCTGCAGGTAGTCGTCCTGCTTAACACCAGCATGAGGCAGGTGTTAAATCCCTGCTGCTACCGCGGCTTATCGCCTGTTTTTGGTTCGCATCGCTGATCTGGCAGTTCGTTGTGAAAGTGGTGTAGTGGTGTTTTGGTGTGTTTTTGCACGGGAGCGCCTACTCTGCATCTCATTAGGGTTAGTTGGTGGTGTCACCCGTGGAGATAAATTTGGGGGAAGTTATCGCTGGAATACTGGCGATGTCTGCAGTTTGCACACGCTTGTGAATGGGGCGTTAAATCTATCTCCACTTTTGTTGAGTTAAGATGGCGATAAATCGGCGATGAGTCCTTGTGAGTATGCCCCATAGAGCCTGAGTTAGAGTTAGGCGGACAGGATACTTCATCGCAAATGCGATGGAGTACCCTACCCGCTAAACTAACGGTCCATCTGACTCCTTTAGAGGCAGGCAGACCTTCAGTATTCCATCTATGGAGTCCCTTTTGGCTCCGCTGTTGGAGGAAGGACATTACACTGTCTGCACTATTTAGGATGAAAGGTGTAATGCCTTTTTTCCCTGTTCGGCACCACCAGAAAAACCCTGGCAGTGATGGACAGAAAACAAAATAATAATTCCCAGCGTTTGGAGGTTCTTTAAAAAAAAAAACCTGCTTTGGGGAATTTGTTTTTGATAAACCAAAAAAATGTCAAAAGTTTGGGGTACAGATGTCAAAATGAATGGCGGACATACATAAAACTTTAAGTCCACTGAATGGAACCTCCGTGATGGCGGTTTCTTTCAATGCACAGAGATGACTGCTGGCAGTCATTTCAAAATATGGCAGGCAGAATACCATGAAGATGGCACAGGTAATGTCCTCCGCCATCACAACGGACACTACTCCATCCGCAAACTCAACATTTGGCCATAAATCATTTTTCACATATATTTTTAAAACACTTGTTTTATCTTAAAAGCTAAGCCATTTTTGCAGCAGCCCACCTTATACTATGTGTAATACGATTTAAAAATGACTTGCTGCAAACTCACAGCGCTTTCTGTCACAAGCTGGGGCCTCATGGCGCTATACACAAGTCACTATTCTCCATTGCTCAAACAAGGATTACATTCTGTAGCTCTGTCACACAAAGAGACATCTGCAGTGATCACCAACTGTTGTTTCATTACGCAAAAGGGTGCATTTCCCACAGATTACTTCAACTTGCATTTATTTTTCATTTAAGGTTTGTGTGCTGTTTTATATGCGGTTACTTGAAGGTGAAAAACAACCAAATAGCTACAGGATATTTTGTTCTTTTAAGCATCCTCTGTGTTTGCACACCATGGCACTTAGGATCACAGCTACCATAACATTTTTTTCATGCGCTGCTGCATGTAATTGATGACAGTCTGGAAGCGCCCCAAAGGAACAAGATCCTGCTTTCAGGCCATCTTCACTCACAAATACTAACAGAGGCGTTTGCACCCCCCGGGAATACTTCGACCGACTCCCACTCGCCCCACAGTTTGAAGCACTCTGCTATGGTATGTACGCGCTCTATAGAAAAGTCCAAAAATAATGTCTATGTCTATACTTTAGAACAGTTGATGTGTTGAAATAATTGCACTGCTATATTATTGGTGGTTGGGATATGTGTTAACAATCTAAATGGCGTTTTCTTGAGATGCTATGCTATTGGCATGTGATGTTTATAGATTGGGCAACAGAAACACATCTTTCTATGTCTCTCATTCTCAATAACTCTGATGACAATGAGTCCCATTCTTAAACACACTTGGGAATCCACACTCACCATGCTCTCGACCTCCCCCTCGTGCTGAATTCCATCTGTTTGGAATTCACAAAATATGTATACCTTCCCAGTCGCAGTTTCCCTGGGACAAGCTTGAGAAAAGCTCTTCACTTCCCCTTCCACATTAGAAAATGTAAATGTGTAAAAGTAAAAGCGCCTGCTAGCTGTTTTTCTCTGCAACCTAAACATTTTACCCCGCGGAGAAATTCTTTCCCGTAAATTCCCACCACAATTTTGGTGGACGATGTTCCTTTCATTTCCTGCCCTGGAAGGGAATTGGCTCTTGCCCTTTACAGGACAAAATCTCAGATTTTTTTCCAGGGTGAAAAGGAGCTGGAAAATGAGTTGGGAATACCCACAAACATGCAACTTTGTAGGTTTACACACCCTTCTAGGGCACCCCCGCCCTGGAACTCCCACTGCCCAACCTATAGGAGGAGAATTACTCACATGGAAACCGCAGTCTGAGTAAATCATGGTACAGGTGTGAGACTCACTTCTATAAATTACATACATTATCGTGCACTTGTAAACATCTGTTTATGTTTGTAAGTCAGTCTTAAATGCGCAAGTAGCTTTGCGAATTAGATCCACTGCCACTTGAAGAAGACCATAAATGATGGATGTATACTCCAAGGACAGTTCTTCAGCGAACCCTGTAATTACTTCACGAGTAATAGGCTGCTATGAACTGCTTGTTGACAGTACACGCATATTTTGATTGCCCGCCAAAGAACAACTGTGCCTCTTTGCTCCTGTTGACCTGAGCACAGTGATGGTAACAGGCATCAGACACAAGGAAGAAAGGCAGGCTTTCAGCCTTTCCTTCCTAAGTGCTGGGACACAGGCATGAATCCTTTGAAGGGCAGCCTCTGTTATGTGACAGATGGGTAACAAAGGAAAGGAGCAGAGAACCCTTAATGAACAGGGCCATGCTCACAGATGCCAAACCCATACTACAGATGATGTCCCTTTCACAGCACAGGTTTCAATTGGGAGATTTCTAAAGAAACGAACCTGTGATCAGGTTTGGGCTTCTGTGGTCAAACAATATGTTGTGCACTTATGAGTCTTATTTTTATCGCCTACAAATATGAGGCCGCCCTGAGATCAGAAGTAGCTTTAATAAGAACCGGCAGAAAAGAACACTTAGGTAGGAGGAAAGAACAGCAACTGACCCTGAGAGCAATGTAAAGTATATATATAACATTCCAAATGCGCTTTGGCATGCTAATGATCTGCAAAGAAACTGAACATAAAACATGAAAAGGCATAACACATCTCCCGTTTGTACCGCATAAAGCACAGACAACTTAGATATACGTACATCCATAACACGAAAAAGTGTGCAAACAAGGTTGAACGTTCAAGGCATTCTGTCTCCAGAAAGGCTCTATCTTTAGCCGTGCAAATGTTTGTGTAACACTCTACAACACACCATCTTTTCCATCTTCCTTAAGGGGCGATGACCCAGACCTTTGCCACTCCCTCCTTTCTCCACATATTGCAAGACTCTGGACAAACTGTGGATATAGACACTTCCTTCACCCCTCTGGATCAGAATTTAGTTCCCCTTGCTTCACATTCACCCCGGTTTCGCTTTCACACGGTGCGCAACTTCAAACCTTTCTTTGACACACCTCATCCTGTTGTACCTCCCTCTACTTCTCTCTTGGATCCTTCCTACCCTTCCTTGTATCTCTTTCTTCCTTCTTTCTTAATTCTTTCATCTTCTTGACCTGGTGGCATTCAACCTGGCTCAAAACAACAACACAACCTCTTAACAAATTCCTTTAATTTTGTGTTATGTATTGTGATGCATGAACAACATTAAGTGAGAAAAATTTTCAAAACGGACTACACATAAAATCTATGATTTCTCCCTCTATCCCATTAGCAGCTCATTTTCCTGGGAATTATATAATGCAAAGGTTTTGTGCAGTATGTCTGCTCTCGGCAGAAACGGTTTCATTTTGTGAGAAGTAAAGCAGACATCGCTATCTAATATCAAACATTTAAGCATTTCCTTGCTGGAAAATACCTCATTCAAAAACTCAATTGCTTTCTTTGAGTCTGTCAGGAATTCTAGCTTGAAAACATAATCATTAAGCATCTTTGACTAACACTGACAATTTGGGAGTACTTGAAAAGGTCCCAAAAATCCATCATAATTGTTCCCATTGTGCTCTTAGCTTGTCTACACCCCAAACCCTTCTGTGCCATTTTCAAAACTGTGCACTTCAGCATCCTGTTCTCCACTTCTCTCTTCATGATGAGCCACCAATACGTTCCCTCAGCCTTTCTATACATAGCACCATACCCACATGTAGGTTGTGTGTAAGATCTAGTATCAACCTGATTGCAAATGCCAGAACCACCTTTTCTCTTCACATCAATAGTCCTTTTTGCCCTGTCAGTTGTCACCTGCTGCAAGCTACCATGTGCGTCTTTTGGTGGAAACTATTAGTGGGTGCACATAAATTCTGCCTAGCCACTGACTATTGTGGATTTCTGCATCTCTCCTGTTCGACTTCTCCCCTAGCCATCAATTCCTGCCATAATAACACACCACCTCTAGCATTATGCTCTCGTGACAACCCACCTCTCCATTCCAATTCAGCAACACATTATCTGCTATCTTCTCCCATGTCTACAAAACACCATTTAATTCCATCAAGGTCCTCTTCTTGAATCTTTCCTTTTCTTTGAGTAGCAAAATTGAAAAGTAATTTTCTTCTGCATTCTCCATATAATAATTGACTTCTATCAGCTTTGTGCCCAACTTTTCTAACTGAGCAGTGGCATTTCCTGGACCAATATTATTTCCATTTAGTATATAGAATGCAGGCTTGTGATGTGTATTGAGGATGAACATGAACACCGTATATATATATGTCTTAAAAGTTAGCACTGGCCGCGTACATGCAAGCATCTCATTCTCAATGACAAAGTATTGTCTTTCTGGTCTTAAAGTCCTTGAGGCAAAAGCCACTGTGTTCTTATCCTTGTTGACCTTCTGCGCTCTGCTAATAGTTATCTCATTATTTTATCAAAAGCGGCTATGTGTTTCTCCTGCAAGTTCACTCATTATTTAAACAATTTAGTAAATCATTTGCCAAGGATGAAAACATTAGCAATCCTTTAAGCATAGAACTCACATGGTCTCGGGAAAGACAAAACTTGATTGTGGGTACATGGGCACATGTGATTGCCTTCAGTAAAACCTCCCTTTGCACTTTTCCTCCTTTAGACAGATAGAAAGATATTACCCTTCTGTTTTACATAACTCCCATTTTACTGTCCACAGCTATAGACCTTTTGCATCCCAAAACCTTAAAACATTGGTATAAACCAAGACCCTGAGCAAACGCTAGATCATCTCAGAGTTCATGTGGACAATTGATGTACAATAAATGGTGCTTGCACTCCGTAGTATATTTGTTTTCATATATTGATAATCTTTTGATCAGTTGTGCGTGCAGTCTGGGTATCGTTCTCTGGTCCACGAATGTATATCAAAACAGTAGAAAGCGTCTCCCACGGGGAGGCGTCCCCTTCCTGCACAGCGAAGCTCCAAAAAGACTGGAGTATAGTAATTTAAACAGATTCATTCATCCTCTTAGATTTTTGCAATTAATTTTTATTTTCATATTAATTTCATTATTCTCTTTTCCAACGCAAAAATATACATTAGTATCAGGTGATTCATGTATATAATGCTGTCCTTAACACAGATTAGAGCTCATCCATGTATCTGCCCAATGCATTTCGGGCTTCTTGAGCCCTTCATCAGGGGAATCTACAAAAAACAACGCGGGTTACCAACCCTGAAGCAACACTTGTAAACTGCTATATATTCCATGGTCAAAACTGTGAACAGAACCTTAAGCCCACCGCTGTGACAGTTAATCAAATTTCGAGTGTTATAATGGCAGTACCCGTGTATATTGGCAACTAACATATGATCATAGCATTTTCATAACCACATTTCTCACAGTAATAAAGTGTCCTCAATACTAACACTGCTCATGCATTATACGTAAAATTATACCTCAAAATCTCCGGAAACGAAGATCAGCATGTCGCGTCCATTGAAAGTGTGTCGATAACGTGAAAACCGCTTGTAATCCTAAATATCCGGTTGAAGTGCTTAAAGAAGCAGAACAAAGAGCGACACTCATATCCCGTGATCAGCTTTTAACCACAACCACCAATCACAATGGCATGTGCCCTTATATTTTAATGCTACATAGATCATGAAATGTGGGATGTGGTGCAGTTCTGAAAATACTTCGAAGTGTATTTTGTTCCCCTTTCTCTTTATGGAATGGCTAGAGGATGAGTGGATCCGGGGACCACCGGGTACGGAATGGTGTGACTCAATTTTATATTGGGGACTCTTTATAGATGATTGTATTATGATCTGGTCAGGACCAGTGGATAAGTTGAAACAGTTTTATAACTACTTAAGCACAAATGACATGGATATCAAGTTCACATATCTGTATAGTATGACTGACATTGTCTTCTTAGATGCAGAATTGTTTATCCAGGACAATCACATACAGAGCAGACTTCATCGGAAACCGTCCTCATGTAACTCAATATTACATGCGACTAGGGCACACCCTAGACACCAGATTCAGGCCATACCTTTGGGTGAACTAACTTGGGCAAGAAGAACTTGCAGCAATGATGGTGATTTTATAACATGTATGGAGAATATGAAGCCACGCTTCACTGCTAGGAGTTTTGATATACGGCCTATCAGAACAGCTGAGCGTAAGATTCTCAAGATCAAAAGACAGTATACTTTAAAAGATAAACCAACTAAACACAATGGGATAAAGAAAACGAGGAGACTGATTACTGATTACCTTTTTTTTTTTGTTAAATAACATTTTTATTGTCATTTTTGAAAATACAAACACGTGAAATATAAACAGAGCATCGAGGTCCCCCTCCTCCACCCCCACCCCACCCCTCCACCCAAACCCGCCCGGTCCTACACAATCCGACCATGAAAGTCGGCGATCAAATAACAATCCATTTTGCTTAAAATGATCCATCAAGTTAAAACCATCAAATTCACATAAAGCAGTAATAGAGCTTGGTTCCTAATGCATTTCATCAAGCCCCGAAAGGCCTAAAAAGGGCAAAGTGTGAATAATCGGCTACATAGATACATTCATAGATGTAAAGTGACCCATGCAAAAGTGCAAAGTACAAAAAAAGTGCAAAAGGTGCGGGGAGGCATCTTAATAAAACAAGACAGTCTAAAGATCTCGAGCGGGTAGGCCGTCCATGATACACAGATACATAAACTCAATTACACAGTTATAAATTCCTCGTGAATTTGCCAGCCAAAGCTCGAAGATGAATAGCGTTGCCCCCCTCGCGAGTTTATTGTAAATTTGTCTGGCAAAGCCAACTGGACAATGGTTCCCAGATTACCAAACCCTTCCTTTTAGCGCGGATGCCCTTCTTGGCGTAAATAGATTTTTCAAGATTATGCGTTGAAAACAGACGAGCCATCCACTGCTGAAATGAAGTGGGGTTGGGGTCCAACCAAGCCGAAGCAATACATAGCCTGAATATAGCCATAGTGATAAAGATAAGGGCCCCTCCGCTTTTTCTACCTATGGTTTCTTGTACTCCCAATAAAACGGTGGAAGGAGTAAGCAGAACATCTCTGGATAAAACTGCCTTAAGGAAGCCTTGAATCTCCTTCAACAGATGGCCAAGCTTCTCACAAGTGGCAAACATATGTATAGAGTCTGTGCTCCATTCAGAACACCGGGGGCATTTAGTGCCTTTGCCGGTTCCCCATTTTGCAATTTTACTTGGGGTATGACACAGAAAAAAGCACGTTTTATAAAACTGGGCTTGCAAGTTGTCCGATAGTAGATTGCTTTGAGCAGATCGGAGAACTGACTGGACAACATTCTCGGTAATGTCTAATTTCAATTGCCATTTCCCGGAGATCATAGCCAAATCATCCGGCATTAAGCTGTTAAGAATGCCATAGATGGTCCCGATTCGAGGGGTATTTGGTCCTGTCAGTCTTTCTATAAGCTCGCATTTAACAAACCCCGAGGGCCCGCCTGCCTTCCGTGATAAAAAGTTCCTTATCGATAGGTATTTAAAAAACTCTTTATGGCTTAGACCAAATTGTGTTTTAAGATCTTCAAATGCCAAGATCCCTTCTAAGGAATACAAAACCCCCAATTTGTTGACTCCAGCGTTGAGCCAAGTTGAAAAGTAAGAGCCCCCGAATATATCCAGCAAATTCTTATTGCTACTTATGGGCGTATAGTGATTCATTCTCCCAATCCCTAATAGTTTACGGACAGCAGTGAAGGCCTTGTAGGTTCCCATAAGGGTCTTGAACCTTACTTTCTTATAGCATCCGTATTCGAGTTGACGCCACAGGCATCCCCAAGCTTCTGGGCCAAGTAACAGCTCGAACAGGGAGGGGAGGTCAGTCGTTCATGCATGGGACCGATCTTGTAGCAATACAGGACATGTCTGCAAGATGGTGGCCCAATAGTATATTTTTAGGTTTGGGACTGCCCAGCCGCCTCTCTCCCTGGGGAGAGACAGATACCTTAGAGACCTTCTTGGCTGCAAATAAGCCCATATAAACTGTGAAAAGAGACTATCGATTTTTTTTTAGCATTGAGTTAGTAAATTCGAGAGGGATAGCTCTGAAGAAGTATAACATTTTAGGGAAAAAAATCATTTTGAGTACATTGCACCGGCCAACTAAGGACAGATGTAAATTATTTAGCCGATGCAATGCCTTCTTCGTCTCTGAGGCTAGCGGGACTAGGTTTTCGTCAACTATCAAATCAATATTGGCCACGATGTTCACCCCAAGATATCTAGCTTTGGTGACAACTCTATGATCTGTCCAAATAATTTTGCCGTTCAGAATAATCTGGGTTTTTCCCTTATTTAATGCATAGCCAGAAACCTCCCCAAAATTTTGGGCCTCAAGTTCTATTGCTTCTATTGCCTTGCCAGGGTCCGAGGTCACGAATACCAAATCATCGTCGTAAGCCATAATTTTAGTTTTGAATCCGGGTCTGAGTACTACGAGGATCCCTTGGTTGTTTTCCAGCTTCATAATAAAAGGGTCAATGTACATTGCAAAGAGCAATGGGGAGCAGGGACAACCCTGACGTTTCCCCCGTGTTATTACGAATTGCTCCGACAATATCCCATTGATCATAACCCTAGCCGTAGGATTTATTTACAGGGCTTTAATAGCCTGAATAAACCCGGGCCCCAGTCCCATTCTTTGCATGATCCTCCATAAAAACAGCCAGGAGACCCGATCGAAGGCTTTTTCAGCGTCAAGAAGTATTAGAGCCATCGGGTCTCCTGTGGGCTGTGCCGCATCAAACAGAGTGATAGCTCTCCTTATATGATTGATGGTTCTTTTTTTGGGAATAAAATCCGTGTTGCCATCTTGAGACGAGTTTTTCAATGACAGCCGATAATTGAGAAGCAAGGATCTTAGAATAAATTTTGGAGTCTCTGTTGATTAGCGTTATTGGGCAATAGGAGCCCATTACCAGGGGAGGTTTGTCTTTTTTAGGAAAAATGATAATTTAAGCTGACGACCAAGAAGAAGGAGTCTTGCCATTAAAAATTTGTTCCAGAAGGGATTTAAAAATATCTTTAATCTGATTAGAAAAACTTTATAAAATTCTACCGGGATGAGATCAATACCCACTGCCTTTCCGTCTGGCAAGCTAGATATTGCCATGGCGATCTCCTCCTACGAAGGGGAGTCTTTTAGATATTCACGATCCTCCGAGCTAAGACTATATATCAAAATCGGATCTAAGAAATTATCTATAGCTTTTTGTCTAGCGGCTAGAGAACCAACACCTTCCCCGGTATACAGATCTTGGTAGAACTGGTGGAAGGCTGTTCGAATTCTTTCCGGCTCGGCGGTTATCCCGACAGACAGGACCCGGATGGAGTATATGCCGTTATTCGTGAGATGTTACCTAGTTCTCAGGGCTAGCTGGTGGCCAATTTGTTCACTAAATACGTAAACTTTTTCCCAGGCAGCGGCCCACTTGGCGGCGGCTTTTTCAGCCAAAATTGCGCCAATTTCTGCTCTTGCCGCTGCAACCTCTAGTTGTACCGGCTCGATTTCCTCCCCCTTCTGGATAGCCCCAATGAGTTTTTCCTCAGCCCTTGCTAATTTTTTGGGAGCTCCAGGGTCTGCTGTTTTTCCTTTTTGTTCTTTCTCAGTGAAAATTGTAAGGTCTCTCCCCATATACAAGCCTTTAGGGCGTCCCAGACCACCCCAGTTGGAGCGGAACCATAGTTTCTTTCAAGGAATTCCTGAATCCAGCCTTTCATATGGTCTTGATATTCCTTATTAAACAACAGGGACCTCTCAAAGCTCTAGGTCGAAACTTCTTTGCTAAAGGATATTCCCTTGACCCCTAAAATTAGGGGTTTATGATCTGACATAAATTGAGGGATAAGATCAATGCTAACATCCTTGATCAAAGAGGAAGAAACAAAGAAATAATCTAGTCGGGCATGTGATTGATGGGGCACGGAATAATAGGTATACCCCAAATGATTCGGTTTTAGACGACCCATGTACGTGGAATAGATTCCTCAGGGCCTGTAGCACTTTGGGTTTTTGACCTGAATAATACCTTTGGATGTCCATGTCCTACTCACAAGGTAAGTTAATGTTCAGGTCCCCGCATATTATAACGGGGAGAGGCCAATGAGCCAACTCCCCGGTGAGCCAATTAATTACCCCAGGGTCGTCAGCTGTGCTCCCATATATCGAGCATAAGGTGAAGGAGGGCTTAGATGATGGCCTACATTCTGCTAGGACCCATCTCCCATGAGGATCAACTTTAGTTCAAATTGTTTGAAACAGGCAGCTGCGCCGGGTCAAAATAGCTACCCCTCTAACGTGCGCACCCTCTGATGTCCCTCCGATCAGGGTATATCCCAATGTGTTTAGGAGACTAGTCTGTGAGCCTTCAATGTGTGTTTCTTGGAAGCAGACAAGATCTGCCCCCAACAAGCGTAAGCCCTGCAAGACCTTCTGCCTCTTCTGGCCGTCATTTAGCCCGCAAACATTAATAGAAGCAATTCTGAAATGCCTTAAATTCGACATACTAATTCGACATCATTTCCATTCCACTGTAGCAATATGAATATCAGTAGGAAAGCATAAACAATGGAAAGAAGGCGAAAGAATGCAAAAGAAAGAAACTGAGACACAACAAGAGGCCATAGGTCTAAGGAACAACAGCAGCAAATTCCTGCACATGTTAAGCCAACAAGACAGTAGCACATTCTCACGATGACATCCCAAAAAAAGCGTGTAGGACCTGGCATAGCCCTCTCAACCCTCCCACACCCCCTCGACTCTGCAACGGCCCCCCCACCTACCTCACCCCGAAAAATAGAGCAATCAGGACTAGCCTGAATGATGACTGCCAGAAATAGGTCCACGCCATCCGAACCCCACCGTGTGATCTAGCAAACATTAATACACCATAGGCCAAGGAAACAGAAGATAAAAACAAAACCCATCCTGCAGTGGTACCGGCTAGAGCCATGACCCCCACTCCTTCCCCCTCTCCGCCCTCTTGGAGAACACCATTTCATAACTTTCGAACAAAAGAAAAGATTTAGAGAAGCCCAATTCTGGCCTAGGTTTCTTCAGGTATTCTTTAGCTGTGCCCCTTCTTAGCCTTGATTTCGTTAAGATATTCCTGGGCCTTAATTTCAGATGTAAAACTTCGGGAAGAGCCATTTAAATTGATTTTAAGTTTAGCAGGATTCATAAGAAAAACTTGTGCTCCCAACTGCTGAAAAGGGGCAAACAGTTGGCGAAGACGCCATCTGCGTTCAACCATTGCATGACAGAAATCAGGCTTAGCGAAAAAAGAGACCCCCTCAAACATTTTCTGTGAGTTCGGCAGAGCAAGTTTATAGACCACTTGTCTAAGCAAAAAATTGCCGCAGAGAACACCAAAAAGGCTCTGGGTTTCTCTCCGCCATTAGAATGCTGCTTCTTTAGCGTGAAGGGAAAGCGATGAGCCCTCTGTATCTCCTGATCCCAGTTCCAGTCAGAATGTTCAGGGTAGGCACCTTTCAGGAGCTTCACGATGTATCGACAGCGATCCTCTCCTTCTACTCCTTCGGGGGGTCCCAGCAGGCGGAGATTGTTTTGGCGCTGCCTGTTCTCCTGATCCTCCAATTTCCACATGACATCTGTCATGCAAGCGCCTTGAATGAAACTCTGCTCTTTCAGGGAGGTAACTTCAGTTTCGGCGCGGCGCGGCTTTCAATCATCGTGACACGCTCCACAATGTCTGAACAAGTCTTGTTCAGCTTTCTTAGACCACCTTGAAGCTTTTTGGCCGCCCCTTTTGCTTGCCTCTTATCCATCCGTACTTCCTCTTGAAATTGCTTAATGGATGGCAGGATGGCCGCCAAGGAGGGCCGCCAAGGAGGGTTCTTCAGCTGACTCTGTTGTTGCCCTGGTTCTTTCCGATCCAGAAGCCCTGCGAGATTCTTTGCCGTAGGGAGAGGTAAACTGTGAGCCAGAGTAATCCCATTTCAGCTGGCCATGGCTTCCGTGTCGTTTCCCTTTCCGTTTGTTAGATGTAGTCTTCTGGCACTGCGAGGTGCCTGCTTTCTTTAGTAAAACGATCGCAGTTTGAGTCTGACTGGTCCTCATCGCTAGAGGAGGGGGAACTCCCCACAACAGAGGAATCCGAGCCGTCGGTGACCGAGAAGTGCTCCCCTGCTGGCTCAGGGGACAGAATCAGATGAGAAGGTTGTCCTCCAACAGCCGGGCCCTTTTCGGTGAAGTTGACATTAGGGGTACGTTCTCCCTGCTCTATCAAATCCAGGGGCATCCCATCCTGAACGTTAGAGTCAGTTGCAGCCACATTCAAGGGAATCATAGAGTTGAGGGCTACCTCCAGGTTAACTGAGGCCGAAAAAATTGCAATGTCACCAGGAGGAGCCCCCTGCCTTTCTCGCTCCATGGTTGGGGGCAGACTTTGACGGTCCTCCATGTTGGAGTGGGAGTGGGAGGGACCCAAATCGAACTGTTGCTCTGAGCCAGCAAGCTTGGGATTGTCTCCGGTGGTTTCGGGGGGCTCAGTAGCTAACCCCGCTCCATCAAGGTTAGTCATTCTCCTCCCCTTAGGGCCCAGGGAGCTAGAGGTGGGAAACAAATTCGCTACAGAGGGTTGGGAGCCCATACCCTCTTTTGGCGCGACCCCTCTCGCAGCCTTCAGTATCACTTTCTTGCTGCCCCCACCAGCATCCCATTTACCTCTTGCGCTGAGTTCCGGGTCAGGAGCCGATGCAGCCGTGCCTGTTGCTCCAGAGCTCGTGGGAGCAATTCTTGCCTTGGACCCCCTAACACCACGGGCTGCCATGTTAAGCCCTTGCGATGAGCCTTTCCCCCTCGAAGGAGCAAGCTGGGGGTGAAAGAGAGCCGCAAAATGCAAAAGGGAAAGTGCTGCGGCGGACAAGAGGCAGTCCAGTGAAAGCGTGCGATAAATGCTCGAGGCGATTCCAGAACCGTGGGGGCAGCAATGGCATCTTCCTGACGCGAGGAGCAGCAGTTTGCTGAGCAGCTGCCGGAATCCAGTGGGCATAGCCGATGGCCGAGAAATCAACACACTGTGCGAGTAGCGGTGGTACGGAGAACTACTCGGGCGCCATCTTGCTCTACTGTACTGATTACTGTTTACAATGGCCTATCCAAAGCATTAATGAAAAGCATGCGCAAACATTGTGACACTCTGCGGGCAGATAAAACATTGGAAGAATTCACCTTAGAGAGACCCAGTATTACATACAGACGAGGTAGGACACTTAAATCACAACTGAGTCCCAGTTATCCTAGGCATAGCACAACAGCACACTGGTTGATCCAACACACATTGGGTTTTTTCAAGTGTGGACACTGTGGGGTTTGCAGATGGGCTAGCGACAAGAAAAAGAACTTCAATGGGGCAGACGGGAGGACTTATGATATACAACATAATATCAGTTGCAACACGAAATATGTAGTGTACATTATAGAATGTGAATGTAAACACATCTATGTGAGCAGTACAATAAGGGCACTGAAAGAGAGGATAAGTGAACACCTAAGAGTGTTGAAACAACAGGATGTGAGATATACAATGGCAATATATGCAATGGAGTGTAAGGCGCAAGGCCAACATAAACGCTTTACCTTCTTCGGCATAGATCACATGGACCTGGACCCCAAAGGGGGCAATAGGGAACTCAATCTAAGACGCAAATAGGCAACATGGATAATGCGTCTTAAGGCCGTGGAGCAAGGTCTCAATACTGACCAGGAATTACAATACTTTCTAGGAGATTAGATCATATGAACATGTATATATATATATATATATATATATATATATATATATTTTTTTTCACTGAATCTTATGGATTGTGTGAATTTAAAGAGAATAACTGAAATGCAGATTAAATGGAATGTTATATATTGAAATGATATGCTAACATGCTAGAATTTATGATACATGATTGTCCCCAATGTCGCATAATCTATGAACCTTGCTGGAATAACTTTATCTCAAATATATGATAGATTTGTTGGTGTTTTTAGTGGTAAACTTCGTTTACCACGCATGCGATACAACGCATGCCATTACAACGCGGTCATTACAATGACCGCATTGTTACATCGCATACCATTACAACGCAAGTTGTTACAATGACTTGCTGTAGGAGGCAGAAGGTGTTGGATTTAAAATCCAACACCTTCCCTACTGTTGCACAGACTGGAGTTGGAATAGTAAATTATACTATTCCAAAATCCAGCGCCCCCCCTACAGCAAGTCGTTGTAATGACTTGCGTTGTAATGGTATGCGATGTAACAACACAGTCGTTGTAATGACCGCATTGTAATGGCATGCGTTGTAACATGGGCTATTCGTTTTTAGTGGGATATGATGCCTTCTGATATGAAGAAGGCAAAAGGATTCTATTACACTATAGTCGAGGAAGGTGCGGTAGTAGCAAGGGATCCGCACTGATCATATGGTAACTTTGAAGTCGGGAGGACTGAGGCCGGATGGACACAGTACTACATATTTTGGACTGTATATGAAATTCCAAGGATGCGACGTAGTTTTCCTTGAAACATTTACTTTGATACCCTATATTGGGTTATAAAACATGTCAGCCATATCTATTTCAGCACCACAGTCACGATTACAATGCCTACATTAGCAGGGCCATGCGTAGCGGCTGGTAAATAATACACATATACCTTCCAATATGGGGGCCAATGTGGGTGAGGGATTCACACAACCAGTAGACGCGCTAGAGCCAGACGCCCGGCAAGTTACGTTATATCCCCTATAGGGCAAAGGTACTGCTTCTGCTAATCTGAACCCAGACGGCGTGGAGCAAGGACACCGATTAAACGTCCGAACAGCGTACTCGCTATAAGGTGGGTAGACCGACCGAATTAATTTAAAAGCACGGAGTTGGGGACACATAGAGTGAAAATAGCAATTACGGGCGATTTCCTTTACTTATAGAAAAGAAGGACTTCTGAGTTTGTCTCAAGGGGTATTGGACCCAGTACATGAAGGGATGATTCGAAGAGTAGAACGTCGACAGCCATACATGATACCGGTGAGAGAGAAAAATAATTGTTTTTGAGATATGCTAATGACCTTTAGTCGATAATATTAGGACTGATGTAGAATGAGGATTGCTACTGATACGATATATTATTGATACACAGATACAGATTGACTTTCTTGCGGAAACACTATTGGTGTACACCGGGACAGAATTACAACTGGTTACAAGGTAGTAAGGATCCAGAAGATGCTATTGGGGTCATTATAGTATTCAATCTATATTTTGATGAGTTGAGTTCCTTATCCTTGCTCAATGTCATTTAGGTTTTCTTGGGACTTTTGATTAAGAGGAAGACAGGTATGTGCCCTCCAGTTGGGAGGGCTTCTTTGCAGGCTTGAGGTTTGACAACATTATTGAGATTCGGGGGTGAATCACAATTGTTAAAAAGGGGAACAAAATACACTTCAAAGTATTTTCAGAACTGCACCTCGTCCCACATCTCATGATCTATGTAGCATTGAAATATAAGGGCACATGCCATTGTGATAAAATGGATATGGGTATACTGAACATCGATATAGAGGTTAGTCAAAACGATTATACTTGCGTTTCCACTCATTGTACTCACCAGTCTACGAATCTTTGTAGCCACAATGTATAGCACCATAATCATGGGTGCTCTGCTGTGTGGTTTGTTGTATTCACACTACAACCAGATGTTTATTATATCTTATAGCCCTGAAGAAGTCGTGGGGAAATCCCTGTGAGACGAAACACATGTTAGCTGGGTGTGAGAAGTTAAGAAAATAAAGAATACGGAACGAACTGTTGTACATCAATTGTCTACATGAACTATGATGTGATCTAGCGTGTGCTCAGGGTCTTGGTTTATACTAATATAAAGATCCTCCAGATATGATTTCAAGGGGGCAGGGTGATTCCTCCTTACCTTGTAGCACTGCGACTTACACTGAGGTCCATTATATTAGCACGTGAACAGTGAGCGCCATAACTAACCCTTTGTATATTCACCCATCTGTGATTTGTACCTTAAAACATTATCCAACCTGTGTTCCTCCACACTGCTCTGAAAAACTAAAATGTCATCTTGGAATGCAGGAATGCCTTCTTGTTTTTCAAACAGTAGGTACACGAGTCACTAAAACACTGCAGCTATTGATGCCAATGCCAACAACATCTTCTTTAATTAATCAATCAATCTGGATTTGTATAGCATGGCTAATCACCAGTGAGGGTAACCAGGCGCTGAGAGTACTGTTGCATGGAGCTCAGTTGAACATCCAGGTCTTAAGTCTTTTTCTGAATTCCAGCAGAGAGGTTGAGCTCCGAAGGTGACATGGAAGGTCATTCCAGGACCAAGCAGCGAGGTAGGAGAAGGAGCGTTCTCCACTGTTGCGGACATTGGGGGGGGGGGGGCGAGGAAGAGGGAGGCGGAGCGGGAAGGTGGAATTTAAGTCGATGGTTGATGTACGCTGGTCCTTGGTTGTGGATGGCTTTGAAGGTGTGGATCAACATCTGGAACTGGCATCTCTTCTGAATGGGGAGCCAGTGGAGCTTCTTGAGGTGTGGGGTGAATTGGGTCCACTTAGGGAGGTCTAGGATGAGTCTGGCCGCTGCGTTCTGTATAGTTTGCAGTCTCTTGAGGAGGTGCGAGGTGATTCTTGTGTAGAGTGTGTTGTCGTAGTCCAGTTGGCTGGTAACAAGGGCTTGCGTGAGGGTGTATCTGGCATTGATCGGGAGCCACATCAAAATCTTGCGGAGCATGGGAAGGGTGTGAAATTAGGTTGACTGTGTTAATCTGTCTTTTCATGATGAGCTTATTGTCCAGGATGATGCCAAGACTGCGGGCGTGGTCGGTTGTAGTGGGAGAGGGTCCTAACTCGGGGGGCCAGCAGGCGTCGTTCCATGGGCAGGTGTTGTTTCTGAAGATCAGCACTTTCGTTTTGCCTGTGTTGAGTTGTAGGCCGTTGTTTGTCATCCAGTTGGCAATTTTCGTCGTGCAACTGCGGAATTTGGTCAGTGTGGCGGAGGGGTCTTCTGATAGTGAGAGGCAGAATCGGTTATCATTGGTGTAGGATATGATGTCCAGTTCATGCGATCTTAGGGTGTTGGCCAAGGGAGTCATGTATGTGTTGAACAGGGTAGGGCTGAATGACGAGCCTTGAGGGACACTGCAGATAGTGTTCTTGGGTTCCGTTATGAAGGGCAGGAGGCCTATTCTCTGGGTTCTACCTGTGAGGAAGTAGGCAATACCCTTGAGGCAATCCAATTAATAGATACCATCTGCAGTTAGGAATGCTGTTAAATGTTGAGAATTTTTGGTTAATGCTACCTGATGCTAGGCAGATCTGAAGTCTAGAGGTTTAGAGAATACCCTTGCCCAATGCACCCTGATGATAGGCAGATCTGAAGTCTAGAGGTTTAGAGAATACCCTTTCCTGCCCAAAAGCAGCCAATGTGTTCTCAGTTTCTCAGTTCACTACAGACATGCAGCTCTTTGTTCCTCTTGTCCATCACCACCTGGGGGAATGCCAGCAGAATGTTCTAATTGGCCAGATTGTTCCTGCACACAATCAGTGGAAGGTGTCTTTGTTTGTGTTTGAATGGCCATTCATTCTTGGAATACTTGATAATGCTTTATCAATACATTTTCAGTAAGGTTACCGTCCCCATCGTTCTCATTGTGACTAATAGGCATGTAACTCTTTTTTAACTCTTTTTGCACATGCATTCTTAATGATCTTCCACAACTTGCAACCCTCTAACCTGATCTCTGTACTATCCCCACACATTCTTAAACCATTCTAAAACATTCAATCCCTTGTGAGCCACATATAATTGCCATCCCCTGAAATAGATTAATGCCTCATAATATGCTATCAATTTGATTTATCATCCACAATATACATTCAATTGTCATCTGACTTTATCAGTTCACATGTCGTATCTCAAATTATTACTAAGCAATGCTTCTGAGATAATAAGTAAATTAAGCAATATTTCTACCAAGTAGAACCCTATCTCCTTACGAAGTAATTCTTATTTTCACCATTGAATACATTGACTCTTAATTTTTTTCCAATCACTCGACATGCCCCTTTTAGCTTGGTCTCAGATGTCATATTTACCCCACATATGTATTTTCTTGCTTTTTGTATTTTGATTTATCTTATAAGTGTCCCACCTTTAAACCCAAGTCACTCCTCTTAACCAATCTGTAGTTAGTAACACAACCAGTGAACTCAATTTCTTAATAATCTCATGGCGCATTAGCAGTCTTACGTGAAACATTAATTGCGTTTCTATTTTATTCATGGAGGCATATCTTTTATCATTTTTCTCTATTCTAAATAGAATTTGATTTGGACTTACCTTTACAGTATATTGAAAAAAGTCTGTAAATTTCTAACTTACTTTTTCCCAATAAAGTCTTAGTTCAGGACAACTTAGGCACATGTGGATATTGTCAGCAGCTAGGATTCCATAATTTCTACATACCACATCTTGGTCTTTTTTGGGGGGATTTTTGTTTAAACGTTTAAGTTTGTACTTGTCCATCAGGTCTCCCCTACAATGGACGCCTTCTCTTTTCAAAATAAGACTCATATAGTCTTTCATAAACTCATGCAATCAGGGAATTCCTAAATGGGTGAATCTACACTGTAGTATGGTATGACCAATCTACTTCTGATTTTATACCACATACTGACATATGCTTGAAGGGTGTTAAGTCAAACTTTTAAAAAAATATTTGGGTGCACCAAATTTATATAGACATGCCCCATCTTTTTTTTTTAAGTGATAGGAGCAACTGTCCTCTACCAGTCTGATCTGGGGCAAATATCAACATTTTGCAATTGTTTAACTAAAAAGTCCACCTATAAAATGACAGGTATGGCAAGTGCAGTCCCATTTAACTTATTTCCTCCTTAATTTCTCCCATGTGAGTCCTGATCCTTTATAGGCTCATATGAAACTTGAGAGGTTTTTTGTATTTTAGGATTGTTTCTTATCAAACTCCAAGTATATACAATTAAATGAAAAGATTAATTTTGGGAGGATCATCATCTTTCTGAGGTTAATGGGAGATTTCGCTATTTTTTTAAAATAGAACATCTATTTCCTTTGTTACTTTACCTAAATTTCTCAGCTAGATATTATCTAGATTACAGGTTATCAAGACTCTTAGATATCCTGTTTCCTGTTTATCTTCTATTGCATTATTTTCCATTGTTATGTTCTATTCCATCATTTCCTCCATAATTTTGTTAAGAAGCTATCCTGAGACTTCCATTATCTGTTTTTTCAAGGGTTGTGATACTGGAGTCTTGTCTTATTAATAGAGCAAAGGTCCCTATGTATAAATTGAAGAGGATAGTTGACAGGGGACATTCCTGCCTGATACCATTTAATATCAAGATTTCAGATGTTAGATTGCCATTGACAAGGACTCCTGTAGTAGGAGCTCTATATAGTAATTTGATTGCACATATCATATTAGACGAAATTCCAAAGGATGACATACATTCCCACAGAAAAGTACAATTAACTTGGAAAAAGGCCTTACCGGCATTCAACGTTATTACAGCAAGAGTATTTTTAATAGGCTACTGCTACATTAATTGAGCTAATCAATAGATATGTTAAATCATATAGTTGTCTTCCTTTTGCAACTCCCATATGATCTTCATGAACCAGCTTTCCTCTGATAGATGCAAACCTTCTTGCCAATACCCTGGCAAAAACATTTTTATAGTTAGTGTTGAGACCTGAGATAGGTCTGTATGAGTCACATATTAGGGGATCTTTGTTTGGGTTTAGTATAAGAGTAATAGTTGCCTCACACCAAAACGGTGGAATGGCAATATTTTCCATCAGAATTGCATTGAATGATTGTTTTAGAATTGGGAAAATTGCAACCTTCAACTTTTTAAATATATTTCTCTTGGTAGGCCATCAGGGCGAGATGCCTTAACATTCTTAACATTTCTTATAATGTCTCATATTTCTATTTCCGTTATCTCCTGAGTCATTATGGATCGATCCTTTTCATTTAATGATGACAGCTGCCTATTAGTCAACTATTCTTTCAACAAACCCATATCAAGTGATGTATTTTCTTTATATAAGTATTGGAAAAATATATATAATGCATGATTTATTCCTTATTGGCTGGTTTCAATCGCTCCCTTATCAGCATTTTTTTTACTTTGGATATAGTTCCTAACCCCTCTCTGTCCTGCTCATCAAAGCGAGTAGTTTGGCACTTCTCTTACCATGCACAGCCTATTGAAACTTGCTTGTGTCCCATCTTACCCTATTCTTCTGTTATAGCACATTAGAGTTCCATCATCAAGATGGATCGATGCCCTATATTTCAATGTTTTATCATTTTGTGCAATATTGACTGCTGAATTTCTCAATCTAATTTTGCCTCTGTTTGGAATATTTGGTAATTATTCCTCGTAGATAGGCATTGTACACATCCCAGACAATACTTAAATTAGAGGTATATAAATTATTTTTGAAAAAGTCTCTACAATTTTCTCTGCTCAATTGAGAGATTTCTTCTTTGACTAGAATTTGCCTATCCAATATCTATCTCTGACTTTAACATCAAGAGAGATATTTTAAATGTTACTGCAGCATGATCAGAAATGTGAGCAGGAATATGCTTTATCTCAGCAGCTTTGTCTTTCAATTTAACATCCACAAGTAAAGTTTATTCTGGAGAAGTGTCTATTATTCTTGCTGAGGAAGGTATAGCCCCTCTGCCTCCAGGCCTGCCTTATCAATACATCAATGAGCCCGAGATCTTGCATTATATTTTTTGATTAGCTCGCCACTTTACGTATAATATGGGGGCATTTTGTAGACCTATCCATGTCCTTGACAAGGAGTGTATTAAATCCTCCCCCTATATGATTGGGATTCAATACTCTTCTAATTCCAAAAACAGATCTCTCTGCAGACCCGGATCATCAATATTGGGGCCATGGAATCCTGCACATGTCATAGATGTGTTCTGGACCCTGATTTTTGCAATGACCCACCTACCCATAGTATCAACTAATGTGTGCAACACCTCGTTACTTTATCCCCTTTTTATTACAATTGGTGGAGCATGTTTGTTCTGCACAAACCTTGTAGAGTGCCTACCTTTCCTTATTTATTAGGGCTCTACATTCTTGACTGGTGAGATGAACCTCTTGGAGTATTATTACACGGTCTTCACACCATCTCAAATACTTGTGTGCCATATCCTGTTCATTTTTACTTGTAGTCCGTTTATGTTCCATGTTAAAAATGTATTTCATTTTTGTTAGTCTTCATATGTCTTTTCCCCCCCTACAACTATCCAGGAGATTGCAACATTAAATTGAAGACTAAAATTATTTTTTTCTTCTTTTCTCCAGGCTCTCCATCTTGTGCAGCCCTCCCATGCTCTTACACCTTATGTGCCTCTTTAGAGATCACAACTTGTCTTGAGTGACTTTTTCTACTCATTGTACATTTTGTTTTTTAGATAGACTATATTTCAGCTTGAATTATCCCCTGGGCCCCTGTTATTGCTTTAATTGAGTCATCAACTTGTTGTGTGGTTTTTATATTATACATTTTATTGTCCCATATATTTTTCAGCATTGCAGGGAACTTCATTTGGACCTTAGCACCCAATACCGGTAGCTCCTCCATTCTTGTTCTCAATGCCCATTGCTATTATTCAGTTGTGCAGCAACTATCTGATCAAATAAAACTTTTACTGTTGTTATAGTTAATTTATTTGACCAGGAGTGATTCGCTCTTTGACAGCATATGATAAAAAATTAATTAAGATTTTCGTGTTTTGTTTCGAAGAAGGTTTGTACCTAAATGGGTCACGGTGTATTCTTTGGATCTCTTATTCTAGACTGAAATCACAACCTCTTTTAAGGACTCCTTCCCTGATTAGTTTAATCATAAAGGTTGTTAAATCCTCCCTCTCATTCCCCTATGGTACATTCAAAATCCTTAAATTATTTCTCCTTTTATGGTTCTCTAAACATTTCCAAGGTTTCGGAGAAGATCTAATCTTGTGCTTTCAACATAGCAATTTCTTTTTCTGTTTTTTCCACTTTGTTAGGTACTTTAGCAACGCTGTCTTCTAGAACTTTAGTCCTGATTGTCAAATCATAAATCTTTTTCTTCTACTATAGTCAAGTTTCTATTATACCTTTTTCTCAAAATTTGCAAAGCCATTTCTCTTGCCAACTAATAACTCTTTAAATAAGGAGCCAGATTGTCACCCAGATTATCTTTCAAACTCTCACCAGAGCTCTCCACTTGTAGGGTTTCTTTTTAAACTACTCCTTCTTCTATGGCCTCCCATGCATCTTGTGTCGAGGCCCGATTTCTTTCATGAGTGAGGTTAGGGTTCTTAATTAAATTATCTATCACCTCGATATCTTCAGAAGCTATTTCTGCCCTCAGGAGACCCTCAAATATATTATTTGTTGTGACTTTGACCAGTAGCTGTGAGGAGTCTTCTTCTTGTGGAGCAAGATCATTATCATTGCAAGAAATGATTTGACATTTTGAAAAACAGACTATTTGATCAGCAGTGGTATCTGTCTCCGCTTCTGGAGGTAAATGTATTAATGGGTTTGGTAGTATCATGCTTGGCCTTGATGGCTTTGATTTTGAAATTCTACTATCCATATTGCCTCTCTTCCTGCCTTCTCCTGGCTTTTATCTGTGTATTTGCTCAGCAGTTTGGTCATTTGATATCATCCTAAAAAAAAAACAGTTACCCCTGCGGTCTTTATGGAGGCTGGCTTTCTTCACTTGCCTTTATCCCACTTAGTGGTGGATACTGCTCTGTCTGTCTACCATGACTGCCTGACCAGTGTTTTAGATTGCATCGCACCCTTAAAAAAATGTCCCTCTGTCTCTGCTAGAAGTCCAGCTCCATGGTTTGCAGAGAATTTGCATCAAGAGAAATCGGTCTGTAAACGCCTTGAGCGTAGATGGCGTCTTACCAAATCTCCTAAGGACAAAGTAGAATATAGTTCCAGGCACAGAGTCTTTCATAATATGCTAAGAGCAGCACGGAAAACCTATCTGGCCTCTACAATTGCTAATGCCGGAAACTCCACCAAAGAGCTAAAGTACTGAACAGCTTCATGAACCCCCAGGCACTTACCTCTACAACAGTGGCCTCACAAGAGCTGTGTAATGAGTTAGCTGAATTCTTTGAAACCAAAATTGAGATAATGTACAGTAATTTTCCTGTCATTTCCGACTTGCCTGAGAATGAGTTCAAATTTAATCTTCCACATCCTTTAGCTATGGGTAGTTTGTGTGACTTTGAACTTTGTTCGGAATATCGGGAGTTGGATTTGCTTCTCCACACCAAGTCCGGTTCTCCACAGGACCTTTGCCCATCCAAGACAATGGCCAGCCTAGCGTTATGCCTGACTCCCATCGTCACAAATTTATTCAACCTTTCGCTGACTACTGCTAAAGCGCCCGGGACTAGAAGGGTGCCTCTGTGTCTCCGCTGCTGAAAAAGTCTACTGCTGATCCAACAGTTCTTTTCAATGATTTCGCTATTACCTGTACTTGCAAAAACATTAGAAAGGTTCATTAATAAACAACTCTCTGCCTTTCTTGAATCTAACCGCATCCTGGATATCTTGCAATTGGACTTTAGAGAGCTTCACAGCACGGAGACTGCGCTATTGGCTGTGTCAGATAATATCAGGCTCTCCCTTGATGTGGGAACTCCGGTAATGTTGGTACTGTTGAATTTATCAGCAGCATTTGAGACGGTCTTCCACTCTATTCTTACCTGCAGGCTTCACGAGGCAGGGCTATATGGCAAGGTGCTACATTGGCTCATGGACTTCCTTCGAACACAACAAGTCGGCTTAGATTCTTTCAAGTCGCGACTGACGCATATGGACAAGGGGGTCCCCCAGGGATCGTGCCTGAGCCCCACTTTGTTTAATATCTATATGGCGGCATTAGCTCAAATCGTTAAAGCCTGCGGTGTAGAGATGGTGTCATATGCAGATAACACACAACTACTGTTACATTTGGTCCTGATCCTGACAAGGTGAAGAGTAAATTCACAAACTTCATGATGGAAATTGCTGTCTGGGTGAGTAACAACTGTCTCCAATTGAACAGCAACAAGACAGTGATCATGCTTTTTCGTAAGGCTACCGAGATATGGTCAGCTGACTGGTGGCCCGCACATCTTGGTATGGCTCCTACACCTAAGCAGGTATTAAAAAATATGGGCATGAGGCTGATTCAATCTCTCTCCATGAAAGATCATGTCAGCTTCATCAGAGGTACGTGTTTTGCTACCTTTAGGCTTCTAAAAAAAGCCCTGCCCTGGCTTGCCAACACCGCTAGGAAGACTCTTGTCCAGGCTCTTATCACCAGTCGCCTGGACTATGGAAACGCCTTGCTGATCTCGGTAAATGATACCCTGCTGTCAAAACTGCAGGTGGTCCAGAATACCGCCGCGCAACTAATCTGTAACCTTCCTTTGAGCTCGCCTTCTTCTCCGACTCTTAGAAAGCTTCATTGGCTGCCTATTAGGAAGTGTGCCATCTTTAAACTTTGTTGTTTGACACACAAAGCCCTCTTTAAGGTGTGGCCAGCTTACCTGTTGTCCCTATTAAATCCTTATCCTCCTTCTAGATGTCTGAGATCTTCGGACAAGTTTTTTTGATGATTCCTCACATCCGCACCTCAAAATATGAGAGAAGATCGTTCTATTACACTGCCACCTACCATTGGAACAAACTTCCTTTTGGCCTTCGCTCCTGCCCTGACTTCACTTCCTTCAAGAAGGGGCTTAAGGCTTCGCTAGTTTAGATTTTCTCCTCCTGCTCTTGTGCAGAGCAGTGCTGAGATGCTCCTTCTGGAGTGATTCGCGTGTGATATCAAGTGATCAAATAAATAAACAGCTTTGTAAATTAATTACTTATTTTTTAAAAGCGCAAAAAACTCTCAGACAATTAAAATCCCAACATACATACTGAAATATAAAATATCATCTTGTAAAATTTCAATATAAAAACAACGTATCAATTATTATTGATTCACAATATACTTTAAAAAAAATACTAAAACAACATTCAACAATGTTGAATACCTCCATTTCTCCTCTTAAACATTTTTATAAAGTGTCCAAGTGCATCCCGGAGTCATTTTTGAATAATCCCCAAGTTTCCTTAATTTCGGTTTTAAAAATTATAGAAGGAAACTCTTCAACCTATAGCAAACATTCCCAGATGGGGGATTCATCATAAGAAATAAAGCCTCGTCATATGTTTCACAGGCATGTTTTATCAATATTGGGTTATTATATTTATTTCTCTCATTTCCTAAACCTAGCAAAAAAAAACACAGAACATGAACCATGTCTTGTATCCTGCCATTGAAAACTTGACAACTCTGGGGACCTTGTGGACCTACACTTTTTGCCCACAAGGTTGATCCAAAGTAAAATTGCATTACACCACATCTAGAGAATAAAAAATTCATTTGTAATCTTCTAATCTGCCTACAATGCTCAAGGTCTCTTTGATAACTTTTTAATGTAATCAATTTCTTCAACTTAAAAGCAGAAGTTTGATCGAGCTGGTTGTGAAAATTTCTTCTCTTGAAATGTCTAATTGCTCAGCAGAGTAGAAAAATTATTTTGTAAAAGTAAGAATCCTAAGGGAATCACGTGTAAAAGCTTCCCACATTCATTTTTAGGGCAGTTTTCAGGGCTGGTAAAGAGCCAACAGGCATAATGTAAAATTTGACCATATTCTCTAAAATGTAGTGCTTGTTAATTCCAGCTCCAGGCGAATCATCTCAATCGAGGTTGGGCGCCCCAAGCCTGTGTAAGATTTCCATAGTGTAGATTCACTATTAACATACCTCTTCAGGGCAGCAATTGATTGGGATTCTGCTGCGTATAGTGCCCCTGTATTTTTGCTAAGTAGGCCTGTAATATAGATGGGATTAAAAAAACACCTTAAGGCCAAACCCTATTGCTGTTGCTTGGTAATTTTTCCCCTTAACATGATTCACCCCGGTTAAATTATGAAAGATGTTTATCCCTAAATAATTATAAGCCACTACAATTTCCAATTTAGAACTATTATGGTACCACTGATTTCGAGATTTCAGACCAAATGCACCTATAATCATAATTTTTGTCTTTCCCTTAATCACCATTACAATATGATTTTCTGAATAGCCTGCTAATAACTCTAATTGTCTTTGGAGGCCAATCGGGATAGGGGACATCAGGATCAAGTCACTGTCATACATTAACAACGAAACTGGTTTGGTGCCCAGCTTCGGAGGATGTGCATTTATCTTTTCAATCTGTTCTTCGAAGTCAGCCAAATACAATGAAAATAAGAGAGGAGATAAAATGCATCCTTGTTTCAAACCATTTAAAACTTCAATGTCAGAAGTGCATTCTGCTGTGAAGCCCAATACATTTTTTTACCAATTTTCAGAATGCAAACCAATCAATGGTTGTAATAAACTAGAGATGACCAAATGTATTAGTTTTGCCATAGCAGTGGTGGACTGACTTAATCAAAGGCATTGCTAACGTCGACAAATGCCACATATATTTCGAACTTTCTTAATTTCACATAATTTTCAACAATCATCATTAAGCATAAAATATTATCCACCGTCGAACGACCCTCCCAACATTATTCAATTGAGAGAAATTTCTTTAGGTTTACCCAGGTTGATGGTATTGCCAAAAGACATTTTGCAAAGATGTTTCGTATTATGTCCAAGATAGTAATCGGACGATTACTTTTAGGGTCGTTCCAGACACTTTTTTATATAGTGGTATAATTTTACTAGTCAACAAAAAGTATCCTGTCCAGAAAGAACCAGAATATAAGGTATGGGCACAATTCTCAATCAGAGGAGTGATGGTATGCTTCTACCACTATTGGGAGCAATACCACTTTGTATAGTAACCCTCACACACTCTAATAGTGTCATGCTTCATCATCGGGATCACCCTGGCTCCTAAAGGCCAGGGTGGGCTCAACTGTGTTTCTGGGAGCTCTTTGGAGAAAAGGCCAGGGGGGTTAAAGATTAAAAACCCACCATACACTCCAGGTATCCCTTTAATATGGAGATATGGTGGATATTAAAATACAGGAGTAGGGTGTTCCAAGGATATAATGGTCCTATGACCCTAAGAATATGCCAACATGTTTCAGCCAGTGAACGGCCCTATGGGTCCACGGCTTTCTTCAGGGCAAAACTTCGTAATAAATCCCTCCCTGTAATTATTAAAATAGTATCACACTTTTAAATTGAAAATGTTTTACCAAACATAAGCGCCCTCTGGATATACTTATCCTTATTATGTCGTCTATGTTCACAGGCCCGTCCAACCCAACCTCAAAAAGCCGGGAGATGCAGAACCGAGTAGGTTATTCTGCGGGGTTAGGATCCTTGATGACTGTTTGACTAGAGGACTGCCCCATTAAGTCTGCACTCGTGAGACGTAGTTTGTCCTCCAAATTTGGGTTGGACGGAATTGTGCCCATACCTTATATTCTAGTTTTTTCTGGACAGGATACTTTTTGTTGACGGATATCATTTGGGAGGACGTATCCTTTCCCACTTCCCGTGTGTGGAAGCCCCTCTCCACCCTCCAGGCCTCACGGTCGATGTTGTACACAGTATAATTTTACTCCCCTTCTAGGAATTTGGAATTGAGCCAGATTTTTAACAAAAATCAAATAATTCTTTAAGACATATTGCCCAGGAACTAGGACAAGATTTTATTATGTAAATGGACATTTTCTGGGCCTACTGCTCTTGATTTTTTCAGCTCCTTCATTACTTTACAAATTTCTTCTATTGATAGAACCTACAATGCAACAGCTCTGGATGATGTATATATTACTTCTAATGATGGGTAATGTACATTTGTAACTGCGTACAACTTCTCTATATGCACCCATCAGTGCTTTTCATTTAGTAGAATACTTTTTTTTGATTGATCTTTGCCCAAACATTTTGCAATAAACCATCCAAATTTACTGGTATTTCTAGTTATAAGGGCACTTTGAAGAGACCACTATAATTTTGCAATTTTAGCTTCTTTTTGTTGCTTTTTTATCACTGTAGAAAGAAGAATTTCCTTTGGGCATTTTATTAGGTATAGATGATATATGTATAATACTTTTTGGCTTTATTAATCATTTTAAGATGGAGAGCAAGGCTTCCAAATGAACATATATGTATATCACCCAACGAGGAAAGCACAACAAGTTGTATTTGTAGCCTTGTCCCCTCATCCAAGCCTTTCAGCTTAGTATAAATTCTATTTATGTGTTATTTCATAGACCCATTGCAGTTGGTGCTTGGTCGTTCTAACAGAGTAATAGTCAAACTGCAAGAGGGCAATACATATTCTAGTAGCCTATCAAACATATCTACGATAAATCATCAAAGCAAAATTGACAGAAAACAACACTCTAGTAGACCACCACCCCATTTCCGATTTTAGCAAAGTACAAAAACCCCCTTTAGCATGGCTCTTAAAAGAAGTAATAACGGCCAGAGCTGAGAGATTTCAAAATCCCAATATTTCCAAGTTTCCTGGAACAAGGCAAGAAGTGATGCAAAATTTGGGAAGGCTAACAAATGTTTCAAGCCTGCTCTATTCCAACTGCATAAGGACCAGCTATCTTTATGGGGCTATTTGCTCTTGCAGAATTGAGAATACCTATTAGTCTTTTGTTGAATTGTGTCTCGTCGCTCCAGGTCTTTGCTACCTATTGAAGAATGCTGTATATTGGTTGCCTTACTAATCAAATTCACTGCATGCTTATCCCTGCTTGTCCTGTTCTTTATGCTTGTCTTGCCTTACAAGATACGTATCGAAACGGTCTTCTCGTACTTTTGATTCAGGGATTCCCCCAGAACTTTTCCCATTCTCCGTTCCTCCAAAATTCGCTGACATTGCAAATCAAATTTTCCAGAATTGTCTTATAACAATGTATTACTAGTTGGTAACAAATCAGTGACCCAGTAAAACTTGTCTGGGAGGAGAACTAAGCTTCAACTGGACCTGAGCTCTCAGCAATTCAAAGCATAATATTCTAAGGGGTATATTCACAGGAACGTGTGATAACTACCGCAAGAGTAGCGTAACGCAACTTTCAATATCGCAGCCCATCGCGGGAAAATAACCCTGTGTCAAAGTGGAATTCACAACAAGGCGGTACCATGCGATAGTCTGCCGAAACCGCCGACAAAGTCCGCGATACAACCACCACGATGGAGATAAAAACACAAACCACAACACCAAAAAACACGCGATGGGCCAAAGCGCGATGAGGAAACCAGCGACAAGCAGCGCCAGGCCTGCAACACACACCTGGCAGGCGTCAAAAGCCTCCATAAAAGTAGAAAAAAACATCGACACACAAACTGACCAACACCCAAGCACCATGGAGGCAGCCAGAGCAGGCGCAGAGGACGAGCGCAACCCCACAAGCACCCCGGACGACCAGCCTGGGACCTCGGGGACAGGGAAGGGCAAGGACAAGAAGACCAGGAAGACCAAGTTCAGTCCGCAGGCGAACAGGATCATAGTCACGGAGGTGATGGAACACCATCAACAACTCTTCGTCACCTCCAACGTGTCATTGGGCACCAAAACTGGAATATGGCGGGACATCGTCGACAAGTTGAATGCCGTCGGAGAGCACAAGTGGATAATGGACGAGGTCAATAGGCGATGGAATGACATCAAGCGGAAGACCAAGGAGAAACTCTCCGCCAACCTGAAGGCAGAGGTGGGGGCCCAGCGCCACAGCTGGAGCTGGATGACATGGAGGAGCTGGTGTCGACAGTCATCAGTGTGGAGTCTGTGGCAGGAGTCGGGGGACCGGACCCTGCTCGACAGGACACAACACAACCGCAACAGGGTGAGTGACCACCAGGTACTGGGGGGATGGGGGAGATGGCCACAATGGCACACAAGCAAGCAGGGCACAGTGCACACCCACAATCACTCTGGGTCCTCGCCCAAACCCACACACTGTCACAATGTACAATGCCATGTGTCTTCATTTCATTTCGTTGTTAAAACAAAACAAAAAAAATGTAAGTCCGTTTTTCTATAGCGCAGCTACTCACCCTTACGGGTCTCAAGGCGCTGGGGGCCGTAGTGGAAATTAAGTGAGCTATTGCCCAGAGTCACATGGTGCTGAGCTGAGCTGCCGCCGGAGCCGGGGATCGAACTGTGAACCCTGTGCTCCGAAGTCAGCTGCCCTGGCCGCTGCACCACACCTCTCCACTTGTTCATTTTAATAAAGTTACATTTGTTGCTTCGAAAGTGAATGTGTGCTGGTCATTTCTGTGATGACACATCCATGTCACCAGTTGTGATTGTGCGGCATCAAGCGGAATATTTTGTACATGTTTAGGTGTGGCTGATGTGGCATGTCTTTGGTCGGGGGTGCCAGGAAGGGGTGGTCCTGGGGGTGGTGGCTGTGGGTGTTGTGGCCCTCTTGGGTGTCCGGGCCGCATGATGGGTGGCTCCATGGCATCTGTTGCCCTTCCGATGTAGCCCTGGGCTGTGCTCCCTTTTGGTTTGCAGGCTGCCGTCCGAGTTTACACCAGGTCAGAGCAGGTGTAGATTTCCTGGTGCTAACGCGCCTTATCGCCTGTTTTGTGTTTTTATCGCGGATGTGGCTGGTCGTTGTGAATGTTGAGGTGTGCTGTTGTCTCGACTTTTGTCACGGGAACGCCCACTCTGCACCTCATTAGCGATATTTGCGGGGGTCCTCTGTGGCGATGTTTTTTGCGGCTGCTATTGCGGGTAAACTGGTGCTGTGGGCTGTTAACACCCGCTTGTGAATGGGGAGGTAAATTTATCACGACTTTGGCTGCGATAAAGTGCCGTTAATTCGGCGATAGCTCCTTGAGAATATGCCCCTAAATGTACTATAAAATGTTAGCAATGCAAAATAGAACTAAATGTAGAACTTATCACAAGACAGTCATAAAAGTGCCTTATGTGTTCAGGGAACTGATGGGTAGAGGTTACAAGTACTGAAGTCTCACTTTTGGGTCCTAATTTAACTAGTATATCAATTTATGTACTGTGGTTAATGGTTCATGGGAGTCCCCCTCCTCAACTACATATTGTGGAGGACAGCTTCACAAAAAGCAATTGGTTATGTAGTTTCATACAGTTAGCAATGTCACTATGGAAATGTGCATCATACAAAAATCAGAAATGGGGTAGGGAATAATATCTAAGCTCTTTTTCAGCATTAGAACTAGTTTTGTTCTCTCTACTGTCCACAATTGAGGTCTGCAGTATCTGCTTTTCTTATACATTTATTTGGACCTATTTCTACAGTGATCAGAACAGAACACAAGTTTCCAGCCACTGCAATTAGTTTGGTTTCATTTGCACCTTCTCAGTGGAAGAGCAGCTGAAGTTTCCAAAGTACAACTTTCCTGTCAGATGTGGGTGTGAAGACGCTGGTCAAACAAGGATAGGAACTCTTGGTAGTTCCCATGTTTAGGTGAAGGAATACTCTTGTTGAAGCTTATTTGCAACCCCAGTGACATTCTAAACCTGCCCACCTCAAGTGTCTGTTTTTCTAACAGAGTTTTTAAGCATGGAATTTTCACAGTGCTATCCACGGTGAGCAAGAAAAGTGACAAAGCCTTTTGCCATTTTAGCAGCAAAGTCATGCTACCCACAGTTCCTGTCCTTGTTTTGCATAATTTATATGGCACTCCAAGCTTGGGAATTTTTTGTGTAGAAGTTGGTCCGAAAAACCTTCTGTAGGATGATCCAAAAAACTATCATCTTATTGCTCTCCTAAATTCGGATGGAAAACGTTTTGTAAACTTCTTTACTATCTTATCTGCAAGACTTTGCATTTGACAATAAACTTATTCCTATCAACCAAACAGGATTTAGATCGGGCTGCTCTGTAAGTGACAGTATTACTGCATTCAAGCTATTGGTGAACAAGACGTTTAAAAGATATTTATCATTGTGTGTATGTTTGATCAATTACTCACAGGCCTTTGATGAAGTAAACCAGAACAAACTATGGGGTAAACTAACAAACTGGGGCATTAACCAAATGCTACTACATTTCTTGATGGCTCTGCATGACAATACACGGTTGCAAATAAAGTTTGTCAGGGTAGTCTTAGCTCCTGTACTGCGACTGCCAATGGCTTAAAACAGGGCTACGTTTTGGCACCACTGATATTCTCTTCATAAATTTCTGATCTATCCATGTTCCTGAAAGACACGAATGGCCTTACACCCAAACTAGGCATTAAGCCTATTAGATATCTTGCTTATGCTGATGATATTATTCTTTTTTCATTAACTCCTAGAGCGCTACAACCTCAATTGACAAGGCTTTGTGAGTTCAACAAACTGAACGACTTACAGGTCAACTGTGATAAAACCAAAGTTTTGTGTTTTGGGAGTGGTAGAAACTCTCTAAGACAAACCAGGGCATTAACCAAATGCTACCGCATTTCTTGGCGGCTCTATATGACAACACATGGCTGCAATTAAAGCTTGCCGGGGAAGTTTTATCTGCCAGACTGCAGACCACCAATGGCTTCAACCGGGGTGCATTTTGGCACCCCTGATATTCTCCTAATATATTTCTGATCTATCCATGTTCCCTTGCACCCAAACTAGGCATTAGGCCTACTAGCTATCTTGCTTATGCTAATGATATTATACTTTTTTCGTTAACTCCTAGAGCACTACAATCTTAATTGACAAGGAAAAGAGAGTTAAAAAAACTGAACGACTGACAGATCAACTATGACAAGACCAAAGTTTTGTGTTTTGGGAGTGGTAGAAACTCTTTAAGACTGATGCTTGATAATAAACCCCTAGAAAAAGTAGCCTTCTACAACTATCTGGATGGAATGATTGATAAAAACCTCACCTGTAGAGACCACCTAATCAATATAATCAGATAAAAGCACAATTAATTACTCAGTCACTGAAAATATACTTTCAAACATCTGGTGGTCAAGCCATCTCTCCATCTGTTACGGTGCTCAATAGCAAATTAACTCCAACTCTGTTGCACGTATCCATTATCTTTAATGATAAAACTGTTGCTGAGCTGGATAAACTTTCTATCAATAAAGTTAAGGTATTACTTGGTCTTCACTCTCCAGCCCCTTATTGTAAAATTCGGTTGGAGCTTACCTTAACTTCACTACTGTTGAGACACGTGGACTGTTTTGTAAATTATGTGTGCAACTGCATAAACGCCAGGGAAGATTAGCTGAAATATTTCCCATACAATGAGCTACAAGTATGAGGCCACTCTTCTTCAAGCCTGAACATTGTGGCAATCACTAAGGTTATATGTCAGAACAATCTACCCTTCCTACCACAGCTTTCAAGAATACCACGCTTGACCCGGAAAGATCTTGTATGAAAAAGTTTGAAAGTCGGACATGGCGATTAGAGGAAGGACTGCTCCTTCGGGATACAGACTGTCCGTAAGCTATGTTTGCGGGAGGGAGTGGGTAGAGGGTTTTGTAAAGGGTGGGTTTGGGGTTCTATGGGATCACAGTACATCTTTTCTATGCTCTCTTGCACTCTACTCCTCATTCTCCTTTTATTAGTTGTTACATCAAGAAGGAAGAAAAACACTATGTCGATAACCACTCTCGAGGTGATATCAAAAAGATCACCATCGCGATCACACACAACGTACAACAATGACTAGAGCAAACCAATCCATTAAAATAGTATCCTTAAATGTGAAAGGGATCAATCATCCAGTTAAGAGAAGAAAGGTCCTCGAATACCTCAAAAAACAAAGAGGAGATGTAATCCTCTTGCAAGAAACGAAACTCGACGATACACACTCCTTAAAATTCAAAATGTATCAATTTCCGGATATCGCCTGGTCGGCGGCAACTGGAAAAAAGAGTGGAGTCATAACCTTAATAACCAAAAACTCCAGAATCGCCTTAAGTTCATTCACATCGGACTCACAGGGAAGATGGTGTATCACAAAGTTAGTCAAAAACAACTCTGAATTCTATATAGTTAATATATACGCCCCTACAAAAGATGACCCATCCTTTTGGGAAGAGATTTACAATCAACTAGAGAAAATTCCGGACACAGCAACTTTCATACTAGCTGGCGACTTCAATCTACCACTAGACCCACACTTAGATAAAAATTCTAGGTTTCCATTTCATCCGAACAAATCACACAAAATTCTTTAAAAAATCTGCGCAAAGTTTAACCTAAAAGATGCTTGGATAACTCAGAACCCTTCGGAAAGGGATTATACATTTTACTCTTTTCCCCATAAATCTTACTCCCGTATAGATTACATTCTGATCACAGGTAATGCGCTAAGGAATGTAGATCAATCCACAATAGAGCCTAGAGTAATATCAGATCACTCCTGCATCACACTTACCATTACTGACCATACACCGAAAAAAAATCAACCATTATGGCGGTTTAACGATGAAATCATCTCTTCTCAAGAAAACATTGAAGCCATAACAGATTCTATTCAAAACTTTCTCTCAGAGAATAATGAAGGCGGAACTCCAGACCTCATACGGTGGGAGGCTTTAAAAGCCACAGTGAGAGGTGACATTCTTAAGATAAGGTCCAACATGAACAAAGAAGCCAATTACAAACTATCCCAATTGGAGAGAGAAATCGCAGACCCAGAAAAAATACATTCCATTAGCAATGACAACAATACCCTTAGCTCACTCTTAAATAAAAAATACGAATACAACAAAACCGTAAGTACACGGGCCAGAATCTGGATTAATAAACAAAACAGCATTAAACTTTGCGACTCTAATAAGGCTGGCAAATCACTCGCGTCTTACCTAAAGTTCAAGCTTCAAAGATATGCCATCAATTCCATGAAAGACAAAGACGATAAGATCACTACCAATCCTAATAGAATATCTGAGATTTTTAAAGAGTTTTACCAGAAACTATATAAGGAAAACACCGAAGTTAACCACTCAAAATGCAAAACATTTTTAAATAGTATTAAACTACCTTCGCTCACAGAGGATGAAAAAACATCTATCAATGGCCCGATCACAGATGACGATATCCTTGGGGCAATTAAGGATCTTAAAACGGGTAAAGCACCTGGCCCTGATGGCTTCAATGCCAATTTTTTAAAACATTCTCTACGTCCCTAATACCTCCGCTCACTAAATTATATTCACACTCCTCCAAATCAGGCCAAGTCACAGGCACCCCTGCCGAAGCAATCATAACAGTACTACCTAAGGAAGGGAAAGATCCTCTTCTACCAAAGAATTACAGGCCGATCTCGTTAATAAATTTGGACTGCAAGATCTATGCCTCAATTCTCTCCAAACGTGTCCAGCAACACATATCAAAACTGATACACCCATCACAAATAGGCTTTCTAAAGCACAGACTATCCAGTGACAACACAAGACTATTGTGCCACACCATCGAAAAAGCTAAATTAATAAATTCACCCACTGTGGCGATCATACTAGACGCCGAAAAAGCATTCGATAAGATGGACTGGAGATATCTACGTGCAGTTCTAGAGAATTTTAACCTTGGGGACAATTTGATCAAAATGATGATGGTTTTGTATTACAAACCAAATGCAAGAGTCAGAGCGGGTGGCATCATTTCTTCCTCTTTCAATGTAATGCAAGGTACTAGGCAGGGTTGCCCTCTTTCTCCTCCACTCTTTCTCCTGGCACTAGAACCTTTTCTCCAGCACATTAGAGAAAATCAGGACATCTCTGGGATCACCTTTGAAAACACTACTGTAAAACTAGCGGCGTACGCTGACGATGTCGTCACAGATAATGCCACCTCGTCTATTTCAGCCTTAATGAAATCAATCCAACAATTCTCAGAAGTCTCTGGATATCCCCTTAACAAAGATAAATCAGAAGTCAAAATTCTAAACCAAGCCGGTAATCAAGACATCTTAGGCTCATCCGGACTAGCATGGCAACAGGGGTGCATTAAATATTTAGACCTAGAATTTACAAGCAATCTAATAACTACTCTCCACACCAACGAGGATACCTTATATAAAACAATTAATTCACTTCTAGACTCATGGTCACCTAAATTCCTCTCTTGGTGGGGCAGAGCAGAAACTATAAAAAAATTATGGGTACACCACTAGTCAACTATCTTTGCAGTATGCTTCCGATGATGTTAACTGAAGACTTTTTAAACAAAATGGACAAATCTTTTAATAAGTTCCTATGGCAAGGGAAGAAACCCAGAATCTCACTAAAGAAACTAAAACTAGCTAAAAACAAAGGTGGAATCGGCTTGCCTAATTTCAGGAACTATCAAACTGCATATCTCTGTAAGCATGGATCCAACTGGTTCATTGACAACCCAGCATACAAACCAGCTTGGCTAGCCATAGAAAGATCGCTCATTAATAATGCACCTCTTGCAGCTATGGCAACTATGCATACTGTACACTTACCACATTCCAAGAACATAATACAAAACACAAAGTCTGCTCTCCTCCGTCTGGACTCGCTATCGGAAGTAAAGTTAAAAGATTCCAATCTAACATCCTTATGGAACAATCCTAACCTCAAAATCAATGGTTCCCCAATCTTTTGGACGGATTGGTCTAGTTGTGGCATAAACCTACTAAAAGACATACTCAGGCTCTGCACCATTGCCGTTCTCAACACTGCAGACTCAATTCAACCTGAAAAACTTGGATTTTCATAAACTACTGCAACTCAAGGTCCAGATCTCCAAAAAATCGCTTAGGCGATATCTCCTTCTCTTCCTAACTTATTAGGTCGTTTAATCAGATCCGGACATATGGTTTCAGGCACATATAAGCTTTTACTACCCAATCTAAGCAAGTCCCTTTCACATAACCAAGTAAAATGGGAAGCGGAATTGAACACTAGGAATACGACGTTCGATTGGAATTACATTAACAGATCGCCCTTCTCTAACAAGATATCGCCAACCTTATCACAAACTAAATACAGGATTATTAATAGATCATATGTTAATGTTAATGTTATTGGGACTTATATAGCGCAAACTGTTACCCGAAGGTGTCCTGGCGCTGTGTGAAGTCCTGGCTGAAAACTACGTCGGTAGAGTTCTAGGCAGGTTTATTTAGAGAAAAGCCATGTTTTTAATGCCTTACGGAAAACTAGGAGATTATTCATGCTTCTCAAGTGGGGTGGGAGGTCATTCCATGCTTTGGCCGCATTGGCAACAAAACTTCGGCCGCCCCAGTTAACCTTTTTTACCCGGGGCACCACCACTAGATTAGCATCAGAAGACCGCAAAGCTCTTTTGGGTATATACCAGCGAAATTTTTGTTTTAGAAAGTCCGGCCCAGTTCCATGTAGGGCTCTAAAGACCAGACATAGCGCCTTGAACTGAGAACGCTTCCTGACCGGAAGCCAATGGAGCTCTTTTATTTTGGCTGAGATCGATTCAAACCTTGATGTGCCTGTAAGAAGTCTGGCTGCAGCATTTTGAAGGATTTGTAATTTGTTCAGTGATCCTTCATGGATCTTAAGATATAGGCTATTACAATAGTCCAATCTTGACATTATTAGCGCAGTGATCACTGTTTGTTGCGCCTCTTTAGGTAAGAATGGCATTATTTTTTTGCATGATCTAAGGGTGTATGATGTTAAAGAAACCACTTTATTCACCTGGTCCCTAAAGCTAAGTTTATCGTCTATCCACACTCCCAAGTTCTTCACCTTACTAATCGGGTTTGGGAGCGGGCCTGACTTTTCCGGCCAGCACCTAGGGGTCCAGAAGTTAGAATTATTACCAAACAACATAACCTCCGTTTTTGTGGAGTTAAGTTTTAGGCAATTATGGGCCATCCATGTGCCTACGGCCTTCATGCAGTTTTGCAATCTCGATGCAGTTTCCTGGATCACTTCTGGCAGTATAGTCACCACAATTTGTGTGTCATCCGCATACGTCGTCAAATTGAATCCAAAGGATTCAATTGAAGGAGCCAAAGAGGACACATAAACATTAAATAACGTCGGACTAAGTGATGACCCCTGTGGCACCCCACATGGTAAGAAAAAGACTCTGCTTCAAATTTGTCAAGGGCCACCGTTTGTGTTCTGTCCGAAAGGAAGGATTTAAGCAGCTTCCAGGCAGTGCCCTTGACTCCTATCTTGTCCAGACGGTCCATCAGCAAAGCATGGTGGACCGTGTCGAATGCTGCAGACAGATCCAACATGATCAATACAGCATTTCCTCCCTGGTCAAGAATAGTCCTAATTTCTTCTGTGGATTTGAGGAGCGCCGTTTCCGTACTGTGGCTCTCTCTAAAACCATATTGAGTTGGATTCAGTGCTTGAGATTTTTGCAAAAACTGGTTAAGTTGAGAGTTCATATTTCTTTCAATGATTTTTGCCGGTAGTGGTAATCTGGAAATGGGTCTGAAATTATTTGGGTCCTTAGCATCCAGATTAGGTTTCTTCAACAGGGGCAAGATTGATACCTGTTTCCAATCTATTGGAAAATATCCTTCCCGGTACATTGTGTTAAAAATGGAAGTCAATTTACATGACACCAGTTCTGCCACCAATTTGACTACGGCTGGTGGGCATGGATCGTAGGGAGAGCCTGACTTAACTTTAGTGAGAAGGTTGAGAGTGTCAGATTCTGTTAAAGAGACGAATTGGTCAAAAAGAGGGGCATCTTTTATTTCTCCCAAATGACCATTTATGCACTTAGTCGATGTTTTTACTGTAGAATGTGAGAAAGTTTGGAAAATGCTGTTAACTTTATCAAAAAAGAAATTGGCCACTTTATTACACAGGTCTTGGCTAGAAGGGATAATGGGAGACTTTGCAAGGGCAAGTGTATTTACAATTTTAAACAGCTCTTTGGGAGAGTTTTTGGCCAGTTTGATTTTATTGGAATAGTACTCTTGTTTCGTTCTTTGAAGTAGCTGTTTGTATTGAACAAGACTTAGTTTGTATTCCCATTTATCCTTTTCCTTGTATTCCTTCCTCCAGTTTCTTTCCAGATGTTTACAAGCCAATTTTTGGAGTCTAAGTTCCTGAGAATACCAAGGGAGGACGGTTGCTTGCTGGTATGGTGAAGAAGTTTTTTGGGTGCTAACTTGTTTCCCGCATCTTCTAACCAATTAGTGTAGGCTCTGGTAGCCTCATCAAGATCCCTAGGGGTTGGGGTGGAAGTTGAAGTTAATAATTGCTGTAGCTCCCCTGCTTCTATTTTGTTCCACGCTCTTTTTTCTAAATATTTAGTTGATGATTTTAGGGCCGTGCGGTCAGGCAAGATAAGCTTAAAAAGTACCACCATATGATCAGACCAAACCAGAGGGAGGATGCAGGTGAATAACAGCTGAGAGTTGTTAGAAAAAATACCATCAAGGGTATGGCCAGCCTGGTGAGTTGCACCAGTCACCAGTTGCTCTAAATTACACCCTTGTCCAATAGAGCAACGGCGGATCTCTCATTCTGCACCTCACGCCAGTTCCAATCAGTAAGTTTACTGCGCAAACAACCCCTACGCCAGCCGTTGTGTGACGCTACTGTGCTCCAGATCAAAAGGTTATTTTTCGTGAAATGGGGGTGCGCAGATCATAAAGTCCAATAGTCAAGTGGTGATATGTAAAATCAATTTCTTTATTCCAATTTTGTAAAATTCAGCAAACTTGAGAAACACCAGCCAACGCGTTTCTTTCCCATACTGGGAACTTCATCAGGGCAATAAAAAAATAGCAAGTGAAATGTACCCTCTCACAACAACCAGTGTAGGCGTTCCGTAATATCTGGAAGTGCGTAATCTCCCACAGTTAATATGCGTCCATTTAAAATCCTTTTAGACGGTAGGTCTCTTGCAACGTATTCTATTAGGGGCGGCCCTGTGTAATGCACTGGAGCCAATCGAACAAGCGACAGGTATGATAAATCCTGCCAAACCGGGATCTGGACGCGGTATGCGTGGTCCTCCTACGGTCTACACTGGTTGTTGTGAGAGGGTACATTTCACTTGCTATTCTTTTATTGCCCTGATGAAGTTCCCAGTATGGGAAAGAAAGGCGTTGGCTGGTGTTTCTCAAGTTTGCTGAATTTTACAAAATCGGAATAAAGAAATTGATTTTACACATCACCACTTGACTATTGGACTTTATGATCTGCGCACCCCCATTTCACAAAAAATAACATATTGGACACCCTCTAGACTTTTTAAATTAGGACTCATTCCTAGTCCCAATTGTTGGAACTGCGAGGAACACGAAGGCAATCTTGCACATATGCTTTTCGATTGCCCGATCTTAAACACATACTGGAGTAAAATACTGGATTTCATTAATTTCACTTTCAATATTACTCCCACGCGGGAATTCTCATATATCCTCCTCGGCCCGTTAGACAATCAGCTGAAAACTGAAGGTGATTGTCACCTACTAGACCTAATGCTTACTTTAGCATGCAAACTGATCTTACACAACTGGAAGAACTTCAAGGCGATATCCTATCGAATGTGGCAAGAGTGGATCAGCTTCCTTAGAGGCGCTGATAATGTATCACTACAAATCTCCCCTGGCGCTCTCCTCACAGACCTATCTGGCATTCACTAGACTCCAAACTACTTTGCTACAATCCTCCATAATCAATTCCCTCAGGAGAGGGTTACCCTCTCTTAAGACACACTCTTTCACAACCGAACTATCTTACAACATATACTCTACCTCGATTCCTTCAAAACTCACACAAGACTTTGGTAATTTTTATTCTACTGTGTATGATTAAGGGTCTACTCATATCCAGATTAATCCTTGTATATCAACCCCACTATTGATTCTTTCATTAAGTCACTAAGACAACCTCAATACTTGTTCAAAATTACTGTGATGTAATAGTCTTACGATCATATTCAATATGTACCTTAAACTTACATAACCTACTCTATATGTTTATGAAAAAAGTGGTTACCAAGATGTCTTCAATACTAGTTCATGATTACTGTGGCGTACTATCATGATGACCGATCTCAAAATGTTATGTGATTATTGCGTGTAAAGCCCCAATTATCTACACAACTTCTATGTCTTCAAATCAAATCTTACACAGCCTCCTCTTATCCCTACCTTTGTATCCCTTTTTCATGTGCGCCATTGTGCGCTGACTGTGTATTTACTTATTTTGCAACTGTACTTTATGCATCTGTACTGTGTATTCTGTGCTTCAGAAAAAATCAATAAAAAAAGATTTGAATTGAAAAAGTTTGAAAGTCAACTCACGGCTCACTGATCTGACCTGTCCTATAAATTCTTAGACCTCACCTTTGACAGTTATTCGGATACATTGCAGAGTTATTTATTGGCAACTCTAAATCCAGGGTGCAAACTTTTTTTTTTTTAAGAATCTTTTTATTAAACATGAAAAACAAGCTTCAGATCCTCATCAATTACATGTTAGTAGTACAGGATAGACATTATTACAGGCATCCCAAAACATGACAAATATCTCTGACAATTACTGGCTGGTATTATCCGTACAATCTATGGACATATGAACGTCCCGTCTCTTGGCAATTGTTAAAGCACCCCCATTGGCACTGTCCACTGGCCTCTGTATTTCGCCCACGCCCCCCATATCTTTCCACCTTTACGTGGGCAGCCCAAACTCTGATATATCACTCGCTCCGCACCCTGACACCAATCCATATCGTTTTTCCAGGCTTCCAGTGAGGGGGTCGTCGCTGCCCCCCAAGCCTGGGCGATGTTTCTCATGGCCACCCCCCCTGCTAAGGCCAACCATGTCATCTCTCCCGTAACTCCCAGGATATGCCATCTCGGTTCTAGTGGGACACTCGCTCCCACCACCTCTGCCATCACTCCGGCAATACCATCCCAGTATCTTTGAATTTTGGGGCAGGACCACAAAATGTGAAAGAAGGACCCGGACTTGCCGCATCCCCTAACACACTCATCCGTCGTACAGTTACCCATGCGTATTTGAACCATGCGCGAGGCATATGATCTGTGGAGAATACGGAGCTGGGCAAGCCTAAAGCGTGCCCGAATGGCTATTTCTCTAGGGCTCTGTAAGGCTTCGGCCCAGTCATCCTCCTCGAGTAGCCCCACATCCGACTCCCAGGATTCTCGCAGAGGGCCTAAGCAGTCTGGGGAATTGTTCACAAGCTTTCTATAAGTGAGAGATATTGCCTTGTCAATCATGGGATAGAGAAGGAGACGGTCCTCAAGTGGCGAATACTCCGGTATCGGAGTGCCATCCTTCAGGTGACAGTGAAGAGCATGTCGTAACTGGCGGAATCGGCGGAATTCCCCACCCCCCCCAATTTGGAACTCCCCCTCAGGGTGTCAAAATCTATCATTTTGCCGTTCTTCCAGACATCCCCCAATAGATCGATCCCAATAAGGCTCCATACCCGAAATCCCTTCAGCCTTTTCAGTTCACCCAGACAGTCTCTGTCCCAGAGAGGGGTCTGCTACGTGAGCTTGCCCTCCCACCCTGTCATTTAATTTGCCTTGTGCCACACCAGGGTGCTAACTTAAGCATCTGAGATTTTGCTTCTTTTACATACCAATAGCTCAATTTGAAGATTATTGGAACAAGAAATGTCATCCATTAAGACTGTGCTGCCTTTGTGGCTACAAATACGAATCTCTGGCATATATAATATGCTTATGTCCAACGCTTTTCTGCTTCAGGAAAAAAAAATCCTAAGGTTTGTATTCATTGAAGCAAACTGCAGAACTACTGCAACAAGCAATTAAATATGAATCAATTTCACTGGAAGTTAGTAAAATTTCTGGTTCTTATTTATTACTATCTTGGCTAGTTGACTGTGCTATCATAGTTTATTGGGATAAATTACTGTAGTGGCTTTTAGAATTTACAACTGATTTTAGCTACTGTAGTAGGTTTTAGAACTGATACTGGATTTCTCTTATATTTATACAATCCATATTTTAATTGGACTTGGACTCACTTTGTCTAGCAGGCATACTCCAGGCTCCCAATAATCATAAGTACTGCCCAACACATTTCATGGAAAAGTTACTAGCAAATAAACTTTATTAAAAGCTGCTATGGCATGCTTTGCTTTCTGAACATTTCTCCTCCTAAACATAGACTATGAAAATAGAGCCGTCAGATTATTCTTTGACAAATCCAAAGGAGTTTAGTGAATGAAGTACACATTAACAGTCTTTTACTTTTCAACATATTGCCTGTGCTTTGATGAGTATAAATTCATTATTATTTACACTGATGCATGCAAATTTGTTACATCATTAGTATGTGAACGTTGAGAAGATTTCCAGTACAACTGAGCAGCTTCTATAAATCAGAATAGGATTTGAGGAGACAAATTTAGTTGAAATTCATAGAAGGTTAGCATTTGACTTAAACAACAAGACCTAAATAAATAGGTCTATATGTAAACCTAACTAAAAATATTGAAAAATCATAAAACATTGACGTAACCCCAAGGTTAACACTGTCAAGCAATCATCACATGTTAAAAGCCATCCTGGAGACCAACAACATCTATGCATTTGTGGTCCTTATATCAACTACATCATTGGCTACATGGAAACTAAAAATATCCATCAGCATTTGGATCTTACAAGATTTCAATTGCATATCAAAGCCTTTTTTTCACAGAAGCTCCATTTGGACTGCAGTTGTGTCCAGGCTCTTTAACAACTGGATGCAAGCCTATGTTTTCTCTTTTTCTATGCAGTAATATAAAGTGATACTGGTCCACCATAGGCCTGAAGCCTGCTGTTTTATCACATTCCAAGTATTGAGTACTTGAAATACATTACGTAAGTTCCTCTTGTTTAATCTCTGTTCCTCCTCCCCTTTGATACTCAACAGATCTCTTGTGTTATTTTGTGGTACTTGTTATATGTATGACACTTCTTATGCTCACCGTCTTTAACAATGTGATGAGTTATATTGTGCATGTATTTTATAATATACTTCCATTCTCTATGTATTTTCTTATGAACAACAATCTGATGCCCATTAGCTACTAGTTGTCAAGGCACAACACCACATAAAATAAATATTTGTTTATTAATGTAGGTTGTAGTGTTGTGGAGTACCCACTAGAAAAAAGGGGTGGTTGAGTTCTATAGATATAAATGATCATTACTTAGCATAGATAATCAGTAAACTTATCAATGACTGAAATATACTAATATTATATGACATGATTAACAGAATTTACTTAAATGTTGTTGAAACTGGTCTGGCCATACTAAAATTAATAAAACACAGTACGCTGTTACCACTAATTTATGTGTTACACCCAGGACAGGGAAAGTAATCCACATAAGAAAATGCACCCCTGCAGATCACAGGACAGGTCCTGGATTTCACATTATCAAGAACAGTCCTAGGCCTTTGCACTGACACTAGATTAACATGGCATCAGGGCTAAATTAAAAGTCAGGATACCAATTTCACCGGCAGTCAGGCACTTAGGGCATGAGTACACACCAGCTGACCATGCAGGGGAATCACTGACAAAATATCGAAGGTCAAAAAATCGACCTACAAAAATATCGCAACAAAAATATCGATGTCAATAATATCGACATCCTATCTACAACATGGTAAGTACAAAAATATCGAAAAATAAAATATCGATGTCAAAAATATAGTTATCAAAAATATCGTTTTTTTTTTGTTAAAAATAATATGTAAAATAAACTAAATAATACTTATAATTAAAATAAACATAGTTAAAAATATTTGATAATATTTAAAATTAATAAGTAACATATATAATTAAATAAAACATTAATTAAACATATACATATAAGATATAATATATATACTTACTTAGGGGCTCATTACGATGGCGGGCGGAAGCACAACCGCCGTGCTGGCGGATGCAAAAACCACCAGTTACCGCCGGCACGCAGCAGTCCACACGCCCGCCCAATTACGATGCGAAAAGTAGGCCAAACACCGCCGGCAAGCCAGCAACACCGTCCGCCATCAAAGTGCGCCCGTACACGTAGCGGCGCAGCACAACTGACACACACCGTCCGACGAAACACGTCCCGCCCGGCGCATAAATTACGATGCCGCAAACAAACGGCTCCCACGGCCAAGAGATACCGTACGACAAACCGAAGCGGTAACACGGACGCCGAGCACGGACAACGAAGAAGCGGCTCCCCGAGCATGAATCCAGCACTGCAGGCCCTCCCCATGCTCCTGCTGATGCACCACCAAGGACGCAACGTACCGCGGAGACGCAGGTAGGCACACACACAACAAGTGCACGCAAACAGCGCACACAGTGCAAGGGCGGAAAAAGCGGACAACCCCCCACCAGCGCGTGTACACTACACATCCACCATTGCATCCACATATGACACACAGGCCAAATCGTAACATCACGTAACACATGTGTACACACCACCTGGGACTAGGAACCAACGACCCCGTCACGGCCCCAAAGCGGCGATGACGCCGCCACACATGCGCACAACGCAGAGGCCAACCGCAGCGCCATGCATGCGTCGCACACAGACACAGGGACACAACCAAGCAGCACACACATCAGCCCCACCCCGAACGCACATGACACGTGACAGGCCTGCCACAGACATGTCCCCAACGCCCAATTCACGGACAACACGCAACGCCACACAACCGACGCACACATGTCAGTGAAGACACGCAACAGCAGGACACACCCCAGTGTAACAAACATGGCGTAGCACACAGCGGCGGCAACACCAACTAGGAGAAGCAGGGCCCCTTCGGGAAGAGGAACGCCAGTACCACACTGAAACACCCATACCACCCTGCACATATGAACAAGACATATAAAGCGGAACACCAAAGAGCCCGGGGACCGACAACAGGTGGCCCAAGAATAACATTCACACACAAGGCCCAACGCAGAGCGGAAAGGCAGCCTGCCGCACACACAAGGGAGAGCAGACAGCACTGAATGACCTTCCATTCCAACTCCGAAACCACAGCCCTACGACAGAAGCCGGTGAATACAGCCATTGTCCAAGAATAGACCAACACAGGCATGCCGAGGAGACCGACCACAGGGCAGATAGCGCATATCACAGAAGCACACAACGGACGGGGAAGAAAGAAGAAAACACTCCCCCATGTCGGCCACATGCAAGTTAATTGGAAGGAGTCACACATCACTGACCTTGAACTGTCTGAGAAGCATGTGGGAAGAGGGCCCGTGTCCTCCAAACAAGCCAACAGAACACAAGTCCTGTCTCCCTACGACTACACAGAGCTCACAGCAACCTCGGAGCGTGCACATTGCAGACTGCACACACAGCCGGAGCACGCCACCACAACGCACCGCTGCGAAATGGCAACCGCAACACACCTACCCAACTACGCCGAACAGCTCAAGCTGTACAAAACCAACCTGTTTCATACATTGGGATGCGATCTCCTGTTCCTGCTGAACGTAAGTTACCGACTGACTTACCGCATCACATTGTTCAGCTGCGTCATGCCCGTCTTCTACTGTCGGAGGTGTCCCTACCAGCATCCCGTGGAGATATGCCTCTCCAACCCGGCATGTCTGAAGGCGGACCTGCTACCACTACTCCTCCCTCTGGACGCACACGACAGGGCCTGCTCTGCCTATGGGGGCATGGCGTATGTGGCCAACATCGCACCCGCACTGAAATGGGACCACTGTGCCTCCACACGACGGATCATCGAGAACAGCTACATCGAATGTCACCCAGCATGCCCCATCATGGTCCTCCAAGGGACAACTTACGAACAACACCTTGACAGCCACCATCCGCTACATTGGCTGGCAAACATGTACACCACCAATGACATGGAAGCCCTGCTGGACGGCATCGCATACCTGACAACCTGTAAATTCGTCGGACCACAACGCAGGTTCCCCGATTGACCTATGATGTCCAACCCCGCACCCATGCTTAGCTTCCGCACGGACTGGCCAGTCACCACCACAACAGCCATACCAAACGACCGGCAACTGTAACCACACCATCAACGACATCGCCATGACATCGGATATGACCGGGACATGCACACTGTTCCCCATCACATCCAGGAACACCGCATGCATCGTGGGAGGCAGTGGCATGGGCTCTGTGTATCGCACCCACATGGACGGAACTGCACGAACAACCAGGACACAACATGGATCCAGCGCCCATGGACACACACACCGCTCAGTGGACATGAATAGGTCGCCTGGAGTCTGTGGGTGCTGCACCCCGCCCACCCCCGCCCCGGGAATCCCATACCAGGACCTTTGCATGGACGACAAGTGCATACAACAACAACACGACCCCAGTGACTGTGACATGTCCAGTAACCACCACAGTGCAACAACAAGTGGCACGCCGCTGCATGCACGCAAGCACTTGCCCTGATGTCATCTCACATGCACGCGTGCATGAGGAACAACCGCAGCAAACCTGTCACATGGAACTGAGATGGACTGTGCCCATGATGCCAAGCGGTCTGGTAGGCTACATGTATACCGTCTGTGTCAAAGTCCGCAGCTCCGCAGCTATACGTAAATGTACATTAGCACAGCCTTGGCCAAGCAGATGTCACTCTGAAGCCCACATCCCACATGCAACAGCCAATCACATGTAACCCCACACCCTATCCCATTTGCAATCATGCTCAGTATATCCTCAACATGTATTCCGCTGCCAGTAGTGTCCACTATACTGCATCACAGAGGACAGAAGACTCAATATAATGTTTGAAACCAAAACTGTCTCCGCTGACTCATTTCACTAGTACGAATGAGAGAGGATGAGAGTATGTGAAGTACACGGCAGTCGTGACATGACCATGTAGTCCACTGGTATTGGATGTCAACGCAAATGAGTAGCACTACTGTGGAAGACACACATGTGTCGTATGAAGTCGTATGGACGCAGTGCTCAGGTGGGTGGGTGCGACGGGTAGATGCGCACATGCCAAGTTGGAGCACGCCGTGTTGGGAGGGGTCATGAACAGTACACCACCGCTTCCCTGGGCATTGTGAGAGGACACCTGTCGGGGGGAGTGAACACGTGTGTGCACAGCAGCCGGGCACACGTACAAAGCGGTACCAGGCGCACCTCAGCCCACCCTCTGTGGACAAGCTGGATCCTGTTGTGCGCCCGCCATGCCCCTTGACAAGGCACACACAGCCCCAGTCGACCAGGTGTAACCCCAACATAGTCAATCCGCACAGGCGATACAGGGCACGGGATGGCAGTGGAGCATGGTGTGTGAGAGGTCTCCTCGCGCTCCTCCTGGTCATATCACGCAGGCAATAGAACCTCAACGTCTAGCATGGCACAAGTCAAATGGAAGTGTAGGGGACGCACCACAGCACGAGCAGCACTGACGTCACGGGAGGTGGCTCGCACCATCCCATCCATTGCCCATCATACCAACCACGCCACATGCCATTGCGACTAAGTGCAAGCGCGTGCGCCACCACCCCCGAGCCCTCCCCAGAGAGGCCAAAGAGTGAATGTGTGGGCCATCAGCCACAGACGGACGCGGCCTGGCCGCAAGGGCAGCCACAGCCACTGGGTGTCGCAGGTGGTGGATCCGGAAGGCGAAGACTGTGATGCATAGTCCATGCAGGCCGGGTCTCCATTTGGGGCACCACGCAGGTGGACGGCGTCCCGCCACACATCATACCCTGAGACAGCCCACTCGTGCAACTGGACCCACACATACACTCCTTGCCCTCTCTGGTGCGAGCTTGGGGCTGCCTGTGCAGGCGCTAGCCTCGCAGGTGAGCATGCATATTGGGGGAGCGAGGGGAGGACATGAGGGCTGGGGCGAAGATGACTGTATCACTGTCAGTAAGTACAAGGGATGACCCAGATGTGGAAAGGAAGAGACGTGTCCCGTGTGTACTGCAACTAGTCGCCAATCCAACTACCCCCATGTCCGGAATGTAAGCCCGCACCTAGGCCCGCCCATCCGCCACATCGAACATACCACCAGCACGACAACCTTCCCATTCGAAACACTGACTGGGGGTGGCGACCAGTGTACAATCATGTGTAGCCTACCCACGCGTACATGTGGGCCCTCCATGATCCATGTCACCTGCGGCAAAGTCATGACATGCGCAATGAGGGAAGTGAGGAGAGCTGTCCGCCCCACGCGCAGAAGGTGCATCAGCTCCACAGACCCAGCAGCGAGTCCAGCAGGGGTCACATGTGCAGGGGCAGCTGTGCCTGGTGTGAAGGCACATGCATATAGACAGCACATCGACCAATGTGTAGTCTGCCCACATCTACAGTCCATCATCATGCGGACATAGGAATTGAACACAGGGCAACACATCTTCAGTTGGTGCACCCGCCCTGTGCATGGCCCCCCACCCAACGGAGGCACATCCAGTGCCACCATCCCACACACACAAGCCTTCCACGGAACATGCTGTGTCCAATGGTCAGTACAGAGTCAGCGCCCATCTGGTGGATCCTGAACAGGAGACACATGCACACACATGCCAGCTCCCACTATGTACGTCTGCCACCTGGCACGTGCAATGTAACCTCTCACCTGTGACGTGTGACTGCAAGCACACAGCCGTCTTGGCATGGGGCTGTCAATGTGGACACCTGTCAATGTTTCGGGAGGTGTGATCCGTACAGTGCTGTACATAGGGTGCAGTGCTGACACCTACTACTGTCTCATATCCCCTCGTGCCACAGGTCCCACTTGTTTTGGCCGCTCAGCCTGTGCCCACATCGTCGTCGTCGTGTGCCATACTCATCCAGCCGCGGAAGCAGTTCCATGCTCAGCAGACATTCATGTTGCCGTGGCGTTGCCGCTTGACGGATATGCAGTCAGTCCCCATCAGCACGCCCCGCAAGTCATTGGGGCCTAGATCCCCATGTGCATGCACATGGCAGTGGTTTGTATCACTAGCCATTGCCATTGTTGGGAGACCTGTGTAAGTGTATTGTGGCCGTGCCGTCCCAGCTTGACAGCTGGGCTGTGGCTCATGTGCTTGCTCAGTCATATCAGTGATGTGTATGCGAAATTGCTATGTGTCGTGTTGCTTTGACATGTGTCCTCTGCCATTGTCCCTAGGCGGAGACCGAACATTGACCGCCCATACCAATTGCTGGCGGACATGGACGATACAGAGGTTATTAGGAAGTTTCGGCTGGACAGGCCAACCCTGCATCGACTGTGTGCCATGTTAGAACCCCATCTCCGTCCCCGCAGGGTGTATCCGACTGCTGTCACCCCCACGGCTAAGGTGATGGCCGCCATGCATTTCTTCGCCACTGGGTCATTCCAGCACACAGTGGGCATTGGAGGAGGGATGTCCCAGCCCATGTTCAGCAAGGTGCTGAGGGATGTACTGGCAGCCATGATGCTGTACCGAAACAGGTACATCCGCTTCCCCAGGGCTCGTGAATTGGCGGCAGTGAAGGGTGCATTCTATGCCCTTGGCAGAATCCCACACGTCGTTGGAGCCATTGACTGCACACATGTCGGCCTTGTTCCACCACAGGCCACTGAGCACCTGTACCGCAACAGGAAGCACACGCACTCCCTGAATGTGCAAGTGGTGTGCCTTGCGGACATGGTGATCACCCACGTGTGTGCAAAGTTCCCAGGCTCGGCCCATGACGCACACATAATGCGCAACAGCATCTTGCCACGACTGATGTCCAATATGCAACAGGATCGTGCCTGTATTGTCGGTGAGTATGTGGAGTGGTGTAGCGTGCTGGTTGTGCGATGCTGTCCCCTGTCCAGTTGGAATTGCAACGGTTCTCTGTGTCCCTCACACCCAGGTGACTCTGCGTACCCGAATGGGGCATGGCTGCTCAGTCCATTGAGGAATCCTCGCACCCCAGCAGACGATCGCTACAATGAGGCACATGGGAGGACCAGACGTGTGGTCGAGCGTACCTTTGGCCTCCTCAAGTCCAGGTTCAGGTGCCTGGACCGCACCGGGGGTGCGCTGGCGTAGTCCCCACAGAAGGTGTGCCGGATAGTGGTGGCGTGCTGCATGCTGCACAATCTGGCCATTGGGAAGCAGATCCCCCTCATCGTGGATGACGGAGATCAACCAGGGCCCCAGCCCGCAGACCAGGACAGCTCGAGTGAGGAGGACAGCGGAGAGGAGGAAGCTGGTAATGTGCGGCAGCAGCTCATCGCCCGCTACTTCACTTGACGGTGAGTGTCCATGTACGACGGCTGATGTGGCTGTATCTGTGCAGGTGTGTGTGTGCTGTGTCAGGGTGGCCGTTTGTTCACTGCGTGCTGTGTGTCAACGCTCCATGGCCAGGGTAGTATGCCACTGTTGGTGGCTGTGGCATTGTGCCCTATTGCTCTGTGCGATGTGTGTACATTGCTTGTAGTTGTTGACATGTACTGTGTGATGGGTGTGTGACACACTCATTGAATGTGCTCCTGTTCTGTCTCCCACCCCTAGGTCCCTACAGGCCCTCCGGATTCAATTGCCATGCCACGCATCAGGTGCCTTTCCGCCCAAGGTGGCCGTTGTATTCCGTACAAATAAAACACAGGGCACAAACAGCAGTTAGTGTAAAAGGTGCATTTATTACAAACTGTGACATGTGATTGTGTGTAAGGTGATGACAAAAGTGGTGCGTGCAGTGACAATGAGCTGTCGGTCATGGCTGCGTGATGCTCAGGGTGTACCCACTGGTTCTATGTCCATAGTCCAACACACACATGCCATCCAGATGGCTGTGTGGAGTGGGATCGTAGTCCAAGTCAATGCAGTGGCTGGTCAAGGAAGGCTGGTGGAAGGCTGGCTGGCTGCCTCACTTGCGTTTGGAGCGTGCGAAGTCCTCCCGGGAGATCTGTTTCCACTTCGGACGGCCCCTTCCACGTTTGCGAGGGGGTGCCTGCTTGCGACATGCTGGTGGTTGAGGTGTGCTCACTGGCTGTGGACGCAGGGGAACTGGACACTGCTGCTCCACCCTGCGCCCCGGCAGGTGGTGGCGGAGGGGGAGCTGCTGTCCCTGGCTGTGACCTCACCGCCACCACCAGCTGGCCCATGAGGTCCACGAGTTGGCCCATACGGGCGTCCATGGACCTCAGCACCCCCAGCACCTCACGCGTGTCTGAAGCAGACCGGACCCATTGTCCTTGGGCCTCTTCATAGGCCCCAAGGACTCTGGCCATTTGAGGCAGGGCATGGCTCCCAGGGGAGGCTGGCGTTTCCCTGACCCTGCTCCTCCTACCAGTCCTGCTGCCACCGGCCTGCCCACTAGCCACATTGCTCACCACGGTCCTCGCTGTGGCTCCCAGGGTGGATCCAGTCGGCCGGGCCACCACCTGCGCTGGGGCTGGTGCCAGCGAAGACGTGGTGGTGGTGGCGGCGGTGGTGGTCGGTGCGGCGATGGTGGCGGTTGCGGCAGTGGTAGTGGCCACAATGACCGTGGGTGTGGCCGCAACGACAGTGGCAGCAGGGGGCTGGGAATGTTCAGCAGCCCTGGATGATGGGTTGGTGGGTAGGAGGGGTCCTGGGGAGCGGCTGGGCCCTGCCACACCAGATGGGCCTGCTTGGTGGTCCGTGTCCGAAGAGGAGGACAGATCCTCCAGATCCGTGTGTCCTCGTTGGGGGCTTGTAGGCTGGCTGTGCTGGCTGCTGGCTCCATCCCCAGCATCCAGCAGTTCGTCACCTGTGGAGAGAATGAGATTTGTTATTGTGTTGCACCTGGCGAAGTATGTATTTGTCGTCTGACATTAACAGTTCGTGCAATCTCGTACATGGGTTTCCCGGAGGCGTGTGTGTGGCTGTAGCATCTGTAGTTGTGTGTGCTTGGCAATGGGACTGTGTGCTGTGCACAGGTGGCATGGGACGGATTGGCCATGCCGATGGGTGTGTTGCTGTGCCCCTACTTATTGTGACTCTGGTGTATGCGGGCTCCTGGCCCATCCTGGGTCTGGTTTGTACTTTGCTTTTGGTGTTCAGATGGGACGCTTAGGAACGCATATGGCAACATGGGGGCCATGCCCCAGATTCGCATTTGGGAGGGGATATGCTTTTGGGGTTCAAATGGAACGCTTAGGAACGCATATGGCAACATGGGGGCCATGCCCCAGATTCGCATTTGGGAGGGAATATGCTTTTGGGGTTCAAATGGAACGCTTAGGAACGCATATGGCAACATGGGGGCCATGCCCCAGATTCGCATTTGGGAGGGGATATGCTTTTGGGGTTCAAATGGAACGCTTAGGAACGCATATGGCAACATGGGGGCCATGCCCCAGATTCGCATTTGGGAGGGGATATGCTTTTGGGGTTCAAATGGAACGCTTAGGAACGCATATGGCAACATGGGGGCCATGCCCCAGATTCGCATTTGGGAGGGGATATGCTTTTGGGGTTCAAATGGAACAGCTTAGGAACGCATATGGCAACATGGGGGCCATGCCCCAGATTCGCATTTGGGAGGGGATATGCTTTTGGGGTTCAAATGGAACGCTTAGGAACGCATATGGCAACATGGGGGCCATGCCCCAGATTCACATTTGGGAGGGAATATGCTTTTGGGGTTCAAATGGAACGCTTAGGAACGCATATGGCAACATGGGGGCCATGCCCCAGATTCGCATTTGGGAGGGAATATGCTTTTGGGGTTCAAATGGAACGCTTAGGAACGCATATGGCAACATGGGGGCCATGCCCCAGATTCGCATTTGGGAGGGGATATGCTTTTGGGGTACATGCTGTGAGCCATGGGTGCCGAACGTGACATGTGTTGTGGCAGCATGACATTGCATGGTTTGAGGTGTGTGCATGCTTGACATGGCCTGCATATTTGCTGTCTGTTGTGATTACTGGACATGGCATTGGACGCATCGTTATGAGTGAGTGATGGTTGTGTGCCAGCCAACGTATTGCAGTTGTCCCATCTCCTTGGTGTGCGTGCTGCCCTGTGCCATGTGCATCACTGCAGTGCTCGGGGGTGTGGCCCATGTTGTGTGTTGTTGCTCACAGTGTGTCGTGCGCTTCATTGACTTCTGGCACATGGTTGGTCATGGGCATGTATCTTAGCGTGACTGCTGTATGTGTGGCAGCTGTGCGGATGACATGCCTTTCATGAGACTGGGGCTGACGGATGGGATGGATGGTATGTTGTATGTGCATGGTGTGTCTGTGTGTTTGATGGGTTCAGTGGTGTTCGTGTGCATTTATGTTGTTCCGCTCTGTTGCGTCTAGTGTTGTTTGTCTTACATAGGCGTAGTTGTGGGGTGTGTGGTTGACAGGCAGTAGGGGCTACATGGACAGGACTTCAATGGTGTTTCGGTTGTGTGTGATGAGTTGCACAGTGGCTGCCGTGTGGTACTATATTCAGTGTGGCTTGTGCATGCAGACGTGGCTCCTTGGGTGTTGCTATGTCTGTGATGGGTCATGTGGGGTGTGAGTCTGTTGTTCATGTCCGTGTGCACATTGTTCACTTGTTCGTGACGGTGGGCGGTGCTGCGTGTTCGTCTGCTACGTGACATGTCCCATGTGTTGGTCGTGTTATGGTCCTCATGCCTCCAGTAATCCAGCCCTGTCCAGTTTCCCACCTGCAAGTTGTTCGTGCGTGCACTGTACTGGATGCCACATGGCTCTAAGCGGGGGGTGCTCCATGTTGCAGGTCTGTGGGGGTGGGGGGGTGTTGTGGGTCGTGGGGGTGGCTGGACACCCACTGACACCGATTGCTGTGGACCGTGATGTCTGCCTTTCGGCTGTCGTTGTGCACTGCGGTGGCTGACACGTGGCTGTGGGGTGTGGGGGATGCTCCTCCTTGCTGTGCTGTGGGACTAGGGGCCTGGTGTGTGTTGTACTTGGGCTGTCCACCGTCCCACCCACTGCACTTTGTGTTCCTGCCACTTACCTGTTACTTGTCGGTTAGTGCAGCTGTGGCGGACACATGGGTGTGGTGGGTGCTCGTTGTGGCGCTTCTGGCATATTTGGGGACCTGTTGGTGGTTACGTGGCTGGCTGAGTGTACACATGTCCCCACGTATGTTACAGTTGTTCGGTTTGGGCTGTGTGTGGTGGTGTCTGTTGCATGTGTGTGTGATGTGTTGTGTATTGTGTGCTGGACATGGGGGTGTTTGTCCCTGGGAGCTGTGGCATGGTGGTAGTGCATGTGAGTACATAGCGGTGTGCTGGTATACATTAGTTTGTACTTACCAGCCTCCACTCCCCTGCTAATCCGGCGAGGATCTCCGGATGTATTATGACTCGCACCTTCTCCTCCCACGCTTTGAAGGTCTTGAAGAGCGCGGGATTCCCTCCGCCAGTGACGGCAGCCAGCTCTCTGTTTTTGCCCTCCTTCTTCTTGACCAGGCTCTTTACGTCATTCCAACGTTTGTTTATTTCTCCTCTGTTCCTGGGCAGGGTCCCGACTGCATTGACCTGGTCTATGATCCGGTTCCACATTCTGTTTCTGGTGGCTAGTGGTGTGTGCTGGACCATGTTCCCATAGATTTGTGGGTACACCTTGATGATCTCGTCGACCATGACCGTCAGCTCAATGGTCGTGTACTTGGGCATTCTTTGTGGTGCCATGGTGTTTGTGGTGCTGGTGCGGTGTGTGTTGTGTAATGTGCAGGGGGTTTGTGGTGCAGGTGTTTGGTGGTGGTGGTGGTGGTGGTGGTGGTTGTGATGTGTGCGTTTTTGTGGTGTGCTGCTGTCCTTCCTGTGTCACTGTGTCCTCTCCTCTCCTCTCTGGTTTGCAATGTAGCAAGGGGTTGTGGTCTGTGGGAGTGCTGCTTTTGTACTCACCTATGTGGGTGTGTCCTCATGGTCTGTTGTTTTCAGGTGTGTTGTGTCTGGGGTTCTGGCCTTTGTATTTTTTGTTTGTCCGGGGGTGTTTTCGGGATGTGTACTGTGCTTGTGTATTTGTGCGTGCCTTGCTGTGTGGACTTGTTGGCCATGTTGTGTGCTATTGGTTTTGTGAGCGGATGGTTTCTGTGCAGGTACGTGGGCGCCATGGCTTCTGCCGTGTCGATTCTCATCGGCGTTGTTTGCGCTGGCGGGCGGTATATTTGTGGTTTTCCCGCGCTCATGGCGGTGCGATCGTAATTTCACGTGCGGTGTGTCGGCCGTGAGGGCGGGCGGTTTTGTGTTGTCGTGCGTGTTTCCGTCCGTGGCGGGCGGTTTGACTCCGACTCGGACGTTGGCGGGCGGTATTTTGTGTGATTTTTCCGCCGATGGCGGATTTCGGTTTGTGTAATCGTAATGGCGTGGTCGGTGTTCAGACGGTGTGTGCGGGCGGATTTTTGCCGCTTCCATGCCTGGCGGATTTTTTTACGCCGGGTATCGTAATGGGCCCCTTAATAATAATTTTGAATAATTATTGTAATAAATTTTAAATTATTAAAAAATATTATAAATTACAAATACATCTATACACATAAAACAATAACATAAATAAAAATTAAATAATTATGTATAACAAATTAAAAAAAAAAATTTACTTTTAATATTTTTAAAATTAATTATATACTATATTAACAAAAATAATACAAAAAATATTAAATAGCGTAGGGAATAAAACTACTATTACAACTCCCAAAAAAACAACACTAAGAAAAATGTTGGATAGCGTAGGGGTAAAAATTACTATTCCCACTCCAGCGAGTGTAACAGTAGGGAAAGTGTTGGATAGCGTAGGGGTAAAAATTACTATTCTAACTCCAGTGAGTGCAACAGTAGGGAAAGTGTTGGATAGCGTAAGGGTAAAAATTACTATTCTAACTCCAGTGAGTGCAACAGTAGGGAAAGTGTTGGATAGCGTAAGGGTAAAAATTACTATTCCCACTCCAGAGAGTGCAACAGTAGGGAAAGTGTTGGATAGCGTAGGGGTAAAATTACTATTCCCACTCCAGGGAGTGCAACAGTAGGGAAAGTGTTGGATAGCGTAGGGGTAAAAATTACTATTCCCACTCCAGAGAGTGCAACAGTAGGGAAAGTGTTGGATAGCGTAGGGGTAGAAATTACTATTCCCACTCCAGGGAGTGCAACAGTAGGGAAAGTGTTGGATAGCGTAGAGGTAAAATTACTATTCCCACTCCAGGGAGTGCAACAGTAGGGAAAGTGTTGGATAGCATAGGGGTAAAAATTACTATTCCCACTCCAGAGAGTGCAACAGTAGGGAAAGTGTTGGATAGCGTAGGGGTAGAAATTACTATTCCCACTCCAGGGAGTGCAACAGTAGGGAAAGTGTTGGATAGCGTAGGGGTAAAAATTACTATTCCCACTCCAGGGAGTGCAACAGTAGGGAAAGTGTTGGATAGCGTAGGGGTAAAAATTACTATTCCAACTCCAGAGAGTGCAACAGTAGGGAAAGTGTTGGATAGCGTAGGGGTAGAAATTACTATTCCCACTGCAAGGAGTGCAACAGTAGGGAAAGTGTTGGATAGCGTAGGGGTAAAAATTACTATTCCCACTCCAGAGAGTGCAACAGTAGGGAAAATGTTGGATAGCATAGAAGTGACAAATAACATACTTATAAATAAATTAATTTTTTTAAATAATTAATGAATTATTAAATAACTCTAAACTATTTACCAATACCAATACATATTTATTAACAACATGATTACCAATATAAAATTTATTAACAATAAAGTAATAATAAATACCAATAAATAATAATTAATCAATATTAATTACTAAATATGAAATATTGAACAATAAAATATTTTTAATAACAAAAAACATATAACTTATTAAAACTTAATTACCAATTAACTAATATTGAACAATTAAATGCTTTTTATACCAATAATAATAATAATTAAACATTAATTATCAACTAATAAATCATTCTTAATATATTAATTACATTTATCAATAAATAATATTTAATAATATTTAATTACCAATTAATGATAAAACAACAATAAATTAATTTTTAGAACCAAAAATTTGTAATTTAAAAAAATTACCTATTAATAATTAATATCCAATAAATTAATTATCAATACCCAAAAAGAATTTAATAATTACTTAATTAGATTTCAATTACTTCCAAAAGTATTCCCCTATAAACGCACAACACACTTAATCAATTAATAAAAATTAATAACTAATTAATAATAATTAATCACCAATTAATAATTGATTACCAATTATCAATTAATTAACAATAATATAATTATCAATACCAATTAATTTAAATAAATTATAAATTAATTGCATTTAAATTACATGATGATTAATTAATCAATTAATAAAAATTAATCACCAATTAATTAAAATTAATTACCAATTATTGATTAATTAACAATTATATAATTATCAATAACAATTAATTAAAATAAATTATAACTTAATTATATTTCAATTACATGATAATCAATTAATAAAAATTAATAACCAATTAATAAAAATTAATTACCAATTATTAATTAATTAACAATAATATAATTATCAATACCAATTAATTAAAATAAATTATAACTTAATTACAATTAAATTACTTCCCACCCTATTCCCCTATAAACCCACAACCCGCTACAGAACTTAAACGCAAAAAAGAATTAAAATTAATTTATAATTCCTAAAAATTAATAATTAATTTAGTATAATTAAATTACTTCCCACCCTATTCCCCTATAAACCCACAACCCGCTACAGTACCAAAAAAAAAAAATTACTTAAAAAAATAAATTTATTAACATATAAAAATTGTATACATATATTTTTAAACAATTAAAACACGTAACAAAAACACATATAACACATACATATTAAAAAACATAACAAAATACATAACAATAATACAAATATCGATATTAGTAACATCGATATTAGTAACATCGATATATTTGATTTCGATATTACTAACTTCGATATTATTGACATCGATATTAAGTAATTCGATATTACTTACCTTAGGGTCGATATTCTGTCCATCGATATTCTGTCCCATCGATATTCTGTCCCTTCGATATTTAAACTTCGATATTATGGTATTTCGAAATTTTATTTTCGATATTTTGACTGCCCACCCATGCAGGGGACATGCCCGTCCCAGTACAGTAGGTAATGGTCAAGACTAGTGTATGTAGTTGTATAAAATTCAAACAGAAAAGTTGGACCACATAAAGATGCAAACATGACTATACAAAATATTCATAGATATATGTGTGCTTCCAATAACCAGAAGAGAAAGATCAAGCTGGGCGAAGTCACTTGTTTAGATGTGTGACCTTCAGTGAATTGACCTTCAGTAGAACAAGAATTGTTATTGGAATAACAGCCTTTTAGTTTCACTCTTGAAGACTTCATTGGAGGGGTTTGTTGTAATAGCTGACAAAATGGAATCTCGCAGCTTTGGTGCACTTCTTGAGAAGGACTATTTGAGAGTCATTTTCTGCAGACACGGTATTCAAGCATAAGGGTGCCCGAGTGAATACCCAACTAAGACTACCAGCATTTCTGTAAGGTAGCTCAGAGTCTCTGAGTGGAGACATTTATGGATGTTGTAAGCAAGGTTAAGAATACTTCTAGCTTCCATTGGGAGCGAGTTCAGGAAGCTTAGAATATGTCTGATATGACCATACTTTCTGATTCCTGAAACTAGTCTAGCTGCAGCTTTCAGTGCTTCTTTCAGGAGATCAATAACCTGCTTAGGTATTCCAGTAAGCAAGGTGTTGATTGTAGGGAGAAGCATGTAAAATTTTGCTTGTGTTCTAGCTGCTTGGATGTTCTAGGTTCTTGGGAATACACTTGTTTCCATGCTGGGCAGTTGGCCAATACTGCAGGTTTTGAAGTCATCTTAATGGATTAGGACAAGCACCATTCCACCAGGACATATTCAGTCAACTGAGCCTCTCCCATATAGGATGTTGTTAACTGACACTGAGATTATGACCTAAAAGAAGTGAAAGGAACGGTAATGTGCACACTGAGAGTGTGACGATGAGCACTAGCATTTCATGGTGACACCCACACCTAAAAGGAGCAATTGAAAGAGTATGTGATACTGTCAGAGGCATATGCCATTTATCTCTGGGTTAGAATAGTGGTAAGCATTATTTGAGACATTACAGGAGGTAGTAATTAGTTTGACAATACAAAAAGGCTCTTACTCAGAGTCTTCTATAACCATAACTTGTTGTCAATACCCTATAAGGAAAATATGCAAAATATTATCAATTAAAGATGTGATGGCACCACTGTGGTTTTTGCAGGATCTTCAGAAACCTCTGATTCTATTCTATTCTATGCACATTTGTAAAGTGCATGGTTACACTAAGGCATCCTAGTGCTAACATCTGCAACACAGACTGATACTGAGAAACATCAAAGGCAACAGTAGAAAAGGCGAATTGCCAAATAGCCTAGTTTTCAGATGCTTCTTAAATAAAAGTTCATTATCAATAAGCCACACTGTATGGGGCAAAGAGTTCCACAGTTTGGCTGCAGTGCATGCAAAGGAGCGCACTCCACTTCTCGTTCTCCGGATATAGAAAACTCTCACAAGTCGAGCCTTGGTTGACCTTAGGGTTCTGCCCGGGGTATTAGGTGAAATAAGCAGTTGTAATAGAGGAGTACCTTTTGCTTGAAGTGCCCTATGTGGTATACATGGTGCCTTAAAGTTCACCCTTTATTATACTGGAAGCCAATGGAGATTAACCAAGGCCTGCTGAGCTGATTTGAGTCTTGGGATTTTGAGCAAAAGTAGGGCAGCCGCGTTCTGCATGATTTGAAGTCTCTTGGTTACAGGTCTAGTCGCTCCCATGTAGAGGGAGTTCCCGTAGTTCAGACGAGAGAGAATTAGTGCCTGTACCACGAGCCGATGAAATGGAGAAATGGAGAACATTGGTAAATACCTTTAATGCATAATTGGGGGCAACTGAAAAATGTAAATACACGCTGAGAGAAAAAGGCTACTAATGCTTTATTATTTAGGAGTGAAAGGGCATAATCTGTTTAACAATCTGCCCGGGGAATACAGCAAGAAGATGAAGAAGGAATAGATAGATTTTGAGGCATAGACCTTTTGCAGGAGTTCTGAATGAATCTGTGAAAAGTCGCATTATTGTGCTGAAGATTTTGGCAAATGACTGTGAATGTGGGAACTTTATGAGTCAACTGATAAGGGATCAAGTGGTTGCCATGGGCAATTCCAAGATGGTCTGGAACAACTGCTGACAATAAGAAACGTATCTCTGGAAAGGGCGGATAAATGAGCGAAAAGTATAGCATCATCCCATTAGGGAAATAAAAGAGTTCAATGCAGGAATTAAACTAAATATCATAACAGCAGTTGGAAGCAGAAACATTTTACTGGAGGAGGGTAAGGAAGAGAGAAGGACAGCGGACTACTGGAGAAGAAGGTGAAAGGAAGGAGGGTAAAGCAAAGACTACATGTTACAAATGTGGTTCATGGTATTGGTATACCTACATCAATAGACTTCCAAGCCATAGAGAAGGGCTGTAAGAAGTTTGGTAAATTACACAATTGTAATTGAGTTTGTAGAAGAGTAGACAAAATTTAATTTGAGCATCATACGGAATGATTTTAAGGATGTTAATAAGGGTAAAGTGTGCGAATTAATGGAAAATTTGGTATGGAGGTGCAATCTGACAGAGGGGTGTGAGAAGGAAGGGAGGGCACATAAGATTAAATACATATATGCCAAAGTTGCTATGAATGTTAAAGACACTTAATTGATATGGGATTTAGGAGCATGGGTAACTATTATAACTGAGGAATGGTGGAACATTTATTGGGAAATAGGAGGTTAGAAACTGCGGATGTTACCACATGTGTGTATGAAAGCAACAACATAGATTTGGTTGGATCTTTTGAGAGAATCATCAAGCCCAAGAAAAAAGAGATAAAAGGGACATTGTATGTAGCTGAAAAAGAGGTAAATAATCTTATATATAATATGTGTATCAAACGTACCTAAAGATGGTCATAACTCCAGTTGTCATTGATGGTGGAAAAGGATTGGATCAACGAGTATGTAACATTATTCGCATATTGCTTAGTCCAACAAAAAAAAAGGAGTGATGTACAAGTTCAAGTTGAAGAAAGGGGATTATAGCTAGGAAACAGAATTTGCAAAATTTCCAAACAGTGGGGCAGATTTACAAGCCCCTTGCGTCACTTTTGCGTCACTTTTCCCATGTTAAAAATGACGCAAAAGTGGCGCAAGGGGCTTGTAAATATGCCCCAGTGTGTGTGACTTATGTACTGGACAAAATGTGTAATGAAGGTATATAATTCAGCCAGTCTTGACTACGTTATGGTTGTAGTTATTTCAAGGAGGTCTCTGGAGCAATTCACTTGCACGTTGACTTACATCGCTTTGGGTAGAGTCTCATCTTTCTTCTATTGAAGACTTGATTGGATTAGCTGTAAAGGCAAATTGGTTCACTAAATTGGACTTGAGATCTGCTTACCATCACATGGTATTGGACAAAAGTTCAAGACATCTGACCGCATTCATAACACTAGAAAGTATATACCAGATTAAACGTATGCCTTATGGCCACTCCTTTGTGGCATCCTTCAGAAACTTTTGACTAATCTATTTAAAGAGCTGGGATATACTGGTGAAGGGGAAGAGAGTAGATGAACATTATATGTGTGTGAGGTGAGTGCTTGGAGTTTTGTCTAAACCAAGGATGGCTCTGAGAAAAGATAAAGGTATGGTTGATGCAGTAGAATATTTGGGGAATACAGTGTGAGGAGAGGGAGTGAACCTGAAACCAGATTTAATGACTGGTGTTATGGAAGTTGCCCCATCCCAGAATAGGGAATAGTTGATGTCATTTTTGGGAATGTGTGAGTTTTATTTTTCATTTCTTGGAGACTTTTTCATGTTTGATGGAATAGTATCAACAAATGTTGAAAAAAGGTAGTGAATTTGTATGGTCAGAAGAGTGCTAGCGGGCATTTGAATCAACAATCACTTATCCTACAATCACATGTATAACATAGAGAGATTATGATAACTGTTGATGCCAGAGTGTTAGACCTGGCATCCTTGGTGTGGTTTTCCCTAACCTTTTGCTGTCTGACCTCCTTTTTGCTCAACTTCGTTTTTGCTGGTTGTAGAACTCTGTGTACTTTTTCACTGCTGACCAGTGCTAAAGTGCATGTACTCTGTATCTAAAGTGTGATGAGAATTGTTTTATTCCTGATTGACATATTTGATTTACCTATAAGTCCCTAGTACAGTGCACTACATGTGCCCAGGGCCTATAAATCAAATGCTACTGGTGGGCCTGGAACACTGATTGTGCCACCCACATAAGTAGCCCTTTAAATATGTCTTAGGCATGCCACTGCAAAGCCTGTACATGCAGTTTTGAACTGCCATATCGACCTGGCATGTAAACCTACTTGTCAGACCCAAACCTTCATTTTTATTACAGATAAGTCACCCCTAGAGTAGGCCCTGGACAGCCCATGGGCAGGGTGCAGTGTATGTAAAAGGTAGGACATGATCTTGTAAGTTTTACATGTTCTGGTAGAGAAATACTCATAAATTCATGTTTCACTACTGCAAGGCCTAGCTCTCCCATAAGATAGCATTGGAGCTGCCTTGTAACATTTTGTAAGTGTAGCTTCCAATTGGAAAAAGATGGGAAAACCACAATTTAATAATACATCTTTTAGTGAAGTTGGTTTTTAGATTGCAGTTCTGAAAATGCCATCTTTAGGAAGTTGGCTTTTTCTTACTTAAATCATTTGGTGCCTTTTGCCTGTCTCTGGAATACACGGCAATCAATCAAGCGCTATGCCCAGACGCTAAATAGAGACGGCGTTACAACCATTTGCTGAATCTTGACGGCGCGATACACGTCGCAGCCGTTCACTTCATCACGCTTCTTCCAAATATATGCCGAAGGTTGACGATGGTTGACGGCAAGTGTATGGCACAAATTTTAATATTCTTACAGGACCAATAACTTTACGGTTCTGTATTGATTTCTTTTTCAAAGGGTCCTTTATTCTACATAGGGATTCTCTGTCCTGAAGATGGTCTTATAGATGTATTCACAAAAAGACCGAATCGTCGACCAACATACCCATTTTCACTGCTGAAATTTTTCTGTATAAGAAATTTTTGCCTCACGTCCAGGAACATTTCTTTGTAAATAGAGATGAGAAATGGATATTCTACACAAGTGATAAGTAGATATTGTATTGAATGATTCTCGTATATGAGAGTAGTTTTGTACCCTTGAATTTGATTTATTTGAATATAAACTCTAACGAAAAGAAGAATACACCCATTTTCTTGTTTTGATCTATTCATTTTGGATTGTATAAATTGATTTCTAGAATTTATGTGTTTGAGGCCACTATTTGAGTACTCATAAAAGATATTGTGAAGCAATGTTTACATATATCTAAACATAATCCCTTGTAGGCATCTTTACCTGACAAAACTTTTAGAAAGTTGGCATTTTCTTACTTAAATCATTTGGTGCGTTATGCCTGTGTCTGGAATACACATCTGGGGGGGGGAGGGGTAACAGATGGTATCCTGCATTCCCTCTAGACAGCCACACACAAAGGAAGGGTAGGTGTGCCTGAGTGGTCATCTGTATGTTGATGGGTCTGCCTGAGCAGGATGAGGGGTTAGAGCTGACACTTCTACCTGAAAGAGCTGTGTCCTGTCCCCACACGAAGGGTTGCATACCCTCCTTGTAGTGAGTCTGCCACCAGGGTGGGGAAGAGCAGGGTCTAAAGCACTACCAGACCTTTTTTTGAATTCTCCCCACTTCAAAGGCTAAAATGCATATAAGTACTGGACCTCTGACACCATGTACTCAGAACACTGCTGGAACTAAGGACATTCTGCCAGGAAGAAGAGCTGTTGTGCTGTAAGAGGGACTGCCACTTTACTACCTGTTTTTCTGTTTTAGCCTGCTGCTTGTTGATTGCTGTGCTGTAAGAGGGACTGCCACTTTGCTACCTGCTTTGCTGTGCTACCCTGCTGCCTGCTGCTCCTTGCCTGAAAGTGAGAAGGACTGGACCTTCTCTTTACATTCTTAGGGCTTAAGTTTCTCCAAGGGCTTGTTGGCTTGTCTCCTGTTGCTGAAGTCTCAGGGATATCAAAGGCTTCACCTTTCAACTTCATCCCAGCACCTGGACTTTACTTGTTGTAAGTCTTGCTCTGCCAGGTGGTGCCAATCCAATCCAGGACCCTTGGATGTGAGTTTAAAGGACTGCATCTGCCAGAACCTGCGCTTCGACATCTCTGTGCCGATCGGACACCGACGTACCACCTATGGCAACAAAGGGATTGCTGTATCCCCGCTCCTGCAAGGTCTAGACCCTACGTATCGCACTCGGTACCACCGCAGCATCCCCAGAATCCCTGCTTCAGGGATCAACGCATCACCGCCAGCGCATGGAGAACAACAACACATCGTCTCCAAGGTGGATTAACCCAGCGCATCGCCCTTGCATTCTGGACTTGGCGTTTCATCCTCGGAACCAACACCTTGCCACTAGTGCATTTCGTTCTGCGACAAGGATTAAGGTACTTTGCTCAGCGAGCCCTGCGTGGGTCCTGTAACCGGCGTGCGCTTTGTCGCAGGCAGCCTAAATTTTTGTCTTTGTCCTGGTCCAGTACGACCTACGGTAACCCCCAAAACGCTATTTACTTCTAATTGCTATTTTTCACTTATTGTTTAAAAATTCAAATCTTGACTTGTTCTTACTGGATTTTTGTCGTTTTGGTCTTGTTTTGTTCAGAATATAAAAAACTATTTTTCTAAACTGGTGTGGATGTCTTTTTGTGGTGTTTTCATTGTGCTACTCTGTGTGTGTGTACATTAATACTTTACACATTGCCTCTTTAGATTAGCCTGACTGCTCTGTGCTAAGCTACCAAAGGATGAGCACAGGTGATCTTTTAGTGTGTACCTCACTTATCCGGATTGTGGTTCCTGCTTGGACAGCGGTCACACCTCTGCCAACCATAAACCTGATTTCGAACACAGTGCATATGGACTGGGAGCACTCATATCACAGAGAGAATGTGATAAAGAGATTTCCATCAGTTTTATATCACACCAACTAAGATAAACAGAGAGGAGGTACTTAGTAGTAGAAAAAGATCATCTGTAGTGTTTCCCAAGTATGTCCCTCAGCCCCACTCTCTTCAACACTTACATGACTCACCTGACCAGCACGGTCAGATCACACGGACAAACAGTATAACTTGCCTTTAGACCCACTGGGTGCTGAAGGAAGCCCCGCACCATGGGCTCTTTGCAGCTCACTGCTGTTGGAATAAAGCAGCAGGGTCCAGGAGCTGTGGGATAAGCCTTGTGGAAAGCACCAGAAAACAAAGCATAACTTTAGCGACCTGGAGGATTTATTCTGGTATTCCTGGTGGCTGAAACATACCACCAGGCATGAAATACAACAAACTTCAACAAGTTTGTCCAACTGGCCTTGAGATAGCAGACTGACTTCTCTCTGCTTGTGGGAGAGCTGGCAAGTGGGCCCTCAGTGACTCTAGGCCAAGCAAAAACTTACCACGGTAAGCAGTTTATCAATTAAACACCCCGGGAGGGCCAGTGCCAGGGCAAAAGTGCTTGATGAACGAGTGGGAGTCTATCTCCCCCAGTCAATGCTTTCTATAACAGGGTCAGTGCTTTGGGTGGAGACAGCATCCACTAGAAGGTGGGTAAGCCCCCAAGACTGTTAGAGGGTCCTGTGACAGGAGAGCGCTCCAGAGCACTTGCCCCCTGTGTCTGGAGGTAGTAGGAGAGCGGAGCTGCCAGCTTCACCCACCTGCTCTCACCTTAGCGGGCAGGACATGGAATAGCTGGCTACTCTGCTGGCACTTGCACAGAGCCAGCCTGACCACATAGGCTTGGGCACTGGTGCGATCTTCCAAAAAAGCAAAACTGGGTAGGGGCACCCACTTAAAAAAAAAATACAAAATGCAAGTGGGTCCTGGAGCTAAAAAGAAGAAAGGAAAACAAAACAACAACCAACCGGTGGACATGTCTCTGCCTGGGAAGGAGAGCTCCAGAATGCTCACAGCACCTAAATAATTGTCTATTTGACCAATGTTGCCCCAGGAGGGCAAGGGCACTGCAGGGGTGGTAGACCTTCTAAGAAGCTCTCATGTTGCTGATTTCTTTTACACAATATGTCTCTTAGGTCATGCAATGCATGGCACTGGGAGAGTTCTCGTGCCATAGTAAGTAAACCTGAAGCTGGGGCTTTGGTTTAAAGGCACAGGAGTGCATGTATTTGTGTTATGTTCTATAGTTGCCTAGTGAACTTACTTCAATGTAAATGTAAGATACTGATACTGAAGTGTTCAACACTTTTTTCTGATGCCCAAATGAAAGTTAAAATCATGTGATGTGTTTTATCTCATAAAAGATGATGTTTCTTCAAATATGTTTTATATTGAATTGCCTTGTGGGTAGAGCTTAGTTTGCATGTTGGGACCACCAGCACTCATGTTTAGGGACTGGCACTTATTTTTCCTCACAAGACATTGTCCAAGAGCAAGAGATATAAAAACACAAAAAGTGGAAAGGAGGAAGAGAAACATGGAAAAACACTGACAAAGAAAGAAAGCAGAGATGAAAAAGAAACTGTAAGAGTGAGATAAAGGGGCAAGGAGTTTATGGTGGTGGATAAAAGAGAAATGAGGTGGAATCAAGACTACGCAAATTGGTATTGGACATCCCGACATTTAGCAGAGCCGGTTAGGGCTTGTTAGAAATCTTTCAACACTGACACTTACCATTTAACAAATTCAGCCGTTGTTATGGGTGATTTGCATTTTGCTATAATGATATACTCTTACAAAGCCAGTCAGCCTAACTTTTATTAACACACCCCATATGTTGGTTAAGACACGAGGAGTGTTTTCAGGGGTTAGGGCTTGCTGATGCGTAGACTGTTAGATGTGCCTCCAGTACAGGATCCAGGGTGCACAAAGGAACTGTGTGACCTTTTCTTATTGTATGGGTGATCCTTTAGACTGTGTCACCATAGGCATTTCCTTTGGCCATTTTGTATATATTTGTTACTTTGTGTGTAGTATTTAGTTTTATGTGCAATAAAGAAAATTTTCTTTATACAAAAAAAGCACTGGCTGGAAAGTGAGTTATTAAGTGTTGCTTGTTGCGTTGCTGAGCTCTGAGGCAGTAGCCCACAGCACCACCCTTGAGCAAGCCTTGCAGTGCTCTGCCTCGCTACCCTGAGAGTCAAGTGCTAAAAGGAGGTACATGCTTCCCAGTTCGAGGTCCGCAATACGGGTGCCCCAGGACACCATCGGCAACTGACCCCATTGGTTATAATTAGGGCCCTGTACCTTCCGACTGCCCCATGAGCAGGGGCGGCTCCTCCACTAGGGCGGAGGAGTGCTGCCTCACTACTTTCTTACAGTGTGAGAAGCAGAAACATAAAATGGTAATAACTACCATTTTATGTTTCTGCTTCTCGCACTGCAATAAAGCAGGAGGGTTTGGTTGCAGGGGGACGGGGGGTGGGCGGGACTGCTCTGTGAGCATGGCAGGGGAGGAGTGGTGTGCCCACTCCTGAGTGCGCATGACTGGTTTGGTCGACCCTCTGGGGCTGACCAAACCAGCCATGTGCACTCTGCCCTTCTCCATGCAGACATGGCCGGGTCATAAGCCCCTGGCTGGTTGGCGGCCCGACCAATCACAGCGCTGCTTGCAGCATTGTGATTGGCTTAGGGGTGGGACTGGGAGCCCGGCTGCCTGCTTCCTGTTCCTGCCGGAGGCAGGAGAGCAGGAGAGGAGCAGAGACGACACGGGACCTGGCCGGCGGGAAGGAAAGTTTTACATTTTTTTTATTATTAAATTACCCCCCCCACGCAAACTCCTCCCCGCATGACCACGAGTCTTGCCAGCCATGACTGCCCAGGAGCCTCCAAACTGGATTTCTCATAGAGATCAATTCTTTTTGCATAATATAAGGATACTCCCAGAATCCTCTAGGAGGATGAGGAGCTTATGTATGAGTTACGTATGCAACATTTACTTTTCGTGTACATTTAACTTTTTCGTATGCAAGAGAGTTAAGCGGGGTTACTGCGAAGTTCCTCAATGTTCTTATTATATTTGGACAGAAAAAAATACGTTGCTTGCGTCAATAATGATTTATTGTGCTTTAATGAATGTGATTTGCGGCATCCAGCTTTCATTCTCAGGAAGATGCAGTAGACCTGATTCATGAACGGTTGGAGCCTACTACAACTCCCGGAGAGCAGATGGTTTAGTAAAATGGACTATTAATCTCCCAAATTAGAGCAACAGATGGTTGATGATGTCTGCATTCATATTCAGACTGCAAGCCCTCCTGTGCTAGGATGGTCCATGCTGCAGAAGTATGGCCTCACTATTAATTAACAAAAGGCCTTTTGTGACAAATTGAAAGCTCATTTGTAAGGAGAAGAGAATGCAATTAAAGGCAACATTTCAGGTAACAGACGGGATAATAGGCTTGAGAACTTAAGAGGTAGCGCTAGGTAACAATGTAGTAAACTACAATTACAACAAATTCGTTTCTGTTTACAAAAATTCAGCCAACAATTAGCAGACAGCAAAAACATATTATTAATTCGGCTTTCATGTTCTGCTGCAGTCTGAGAGCACATGTACTACAGTCACAAGTACTCTCACCTCTGCAGACTGCAGCACTGTCCTGTTCACCATCAGGATCCTAGTGACTGTCCTCATCAATCCGTAGCTGAAGCTAATCCTCTAGATATACGAGATAAGGTACCCCCTGGTGAACATTATTAAAATACTGCCCGTCACCGAGGAGTCCTGTGACTATATGGCAGAACAGGGCCAAAGGGTGAGTTCGTGTTTAAAGTCACGGAACTACAAGGTGAATTTCAGTAGCCCCAAGGTACATTAGAGAGTGTTTTATTCTTTATAGAACTTTCTCCCAACCCTCTTTTAAATTTTTGCTCTCTTCTTACGAAAAGGGTACTGTGATAATAGATACATGGAATAAATCTAACATTTGTAACTTCAACATAATGATGCCATTATGAAGCTATGATTGCGGCAAAAATATATTTTTAGAAGCTGCTGTGGTTCGGACTGCGTAGTAGCATGCAAATAATGTTTGCTTTCTTGTAATTCCCTCTAGCAGTGCAATATATAAACCTAGTGGGGTATATAAATATCACATTATCAGCTAGTGATTGAAAATTAGCGGGGGAAAAAAGCTGAAATGCTAGATTTGCAGCAGTTTGAATTCAGCTCAGTGACCTGCTTTTCACACTGTCTGCTGGCTCCGGTGGCATCACAACTCGACTGTAATGGATTATTACAGTGGAGTAGCAATATTTTTTTTTATTACAGGTGAGTAGTCATGTCACTACCTGACTGTATTAAGGACTTATTAGACAGGCTTTTATACAGTTATTACAGGTTGCATGTATAATGTATGCATCTTACGTTCTGGGCATGAGGGAAGGATGGTCTATTCAGAAGGAAAGAATAACAAATTAAATCTGGCACAGTGATATTTTAATTTGTAAAGCTGATAAAATGCATCTTCAAACACAAAATCCTTGCGAAACCCTATTTAGCAACAAAAAGGCAAAAGTACAGCAAGATTAAACGGAAAAACAAGGCACGTGGAAAACGGAAGCGGAAATACCTCACGGCGAATTACCAGGAGGGCATAGTAATGGCTGGTTGTGGAATTACCGCATCGCTATAAATTTTGACCTTTGGAATGAGGAATAACTGTGTCAACATGAGAATGCGCACTCATTTTAGTAGAATTTTCCATTATCCTGAGCACTCTTCCTGGACAAACTACGCTTGTTTTTCACTAGCCGAATGTGTCTCGGGACAATCACGAGGTGCAGGTCTTTCCGCAGCAAGCGTGCCCCCGAACTGACCACTAAATCCTATTAGCAGACACATGTACATTTACACGCAGCTGCTAATATTGTAATTGCATTTATATAGCGCTTACTACTCCCGACGAGGCGTCGAAGCGCTTTACGCCGGGCCGCACGCTTCTCCGGAACCCAGAACTCTGACCTAGAGGCGCCTAGAATCTCGTTTAAGAAGAGATGCGCTGGACACATTAATTCTTTCATTCATTCAAAGTGTTATTTTGGCAGCACGGGTGTCAGTTGTACTTTGAGGCCACGGAAGAGATCAAGGCTGGCCGCTAAGTAACAGCATCCCTGGTGAGGATGGTGACAAAATGGTGGGCTGTAATGATGTTCACTTGCTCTGCGGAGATGCCCACCAGCGCTCTGCAGTGTCCTCACCGCTGCACGTGGGGAGGTGGGAGCATCAGCGCCGGGAAGAGGGGGCATTATTAATGCTCCTGCCTCGGGGAGGGAAGCGGATAATGGATGTGGGACAAAGGCTGTGCTTTGTCATCAAATGAGGCCCTTGAAAGATGGCATTCTGGAATATTATCCGTCATTTCTTGATCAAGAAGTAATGCTGTTGCATTCCTTTGTGTGCGCGTGAGTGTCAGTCTGTCTCTTTTCTTCTGATTTCCTACTTAAACATTTCCACATCTTTCATAAGAGTTTGCAAAAAGACTCATGTTGACACCGTCCTGCAGCGATGTCCTTACTAACTGTTGTTCTGGACTTGATTTCGTCAATAGCTTGCTCCTATAGACATTTAAGGAAGTTGTTATTGGAAATGTTCGGCTGGGTTTGAATCTCGTCCCATATGACACACCAGCTCAAATAGAAATCTAAAAAAACGTCGGGGCTGGTTGACATATGTACAGGATTAGATGTTTAGATAGATTCATGGACGTCAATTCACCAAAATGCCTGGGATAGCGGAAGTGACATCACAACTTACTGACATCATAGGAAGCCACATCATTTGACCATTGACCCCGAAAATCCCCAGGAAGTGGTGCCACATTATCTCAATCCTAAAGAAAATTCAACAATTGACATCTCTAAAGTACCATCATGGGGCATATTATCAAGCCCCAGCGATAATTATCGCTGAGCGCGCTTAGCGCGCTTTTAATTATCGCCGGCTATTGCTGGAATATATCGCCAAGCTAGCGCTGTATTATCAACGCTTAGCGCTATGGCGATAAATATTCCAGCGATAGCGGGGTTTTCCATGGAACATCGCTGGTTTTCCAGCGATGTTCCATGGAAAACAGCGATAAGCTTGATGATAGGCCCTGTGGCCTTAGCCCCACAATCCACCTCCCATGTTAGGAATGCCTTAGTCAGGAATTTAACAGACGTTAAATTCTTGAGTTAAGGCAGAGTTAGCGCGATTTAAATTATCGCTACGCCTCGTTGTTAATATCGCGAAGCTGCCTTCGCGATATTTTCCCATGTTGTTTTCACAGCCACGCCTACTTTGCATCTCATTATCGATGCAAGGCGAGGCGTGTGAAAAACGGGAGCTAAGTCAAGGAAACACGCGCTAGCGTGTCCTTGTAAATAATGCGATATAATTATCGCCGCTTTGCGCCCGAAAAATGGACGCTAAAGCGGCGATAATTGTATCGCCGGCCCTTGGTAATATGCCCCCATATATGCATGATTAATATAACACAATGCAGACAAATGTCCATTTTAGAAACCACCTACATTAGGGCCCTGACATGATCTTTGAAAGTGGTGGGAAGCAGCCGCGGCCGCTGCAGGTAAGAGCGGTGGGGCCGGCTGGGGGGGGGGTGCGCGGGGGGCGGGGGTTTCGAGAGACGACCACAAGGGAAAATTAAATACATAATTAATTTTCCCTTGTGGTCGTCTCTCGAAATCCCCCGCAGCCTGCCCCACCGCTCTTACATGCAGTGGCCGCGGCTGATGGGAAGTAATACTTGCCCTGAATTGTTGCAAGCCAGACCTCTTCTAGGAGGTCTTGGGAGTTCTCCTCCTGAGAAAAGTTTGAGTTATATGGGATCAAATAGTGTAATTTTCAAATCATATTGCTAAAAAAAAACCATGGTCCCTGAAAGGATACTCATTCATATACAAGTTCTTTCCTGGTGTGCCAAGGCAATGAAACCTGACACTCCTGAGAAGACTCTGTTGCTTTATTGTTTTCAGAATGTGCTATGAGTGCCCCTTATGTCAAAGATTACCTCCATTGTGCCAGGGCCAGCATTTTATAATTCAGGCCACTCATATGCCTTGGGTGTCCCCTTATGCCAAAAATTGCCTACAATATACCAGTGTCAGAAGTTTGCAATTAACCCATCCGTATATCTTATGTCAAAATTACCTCTAGTATATCAGGGCCAGTATTTTATCCTGGTTACCTCACCCCCCCCCCATATGCCATGGTTTCCCTCTCTTATGTCAAGAAGTTTCTCCATTGAGCCAAAGTCACAGATGCCCCAATGCCAACATTTTCCGCAAGTATGCCAGTGCCAGCATTTTTCCATGGGTGCCCCAAAATCGCTTCTGCTATGCCAGTACCAGTACTTTGCTTAAGTGTGACAACTATGCCAATAATTAACTCCAGCATGCCAGTGCCATTATTTTGCCACTTATGCCTGTCATGCTAACAATTGCCTACAGTTTGCCAGCAGCAGTACTTTTCCTGCATGCCTGTATGAGCCAAGAATTACCGTCAGTATGCCAGGGCCAGGTGCAGACACTACATTCCTAACCATGCTCACTTACACTCCCTCATTCATTCTCACTTGCTTACACTCATTCACTCTTATTCACTAACTTGCACTCGCTCCTACTCACTCACTGACTCATTCATACTCACTGACACTCAATCATTCTCACTCACTACCTGTCACTTACTCTCACTCACTGTCACTAATGCTCACTCACTCATATATGCTCACACATACAGACATGCTCACAAGCACACACTCTCTTGCACACAAACACATTCTCACCCACAAGCATGCACACAAAATACATTATAAAAAGTTTTTTTACTTACGTCACATGCAACTGGAGATCTCGTTCTAGGTCTTGGTGTTCCATTTTTGAATTACACTAATAGTGAATAGCAAACTATTATTCACTATTAGTATAATACAACAAGGGCAAAAACAAAGGTGAAGCTACCTCAGTCTTTTTGGCACTGACTTTGCTACCTCTGAGGCCAGGGGTCGCAAAGGCAGTGCCAGGGGTGGCAAGAGGCAGGCCAGGGGTCGCAGCTGACACCCCTGACAACCCCTAAATACTTCCATACATACATTATCGTGTAACTTAATCTAGAAATGTCCCTTTGAACTCCAGCATAAAGTGTGCATGTTGTCACACGTATATGCGTGCTATTAGCATACATTGTTGACTTACAGCTATATCTCTGACATTCAGTGTTTGTATAGTACCAATTACACACGCGTTTGGCATTACAGCAAGCTGCCTCCGTTTTTTTTTGTACTGACTTTGCTTCCTCTGAGGCCAGGGGTCGCAAAGGCAGTGCCAGGGGTGGCAAGACATTTTAACATACAAATGCGGTGAGGATCATTCACGTGTCCCGATATTGGTCAGAAACTATATTGTCCAAAAAAAAGAGCCCCATTATACCCGGGAAGAGCGAAGAAAGAGTAAAAGCTCGGGATTGGGTGACATACTTCCTGAATACGAAGAAAATTGGACACTGTTTGAACCTCGTATTCTAACCAAGTGATAAAATCATAGAAGAAACGTTACCGGTCCATAGTAACATGGGATCAAATGGGAATATAAAGGAAGGAAAAATGCTTAAGCCTCAACGATATTGAAAAATAAAAAACTTTTTATTGGTGGGAGACATCTACTTATCGTGAAGACGGTGGTTGTTAATAGTGGGAATCCACTGAAACACGTTGATGCAAGTTTTTAAGTACTAAATCGAACAGGCATCGAGTGACATAGTAGATATCAATGATTTGATAATACTCTGCACTTTGAACAATGACCGTAATCCATTAGTGGTCAAAAAGACATATGTGATTGTCTAATGTATTCTCCCTTTTTATGTTTTTATTTATGTGTTTGTTTTTATGTATTTGATATATGAAATACCCTTGTATAGTTGTTTGAATTGCTGTGCCTTATATTGAGGAAAAAGAAAATTTAGGGTAAATAGGCTTTTCCTTTATTGTAGAGGAACGTTTTTTTATGGAAAATAATTTTCTGCTTGTAATGAGGGCAGCCTTGACCCCAAAATCATTTGCACATATTATTTGATTTGTAGAACACATGAAATGTTTTTTATGAATAAAGTGCAACAGTTTTTCAAAAAATATATATATTTTTGAGGAACTATGTTAGTGATACTAGGGGTGTATTTTAAGTAACGACTGAGATTGTGAGAAGAGTATGAAACAGGTGTGAGAATCATTAAGAAACCCAAAGGGAATCTTTTTCTGACTAGATAGTGGCAAGAGGCAGGCCAGGGGTCGCAGCTTCGACCCCTAAATGACTTCCATACATAGATTATAGAGTAACTTAATCTAGAAATGTCCCTTTGAACTCTAGCATAAAGTGTGGATGTTGTCATCCGTATATGCTTGCTATTAGCATACATTGATGACTTACAGCTATATATCTGAAATTCAGTGTTTGTATATTACCGATTACACATGCGTTTGGCAGAGAAACGTATGTATGTTAGCATTTTATCCTAGCCATGTCCTGAAAAAATATGAACTGATCAAAGAACTTGTACACATTTTCTTCACTACTCGTGTCTGATCAGTTTGGATGAATGTCAGTTACTAAGATCCCTAGGGCAGATGCTTAGAATGCTTAAAAATGCTCTACTTTGTAGTTGACACTATAATTTGCATTGTATTTCCATGGTCACTATCATTATCCTCTCAAAAGGATTTTAAATTTGCGAAATGCACGTCTTCTGTACCCCAAGCATTCACAAAGTTACATATACATGAAAAAATTACACTCCTACGTACCTTATTGATCTGACATAGGGGCCTACTATTAGTGACTCCATAATTGGGATGCAATTCCCCCACCCTCGAATCACTGATACTGTGTGCATCACTAATTCTGGGGAGTAAGCATGAGAGGGTGGTGGGGAGGGGATTTACTCCTCATGAGAAATGAGGAATAGCATGTGGAAATCAGTGTTTCTGTACTAATTCCTGCATTTTTAGGTCTGGACTGAAGACAGAGCATGCGTTGTCACCTGCAAGACATTTTGTTAACTTAAAGGGGGCTTGGAGCCTGTCCTTTGATTACCATTCATTGGCTTCATCGTCACTCTCATTTGCTGGCTCCTGATTGGTCAGTGTGTGCTGATTTCACTTTCTCTTTGGTTGTTTCTCCCTTTCGTGGAGCATGGACCAAGTACTAATTACATTTTTTTGGATTAGTGTCCATTCACTGGCATGGAGGTACTTCTATTTTTGATTCTTACCCTGTTGTTGTTTTTTTATTCCCTCATGCTCCCTTATGCATTGTTGCTTGCCCATTGGTGCTTGCCTCCTGCGTCATTGCTTGCTCATCATTGCTCGATCGGTTGTTGTACTGTTGCGGGGATTCTGCACCTACACAGAACTATGCGCAGAAAAACAGGACCTCGGTGTATGGGGGTGTACCAACCTACCACCTTAGTACCCAAAATCCGAAAACCGACTAGCTATAGTGTCTCATTCGTTCTCCTCCGAAATCACGAAGCTACAAATGATTAGACTACCCAGAACACAACACTCCTGACTCTCTCAGGAATCGCGGTAGCAAGACATACCCTTTCGCTCGCTCACTCGTACTTGTCCACAATAAGAATGGTCAGAGTCACTGTTATAGTTCAAAATGTTTATTTTAACTATCGTGCTCTATATTGAAGTATACGAGCCACTACCAGCAGGGAAATGCATAAATCTAGAACAATTAGCATTGTTACAATTCCATAGAATATGAAGGGGAAAGTCATTATATATAGACAGTGGAAAAAGGACTATAAGGCCTAACCACCCTCCCCTTGGCAAAATGATGTTTATTATATAATAGAAGATCTATGGGCTTTGTCAGCAGACCCCCTACCTTAGTGCTTAGATGGAAGCTTTACATCATAGGAACCGCATAGCTCTTCTCCCTGGAAAGGACCCTCTCCAAGTGAGTATCAGAACAACATGCATCCTCATAATATAAAAGCACGAGCTTTCAGCAGCGCAGCTGTGTTAGCATGTTTTGTCTAGATGGTAGGAACTGACCAGAACAGAATAACAAGGAGCATTGTTTATCGACCTTGCACATCGTGTTCAGACTAAACCCCAAGAGCAGGCAGAGAACGCAGAAAGCAGACAGTTCTCATGTGAAAGGCACAAACAGAGTCTTGCACAACAAAGTCATGCAGTAACATGCGCAAAAGCAGCATCATGGCAGCCGTGCTCTAGCTAACTTAGCAATGTCGACAATGACCCTAATGGCCATATAACAGTACTTCCCCTTGCCTCTCTTTCATGTCATTGCTAGCCCATCGTTGCTTGCTCAGTCACTGTTGCTTCCCCCTCCTGCATCATTGCATCATTGCTTGCCTGTTGTTTTTGCTTGTCCATGCCTCCTCCCGCATCATTGCTTGTCCCTTCATTGCTTGCTCACTGTTGCTTACAACTGTTCTTGTTACTTCCCTGCCACCCCCTCCTCCATTGTTGCTTGCCCTGTGACAACCACCACCACCTTCTTCCACTCCCTTCACACCCGTTGTTGATTGAAGCCTCTCACCTCCCACTCATTGTTGATTGCCCTATACAACCCACACCCCTCCCACCACAAAAAAATACATTGACAAAGCCAAAAAGCTCTTGCATACTCAGTAGCAGCTGTGTATCGCGCCACCATGCTGGGCAGAGTTAGCGCTATGGAAGACTGCCATGAAAAGGGTAGCTTACACGAACAGGTCAATATTAAGTTCCTAAGATGCTGGAAAATAGACCTAAATATTTTACAGGAGCAAGTTATGGGAACACATATAGTGTACCCCCATTTTAAACTCACATTTCCCGTGCCACATTTGGTGGCAATAATGTCGCCAGTCATCAGACTTTCATGGAATTTCTGTCTGGGGTTCTTCTGTAAGGTGGCGAATCTTCCAGCAGAGAGAACTTTGGTTGAGAAACCCCAGTTGGCACGGTGATGAAATTAAAATATGGCCGGTCCATATTCACTATAATTGCAGATACAAATCCACCTGCAAACTAAATTTGCCTGACTTACACATAAGAATTTTTCCAGAATTAACCTAATGCACAACTTTGCAACAATATAAGGCTCCGATTTTGTCCCTAACTCATCAAGTCCTGGCTCAATTGCATCTATGACAAATGTAACAATCAATCACATTTTGCATTCCCCACTCACCACCATATTGAAAGGTTCAGGGCACAATAAGTGAATAAAAAAAATGTAGTTTGCTAATTCATCTACCAATTACATGTAAGAAAAGATTAACTGATAACTGTTTTCTGGATTTTATAGCCAGCTCCTTGTTAAGAACATCTCGTTGTGGTTCCCTTGACAAGGCTAGTCATAAAACTCCTCTAATGTCCAATTATGAAGTTTATGCAATACATAATGTAATACCAACTTACACTGCAAAGTAAAATGAAACTGTAATTGCATAGTACTTTGCGTGTTCCGGGAGTGACTTCACAACATTCTCAGTGTTAAGTGTGAATGTGCTGAAATGACAATGTTTGCCAAGGCCCAAGTTATAGCATCCTTCATGCTTACTCCTTAAAGTAAAGATTTATGAGCAATCTATGCCGGCTGGGTGACAATGGACAGACACAAGACTTCATTTTGGATACCCCTATATTGTACTGTATTGAATGACAACTTGCAAGAATGTACTACATTGCTGTGAAATGTCATACGTTGCTACAATGCTTTTAAAATAAATAATAACACATTTGGAGGCATATTACCATTTATGACAGTCTGTGAAGATCCAGTTCAGATCGGATAAGATAGTGGCACTTGGGAATTAAAACATTTCAGGGCCTGATTCACAAAGGGCCTCCGCACTGTGGATGAGCCCCCACAGTTGTGAGGAAGTCTCCACACCCGGGGTGAAATCTCTGCAATGAGAATTCTCATTGAAGAGATTCTACCCGAGTGCGGATGCTCCTCGTGACTATGGGGCCCCCGCCACGAGTTCGGAGGCCCTTTGTGAATCAGGCACCTTAGTGTCCATTCCTAAGCCGTGACAAGACATATGATCCTGCAATGGACATGATTTAAGTTACCTCAGAATGCCAATCACACCGCAAGTTGTTGTATGGAAAGTATTATTAAAGTAGTACTAGTCACATACTGCAAAATGCTGTTCTCAGACCTACAGGTGGAAACTCCTGGCTCTCCTATTTTTTCTGAGCAGTGGTCCTCGCCACGGTGGTATAGCTCTCCGCACATGAAGGTATATGTTTTAGTAGTTACTGTGGGAGGGACTTGGGGAAATGGTTGGAAAAAGAGTTGGGGTTTAGGGAAAAGTAGGGAGGGGCATGATAATACAAACATGCACATCCACAAAGGGATAAGCTCATTGCTATTCACAAACTACATGCCTAAAGTTCCTACACGCCTAAAAGGGTCAAAACAGGCTCAAATGCCCTCCAGCCTAGGCTTGGAGTAACTCAAACACCATACATGGCCACTAGCAGGCAATGCACACACTCCCAACTCCCATAGAAAACAATGGAGGCAGGGAAATAAAATAACACCCCATAGGACCTAATGAACTAATGTTAAATAAATGATTTTGATATTTAAATTTTATTACAAAATAAAAAATGATGGAAACCAATTCAGCACAGAAATATTAACAAAACGTATTATATAATAAATACACATAAAAAGGTTAGTGGGGATTTATTTTTAATATTATTCAAAATTATTTATAAATAACATTAAATAATTAATACATATTTTATTTGATGGGCTAATAAGATGTAACATTTTATTAGTTATAGGTTAAGAATAAATACTTTACACAATTTTTTTTAAACAAACTTTATTAGAATTTTGCATATTTGGGGTACAGTCACAGGTAAGAACAATGAGCTATAACACCTATCCAAGAAACTATAAGAATGAATGAAAACCATACAGTAAAAGGGTACATATGACAAAATAGCTATAGTTGTGATTGAAATAGCAGCGTACATTCCAACAGGTAATATTACATTCTTCATCTTCAAGTGACATGGTTGAGTTCCACGATGTAAAAGGAACAATTGCAGGAAGAAAGGGGGGGGGGGGCAAGAAGCAATAAACAAAAGGAAAACCCAACGTGGTAAACAAAGGACCGCCGGGTCACTGGGGTGTTTATGCTGACTCCAGTAATGGATACCAGTGAATTTGGTGAGATGGCATCCAGTTTGGTAGCAGATGCTTTTGGATTTAGCCAGCATTGTGAAAAATCTGTGTTTAAAAAAGGGGTGATAAAGTGAGCAGCGGAGCAACCTTATGCTGGTCCACAAAATGAGATCTTCTGCACAGCTAAAAGTTTTGCGAGACAGATTTAGGTTTCGCCTGTCCAGCGCTTGCGCTGTGTTTGTGAATTCTTTTATATTAAATAAATCTTAAATGGGGCTTACTTTCATTGCTTTTCATTGGTTCTTGTGCTTGCCACTATTTCCTCCGTTTCTATTGACTGTTTCCTGGTTTTTCCTGTTGTTCCTCTCGTGTGCTTCTCTTATCAGTTTCCCGGCGCCGAACTACTGTGTCCACCTGCTTTTTGGGCACTTAAAAAAAAATCTTTTCCCTGCACAGCGCTTGTGATTTGCTTGTTAATCTATTCTCCCCTGCACAGCGCATTTACATAATCATTTTCCCCCTGGCTGCATGCATTTCAAGTGCGCATGTCGGCTCCATTTTAATTGTCTTTCATTTATTATTCCAAGGCTTGGAAAGCATTGTGCTCCACACCTCACTTTCAGCTAGTAGCGGCTCCTCGAGGGAGTGCTGCGGGGCGGTGGGGCGGGGGAGGGGCAGGGTGGGGGGTAGTAAACTCCGGAATACGGCCGAACGGAGTTGAGTAACTAAATAAACAAATAAAACGAATTACATTGCGCGCTGCATCGCCGATTTGGCATTGCAGCGCGCGCAATGTAATTCGTTTTATTTATTTATTTAGTTACTCAACTCCGGCCGTATTCCAGAGTTTACTACCCCCCACCCTGCCCCTCCCCCGCCCCACCGCCCCACCGCCCCGCAGCACTCCCTTGAGGAGCCGCTACTGCTTTCAGCCCTGAGAAAATACCTTTTCCCCGACCTCTTCCACAGGTGCAGCAGCTTGACTATTCCCAGCTTATACCCACTGCACCCCCCACTGTCTGCAGCACTGTAATTGCAGCGCACTTCTGGCTCTCCAAGCTGCTCACTGCAATCCGCATGCTGAAGCAACACAAGGGAGCTTGTTACAAAGCCAGCTTTGTGTGCTAGCAGGAGTTACCTTTCAAGATTAATGTTATTTTAAGGCCTGCTCAGGTGGGAAAAGTCAGAACGTGTGCAGCGACACGCCCTCTCGTCCTTTATAGTTTAATGTTAACACACCATTTTGTGCATTTGATAAATAACCAGTTTGGGCCACTTGTATGCATTATGCATCTGTTTTGCAGTTTGTGTTTTTAGGAATTCATCACGTTCCAAATACCATTAAAACTTTCCTCTGTTAGCGAACTCGCTTGTCTCCCGAATATTGCTTTATTTGGAGCGACGTCAAACATTATGAGCGTGTACATTATCATAGAATCGTCGGGGCACAGTTTACGAAGAATTTGCTGCTACCAGAGAGTAATCTGTGGCGCGAAGGAGAAGTTTGCTGCTGCAACAAGTCTCGAGATGAAACACCTGTGTGTGGGTATGTATTTTTTTATACACAGTCAGGCCTAAATTACTATTGCCCTAGTTGCCAGCGCAATAATTGCTGCACTCAATAAACTCTGGCAGTGATTTATCAGGTGTGATAATAATCATGATTTCTAGGAATTGTTTATAAAAATGGGGTGTAAGACGTGGATTTTGGTGGCTTCCACGTTAAAATGTGCATGTCTCGCTATTCACAAGACATTTTTTCTTAGTAAATATTGACGGATTTTAATAGTAGTCTATGTTTTGCAGCGTATTTTTCCATATCTATGCATCCCTCAAATAGAATCCAGTCTGTGATTCAACTGTCAGCAAATGTGAAAATAGCAATAGCTTGCAGCTTCAGCTATATTCTTAATGATGTTGGTACTGAAGTGATATGGCAAGTCACCAGTAATGTCATTAATGATTTCATTTCTTATATGATCTGTGTATATAAATGCTGTTGCAGTTAAAAATACTAACAATATCCTTGCAGCCATTGCTTGTAGCGGGAAGGCTGCAATACCACTTTAAAAATAAAGTTGCCTTTTTAATTGCTACGTGTAAAAAACAGACTGTACTTCCATTGTCAGAAAAAAGATCTCAAAAAGACAAATGCAACCATGCTTCAGTGATGATATTAAGTAACTGGTGCCATCACAGACGTGACCAGTGATGTCATCGTTGATGCCTCCTGTGACGTGTGAGGTCCTGTTTAGTGCATTGAAAGAGTTACAGTTGCCTAGGGCACTTAAAATGATGAATTTCAGTGGGGCCGTACTGCCCCTTTTATAGAAGTGGCAACTGGAAATTTTTATAAGCTTTTTAGGTTTCGCCTGCAGAGCGCTTGCGCTGTGCTTGTGAATTTTTTTAAATTAAATATATCTCAAACGGGGCTTACAACCCCAAAAAACGTATAGGCGAAAACTAATGCATTTACCAATGCTTGTTATTATTGCTAACAGTACAGCAACATTGTTTTACAAAAGAGAAAAAGGAGCCCTGGATTTGCATAATGAATGCTCACTATGGGGCATATTATCAAAGAAGAGCGATAAACATCGCTAAGCGCACTTAGCGCGTTTCTGTTTATCGCCGTCTATCGCTGAATTACATCCCCGTGTTAGCGGCGTATTATCAACGCTTTGCGAACAGGCGATGTAATTCCAGCGATAGACGGCGAGAACCATAAATAACGCCTGAAATCCAGCGATGATTATGTAGATGCTTGCTGATAGAGGAGTGTGGTCGTAACATGGCGATCCACCTCCCATTATCAGCATAGCTAAGTAGAAGAAAAAGCAGACGTTAACTTCATGCGATAACCGCGGTTAGCGCGGTTTGTTTTATCGCTGGGGCCGCATTGTTAATAGTGCGAAGTTGTGTTTGCCACGTTAATCATGCAGACATTGTGAGGAACGCCCACTTTGCATGTCATTAGCGATAATAATGGGTGCAAAATGGAGATAAAACGGCTACTAAATCAAGGAAACACGCGTTAGCGTGTCCTTACTAATAGTGCGATATTTAAATCGCCGCTTTCCGGCCGAAATCGGCCGCTAAAGCGGCGAAAATGGGCTTGATAATATGCCCCTTAGAGAGCTGTGCTATAAAGCTGGGTCTTAAGAGGCAGCCCACCACAGCGAGTGTGGGACATGGTTGTATGAGTGCGAGTGAAGGCACAACACGTTCCATGTTGGGGTTGCCTGGTCCATTGATCGAGCAGAGGTCGGCTCTTCTGCCTGTTCACCCCAGAGCACCACATGCTTTCCTCTCTGCATCAACATTTAAATATTCAACGTGTTGCCGCTGTGCTTCATTTGACTTCACGCTGATGGATTTTATTTGCATTGGTAACCCTGGCGCTGTGGTGCTCCACGCTGATTGTCGCTGCGGTGCTTGCCTCAGTGTGCTGTTGCTCTTGAAAATGTCCATTTTGCATAAAGATTTTGTAACATTTACTCACACTATTAGTGCGGAGGAAATACTGTCCATACTGAACTGATATGTGAACACCACATGCAGCAACAACACACACCACGTGTGACTCTTAAACAGGATTCCTTAATTGTTTGCATTATTACTCAGCAGTGCATACTTTTGCATGCTTACATACACATGCCGAGGCATGCGTTTACAAGCACAGCACTAAATGCTCTTGTCTTAAAAGAGCTCTATGAGGCACGCTGGACCAGTAAGTGAGGAGTAGAACTGCACAATGGAGCAAGGAAGTAATTCACCCTCAAGCTCGTAACATAGTTGCCACAATTTGTAGCAATTTTGTAACAAATTTAAAAACTAACAAAAAATAGTGATCAAGCCATTGAGCAAAAAGATAGAAAGCAATGCTTAGAGGCTAACGGGTGGTGACTAGCCATACAAAGACCCCCGATTACAAGTGTTGTGAGAAATTAGGGCTGCTTATCGCACCTGATAAATTCTGATATCATAGGGTGAAAACAGCTTGAGTATCCGTTTTCCACACCCCATGGTGCTGGCAGTTAGTGGGTCCATGAAATATTGCATTTGCAATATTTTACACGCAGTACAAATGATGCATACAATTTTTACTACAATGGACATTTATCCCAAGTGATAATTATTGAACATGGTATAAAACGAGATATTGCTGTGTAGATTGAGGTAGATCCCTGCAGTGCACGTTTTTATGTTTTTTTAACTGTGTGTAGGCAGTCCAAGCCTTACTGTATACTGACATGGTCTGTGTTTGTGTATTAAATGGAGTGTTAAGTTTGTTCATCTAGCACGAGTTCACTAGAAATGAAAATTAGTCCTGGAAATAAATCTGAGGTGTTTTTTTTTGCTTTGTTTTCGTGCAAGCTGATGGAATGTGTTGTGTGTACAAAGTTGCCTCATCTGTTCTAGGTTGCTTCAACTAAAAGAAAATTCTCCATTTACTTGCAGAATATTAGTTGTAGTTGTGGCTATGTCTACGAGATAAATTAATCTCTGAGGAATGACCTCATAACAGGCTTCAGCATCTGTGCTAATGGGGTGCAAAATTAACACGAACTGTAATTCTGTAGTACTTCGAATGAAAGGATTGTTGTCAGACTGGTGTTGCCAGTGCCGGGGACTGGGACTTATTTCTTCTCACAGACATTTCCAGAGAGCAAGAGAGAGAAAAACACACAAACAGAAAAGAAGATGGAAGAGGAAAACGGAAAACATTCACAAAGGGAGAAATTAGGACCCTGTAAAAGTGAGATATGGGGCAGGGAGTGTCTAGCAGTGGATTTAAGATCCCCGAGGTGGATTCAGGACTACACAGCCTTGGATATTGCCGCGCTGACATTTATTAGCGCCGACCACGGACTTCTGAGCGGTGCTTTCGACACCGGCACTCCTTGGTTTACAAGTTAAGCACTGCAGTGCTGCAAGCAGTAGCGGCTCGTGGAGGGAGTGCTGCGGGCGGTGGGGCGGGCGGGCCGGGGAGGAGCAGGGTGGGGGTAGTAAACTCACGGCATACGGCCGAACAGAGGTAAGTAAACAAATAAATAAATAAAACGAATTTCATTGCGCGTGCTGCATTGCCAAATGCGATGCAGCGCGCGCAACGAAATTCGTTTTATTTATTTATTTGTTTACTTACCTCTGTTCGGCCGTATGCCGTAGTTTACTACCCCCACCCTGCTCCTACCCCGCCCCGCCTCACCGCCCCGCAGCACTCCCCCCGCGAGCCGCTACTGGTTGCAAGCACTGGCTTCCCAGTGATTAAGAACCAACTACTGCCATAGAACTACTAACGAGGAAAAGATGTATAAACAGTCCTTTATTTGGGGAAGAGAAAAAACTCGTTGCTTGATGACATGCTGTCGCTCAGAAAACCAAATAGAACACCTTTTAGTCTGCTGGCATGTGTGTGGGTGGGGCATATTGCATGGCTCTGGAATAATTTGAATATTACTAATACATTGCCACAGGGCAGACAGGGTTCTTTAGATTAATTGATTAGGGTTGTGTGGTGAACAATGTTTGGAGTATACATTTTATTCCTCCTAATAATATTTGTTATCAGTGAGGTGCTTATTAACCCCTTCGCTGCTAGGCCTTCCCCCCCCTGTGCTAAGCCTTTTGTTGGCTATTTGGGGTAGTTCGTGCTTAGGCCCCTGTAAATTTTTGACCACATAAGGTATCCATGCCAAATTTGTGTTCTTTTCTTCCAACATCATGGGGATCTTAAAGGTACCCAGGGTTTGTGGATTCCCCTGGAGGGGACCCAGAAATTAGGCAAAATACAGCTAAATCTTGTTTTTTGGGGGAAAAATGGGAAAAAAGTGCTGCAAATGAAAGCGTCTGGGTGGGCAGACAACTCCGTTCCGCCCACGGAATGTGCAGAATTTTGCCTGTTCCGCGTTCCACAAAGTAGGCGGAACAGGCAAATCTCGCACACTCGGGCGGAGCGGAGTTGGCCTCCCGCCCGCCTCCCGCCCGCACTATTAAAACATTATAAATAAGAATTTAAAACACCTTACCTTATCGGCGGCGTCCCCGGGCATCCCTCCTTCTCCATTGCGACTTCTTCTTCAAAACTGCGCATGCGCGGGCGCTCGCACATGCGCATTTCTTGCGAGGAATGCGCATGCGCGTGCGCCCGCGCATGCGCAGTTTTCCAGAAGAAGACGCGATGGAGAAGGAGGGAAGCCCGGGGATGCCGCCGATAAGGTAAGGTGTTTTAAATTCTTATTAATAATGTTTTAATAGTGTGGGCGGGAGGTGGGTGGCGTGTAGCGGAGCTACGCGGAGTGTGCGGACATTGGTTCCGTCTCCGTGGCACTCTGCGTAGCCCCGCTACGCCCACTACGCCCACTACGCCCACCCCTAGTTTTTTCCCTGCAAATCGTATCAACAAAGGGTTTATGGGGCTGAAATCACCATTTTCCTAGCTTTTGGGGACTGACAGACTTTTGTCAGAAAACCAACATTTTTTACACAGTTTTGGCATTTTACTGGGATATAGCCTATTTTTGCTATTTTTTGTGCTTTCAACCTTCTTCCAGTTAATGGTAGAAATGGGCATGAAAGCAATAATGGATCTTGGAAAGCTATACATTTTAGAAAAGTAGACAAAATTTTGAATTCAGCAAGAGGTCATTTGTGTAGATCACTGGTACTCATAGTACGGCCCGCGGGCCGCCAGCGGCCCGGGAGGCCTTAATTGGCGGCCCGCGGACCTTGCCTTGCCGTTTTTACATTTCCAGTAAGGCCGACAGTAAACACAGAAGATGACCGCAGCAGTATACGTAGTGAATACGTATTAAATATGTATTCACTATGTATGCTCCTGCAGCCACCTTCTGTGTTTACTGCCGGCCTCTGTGAACTCACACATGGCACAGTCGGAAAGCTTCCTAAAAGGCCCTTTAAAAGTCAGCTGTAAGCGTTTTCACAGCTGACTTTTAAAGGGCCTCTTGGGAAGCTTCGTGTTGCCAACAACGATGTCCTCTTCTCCCGCAGCCTCTACTCCACCCACAGAGACAAACACACAGAGACACACACACACACCCCACACACACACACACCCCACACACACACACACACACACACACACACGCACACACACACACAGGCACATAGAGACAGAGACAGAGACACACAGAGACAGAGAGACACACACACACACAGAGACAGAGACACACACACACAGAGACAGAGACACACACACACACAGAGACAGAGAGACGCGCACACACACAGAGACAGAGAGACACACACAGAGACACACACAGACACACACAGAGACAGACACACACAGAGACAGACACACACACAGAGGCACACACACAGAGACACACACACACAGAGACTGAGACAGAGAGACACAGAGACCATGACACACAGAGACAGAGAGACACTCAGAGACAGACACGCACAGAGACATGCACAGAGGCAGAGACACACACAGAGACAGACACACACAGACACACACACACAGAGACACACACACACAGACAGAGACACACAGAGACAGACACACAGAGACAGAGACACACAGAGAGACAGACACACAGAAAAACAGACACACACACACACACAGACAGAGACACACACACAGACATATACACATACAGAGACAGACACACACAGAGACAGACACACCCAGAGACAGACACACCCAGAGACAGACACACCAAGAGACACACAGAAACAGAGACACACAGACAGAGACACACAGACAGAGACAGAGACACACACAGAGACAGAGACACACACAGAGAGACAGAGACACACACAGAGAGACAGAGACACACACAGAGAGACAGAGACACACACAGACAGAGGCACACAGATAGAGACACACAGACAGAGACACACAGAGACAGACAGAGACAGACAGACGTGTGTGTATGCTGGGTCTGGTGGCTCAGTGGACTAATGCGTCCGCTGCAGGGGCCTGTGTTCGACCTCATGGTCACAGTTTTTTTTTACTCTAGCCCCGCCCCCCACTTACCCCGCCCCCACAGGTGCGGCCCTCGGCCACAAACCACACTGTAAATTTGGCCCCCGAGAGAAAGTTTGTGAGTACCCATGGTGTAGATCCTTCAAGGTTTCTTTATAGAAACTAACAGTTGAAAAAAACAGCCATTTGTGCCAACGTTTTCACCTGTAACTTCTTCTAATTGTGACAGCTGTTTGAAAGCAATATACCGTTACATCCGCTGGACCTTTCTGGTTGTGGAGATATATAGGACTTGTAGGTTCACCAAGAACCCGACGAACTCAGAGCCAATAACTGAGCAGCGTCTTGCAATGGTTTTTTATTATGTACTGGGTACATAGCAATTAATTTGGGAAAATATATACATGGAAAAATCAGTATGAAAGACACCTATGTATTTCTGAAATTGGAACAAAATATAGAGTTTAGAAACAGTAGATATTTGCACATTTCCGAAATTGTGACTACCCATACTAGCATGAGAATTATAGGTCATTTTTCAAAATGACTTCTTTTTACACATTGTCTTTCATTTGGAAGGCAGAAATGCATCGAAAGTCAATAGGTAAAAACAGTTGCTCTACAATTCTGTGTTACCCTAACTCTCCCGATAAAAATGGTACCTCACTTGTGTGGGTAGGCCTAGTGCCCATGACAGGAAACGGCTCAAAACGCAACGTGGACACATTTTATTCTTACAGTGAAAACTGACCCTTTTTTTACAAAGTGCCTAGCTGTAGATTTTGAACCCTAGCTCTGCCAGCACCTAGGGAAACCTAGCAAACCTATATATTTTTGAAACCTAGACACCCAGGGAAATCCAGGATGGGGTGACTTGACTGGCTCTCACCAGGTTCTATTGCCCAGAATCACATGCAAACCTCAAAACTTGTCCAAAAAACACATTTTCCTCACATTTCTGTGGTGGAAAGGTCTGGTATCTGCGTGGATCCACAAAATTCCACCCACTCCGCGTTTCCCAAAGTCTTCTGAGAAAAATGGTACCTCACTTGTGTGGGTAGGCCTAGTGCCCGCAACAGGAAACAGCCCAAAACGCAACGTGGACACACCACATCTTCACCGTGAAAACGGACCCTTTTTTTGCAAAGTGCCTAGCTGTAGATTTTGAACCCTAGCTCTGCTGGCACCTAGGGAAACCTAGCAGACCTATACATTTTTGAAAACTAGACACCCAGGGGAATCCAGGATGGGGTGACTTGTCTGGCTCTCACCAGGTTCTATTACCCAGAATCCCTTGCAAACCTCAAAATTTGTAAAAAAAAACACATTTGCTCACATTTCTGTGGTGGAAAGTTCTGGAATCTGTGTGGATCCACAAAATTCCACCCACCCCGCATTCCCCAAAGTCTTCTGAGAAAAATGGTACCTCACTTGTGTGGGTAGGCCTAGTGCCCGTGGCAGTAAACGGCCTCAAAACGCAACGTGGACACACCACATTTTCACAGTGAAAACGGACCCTTTTTTTGCAAAGTGCCTAGCTGCAGATTTTGAACCCTAGCTCTGCCGGCACCTAGGGAAACCTAGCAAACCTATACATTTTTTAAAACTAGACACCCAGGGAAATCCAGGATGGGGTGACTTGTCTGGCTCTCACCAGGTTCTGTTACCCAGAATTCCTTGCAAACCTCAAAATTTGTTAAAAAAAAAAAACACATTTTCCTCACATTTCTGTGGTGGAAAGTTCTGGAATCTGCGTGGATCCACAAAATTCCACCCACCCCACATTCCCCAAAGTCTTCCGAGAAAAATGGTACCTCACTTGTGTGGGTAGGCCTAGTGCCCGCGACAGGAAACGGCCCAAAACGCAACGTGGACACACCACATTTTCACAGTGAAAACGGACCCTTTTTTTGCAAAGTGCCTAGCTGTAGATTTTGAACCCTAGCTCTGCCGGCACCTAGGGAAACCTAGCAAACCTATACATTTTTGACAACTAGACAACCAGGGGAATCCAGGAAGGGGTGAGTTGTCTGGCTCTCACAAGGTTCTATTACCCAGAATCCCTTGCAAACCTCAAAATTTGTCAAAAAAACCACATTTTCCTCACATTTCTGTGGTGGAAAGTTCTGGAATCTGCGTGGATCCACAAAATTCCACCCACCCCGCATTCCCCAAAGTCTTCCAAGAAAAATGGTACCTCACTTGTGTGGGTAGGCCTAGCGCTGGCGACAGGAAACGGCCCAAAACGCAACGTGGACACCCTACATTTTCACAGTGAAAACGGACCCTTTTTTTGCAAAGTGCCTAGCTGTAGATTTTGAACCGTAGCTCTGCCGGCAACTAGGGAAACCTAGCAAACCTATACATTTATGAAAACTAGACACCCAGGGGAATCCAGGATGGGGTGACTTGTCTGGCTCTCACCAGGTTCTGTTACCCAGAATCCCTTGCAAACCTTACAATTTGTCAAAAAACCCACATTTTCCTCACATTTCTGTGGTGGAAAGTTCTGGAATCTGTGTGGATCCACAAAATTCCACCCACCCCGCATTCCCCAAAGTCTTCTGAGAAAAATGGTACCTCACTTGTGTGGGTAGGCCTTGTGCCCGCAACAGGAAACGGCCCAAAAGGCAACGTGGACACACCATATTTTCACAGTGAAAACAGACCCTTTTTTTGCAAAGTGCCTAGCTGTAGATTTTGAACCCTAGCTCTGCCGGCACCTAGGGAATTCTAGCAAACCTATACATTTTTGTAAATGAGACACCCAGGGGAATCCAGGATGGGGTGACTTGTCTGGTTCTCACCAGGTTCTGTTACCCAGAATCCCTTGCAAACCTCAAAATTAGTCCAAAAAAACACATTTTCCTCACATTTCTGTGGTGGAAAGTTCTGGAATCTGCGTGGATCCACAAAATTCCACACACCCCGCATTCCCCAAAGTCTTCTGAGAAAAATAGTACCTCACTTGTGTGGGTAGGCCTAGTGCCCGCGACAGGAAACGGCCCAAAACGCAATGTGGACACACCACATTTTCACAGTGAAAACTGACCCTTTTTTTGCAAAGTGCCTAGCTGTAGATTTTGAACCCTAGCTCTGCCGGCACCTAGGGAAACCTAGCAAACCTATACATTTTTGAAAACGAGACACCCAGTGGAATCCAGGATGGGGTGACTTGTCTGGCTCTCACCAGGTTCTGTTACCCAGAATCCCTTGCAAACCTCAAAATTTGTTTAAAAAAACCCACATTTTCCTCACATTTCTGTGGTGGAAAGTTCTGGAATCTGCGTGGATCCACAAAATTCCACCCACCCCACATTCCTCAAAGTCTTCCGAGAAAAATGGTACCTCACTTGTGTGGGTAGGCCTAGTGCCCGCGACAGGAAACGGCCCAAAACGCAACGTGGACACCCCACATTTTCACAGTGAAAACGGACCCTTTGTTTGCAAAGTGCCGGGTGTCTAGTTTTCAGAAATGTGTGGGTTTGGTAGGTTTCCCTAGATGGCGGCGAGCCCGGGGCCAAAAAACCAGGTGCCCCCCCCAAAACCAGGTAGTTTTGTTATAGGTAATTTTGAAGTCTCCCCCGTACGATTTGGGCCATTTCCTGTTGCAGCCACTATGCCTGCCCACACAAGTGAGGTACCATTTATATCGGGAGACCTGGAGGAACGCTGGGTGGTAGGAAATTTGTGTCTGTCCGGTGATCCTACAACTTTCCCACACAGAAATGTGTGAAAAATTAGATTTTTTCCAGTAAAATTTGAGGTTTGCAGGGGATTCTGGGTAGGGAAACGTTGGGGGATCCACGCAAGCCATACCTTTCTGGACTCCCCCGGGTGTCTAGTTTTCAGAAATGTGTGGGTTTGGTAGGTTTCCCTAGATGGCTGCCGAGCCCGGGGCCAAAAACCCAGGGGACCCCCTTGCAAAACCAGGTTGTTTTGAGATAGGTAATTTTGATGTCGCCTCAATAGGTTTTGGGCCCTTGCCTGTCGCGGGTACTTGACCCACCCACGCGAGTAAGGTACCATTTTTATCGAGATACCTGGGGGAACGCTGGGTGGTAGGAAATTTGTGGATCCACAAAGATTCCAGAACTTTCCCACACAGAAATGTGTGAAAAAATTGATTTTTTCAGCTAAATTTGAGGTTTGCAGGGGATTCTGGGTAGGGAAACGTTGGGGGATCCACGCAAGCCATACCTTGCTGGACTCCCCCGGGTGTCTAGTTTTCAGAAATGTGTGGGTTTGGTAGCTTTCCCTTGATGGCTGCCGAGCCCGGGGCCAAAAACCCAGGGGACCCCCCTTGCAAAACCAGGTTGTTTTGAGATAGGTAATTTTGATGTTGCCTCATTAGGTTTTGGGCCCTTGCCTGTTGCGGGTACTTGACCCACCCACGCGAGTGAGGTACCATTTTTATCGAGAGACCTGGGGGAACACTGGGTGGTAGGAAATTTGTGGATCCACGCAGATTCTAGAACTTTCCCAAACAGACATTTGAGAAAAAGGTGATTTTTCAGCTAAATTTGAGGTTTGCAGGGGATTCTGGGTAGAAAAACGTTGGGGGGCCCATGCAAGCCATACCTCGCTGGACTCCCCTGGGTGTCTAGTTTTCGGAAATGTGTGGGTTTGGTAGGTTTCCCTAGATGGCCGTCGAGCCCGGGGCCAAAAACCCAGGGGACCCCCCTTGCAAAACCAGGTTGTTTTGAGATAGGTAATTTTGATGTTGCCTCAATAGGTTTTGGGCCCTTGCCTGTCACGGGTACTTGACCCACCCACGCGAGTGAGGTACCATTTTTATCGGGAGACCTGGGGGGAATGCTGGGTGGTAGGAAAATTGTGGTTTTTCTGACAACAGAATATTATGACACAGTAATGCAAGGAAAATGCGTGACAATAGTCACATTTTGAGGTTTGCATGGCATTGTGAGTAATAAAACTTGTTGGGATCCATGAGAGGCACACCACCCAGCACTCCCCATTTTTTTTTTTACTTTACAGAAATATCTCAAGTCGGTAAATTTTCCCTAGAGACAGACTACGTCTTAGCACAGAAAGAGAGATGAGACAAATATGACTGCCTAGCCATCTGTTCCTCAAGTACACACACATACTAGTTGGATTTGGCATGAGGGTGAGTGAAAGGTTCAAAATGTATATTTTATTAACAAGAGATTTCACAAAAAGGAAATGTGCTGTTAATAATTAAAAGGTTAAAAACCTGAACCAATGACTCATAGCTCGTGAGCTGTAAAGCCACGACAAGGCACCAACCTCTTTTCAGGCCATTCACACACCTTTCATACTTGACACACACTTTCACACCACCAGCTGTGGCCCCAGCACATTACAACACTCCCATCCACAGACAATGTGGAGACAATGTACACCCTGGCAGAGAGGGACAGAAAAGACAAACATTACTTCAAAATGAACAATTCCTTAAGTACTCACACATACTGGTTGGATTTGGCATGAGGGTGAGTGAAGGTTCAGAGCGTAAAATTCTATTAACAAGAGATTTCACAAAATGGAAATGCACTGTTAATATTTAAAAGGTTAAAAACCTGAACCAATGACTCACAGCTCGTGAGCTGTAAAGTCACGGCAAGGCACCAACCTCTTTACAGGCCATTCACACACCTTTAATACGTGACACACAAGACCATTCACACCGCCAGCCGCGGGCCCAGCACATTACAACATTCACATCAACAGACAGTGCCATTCAAGGGCCCATCACTTTCATACGCCCACATGACTGACACAGCAATCACACCGGCTGGTGGTTGACATAGTGTCTGCAGTGGCGTTTGACTAGCAGAGTGTGTAATGACCAGCAGCAAGTCACTACTCACACACTACCAGCCAAATGCCAGCCCGAGCACACCGCCAGCCAAGCACCATCCCACCCACACTGCCAGCCAAGTGCCAGCCCACGCACACTGCCAGCCAAGCACCTGCCCATGCACACCACCAGCCAAGCGCCAGTCTATGCACACTGCCAGCCAACAGCCAGCCCACGCACATAGCCAGCCAAGCGCCAGTCCACGCACACCGCCAGCCAAGCGCCAGTCCACGCACACCGCCAGCTAAGCGCCAGTCCACGCACACCGCCAGCAAAGCGCCAGTCTATGCACACTGCCAGCCAAGCGCCAGTCCACGCACACCGCCAGCCAAGTACCAGTCCACACACACTGCCAGCCAAGCACCAGTCCACGCACACCGTCAGCCAAGCACCAGTCCACGCACACCGCCAGCCAAGCGCCATTCCACGCACACCATCATTAAATTTTTTTTAACAAGAAAAAAAACACAAACCAATTGCAACTAGATACAAAACTATAACTACAACAGCAGTAACTAAAGACATCATTCTTTTGCCAAACGTGAAACTGAACAACAACTATATAAAACCATACAGACCAGGCAGTACACTATTAGACTCACGGTTGCTCCCAAAAACTCTTTTGAGTGTGATACAATCTGAAACATGTGGGCACACACAGCCCAGGATTAGAAGGACAATCGGCACAGTGCATATGACTCTCCTTCCACATACCTCTTCACAAGCAGACTCTACATCTCTTACAGGGATTGTTTTTTTGGGGCGTGGGAGGAATTAAATCAGGAAAGTGGCGATCTTTCAACCTAGCCACATCCTCCACCACTCCAACTCTAGGAACACTTGCCTATTCCACTACAACAAGGCTGCCTATCACAGACTCCTGAAACTGAACAAAAGTCATCTTTGACGCAGGAGAACACTCCTTGAACACAACAAAAGCATTAAAAGTTGCTAAATTGAAGAGATGGATGGCCAACTTCTTATACCAAATGCAAGCCTTACGAACAACAGTGTAAGGTTCCAACCTCTGATCTACTCTATCGACACCACCCATGTGCTTATTGTAGTCTACAATGCACACAGGTTTGCGCACTTCAGCAACCTGACCCCAAACAGATACAGGTGAAGTACTATCATCATGAATGGTAGTCAGCATGTACACATCCCTCCTGTCCACAAATTTCACAGCTAGCAGTTCCTCACTACGCAAGTCACTGCACTGTCCCCTCTGAAGCTTTTTGCAAACAAGCACTTTTGGGTAACCTTTACGGTTAGAGCGGATTGTGCCACAAGCAAAAGTGTCCACTTTGAACAATTCCTTAAACAATTGCACAGCAGTGTAGAAGTTATCAAGGTACAAATGGTGACCTCTGTTAAACAGTCCTCTAGCAAGATCCCACACAATTTTCTCTGAAACTCCAAAAGTGGACGGACAACCAGGGGGGTAAATAGTGGAATCCCTACCAGTGTACACCCGGAAATTATAGACATATCCTGTCCTACTCTCAGACAACACATACATCTTAATTCCATAACGTGCCCTCTTGCTAGGAATGTACTGCCTAAAAACCAAACGGCCCTTGAACAGGACCAAAAACTCATCAACAGCTATTTCTTTCCCTGGAGTATAGATCTCTGAAAATCGATCTACAAAGTGATCAAGAACAGGCCGAAACTTAAAAAGACGGTCACAGTCAGGGTGATCTTGTGGCAACGCCAAAGCATTATCAACAAAATGCAGCATCCGAAGCAAAAGTAAATACCGATCATGACTCATAATTGCAGGAAATATGGCCGTTGCTATCAAGGGACTGGTAGACCAATATGAAGCCAGGGACGGCTTCCTTATCAAGCCCATCAAAAAAGTCAAACCCAGAAACTTCTTCATCTCATCCAGATTTGTGGGAGTCCACCGGGTAGCTCTAGAGCGGGGCCTAAGTCTGGCACTGTTGTCCCTCAAAAACTGTTCAGCATACAAATTAGTCTGCTCAACAATCTCAGCCAAAAATACATCATCCATAAACAACTGAAAAAACTGTATAGGCAAAAAAATTTCACAATCCACTCTACACCCTGCATCCCCACTAAAGACAGGCAACACCGGCTGCACCATGTTTGGATCAACCCAGAGTCCAGCACTTCCAGTAGGAAGCCTTGCAGCCTCAGGCTGCATTCCTGATGTCTCTTGCTGCACCATCAACACATCAGTGTCCTCCTCTAAAACAGGCACTTCATCCGCACTGAGAGTAGCTTCATCATCAGATGATTCCTCGTGGACAGAAAACTCACTGCCAGAATCTTGCACTCCCTCCTCTCCCTCAGACGCACTGTCAGTCTCATAATCCTGCTCAGAGGAAGACTCAAAAAGCAGTAATTCTACAGCTAGCCATAATCCTTACTAATAAAGGTAACTTGTCAAACAAGTCAACAACAACAAACACTTTGTAAAATAAGTAATAAACAAATTGTGGCTTTATCACTCACTTGCCAGAAGCAGCTAGGCTCACCAACACCTACTCTGCACAGACACAGTAAGGACCAACGATATCCCACTAAAAAAGAAAAAGAAAAATACACATAAGGCAACGCAAAACACATTGCAAAGAATTTCATGCTCAAAACACTAACTAAATATGCTGCTATTATGATACCACTTGCAAAAAAACCATTCATGCAATGACAATAATACTCATTTGGAGTAAACACAACAAAAATGTTTTCCTTACCAAAAAAAATGCAACTACGCAAAACTGCAGATCAACCACTGCCGAAACCGCAATCAAGAATCAAAAGCTTTGCACTAGAATAAAAAGGAGAAATAAAACATTACAATCACATATGCAAATAATGCACTAGTCCACACACCATCCACCAGCCAAGCAAAGGTGGTAGGTGGGCCTAAATGCATAAGGCCGATATGCCCCCACGGGGAGCAGAAACAGCCAAAAAATTCACCCTCATAAAGGGGGAGCGACCCTTGCCCAAGGGGTCACTCCCCAACACCAACATTTAAAAAACCCTGGTGTCTATTGGCTTCTGCCCCCTTGGGGACAGATGGGCCTGAAAACATATGGCCGATCTGCCCCCAAAGGGGGCAGAAATGGCCACAATAATCACCCCATAAAGGGAAGCGACCCTTGCCCAAGGGGCCGCTCCCAACAACACTAAAACAATCCCTGGTGGCCTAGTGGGCATACAATAAAATTAATTGTTTATTTGGGTCGATCTGCCCTTCCAGGGGGTCAGAAATGGCCCAAATAAATGCTCCCCAAAGGGGAGCGACCCTTGCCTAAGGGGCCGCTCCCCAAAAACATATTGCTCCCCCAAGGGGAGCGACCCTTGCCCAAGGGGCTGCTCCCCAACAACACTAAAACAATCCCTGGTTTCTAATGGCTTCTGCCCCCCTTGGGGGCAGATGGGCCTAGACTCACAAGGCTGATCTGCGCCCAAGGGGGACAGAAACGGCCCAAATAAATGCTCCCCAAAGTGGAGCGGCCCTTGCCCAAGGGGCCACTCCCCACAAACAAATCCCTGGTGGTCTAGTGGGCCCAATTTTTAAAAAAATGGCGAGATCTGCCCCCCTGGGGGCAGACACAGCCACAAACATTCCCCCCAAAGGAGAGCGACCCTTGCCCAATGGGTCACTCCCCACAAATAAATCCCTGGTGGTCTAGTGGGCCCTATATAAAAATAAATGGCGAGATCTGCCCCCCCAGGGGGCAGACAGCCAAAAACATAGGCCCCAAAGGGGAGCGACCCTTGCCCAAGGGGCCACTCCCCACAAATGAATCCCTGGTGGTCTAGTAGGCCACTTACAAAAAAAATTTGCGAGATCTGCCCCCCAGGGGGGGCAGACACAGCCAGAAAACATTGCCCCCAAAAGGGGAGCGACCCTTGCCTAAGGGGCCGCTCCCCGCAAACAGTTGATTGCATTTACAATAATAAAAAAAAAAATACCTGGTGTCTAGTGGGCATTCCTGCTGCACGATCGCACGATCGTGCAGCAGGAATGCTCAAAAGAGGCATCAGGGGAAAGGAAAACCCTTTCCTTTCCCCCGATGCCTCTTTTGTTTAAATGCCCCCCTCCCCTGAGGAGAAACTTACCTGTTCTCCTGCCGACGCGCTGGAAGCAAATGGCTTCCAGCACGTTGGGAATCCTCTAATGACGTGGAGGGGAGGGCGGGGGAGGCAGGGGAAGGGCTTCCCCTGCCTTCCCCGGTGGGGGCACCTTAAAGGGCCAGCGCTTCCCCTGTGGGTGGGTGCTAGGACGGCTGGGAGCCGTCTGACGCAGACGCCCACCGTGACGTCGGACGGCTCCCGGCCGTCCAACGCACGCAAGGGGTTAAGATAATGATAATGTTTACTAATTTGATTTGTGTAAGATTACCAAATAATAACTACTCCTTCAGAGGGGGATCAATCTATCCTGTAAGCACAAGAGATTCTCCGGCAGGTCTGTTGAATTCTGAACACCCCTTCACTCCTACAGGTATAACTCAGGGAAGCGGGTGGAAAAGACTAGGCAGTCCGAGCCAGACCAGGGGTTCTTGGGCCCTCAGGGATACTAGGCTTCAGCCGCGGGGGGCTGAGTCACTTTACCAGTGATGTCCAAGTCTGGCCTACTATGAACACTGACAACTGAGCACTAAGTGGATGTGGCCTAACAGCCAGAGTGGTCGACCTCGAAGATAAGGAACCGGGTTTGAGCCTCGGCAGGGACGTTCAACATCCTGTGATTCTGGGCAAATCACTTCATCTCCCCATGCCTAACAAAATGAATGTGTCCGTCTGTAACACAACCGGTGCTCATGTAAAGTGCTCTGATACTTTCGGGTCTAGTTTGCGCTATATAAAACTCCCCCCCAAAAAGTGCCCCACCTTAGCACTTGACCCTCCATGTAGAGAAGCGAGCAGTCCAAGACTTATTTAGGAAGGTGCAGTGGGATTAGAGATGCAGAACTCAACAATCAACATAATATCACTCGATAAAGGATTGTCTAGTCCGTGGTTTGATGTATTAAACGAGAGAGCAGTTTATTAAACCAATAAGGGAAAATGACGCAAAAAAATAGTCCTGGAACATAGGATCTCCTAATGCAATTCTTAAGGGAAAGTAATGGCATACTACTAAGTTGGGAAAACTGGACAGGTGGGGGCTCACAGTGTGTGGAATTTAACGCTTCCTGTATCTGGGAGACTAAAGTTAGTCTTTGGTGCTTGTTTAGTAGCTAAGGTTAGTATGTGTGGCATCACTTGGGCTCGATGGAGATCAGGCCCTCTGTAAACATAGAAAGCTGCAGGGAAAGCTGAGACGTAAGATCTCTGCTATCGATTTCAAATCCGTGTCTTGACCTACTTTCCTCCAGGCACAAGTAGCTGTTCCCGAGAGGCCGAGCTAGTGCAGAGCAGTGGTCTCAGCTCAATATGTGGCTTAGACTCAAAGCAAAATCCCCTGGGAAAACAATGGTGCATTGGCCTAACATGGATCATAAGGCGAGTTCTGAGGATTTGGTAGGGGACTGAGAGGTAGTCCAGTTGAGGGTGCGCTTCAGGATCCCTGTCATAGAATGAAAGGGAGGATCAGGTCTCTGAGTGCAAGAGCACCACATGCTCAGGGCTCTCTGCTGCACAGTACATGCTGCTGTCCTCTCCAGTTGTGCTTGTCTGCGCATCAGCTAAGCCATCAGTACCATAGTGTCTGGCGGGCTTGGGTAGGTAGCTTGACGTACCTCCTCAGCTGTGGTGGTTCTACAAACTAACAGCACGTCCTATTTTGCCTTGGGCAAGCTGAGACAATGTCTACTCTGGCTGAGTGCATAAGACCGAGCACGTAAACTTGCCATTCCCTCCTTTTATGGACCTTCTGAAGTAAGAGCTTGGGAATCCACTGGAAATCTACAGATGCTCAATGGTTTTTTCAGTGGACACTAGCTAAGACCACGAAGCAAATCATCAATTTTCTATCAAAACAACAGATTTTCAATTTGATTTTGCCTCAGAGTTAATACTATGTGCTGCCCTGGAACATTACTCACCATCCCTGCAGCTTATCATAAGTGCCTCATTTCATGGTTTAGCACTGACTTCACTTAAAAAGTTGGTTATGACCCTCATTACTGAAAAACCCAACCTAGTCCTGGAGTATCCCAGTTGATGTTGCCCTATCATTGAGCTACCAATAGTGAGAAAAAAGTCAGAGTGGGATATCACATAATAATATAACTGTTATTTAGATCAGCCTTACATCCTTGGCTTTTAGTCAACCAGTTTCCAGTCTATGCCCTTGGATTTAAATGCCACTCTTGAACGTCTTAAGGACTAACTTTAAAATTGGCTTAGCCATCTGGTCACCCTGGATCTCTCATTTGCTTTTGGCATGACGGATCCGCACCTGTTGTTTGACAGTCTTAAATCATAGGGCCCGGAACGCCTAGGATGCTCCCCGCCCCGCTCCCTAGTTAACCCACAAATACTACTTGATACTTCCAGAGTGTGGGTATAAACGGCCATGTTTAATTATTTCATAACACACATAAACATGACAATCAGTAAACATTATTCCAAATCTTATTATCAAATCCTAATCACACTTTTAATATTTACAATGCATAACTTATCACCTATTAACTTGCTCCCAGCACCAAGGGGCCCTCAGGCTCGCATCCCCAATTGAGAACCACGCAAGGCGCAACCCACCTGCGTCCTTGAGAGGTGAGCCCCCAGCCCTCTGGTCCTTGTCCGCCAATTCCGGGGCCCACCCCTCTACCACCAGGCTCCCAAGGAGGCTCGTAGGGAATAAACAGGGGCCGCTGTCCCCTGCCCTAAATCGTGACCTGGCGCCCTTGCCTCCCCAGCCGGTGTCCCCATTCTCCCTGCGGAGAGCTTACCGTCTCTCCCCTCAGTGCTGGCCTAGGGAGTATGTAAGAAGGACTCCCGTTAACCCTGCGAGTCAATGCTCTGTGGCCTCTTTACCGCCACAAGGGTGACCAGGGCCCACAGGTCCTTCACCCTCCCCACCACCGAATAAGTTCTGTACAAAGGACCATATTCCTCTGATCCACACATCTGTCCCCATGTCCGATAAACGTACTCCATCATGGTGAAACATCTGATCCCCAGTGATCAGTCTGTGGGGAATGTGGCACAAGCGGCCCTGTCCAGTGCACAGCCTGGCCAATTCCCTGTTGAGGCGCCTTACCGACACATTCAAGGCTCGTGATCGCACATTGGTGCCCCATACCCGGCATGGTATCATACTGGACCAGGCTATCCGAGCCAGCGGGAACATTCTCCCTAACCATGCAAAGTCCGTCAGTAACTCCTCTCTGACCGCTTGGCGCCCAAGGTCCACCATGTCGTTGCCACCTAAATGCAGAATGATCAAATCCGGGGACTGCTGTCCCTCGTGCGCTCTTGTTTCTTCCACCAGTTGCCGCAGCTGCCGAATTCGCAGGCCCCCGACGCCTCGCCACAGGATCGTCACCCTCGCCACTTGCCGCCGCTGCAACCGGACCGTGGCGCGCCGCACAAACGAGTGTCCCAACACCCATACTACCTTCGAGGGCATACTAATGACGGGGAGAAATGGAAAAGTTAGCGTAATCTAGGCAGCATATCCCTGGTTTTTTTTCATAATAGTTCCGGGCGCACATAGCGTTTGAAACACATTGAAGTCCAGCGCCCCACCCTTTTCACAGTCTCTTCCGGTAACCCTGCTCCTGCTGCGAGAGTCGCTGCCCCAATCCTAAATGAGTGTGAAGAGTACCCTCCGTGCCCCAATCCTAAATCAGCCATTGCTCGGCCGAACACCGCCCTGAATTGGTACCGTGACAAACAGTCCCCCCGCTCGTGAATAAACAGGGCCTGCCCCCCCCTTGCGGGCGGATCCCCAAATATGCTTCCATCCTGGCAACCGGGCATACCGTTGATCCAGGCGCCGGACTAAGCCGGATCGTGCACCCCTTTCCCAAGGGGTCCGTTTTGGACCTGCGCAGCACCACCACCAGCCCCCCCTGCACCACCTTTGTGTCCCGCCATTGCAACCCTCCCGTCTGGTCAGACTTAGATGATCCTACCAACTCCCCCAACCGGAAAGCCCCATAAAAGGCCAGTGAGAAGGCGGCCCCAAATAAGGTGCTCTCATATTCTGAGCAGCATATTGCCCGCAAGGTCCCCAGTATGCGCCCCAGTGTGTCTACATCCAGTGGCCTCCTGCAATCCTTTTTAACCCCTTCGAGTCTGGCCCAACCTGCCAGTGCTTTCCGCACTAAGAATGTAGCTCCCGGATCGCGCTCGCCCGCCAGCTTGGCAAAGAAACCCACTGCAGTTACGTGTGCCCTGGCATAAGAAGCAGGCCTACCCTGATCCCTCAAAGCCTGTAAGAAGCCGCTGATGGCCTCTGGACTAAAAAGGCACCCCAGCTTTACGCGCTGCACAAACATTCGGTATGATTTGAAATGCTGCTGATAAGTTCTCCGGGTGCGCTCGCTCAATGAGGCCCCCACTAGCCCTACTAAGGCGGGGCTCCAATCTTCCACAGAGATGTTGGGAACGCTGTCATTCGGTCCTCCGCCTGTGGATGAAATCTCCTGAAATCCTGTAACTTGAAGCGAGACAAAGCGTCAGCAGCCTGATTCTCCACGCCTGGAATATGCGCCGCCCTGAACAGCAAGTTCAACTTCAAGCAAGCCAACACCAAATGCTTCAATAGCCTTAGTACATGCCTACACTTTGCCCCTTGTCTGTTAATGGCCTCCACCACTGCCATGTTGTCAGACCAAAAACCACAGACTTGTCCCTGAAGACTTGCGCCCAGACAGTCACTGCCACCACAATGGGGAACAGTTCCAAAAAGGCTATGTTTTTTGTCAGCCCCTGCTCATGCCATGCTGCAGGCCAGTCCCCCTGCACCAGCGTGACCCCAGCACAGCGCCAAAACCCACGCTACCCGCTGAGTCCGTGAGTAAGCCCAAGTCTGCACTGGAGATGGTCGGTGCCGGCCAGACCACCTTACCATTAAAGTCACTCAGAAAACTGCGCCACACCTTCAAGTCCTCCCTCACATCTGCCTGTAGACGGACGTGGTGGTGTTTCTGAGTCATCCCTGCCATTGCCCTCGCGATTGACCTTGAGAAGGGCCTCCCCATCGGGATGATCCGCAACGCGAAATTCAACTGGCCTACCAGCACCTGTAGTTGGTGCAATGTTACTTTAGGTCTAGCCAATGCTGCCTCTATTGCCTGGGAAAAAGCCTCCACTTTGTCTGCTGGTAACCTGCATTCCCCCACCACTGTGTCAATCTCAATGCCAAGGAAAGACATGCATGTTGCCGGCCCCACCGTCTTCCCCTGGGCCAATGGCACCCCAAATTCCTCAAACATCGCCACTAGGTCCTTCAAAGCCTGCACACATTGCCCCGACATCGGGGGACCCATGACCATGAAGTCATCCAAATAATGCACGATGTCCCTGTGACCTGTCCTGAAAGTAAACAGCGAGTGCAGCATGGAACTGAACATTTCAAAATACCTGCATGAAACCGCGCAACCCATTGGCATGCACTTGTCGTAATAGAACTGATGTTGCAGCTGAAAACCTAACAAGTGGTAATCCTCGGGGTGTACCGGCATGAGTCGGAATGCTGACTCGATGTCCGTTTTGGCCATGAAAGCCTTGGGCCCTAAGTCACGCAGCTTCTGCAATGCCGTGTCGAACGAGGAATAAGTCACAGAGCACAGGGAAGGGTCTATGGCGTCATTCACTGAGGCCCCCCTCGGTGCTGATAAGTTATGTATCATCCTGAACTGGCCTGGCTCTTTTTTGGGGACCACCCCTAGCGGTGAACAAACGTAACCAGGCAGCGGGGGGGCCGGGAATGGGCCAGCTATCCGCCCCAGGGCTCTCTCCTTACCAACTTTTTGAGATACCACAGCGTGATGCATGCGCGCTGATAAAAGATTGTTGCAATGTGCCACTGGTGGCACCCCCTGTGCTGGAATGCGAAAACCTGTGGAAAACCCCTGAAATAAGGTCCTGGCTGCACCCCTGTCAGGATACTGATTCAACCAAAAAATCAGCCTCCCTATCTTAACTGGGGTGGGTAACTTATTGCTGCGATGGCTTGTGCTCCCTGCCTCTCTCTTTAGATTTCTTGATACACTTAAACTCCGGGTGGGAGGGGTGGCCGCAGAATGCGCAAGCGTGCTTGAACTTACATGTCCCTGCTGGCCAAGTACACACTTTTCTGTTAAAAGCCCAGCATGTCCCTTTTTTCTCGCCCACCCCTCCCTGCGAAGTCCGAAAGGGCTGCTTCATTGGCGCCTTATTATTAATGCTTTCCAACCATACATTGATCTCAGTCTGATCCCACCCCATGTCTGGGTCCTCTACCTTTGCCCATCTGAAATCCCTGTCATAGTCCATCCAGGCAGTCCCCCCGTACATCGCGTGAGCTTTCAGAATTTTGTTGGCATAGCAAATCAGTGGAATTGCCAGCTCAGGTTTCTTCTCTAACAACACAGTGGAAAAAACATTGAAACCAAACTGCCAGTTAGTAATTGATTCCTCCACCCAGGGCTTCCTCTCCTTGAAGGAGCTGTCCTTTCCCTCTTTTCCCTTGTTTTCCAAGTCCCGCCTTTTGGCCTGATTAAGGCATACATGTCTATGAACTCTCCCTTCCAAATCTTCTCCTTCATGTCCTGCGACACATGCACCGCCAATTTACTGCGCTTTGATAACACGGTCTCCTGGCCCCCAATTGCCTTTGCCTCCGCCCCTGCGCCCTTGTTTACGCTGTCGACCGCCTTACCTTATGCGGTCCCTGACGTCGACTCAGCTTGTGCGGGGGCCGCTTGACCCACCGCCAGAGGGATAACATTCGTTACTTTATCTTGCGCTCCACCTAGTATCGCCACCTGTTTGCTAATCTCATTAAGGGCGCTCTCTGTTGCTGATTGTGGTGTCCAGGGTGCTACCGGTACACTGGAGGCTGGAATTGCTGCCCTTGGGGCCGCCAACTGCGCCAGCAAAGTTGCTACCGATGCTAAGATACTGGCCGTGGGATTCGGCCCCTCCCCTGCCGTATTCTTCGGCTGATCTGGGGCTAGTGGCACCCTTTCCCCCGGTGTTGATGCTGGCTCAGGCAATCTCCCCCCCTGCCCCTCCAGTGGCGCCGGTACCGTGACTGGCGTCCCTACTGGCACTACTGGACTCGAATTGTTGGGTGCTAAGGCTTTCAATGCCCCCCTGATTTCGGCTAGTATCGCCCCGACATCATCCCGCTCCCCCTCCTTTGGGGCTGATGGCCCAGGCTCGGGCTGCGGGGGGATCATGGGCTCCCTAGGCTGTGGGGGCTGCTCCTTATGCCCTTTGTTGCTAGGCCCCTTCTTATTGCCCCTAGGGGCCTTGGTGGTCTTCCCTTTTTTCTTGCCCGGTTGAGTTCTGGGCCTCTTCTCAAGTGGGGGAATGCTGCCCTGGGAGGGACTGTGGCTCTCCGTGGCGCCCTCCCCCTCACTGTCCGGCACTGGCTCAGGGACCTGGTCCTGATCAGGCTCCTGCTCAGGCACTAGCTCCTCATCACTTCCCTCCTCTTGGCCCAGCTTAGCTAACACTAGTTTCAACAGCTGGGCCAAGTCGGGATCCCCCCCTTTCCGCTTCTTGTTGCGCCCCCTCGCCGGCATCCTGTGCAACCCCAACCCCTTATCCCTGCTTTAAAGCTGCCTGCTTTGCACTTACACAGCTTACTCCTGGGGCCTGCACGGGAAAGAGAGGACCCTCGTCGCGTCCCCGAGGCCTAAATAGGCTGATGCTCCGCCCCCTTCCCGCGCCGGGTCCCAGGCCGGAAATCGGTCCAGGGTGACCCGGAAGCACTTGGCTCCAGCTGGTCGTCGCCCATAGGGCTAGCCCCCTGGCAACAACGGGGGCGGGGATCCCGGCGGCCGGGCCCTAATGGCGCGCTTGCTTACCCTCGCGCTTTTCCAGTAGTGGGGGTGGAAGGAACCACACTTACGTAGCTCAACTTCTTCTTGGGCAATTGTTTAAAATCCATCCTTCTAGGTAACTTTCACGCTTCGCCCATCAAGAGAGATTATGTGATCTCACAAGGCTCCTGAAACTGATCATTTGGTCTTTACAACAGACTCTGTCTACTCCCAATCCACCTTCTGAAGATGACTTACAGATGGTAGTAAAAGAATTGACTGTTCCAGCAGTGTCCCATGCATGCACTCCAGCTGGATCCAGGTAGATGCAGCCTCAACAGACAGTGCCTGGGTAGGGACCAGAACACATTACATCAATGTACATTTCAATTGGAGTTACCTTAATTTTTGGGACGAATAAAACAAAGCAAGTAACCTCTGGGCCTATTTAATGCATCAGGGCACTTGTGATTTGTAACTAAGGCCCTCATTACAGAGACTGGAATTTTTGCGGTAATCGCTGCATTCACTAGAGTTTTCCCTAGGTACATTTTGAGCAGGTCAAACCTGCCGAAGGCCACCAGGGAAAATGTCTGGTAAATTCCTTACACATGTGGCTGTGGGATGGAAAGCACCAAAATCCACTTCCCATGCCCACTTTTAAACCGCTAAGCCGATAATTGTTGCTCCTGTTAAATTCCAAAAACGAAAATATTGGATTTTGATAGGCGCAACAATTATCTCATGCCCCACCAGGAATAATGGCGTTCCCCTCTTCCAGTAGTAGAAGCACATGTTATCTATCTATCTATCTATCTATCTATCTATCTATCTATCTATCTATCTATCTATCTATCTACTCACATCTCTATGTATATATGTTTATACATCAATTTTTCTATTTCTGTCTGCACCACTCTCTGGCTGTCGGTCGACATTTCATGGTCTCTGTCGGAAACGATGCACATTAATTTCCCTTGCCCTTGTTTTAAAATGCTTCCTTGGCAGAAAGCTTTGGGAAGTGCAGTTACCGTGCCTGATATCTTGGTGGACTCATTTCCTTCCTGCACAGTGGCTTCACCCACCTGTAACTGCAGGAGACACTGAGAACCCAAATATATTTCTTTCAGACAAGACGGTGGTTGTATTATTACGGAGTATTATGTTACTTTCCATTAGGCCAGAAACTTTTCATCTCTAACCCTAGGCGGTGACCTATAGTAAATACAGTGTCGTATTTAGCTTTGCAAATAGCTCAGGCCTCATGAATGTTTTATAGTGGGGTAAATATCACGTTCTCTTCACTTATTTACATCCGCACAGCATCACAGAAGACTTGTAGTCATTAAATATTAATCCTCATTCCAGCGATTCTATGCTTCTGTCAATAATGCACTCGCCACACATCTTTTTGCATCACACTTTCCTGACCACACGCCTGCTTGAGGAAGAGCTGGTGAAGGACTGAGTTCTGCCGCCGAGCGCGAGCCTGCGGTGGATGCTTTTATGCAGCCCTTCTCTAATGGATATTTCGTACTATAATCTGAAAAAGGGTTAGAGACTCCTTCATTAGACCACTTGTTTGTCCACAGTTACACAAAGAGATGCTGTACTGTTCAGCGCTCGTGACCTCTTACCACCTCAGCGATGTCATAATGTAGAGGGTGGGGCAAAGTCTATTAAGTCTCAATTTTTTCAAAGGCTTTAGGCGACCTGCTGGCTTTGCCAATGCTTGTTGCCATTTCTGAACCACATTCATGTTCTCTGTGTGATTGTACTGTTGGAATGAATAATTAAAACGGCACATTTTGTTCGAAAAGCAAAGTTTGGATCTTGGAAATTATTATCCATGTTACTGAAATTGATCAACAGGGACAGACCTCCCCCTAGACTTTAATCAATCCCCTATAACCAATGGCTCTTGGGTGTAGCCATTCGTAAGGTACGTTGCAACCACAACATTGGGTCTTGACCTCTTTAGGGTGAATCCTAGAACTATCCATCCATTCGCAAACAAACCCAATGTGATGATGTATAGGTGTGCATGAGTCACCACGCACACGCTCGTATGTGCCCGACACTGCGGGCCTATTTTTTTGTGCTTTAAATTTAGCATTCTAAGATGGTGGACTGGATATTCAACTTGGAGTGATAAATGAAAAACTTGAAAAAGTTCATACAAATGTATCATTGATAATGGAGTGACCCAGTTGCAAATTGAACTTTTCTTTTCGGGCCATTCGGGAAAAGCATAATTTAAAAAAATGGTTAAGTGAAGGGGAGCCGCTGAGGTGCGCGGTAAAGCAACTCAATGCCGCCAAGCAGTGGGGAGAAAATGAGAAAGAGGGAGTGTTGGACCTGGCCACTTTTGCAGGGTTATCCCCAAACATTTTGCCTCCTTCGTCCTATTTTTTCTAACCTGTTTTTGTTGGCTTTAGGACAATGGCCACTTTACCACTGCTAACCATAGCTAAGGTTCAGATGCTCTCTGTCTAATTTGTACTGGTGATTGGTTTATCCACGATTGGCATATTTGATTTTCTACTAAGTCCCTAGTAAAGTGCACCAGGCATGCCCAGGGCCTGTAAATCAAATGCTACTGGTGGGCCTGCTGCACTGATTGTGCCACCCACATGAGTAGCCCTGCAAACCTGTCTCAGACCTGCCACTGTAGTGTCTGTGTGTGCAGTTTTAAACTGCCATTTCGACCTGGCAGGTGCACCCACTTGCCAGGCCCAAACCTTCCCTTTTACTACAGGTAAGTCGCCCCTAAGGTAGGCCCATGGTAGCCCTTGGGCAGGGTGCTGTGTATTTAAAAGGTAGGACATGTGGCGCTGTGTTTTACATGTCCTAATAATAAAATACTGCTAATTTCGTTTTTCACTATTGCAAGGACTATCTTTCACATAGGGTAACATGGGGGTTGCCTTGAAATATCTTTTAAGTGTAATTTTCCATTGGGAGCAGATGGAGATTTTTAGTTTGGGATCTCTGAACTCCCATGTTAAAAATACATCTTTTGGTGAAGTTGGTTTTTAACTTGGGTGTTTGAAAATGCCACCTTTAGAAAGTGGACATTTTCTTGCTTAACCATGCTGTGCCTCTGCCTGTCTCTAGAATCCACGTCTGGGTTGGCTGACAGTTGGGCTCTTGTGCATTCACTTTAGACAGTCACATAAAGGGAGCTGAGGTGTGCTTTGCATATCCTGATGGGCCATCACCAGTCTGATGGGCCTTCCTGAGCTAGAGTGGTGAAAGGAGTTGTAACTGACACCTGAATAGGGCTGTGCCTGCCCTCACACAAACCTGTCTCCCCCCTGTAGTATACCTGGAGCCAGGTCAAGCAAAGGCAGGGTCTTGTACACTACAAAGACTTTCCTTTGAAGTTTGCCTACTTCAAAGGCAGAAAGAGGTATAAGTATTGGACCTCTGACACCCCAAAATCAGAACACATCTGGACTAAGGACATTCTGCTGGGAAGAAAAGCTGGATGCTGTAGGAGGGACTGCCACTCTGCCTTTTGCTTTATTGGACTGGCCTGCTGCTTGCTTCTTCTGTCCTGGGAGTTAAAGAACTGGACTTTGCTTTCTAAATCCTGCATCCAAGGTTCTCCAGGGGCTTGTGTGTGCTTGCCTCCTGTTAAAAAGTCTCAGGGCCAACAAAGACTTCACCTGCATCTTGCTAACAGCACCTGAACTTCTCTGCTGGGAGTCTTGATTGCCAAGTGGTGCCAACTCCATTTCTTGGGCCCTTGGAATCATGTAGCTGGTGCTGCAACTCAAGAAAAGCAACCTCAACACTGTAAGCAATTCTGCTGCCTACACCAGAGCCGAGGGCACCGCTCGTGAAGAGCATGATGCACCATCCCGACTTACACTGCAGCCCTGGTGTTGCCGACGACAGCAACTTATCGACGCCGATTCGTCATCAAGGCTGCTGTCTGCACCGGAGCCGGAGGCACCACTCATTTAGTGCACGATGCACGCCCCGACTTGCACCTCAGCCCCGACCTCCCCAACAACAGCGCTTCGCATTGATGCCTGCACCGAAGACGAGGGCACCGCTTATGAAGCACACGATGCACCACCCCGACTTACACCGCAGCCCTCACGCCTGTTGATGCCAGCGCTTCAACCGCATCACGGAGTCGATACCTGATGTGGGTGACCCCCCCGAATTTACTGACACTGCACCGTCAAAAGGAACCGCTGCCTCGCTGCCAAGGCCGTATCACCTTACCAGTGCAGCAGTACGGAATCAACACTGCACCGGAATCAGCGACGCCTCAGCTCCCTGACACAGTGCAACAGCTTTGTTCTTATCGTTTTCAAGGTACAGTCACTGACGGTCCATGTGACTCTGTAGCTGGCACGCGCTCCTTGCGGTCGGCGCTCAACTGTTGGATTAGTACTTATCACGACGTCGAGATAGCCCCGGTTGGAGCTATTGTTTGATAGGAGCTATAATTTTACAGTAATCTTTCAAAAAGTGATATCTTGACTTATGTATGTTGGATGTTTGTCATTTTGGTCTTGTTTTATTCAGATAAATATTGGCTATTTCACTAATCTGGTGTGGACTCCATTTGTAGTGTTTTCACTGTGTTACTGTGTGTTTATGTACAAATGCTTTACACATTGCCTCTGAGATAAGCCTGACTGCTCATGCCAAGCTACTAAGGGGTGAGCATGGGTTATATTAGCTGTGACTCCCTTACCCTGACTAGTGTGAGGGTCCCTACCTGGACAGGGTGCAAACCACTGCCAACTAAAGTCCCCATTTCTAACAGGGAGCAACAGAAAAGCTGGGGGAGGGTAAGGAAGAAAGCCAAAAATACAGAGTTGGATGGACAAGGACGCGGGAAGCAACGGATGACCTTTGGGGAGCACAGAGGCAGTGATGTACTGGCGAAGCAGCACATGGCAGAGAAAGCAAGAAAACATTATACTCCCATGAAAAAATTAGTTCCCCGATGTCAGCCATGGAAGCACAAAATTCATCCAATCAAAAGGATGGCAAAGAAGAAATTAAACATGGCAGACAAACTAAAAAAAAGAAGAAAAGCCATTGAATAAGATGTAACTCAATGAGGTTAAAAAGGAAGCCAACCAATAATACGCATTGGACTGCCCACAAGCCCACCCTAAGTATTAGTAATGTACACATGTCTTTTGACAACACACAGTTAAAGGTGTCTGCAGATGAGACCTAAAAAGGGATAAAAGGCTTATTCACAAGGTGGATAATAGAAAAACAACATTCTCCCCAGTTGGAAGATATAGGGTACTCTCTGTCTGTGTGAGAACTCATATCACATGCATAAAGACTGTGACACAGAAGATTATGACTTGGAATTAATAAGATTACCTATAAGTAATCAAGACAATAGGCACGTGAAACTCAACAGTAGTTGACCTAAGTTTTAATCCCCTATTTGATACACCTGTCAGACCAAAGGAATATGCTTTCATCTAACCCTCGTGATCACAAGAGAACAGATGACACTACTGTAACTGCTACACTACTGCAAGTGCAACAGCCACAAGAAGACAACCAACAGAAAAACATTCATAAATTGGCAATTCTATACTGTGAGAAAGTGGATTATTAGTTGGGGTGGATGGTAGAGTACCACAAGTAATAATGTCATTATTCTTCTAAGGTTCAGTAAAGGTTAAAGTAATTTAAACCTTAGCTCAACCCCCGGTAGCTATCCCAGAGACCAGACAGGTTTAACTTACGAAAATTAGTATTTAGAAGTACCAAAACAACACAATAAAAATCTCACTCCAATTTATAAAAATAGAGAATAATTTAATGAACAAAATTACACCAAAATGACAAAAATCCTATAAGGGGAACTTGAGATATGGATTTTTAAAGCTTTAAATTAACATAACACCAAATAGCGTTAAGTGCCACCCCGGGTCGTCTGGTTGCGCATGACTGGTACCTAGGCGTGTTTTAAGACCATCTGCAATGGAGCGTGGGTCGGATGATGAAACCAGGTTTGTTTCAGTTGGAAGCTTTACCTTCTGACTTAGGGGCCGATTCCGATCTCGGCCGGTAGGGCTCCGAATCGGATTCGGCTTTACCGGATCCGATTCGGAGCCCTGTTTCCCGACCGAACCGTACGCGGGTCCGGCCGAGCGAGTACGATGCGAAATCGCCGACCGACTCGTCCGGGCGTCCCGACCGCTCCGACCGACTCGCTCCCGGCTCGAACCGCTCCGACCGACTCGCTCGGACTCGACTCGCACCGCGCAATGGAGACGTTTCCCGGCCGGGTAAGTACGATGCGCGCCGCGAGCAGTCCGACCGAGCCGCGCACTCCGGCTCGTAAGAGCTGTCGGAGCCGTACTTTGGGGGTCCGTGTCGGACCCCCTGTACGCGTAGCCGCGCGAGTCGCACACAGGGGGACCCATGGGTCCCCCTACCTGTGCGTGTACGGCGCGAATCGCTCGCCGCGTACCCGCTGTAGGGGGCGCCCTTGTCCGACTCGCACCCATTGAGTCAATGGGAGCCCGCGTACGCGTTGTACGACCGGCTCCCATTGACTTCAATGGGAGTCCGACCGACTCGAGTCCGATAACATACGGACGCATCGTACTCGTTCGGTCGGACTGCACGGGTCCGATTCGGTCGGAAATCTCTCCGGGTCCGGCTCGGTCGGAGAAATTTCCGGCCCGAATCGGAATCGACCCCTTAGTCTCTAAATTGGAAGTCAAAAATCGTCAGTGGGACGCGGCAGCAGACTATGACTCAGATGGGCTGCACAATCCCGGATACCCATTGGATGAAGTCCCGGTAAAGCCGTTGACTTTTGGTAGAAAACTTTAAGCAACAGAAATTCTAATTTGGTGCCCAAGGGATGTCTCTCTCCCTGGCCGGATACTATTGGCATCTTCACCAGGGGAAGATTTCTACCTTCGGGCTTGATCACATTTTTGGAGCTTGGATTCCTCCATCATGGCAAAGCTGAAAGTTGTAGCTCCACGAGGCTGGATACCTTCTCTGCGATGACCCACTGAAATAGATTTGCTGCTGCAGAAAAGCTCAGAGCAGGATCAACCTGAATCTTTGGCCCATGGCAATGTACCTTCATTGGATTGACTTGGGAGATTTGGCCAGGTCCTCCAAAGGACTTTGGAGTCAAAAAAGTTTCAAAGTAAATGAATGTGTCCTTGTATAAGCAACTGGTGCTCATGTAAACCGCTCTGATACCTGATACCTCCGGGTCAAGTTCATGCTATATAAAACTCCCCAAAAAAATCCCAGGTTTCTCAGGATGTTAGGAGGAGTACACTTTGACACAGCCAGGGTCCCAGAACCTCAGAAATAGCACTTCAGGGTTAAGACTCACTCCAGTAGAATCCACCAGCAGGGTCCAGTGCAGGTCTAGTTGCAACTGGTAAGCTGAGCTTTTCAGGTAAAAGGGCTTCTAGCAGCCTATTGTGTCCCTCTAGCTTAACACGAGGTCAGCCAATTGACCTTTGCAGCCCACTTCTTTGCCCTGGGTACAAGTGGAAACAGGTCCAGTCTTTCAGGTCTCTTCACAGGTTGCAACAGCAGGTGCAGTCCTTCTTCTGTCTGCCACAGGTCCAGTCATGTTCTGAGGAGGGTGCCCAGAGTTGCCACATTAATGGCTGGCACAAGCCTGTGGGCAGGGTGACTCCTGGCTCCTCCCTCACCAGTATGAAAAATGTTCACATGGGTAGCCCTAACCACTTTTTCAGCAGTTCCCATGTGCCCTACTTCAAACAATCCCACAGTGCCCCTCTATACTTAAATCCAACTTGGCAGAACCTTTCTTCCACTGTGCAGAGGTCCTGTGCCCACCCTAGAGGTATGTCCATGGAAATGAGCAAACCCTCCTCTGTGGTCACTCAAACCCGATTCTGGGGGCAGTTTCTCTTCCACTGGGATTGGTGCCTGGTTGACTCAAAGAGGGGGCATGCCCATGTGTTAGCTCCATCTGCCTTTGACACAGTAGGCCTGTATGACGTTAATTAAGTTCCTGGGCACTGCCCAGATAGTCATCCTGTCAGAGGAACAGAACACCTCCCCACACCCAAAACCTTTGTCTCAGCTCTAGAAGCAAGGTCACACCTCATCAAATGTGCTATTCAACTTGGTGACAGTTGGGAGCTTGTGCTTGAGGCAGGTAAAAGATGACTTTTTAAAAGTAACTTTTGTTAAATATTTAGTACAAATCTGAATTTACCAATGAATTGGGCTTGTAATAAATATTTTAAAAAGCTCAGAATTTAACTCTGTGGCTGTTTCTTAAGCGGAGATAACATTATCAAATTGGAATATTATATCTTAATGCTTTCCTATGGAGCAGCTATCCGTGCAAAATAGTTTATGGCACCTTGTCACTGTAAGGGCATGTTTTACATTAAACCGTTACATGCCCAGCATTTAAATACCATGCACCCTGCCTTATTGACATTAAAGCCTACTTCGGAGTGACTTAGTTATATTTAAAAGGAAGGTTTAGGTCTGTCAAAAGTGGTTATTTTGACAGATTGAAATTGCAGTTTTAAAACTGCACAGGCAGGCTACAGTGGTAGCTGTTTTCGTCAGGTGATGAGTCTGGGTGAAAAATTCTCGTCTCACGTGTTTCTGTGTATCTGTAGTCCCGATGGGGACAGTATCCCAAGTTATCAGCTGTATTGGGAATATCCTAGCATGTTTAATGAGCCCCAAACTAGGTATTGAGAGCAAGTATTCTAGTAAGGCGAACAATTCTGTTGAATGCTTTCTGAAATATATTTCTCCTTTTAATAATGTTCCCAGTGTCCAAAATCAGCTCTAGTAATCCTACCGAATTGGCCTGGCCACTGCTACCCACTGTGTAACAATGTAGTAGCATACCTAGCCCTCAAGGTAAATTCTTTTACAGGCTTCAGAAAATGCAGAATAGAGCTATCAGGCTTGTTGGCAGAATGAAAAAGTGCAAAGATAACCCAACTAAACACAATGGAGTATCCTGTTCGCCATACCCTCTGTCTGCCAGCCTCATTTAGAGTCTGGTAGACAGTAAGCATTCCGTCGATGGTGTCTCCATTGGCTCTGTCGATGGAATACTTCTTCCAATGGCCCGATGGAGTAGGGGCCATCGTCAGAAACATTTTACACCCCTGCCCTTCTAGAGTGGACAGTGTAAAGTCTTTTTTTCATGTCCATCACCATCAGGAAAAAAAACCTGGTGGTTAGGAACAGGAAAGAAACAATAATGATACCCCCACCCACCCATCACACCCGGGAGAAAAGTTGCAGGGTGTGGGGGGCATTCAATTTTTGTTTTTTTTAAAAAAAACTTCCACTTTGGGAATTTATTTTTGAAAAACATTTTTTTTAACAGTCTGCCAGCCATTGTGGGTAACGGTACCTTCCATCAACCTTTTCCTACATTGACAGGAACCACCATGATTGTGGTTCCTGTCAATGTCAACAGGGCCCGGATCACTCTAAACTTAGCAAGCGAAGGTCCCTCAGAAAGGTGGAGGTATTGTTATACGCCATCCTGACGGAGTTAATTCCATCCGCCAAGCTCTAATCAAGGCCCCTCGGCTGGTGGAGTGCTATCCTGCAGGAGGTTTTCAAAGCATTGTGCATTTTACATAAAGGCCATTGAGTACTCAGCTCTGTAGACTTAATAGATTTTGGCTTTTATTATTTTTAATCTAGGAACATCCCATTCTGCATTTAAAGCCTCAGTCAAATATATGAACCTCTCCGTCAGTTTTTTTGTTGTGATCTTTGCAGTTGCTCTGACAAATTAGTGATATCAAATATGAGATTATATATGTTTCCCACAAACTGGGACACTGGGTTCTCAGTCTACAATGGAGAGTTGGTAACCTAAGCCCCTTTGACACTCCAAATAGATGTGCAGTCAAGGCTAAGATCAAATGAGATGGTCGAGTCTGATTTGAGATACCAATGTAGATTTGAAAATCCAGCTAGGGTTGTGTGTTCTTGTCTAAGTGATTTTGATTATACCTCAAAATATTCAAACATACATACTGTGAAAATAGGGGTCAAATAGTATATAGCATATTCAGCAAATACTCAAAAACTGATATCTCAGATGGTGACTTTAAGAAATGGGGTTACTGATTAAGAGGGGGGGGTTGAAACCCTTCTCAAGCAGCAGCCACAATTCTCTGTTAGGGTGATGTCACAAGCAAACCCTAAATTAACTTGTGCTCAACCCTCTGGTAGCTGGGCATCGAGCAGTAAGGTTTAACTTAGAGGCAATGCTTAAAGTATTTATGCAGTACTTCAAACAGTAATAAAGTGAAACACAACACAAGAAAAATCCCACACCAATTTAGAAAAATAGAGTAAACAATAAATAAGTTAAGACCAAAACAATAATAATCCAATCAGTACAACCAGAGATTTGCAATTTTAAAGTTTTAAGGGAAAACAGCACCAAAAAGTGCAAAGTACCAACTGTGGTTATCTAATCATGCCAGACAGGGACAAAGTCACAAGTTCAGGTCACCCATGATGGAGCACGGGCCAGCTACAAGGATCCAGTTAGGCCAGGTGAACAAGAGCACCTTAAATACTGGTTGTGAAGCATTGCAAGATCCCGGGTCGAGGATGTGCCATGCTGCTAAGGCCTATGCGAGGTCCTTGTGTGGAGATGCATTGTGCAGCGTTGGTTCTAAGGGGTTGCGTGGCTGTGAAGCGACGTCCTGCTTTATCGTTGAGGAGGCTGTCGATGAGGAGCTTGCGATGTAAACTCCTGCACCGAGGATGTATTGCACCCCAGCTGGTTCTGAAGAAGCAGTGGGGCATGGGATGCGGAGTCCTGTGTCATCACCGAGGATGCCGTTGATGAGGGGCTTGCAATGGAAAGGCCTGTGTTGAGGATGCATCACGCAGCAAAACTGTGGGTCAAAATGTGAAGTCCAGAGTCAGGGTTGCGTTGCACAGTGGTTCCGATGCGGAGTGGGAGGCGATGCGTCACGCTGCATCAGTTTTACTGGGACTGCAGTTGGGCTGGCAAAGCACCTTTGGGTTCCCTTCCAAGAGTCCAGGACTGGGGTGGCATCACTTGTGAGGACTCATGGCTGGCAGAGTCCATGTACCGGTTCACGGTGAATGAAGCCTGTTCTGTCCCCAAGGTTTCCAATCAGTAGGCCAGCCAAATAGCCCTTCACTCATGTGGCCCTGGGTTCAAGAAGCAGGTCTAGTCCTTCACCCAGGCAACTAGGCAGCAGGCAGCAGGGCAGCAGAGTGGCAGTCCTTCTTTCCGAGCAGCACAGCAGTCTTTCTCCCGAGTTTTCCACAGGTATGGATGTGTACTGAAGAGTTGGTTCTAAGGGTCCAAAATGTATACCTGGTGCTCACTTTGAAGTAGGAGAAGGTTCTGGAGGTTTCCACCCCCAGAGGTGTCTGGAATTTCCTGTCTCCCACCCTGGCCACAGATTGTCTGGGGCCACAATAGACTGGTGTCACACCCCTTTGTGAGTGTGCTCAGGTAGAGCCTTTAGGAAGTGTGGTGGGAGACTGCTCCACGCCCTTGATAAGTCAGAGTGGCCGATCCTACCAACACCTATCTTCCCTTTGTCTCACTGTCTGGGAGCAATACACAAAGACCAACTGCCATCTACAACTAATCATGTGGCCCAGGGACAGGCTACAGGCACCAAATGGTTAGGACAAGAAAATGCCAAACTTTCTAAAAGTAAAAGAAACAATTGATGGACGGAATGTTGGACAATGCAAACATTCACCCCCAGTCACAAGGATCTGGGTTAAATCCATCATTCTTTTGCTCACCACACCATCCCAGTTTGGACCCCCCCATATGCAAATCAGTCTTGACCCTGTTCCTTGTGGGAACAGTCCAGCCCGAACTGCCAAGCCAGGTCCTCCCTGGACTGGAAACAAGCATCCTGGGACCGGTTTCAGGGCATCACCCTTCATCAGCCAGGCTAGCTTGAATCCAGTGGTGTAGTGAGCACGGGACCCACGTCTGGGCATACCCTTCCCACTTAGGGCGACAAATGCAAAAGAAACAATTGATGGACGGAATGCTGGACAATGCAAACATTCACCCCCAGTCAGAAGGATCTGGGTTAAATCCATCATTCTTTTGCTCACCACACCACCCCAGTTTGGACCCAGCCATATGCAAATCAGTCTTGACCCTGTTCCTTGTGGGAACAGTCCAGCCCGAACTGCCAAGCCAGGTCCTCCCTGGACCGGAAACAAGCATCCTGGGACCGGTTTCAGGGCATCACCCTTCATCAGCCAAGCTAGCTTGAATCCAGTGGTGTAGTGAACACGGGACCCACGTCTGGGCATACCCTTCCCACTTAGGGCGACAAATGCAAAAGAAACAATTGATGGACGGAATGCTAGACAATGCAAACATTCACCCCCAGTCAGAAGGATCTGGGTTGAATCCATCATTCTTTTGCTCACCACACCACCCCAGTTTGGACCCAGCCATATGCAAATCAGTCTTGACCCTGTTCCTTGTGGGAACAGTCCAGCCCGAACTGCCAAGCCAGGTCCTCCCTGGACCGGAAACAAGCATCCTGGGACCGGTTTCAGGGCATCACCCTTCATCAGCCAGGCTAGCTTGAAACCAGTGGTGTAGTGAGCACGGGACCCACGTCTGGGCATACCCTTTCCACTTAGGGCGACAAATGCAAAAGAAACAATTGATGGACGGAATGCTAGACGATGCAAACATTCACCCCCAGTCACAAGGATCTGGGTTAAATCAATCATTCTTTTGCTCACCACACCACCCCAGTTTGGACCCAGCCATATGCAAATCAGTCTTGACCCTGTTCCTTGTGGGAACAGTCCAGCCCGAACTGCCAAGCCAGGTCCTCTGTGGACCGGAAACAAGCATCCTGGGACCGGTTTCAGGGCATCACCCTTCATCAGCCAGGCTAGCTTGAATCCAGTGGTGTAGTGAGCACGGGACCCATGTCTGGGCATACCCTTCCCACTTAGGGCGACAAATGCAAAAGAAACAATTGATGGACGGAATGCTGGACAATGCAAACATTCACCCCAGTCACAAGGATCTGGGTTAAATCCATCATTCTTTTGCTCACCACACCACCCCAGTTTGGGTCCAGCCATATGCAAATCAGTCTTGACCCTGTTCCTTGTGGGAACAGTCCAGCCCGAACTGCCAAGCCAGGTCCTCCCTGGACTGGAAACAAGCATCCTGGGACCGGTTTCAGGGCATCACCCTTCATCAGCCAGGCTAGCTTGAATCAAGTGGTGTAGTGAGCACGGGACCCACGTCTGGGCATACCCTTCCCACTTAGGGTGACAAATGCAAAAGAAACAATTGATGGACGGAATGCTAGACAATGCAAACATTCACCCCCAGTCATTCTGACCATCAATTGTTTCTTTTGCAATTTTCTAAAAGTGGCATTTTCAGAATTGTGATAAAAATCCAACTTTACCATTAAAGAGAGCTTTTAATTGCAATTCTTTAGACACCAAACTCGACCTGTCTACCTGGTTGGAAGTTAGCAGTTATTAAATTTAATAAAATACCCAATGTTATCTTATGGGAGAGGTAGGCTTTACAGTAGTGAAAAGTGAATTTGGAGTTTTTCACCACCAGGACATGTAAAACTTAAAAGTACTGTCCAACTTTTTAAATACACTCAACCTGTGTTAGAAATTGGGTTTCTGGTTGACAGAGGTATGCACCGTGTCCAATCAGGAAGCACAATCCTAGTCAGGGTAAGTCAGTTACACACCATAAATGAACCGGTGCTCACCCTCTGGTAGCATTGGACAGAGGAAGCAAGATTAATTTAAGAGGCAATGTGCAAAGCATTTGTGCAACACATCAACAGTAGCACAGTGAAAATACCGCAAAAAGACTCCACATCAGTTAAGAGGAATAGATTATGATTTTATAAATAAAACAAAATCAAAATGCCAACAATCCAATAAGTAGAAGTCAAGATATGAATATTTAAAGATTAAAAGTAAAAAATAGTGCTTAGAAGCAATAAGCGCCTAAGGGGTTATCTGGTTGTGCTGGACTGGGGCAAAGTCAAGAGTTCAGGCTGACCGCAATAGAGTGCGGGCCGGATACAGGAGACACACAAGGCCCGCTGAACCAAAGTACTTTGATCCTGGTTGCAACAGCGAGATGCGGGGTGCAGCCGAGCGATGCGTCAGTGTCGATCCAGCAGTCGAGGTGATGCATTGATTTTCTCCAGGCAATAATGTCTATGCGCCGTTCTGAAAATGAAGCATGGGTTCCGAGATGCGTTGATTCCGAAGCCAATGCACCAGGTTTCTCTACGCAGTCGAGGGGATGTGTCTATCGTCTCTTACTACAACGGTAGCGATGCAGTTGTTCTGACTTCTGATGGCGATGCACTGGTTCCAAGTGCGATGTGCCGGTTCTGTTCCTGCACCAGCGGCGATGGGTTGATTCTGCTTCACGCAGCAGAGGATGCATCGGTTCCACTGGAGCAAGCGCGGGATCCACTTCCAATGGACCAGGCACAGGAGCAGGGGGTAAGACTTTGATATCCCTGAGTCTTAAAATGGGAAGCAAGCCAGAATCACCCTGGGTTCATGTCAAAGAGTCCAGTTGTTTCTCAGCAGAACAGAGGGTAGGAGGCAACAGGTAAGCACAGCAGAAAATCATTTGTTCCAGAGCAGCAGTCCAGCAGAGTGGCAGTCCTTGTAGCAGCACAGCAATCCTCCCTCCTGACAGAGATTATTCACAGATCCAGTAGTGTCTGAAATGGTGGGGTCAGAGAACTATTACTTATACCCAGTTGTGCCTTTTAAGTGGGGGTGACTTCAAAGAAGGGATTTGAAGTGCACAGAGGGCCTCCCTCCCAGCCCCGCTCCAGACTCACTGCAGAAGGTATGCAGACCTTTGTCTGGGGACAGGACACAGCCTATTTGGGTGTAAGTGTCAGCTCCTCCCTCCCATCCTGCCCAGGATAACACATCAGGATGTGGATGGCCACTCAGTCACACCTAAGCTCCCTTTGTGTGTGGCTGTCAATACGGAAAGGACAAAGTCAAGCTGTTACCCACCTCAGGGGTATATTGGAGACAGGCTGAGGCACACAGGGCTAAGAGCAGAAAAAATGCCATCTTTCTAAAAGTGGCATTTTTAAAAGGGTAATGATAAATGTGACTTTACCAGTAAAAAGGATTTATTGTTACTAGTCCAATGATATGAAACATGATAGATCTACTCCTTCTCCATCAGGAATTACAGCTTAAAAGTGTAATAAGGAATTCCTAATGTTAACCTAAGAGGGGGGAGGCCTCACAGTAGTGAAAAACAAATGTGGGTGTTTTTTACTACCAGGACATGCAAACCTTAAAAGTACATGCAACACCTTTTGATTACACAGCACCCTGCCCTGTGGGCTACCAGGGCTTACCTTGGGGGTGACTTATGGGTTTCAAATACCAAATCGACATGGCAGTGTAAACTGCATACACATGCTGTGCAGTGGCCGGCCTGAGACATGTTTAAAGTGCTACTTGTGTGGGTTGGACAATCAGTGCTGCAGCCCCACTAGTAGCATTTAATTTGCAGGTCCTGTTCACATGTAGTGCACTCTACTAGGGACTTATAGTTAAATTAAATATGCCTATTGCGGATAAGTCTATCAAACCATGTTTAGGGGAGAAAGCACATGCACTTTAGCACTGGTTGTCAGTGGTACAGTGCTCAGAGTCAAAAAGCCAACAAAAATGAGGTCAGAAAAAGAGGAGGAGGAAGGTAAAAAGGTTTGGGTGACCCTTCAGAGAGGGCTATTTTCCAACACCCTGCCCTCTGGGCTGTTTAAGACCTACCCTTGGGGTGACTTATATGTAATAAAAAGGAAGGTTTGGGCCTGACAAAAAATGTTTATTTTGCCAGTTCAAAAATAAATGGCAGTATAAAAACTGCACACCTAGGGGCCAATTCCGATTCGGGCCGGAAATCTCCCCGACCGAGCCGGACCCGGAGAGATTTCCGACCGAATCGGACCCTAGCAGTCCGTCCGAACGAGTACGATGCGCACGTATGCTATCGGACTCGATTCGGTCGGACTCCCATTCAAGTCAATGGGAGCCAGTGGTACGACGCGTACACGGGCTCCCATTGACTCAATGGGCACGACGCGAACAAGGGCGCCCCCTACAGCGTGTTCGCGTCGATGCGGGTCGCACCGTACATGCACGTGTAGGGGGGACCCATGGGTCCCCCCTGTGTGCGACTCGCACGCCTACGCTTCCAGGGGGGTCCGGCACGGACCCCCAAAGTGCGGCTCCGACAGCTCCTTGGAGCCGGGCTGCGCGAGTCGGTCGGAGCGGTCGAGGTGCGCATCGTACTTACCCGGCCGGGGAACGTCTCCATTGCGAGGTGCGCGTCATCCCCGTGCGAGTCGGTCGGAGCGGTCGGGTCCTGCGAACGAGTCGGTCGGAGATTTCGCGAGCGCACGCATCGTACTCGCTCGCCCGGACGCACGTACGACTCGGTCGGGAAATAGGGCTCCGAATCGGATCCGGTTAAGCCGAATCCGATTCGGTGCCCTACCGGCCGAGATCGGAATCGGCCCCATAGACTGCAATGGCAGGCCTGAGATGTTTAAAGGGCTACTTAAGTGGGTAGCACAATCAGTGCTGCAGGTTCACCAGTAGCATTTAATTTGCAGGTCCTGGGCATATGTAATACCCCTTTACTAGGGACTAACTGGCTCAAAGAAATTCGACCACATCTCTCCCCACCTCAAAGTTCTGAACTGGCTTCCCCTAGAGGCCAGAATCCAATTTAAACTGGCCTGCATTACTCACAAAGCTCTTTACTCCAATTCCCCTACATTTCTCCCCCAAAAACTCGTGATATCCGGAGAAGCCAGAAACTCCCAATCTGCCAAAGACCTGTTGCTGCAACCAGCACGCTTCCGGAAGAAGAAAACCTACAATCGGGCCTTCTCTGGGGCCGCTCCAAGAATTTGGAACTCTCTCCCACTCGCCATCAGAAGACTTCCGTCCTTGGCACACTTTAAGAAGGAGACCAAAACCTTCTTAATGGGCAAAGACCTCGTCTAATGAATACATCACAATCACCTCAGTGACATGTTCCTCCCTCCACCTCGGCATTATCCACAGCTTCTACGGACGATACCTATTCCTGAACTCCTTGGGTATCCCCCCAAGAGTTGAGACTGCGTGCCTTCTTGTATAATGTATCTACTTGTTTTAATTTTTATCCCACATGTAGCTGGGATTTTAGACTGTGTGCTTCCCTTGTATAATGTATCCCCTATTGTACCCAATTGATCCCTCCCTTCCTAACGCTTTGTATACCACCCCTAATCCTGTAAAGCGCTCTGATACCCTCACGGGTCTGGTTCGCGCTCTATAAAACTATAAAATAAATAAATAAAACTTACAAGTAAATTAAATATGGCAATTGGTTTTACTCCAATTCTACCATGTTTAAAGGAGAAAGCACAAGCACTGGTTAGCAGTCGTAAAGTGTGCAGAGTCCTAAAGCCAGCAAAAACGAAGTTAGCAAAACAGGAGGATTGAAGGGAAAATCTTAAGGTAGAACCACGCCAATTATACCAGGTCTAACAGTAGATAACAGCAATTTCTTGCTAGTGCAATGGAGTGGAGTGCATTTGTTTAGTCTGTATAGCCCATCTTTAATTTAAATCTGTTACATGCCTTGTGGTCATTCATTCATTAATTGAAGCGTTACGATACAGCTGCATTTTTTACTGTAGCACAGACTGTGCCCTTGAGATTCAGCAAATACAAGAAGTCGGATTCATCTTGGGGTTTTTGAAACTGACAGGTGGACCTTGGAATAATTTTAGGAACCAAGTAAACAATAGATTCAACAAATTACTCAACATTTGGAATCTAGTAATGGAACCTCTGCATCTTCCTTCATAAAATAAATTTTCAGATGCACATTTTGAGGAATCATTTAGTCCAGATGATGACCAAGGGGTTAAACTCACCTACGTCGAAACATTGAGTGCAATAAAGAGCCATTAACCATATAATGAATTAAGTGACAAAACCACCTGTGTTTTTCGTTATATATTTTTTATATTCATATATTTTGAAACTAAGGGCCTGATTACGAGTTTGGCGGATGGGATTCTCTGTCACAAATGTGATGGATATTCCGTCTGCCTTATAGGATATAATGGAATTGTAATACAGTGGACGGGATATCCGTCACATTTGAGACGGAGTATCCCATCTGCCAAACTCATAATCAGGCCCTAAGGGGCATATTTACAAGCCCCTATCGCCACCACAACGTCACTTTTAGGGACGTTGTGAGGGGGATAGGGGCCTCACCTTATTTACAAGGCAGCGTTAAGCCATTTAACGAGTCTTAACACTGCCTTGTAAATAAGGCCCCCTTTCACGCTGTATTTAGCGTGAAAGGGGAGGGTAATGGGTGTTGCGGTGGGCGTTCCACCACAACACTCATTGATTTTTAAGCTGCTCCCTGTTTACAAGGGTAGCGTAAATAGGAGGTAGCGCCAAAACTAAGACCAGGGAAAACCTGGTCTTAAACAGGCGTAACGAGGAGAAATGCTTTATTTCTTCTCGTTTTTGCTTTTTCCAAGGCAGCACACACAGAAACAGCAAATTGCCTATGATTATTTATGTGCAGGAAGGTCCCCCTTCCTGCACATAAACAATCATTTTAAAAAGATGCGGTTTTGCAACTTAAATGTGTGCTGCATTAAGCAGCACACACAGAAGTTACAAAACAGCATTTAAAGATTGATTATGTGCAGGAAGGGGGACCTTCCTGCGCATAAACAATCTTCCCCCCAACGCAGGCACCCTTGCACTATGGTGCAAGGGTGCCTGCGTTGGGGCTAGGTAGCTGAACTCAGCGCCAGTGCAAGGGGAAACGGAGGGGTGCGCCACATTCTTGTGAATACGGCACATTCCTGGGTTTTCAGAATGGAGAAGCGTCGCGTTAGCAATGTTTGCTTAACGCCACGCTTCTCCATTCTGCTGTACATATGCCCCTAAGTGTCTTAATATTTACATGTTTTTGAGCACTAGCAATTTTAAGGGCTGTGCCATATTTCACATTTCACAAAATGAATTTTTTTTATATTCAAAATAAATACACAATTGTGAATGAATTTGACTGGGTTGTTCTTTCTCCTTTGATTAATTTGCAAACCTGGATTATGTTCAAGCTATACATGATTACATCACTAATGTGTCCGGATTAGTTTATTTAAAAAAAATACAAACTACTGGGTGTGTAGCATTACGAATTTGATTGATTTGAGATGGCCAGACTTCTTCTTGCCATTGCCTAATTAACTGAGTTCACTTCTGGAGTAGATGGTGACCACTCTGTTTTTTTTGTCTCCTGGAACAATGTCAGATTCAAAACCATGGGAGCGAGAGCTTACACAGAACGAAGATGCTCTCACTACCATTATAGTGTAGAACACAGGGGCATATTAGCAAGACTGGCGATAAAATTATCGCCGTTTTAGCGGCAGGAATCTGCTAATAAGCGATATAGAATTCCAATAGAAGCCCAGGTTAGATGTGCAGGACATCTAACCTGGGCTTCTATTGGATTCCATAACGCATATTAGCAAGTTAATTATCACCGTTTTAGCGGCAGTTCCTGCCGCTAAAACGGCGATAATTTTATCGCCAGTCTTGCTAATATGCCCCACAGTTCTAACACAGCTAATGCATGAGAAAAAAAAATGTGTACTAACCTACTAACTACTTATCTTGGGTTGCGGAGTAGTATGCTACTCTCCGAAAAACAGCTTCAATGCCTTGTCAGGGGTCGTAAGTGCTATATAAATACATTTACAATTACAAAGTATTTACTTTCATACAGATGTTATGTTTTGGGTGAAAGGCATGTTGTGAAGTTAATGACTGGGATGAAGAAAGCAACAGTGTTATATGATCAATCGATGACTTAATTTCAGAAGACTCATAAAACTGACACCCTCCCATTATGACCTCTGATACTGGATCATGAGTGGCATGGTGCAGGGGGCACGGTTATACATGGTGTGGTACTACAGTTGCAGCTCAGTATTCCTGTGCCACAGGGCCGGCTGTGGCCCTGGTGGCGCCCAGTGCAACAGTCTTTATTTGGCACCCTGCAAAACTGCCTTGCATCTCTCCATAGCCCCTCTCTCACATGCATTTCATTTGTTTCTAATCTCTGGTAAAGAATGGCTTTATTAATCCACTCAGCTTTCCACAAAAAATACAGTTCTGTTCTTTGCAGCAGGCATATTAACCCTCTGCGCTACTCTAAATTGAGTCAAAACTGTGACCAAACAAAACTCTGACCTCTCTCTCTCTCTCTCTAGCAGGAACATTAATCACCAGTTATCTGACATTTTTATTGCTGCCTGAAAGCTGGACGCACAAAGAACTCAGCATCAGGTGCTTTTACATCGGAGTTACTGCTAAACACAGCGACCCCCCCACACCGCCTGAGCTCAGTGCCCCCCTCCAGGTCTGTGCCCAGTGCGGCCGCACCAGCCGCACTGCCCTAAAGCCGGCCCTGATGTGCCATATTTCTTCAGCTGTACTAGGACAATACAAGATTCCATTTCTGGAATGAGGAGTAAAATGCAGGCATTGGTGTTTCCATCACAACTTCTGCATATTATTCTTAGTTTTTAGCCAATTAGGATTACTGTCAGGCGCGTGATGCGGCCCTTAGCACATTTTGCCCTCTGACTTTTCCCTCGACTGAACTAGTCCTGGGTTGTTTGGCTTCAAACAGCAGAGTTGGCTCTGTTGCAGCTGTAGAGACGTCTGTGACAAGAAAGAGGGTCTATGGCTTAATGTTCAGCATGCCTGATAAAGTATTCACTGCATTCAACGTGCATAATTCCATATTATAAAAAAATTTGAATGGAGACAATGCAGACTTTACAGCTGACTCCAGATGCCTTTGTGTGCGACAGTGCCACACAGATGCCTTTCAGTACAGTATATTATTGAAACTGAACCAAGAGGGCAACATAGGAGCTGATCCAAGAGAGAGAAAAACAGCAGAGCTTAAATACTACAAGTAGCATGACAAGTGGGAAATACAAACTGGCAGGGGAATATGATGATATATTTTTCTAGTCCATTAGTAGTTTTTTATTTATTTAGTAAAACTACTTATTTTTATACAGTATTCTCTGCAATGATCAACAGTAGCGCCGCTCCTGCTGTCAGCACATTCAGAGGTCCTTAAAAGTACAGCAACCTGCCTTATGATAAAAGTGTCCCCCAGTGACTTTCAATATCCTTGCTATGCATGGCGGGCGGCACATTATTCCATCTGTCCATTCTAGACTGAATATTCACTCGGAGTGAGGTGACACTTGAACCACTCCATCAAACGCTGGCTCTCGGCAGAGTCAGCCTGTTCTGTCCATTTATCAACCAGCAGCGCGCTTTCTTACCCAATATACTAATTGCCAAATTCTTTGCCAATTGGGCCCCAAGTATTGTAGGATTTTTTTTTTTATCTTTTGCTATCTTTTCCCCCCCAAATGCTCAGTGTTTGTGGAGCCGTAAAAACGCGACCGCTCACGCGCTTGTTTATTCGACACATTTTATAAATGATATGTATTTCTCTTTTCCAGCTGTCTCCTACCCAGTTTAGGGTCAGTGCTTTCTCCTTGGGTGTTTAATGGGAATGTGGAGCCAAGTGCCCGTAGAGATGAGGACGGTTAATGTACTATAAAGATATGGATTTGACCTGATACATATTTCCAGACCTCTTTTCGCAGCACTGCGCACCCTCTACCAAACCGACACGAATGGGGGACGCACATCTTAATTGGAACGGTTTTCAGTAACCACGCGCACATGTTTAGGCCTAGCTGACCAACATGGCGTCATTAAGGAGAATACGAAAATTCGACACGTATAGCGATCTGCGTTATTAGAATGCATAATAACACGAGAAGCATATCAATACCCTCGCGGGCCTCCGTAGAGCGCGCTGGAGCATCGGAGCTATAGGCACGAATATTGACGTCTTAATGAACCTGTCAGGCGGCCATTAGCTCGGAAACAACTTATTTTTTTTTAAACAACTAAAAAACGAGTCTAGCCGCATCCATTATGCAGGCTGTTGCCGAGGGCAAGTAGTGGGCCGAGCAACTAGACTGCATTAGGGCACACTTAAGCCCTTTACAATTTGCTAACCTTTAAAATCTCCGCTTAGGACCCAGGGACGGCCTCGCAATCTCCTCGCTAATCTCCCGCCATTAAGGGCCTTGCACCTCTTCCACAAACTGTAGCCCGCGCCTGAGTTCGGTCACGCAGCAGCAGCTTGCCCGGCTATTAAGAGCTCAGGACTGGGCAAAGATGATTTTCTTAACTGCTTCGGATTTTTGAAAGCCTGAATATTTTTTGTTGTTAAAGAAATAACATCCTTGTGCTTGCTCACTTTTATTGTAACTAATAAAGAAATGTTTTTTTTTTAAATGACAGTCTGGTTGTGGTAGCTGTCACATATTAAGTAATGCTTCTAGTCCGGTTTTCATTTGCATATTCAACTTGTGATTTAGTTCAATGATATTCTTTTTCCTCATCATGCTTTGTGTTCTGGTCTGTAGAGCCCAACATGCTCAGCAGGTCCATGTTACGTTCTAGAGCACTGTAATAGTGGGCACTCCAATTAAGACACAGGCTTCATGCTTACAAATGTATCATAGTGCATGTACATGTGACATATGCATGTATGGCTTTTAATGCCTCATCTGCAGTCGCAGCCGGCATGACTCGCAGGTGGGGGGATGGGTGGTGAGGTGGCGCATGGGTTCGCGCAGAGGGAAATTTAATAACAAAAAATTATATTAATAAACTTACCTTCCCGGGTCCTGCGCCGTCTCAGCTCCTGGCCGGGTCCCATGGAACAGGTAGCAGACAGCCTCCCTCCCCTTCCCTAAGCCACTCACAACGCTGCAATGGCAGCGTTGTGATTGGTGGGGACGGCCCAGCTGGGCGCCTCTGGAGAGGCCATTTTCTCCATGTAGGCTGCATGCAGCATACATGGAGAAAAGGGAGAGTGCGCATGACTGCTTTGGTCGGCCCAGAGGGCCGACCAAACAGGGCCCGCAGCATTGGGCTAGCCACCCCTGCCCTCCAGCAGACCCGCCCACCCGCCCGCCTGCCCCCAACCAAACCCTTCTGCTTTCTCACAGTGCGAGAAGCAGAAACATAAAATGATAGTTTTACCATTTTATGTTTCTGCTTCTCGCACTGTGAGAAAGCAGTGAGGCGACGCTCCTTCGCCCTAATGGAGGAGCCGCCCCAGCTCATCTGCAGACTATACCTCCATTTCAGGTAATTGAAATGACTGTCATGTGATATAGAAGTGCTTTGCCCATGCACGAGAGGGGACATAGTAGAAATGTGGTGCTGGGCAATTCTGCACTAACACGTGTGAATTGAGTAGTGCAACAAGCATTGGCAATGCCAATAGGTCTGGCTTATGAATGAAAGTACCTTTAGTGGCTCTGATGGGTGTGGACACTCGAAAGGTCATCATACGATCAATCTGCCACTCATCTTAACACTCATGCACCCATTCATCAATCCACTGACTCATCCATCAATTCACCCTCTGACACAACCGTAATAAAACACACACAAATTCAACAACATATGCAAGATAGATTAAAAGATTAAAAGTAGGAAAATGATAACATGCTGCCTTCTAAACATGGTTTGCATATGTTTGTAATAATAAAACTAAACATAGCAGCGGGTGCCCGTCTTGCAGATGTATTGTAAATAGTCTATCATTTTTTTTAAGTACAAGCAAGGTCGCCACATTTAGAACCAACATCTTGGCCATCTTGGAATGGTAAAACAATGACACACTATGGATAACACCATTCCATAATGATCTCCTGATTATGGTAAATGTCCATGTGGAATGAGACGCACTGCAGATGGAATGAACGGCAAGCAAGCAACCTGTTAGCGCTGCCTACCATCCTCTTAAGAAACATTAAAATAAAAAGAGGAGAAGCAAAGAAATGAAGGGGGACCATGAAAGGAGCAATTTTAAAACTAAGGGACTGGCCAATCAGCCATGATACAAAAATGCACCCATTTTCAGGCTGATGAACACACATGATCAGATAATGCAATCATGGCAAAAGAGCCAATGACCAATGCAGACTGAACCATTACCCCATGCAGCTCACTGTTGAGGATAGAAGCAGAGTGTAAATGACACTCAGACAGACCAATGGCAGAACAGAGTGGACCCAAAGATGTATGTATGTATATATATATTCACTGAAAAAACCATAGGTTTCAGATAAGTTATAGTTAGAAATTAGCATTTAAAAAACCTTTGAAATTCACTGAAAAAACCATAGGTTTTAGGGACAGTTATAGTTAGTTGGACATTGCACTCGTACAAAACCCGTGAAATTCCCCCGTTATAGTTAGTTCAGCTAACTATAACTCGCGCCCTCGCAATGCACTGCTGATGACGTCACATATTACATCACTCATGACATGGTCAGTGACATCACTGATGACATCACTGATGACATCTCAAATGACATCACTGATGACATCATCCAGTGACTGTGTGTTTCTGTAAAGTTTAAATATTTTTAATATATATAGGGAAAGGCGTATTGAAGAATGAGTGGGTGTATAAGTGTGTGTATGGATGATTTAGTAGGTGCGTGACTAATTCTATAAGTGAGTGATTAAACGTATCTTACTGAATGCATGGGTTAGTGACTAAACTGGGTTAATGTCTGTATCTGTCTGTTGCTGTGTAAGTGGCTGCATGGGTTTGTGAATAGCTACATGAGTGTCTATAAGAGTTATTGATTTGTTGTCTGAGTATCTGTCTGGGTGCCTGAGTGTTTGTGTGGATGGGGTGTGTGCGACTGTGCATAGATGTGTGAGTGGGTGATTCACTGGGTGGATGGTTTCAAGAGTGCATCTGTGATAGACTGTATGGGTGGGTAAGTGTGTGTAAGAGTGTGTTAGTGAGTGAATGTATGTCCCAGTGGTACATGTGTGAGTAACTACATATGTGAAAGGCAGTATATATGTGTATTGGAGTATATAAATAGCTATAAGCGAGAGTGAGTGATTGTGATAGTGGCTGTATGGATGAGTGTGTGCTTGTATCAGTGATTGTATAAGAGCGTAACAATGTGCTAGTATTTGTATGATTAAGTGAGCTGGTGTGTGATTAACTGTATAGGTGAGTAAATGGCAGTGTGTTTAATTATTTGCATGACTGACTAGGTGTGTGAGTACCTCTATGGATGAGTGGCGGTGTTTGAGTGTCTATATAGGAGTAAGAGTGCATATGATTGTCCTGTACTGAGTGACCATAAGTATGAGTGACTGTACGGGTGAGTGAGTGGATGTGTGTGTGTAGACCTAAGAATCAGTGAGTGGGTATGTAGTTATTGGTGTTGGAGTGTCTATGGTTTTGCGAATGGCAGTCTGTAATTTAGATTGGGTGTATCAAAGGTTATATTAGGGTGTGAGGAGGTGCATCAGATTATCACGTGGATGATGTCATCAGTGATGTCATTTGAGATGTCATCAGTGATGTCATCAGTGATGTCACTGACCATGTCATGAGTGATGTAATATGTGACGTCATCAGCAGTGCATTGCGAGGCGCGAGTTATAGTTAGCTGAACTAACTATAACGGGGGAATTTCACGGGTTTTGTACGAGTGCAATGTCCAACTAACTATAACTGTCCCTAAAACCTATGGTTTTTCAGTGAATTTCAAAGGTTTTTTAAATGCTAATTTCTAACTATAACTTATCTGAAACCTATGGTTTTTTCAGTGAATTTCAAAGGTTTTTAAATGCTAATTCCTAACTATAACATGTCTGAAACCTACGGTTTTTTCAGTGAATTTCAAAGGTTTTGTAAATGACAATTTTTAAATGTATTAATTGTTATATTAATTTTTTTCATACTGATTTATTACATTTTTAGATTTTTTTTTTTACATATTTTATTTTTTAAATTACATTGTAATTACATTATACATTACATTACAAAAATACTTTCTCAGAATGAATTACTTTAGTTTAAATACTTTGCACATAGGCAATAGGCTTTTAAGTACAGTAGTTACAGTTGTTGCAATGGGCACCACATTTTCAAACACAATGCAACATTCAGCTCAATGTGAATTTCTAGTTAAATGCAATTAGTTACTTTATGGATTACTTTTCTAACCACAGGACTGGATCCTAGATTCAGTCCTGGTACATCTCCTGTAAACAGTTGAGTAAAAGCGTTTTGGTTACAGTCGTGATTTTTAAGGAATATTATTGTATTTTAAAAGTTGACACTTAGAAACTTTTTCTCATAGAATCACCAATGTTATCCTATGGAAGGAAATTCACTTAGCAGGTAAAAACTGTTATCGTTACTTTTTCTTACTCAGTGTTGGATCCTGGATCCAGCACTGGTGCATCTCCTGTAAACAGTTGAAAGAATGCGTTTAAGTCATACAGGCGATTTTTAAGGAATATTTGTAGTTTGTGAAAATCGACACTTTGAAACTTTTCTGCTGAAAACCAGACAATGGATTCCTATGGAAGAAAATATAAGTTACTGGTAAGTACGGTTAAAATTACTTTTCAGGACCAGTACTGGGCTGAAAGATGCAGCACTGAGGTCTCTCCTGATAACAGGTGAGTAAATCGAAATTCGTATTTCGGCTGATTTTAGAGGAATATTTGTATGTTTCAAAAATCAACACTTAGAAACTTTTTCAGCAAAAAGCAGGCAATGATATCCTATGGAAGGAAATTCAAGTTACTGGTAAGTACGGTTAAAATTACTTTTGAGGATCAGTACTGGGCTGAAAGATGCAGCACTGAGGTCTCTCCTGATAACAGGTGAGTAAATCGGAATTCGTATTTCGGCTGATTTTAGAGGAATATTTTAAAGTTCCAAAACTCCACACTTAGAAGAATTTCCAAGTGAAACCAGTCAATGTTAGCCTATGGAAGGAAATTCAAGTTACTGGTAAGTACGGTTAAAATTACTTTTCAGGACCAGTACTGGGCTGAAAGATACAGCACTGAGGTCTCTCCTTATAACAGGTGAGTAAATCGGAATTCGTATTTCGGCTGATTTTAGAGGAATATTTGTATGTTTCAAAAATCAACACTTTGAAACTTTTCAGCAAAAAGCAGGCAATTATATCCTATGGAAGGAAATTCAAGTTACTGGTAAGTACGGTTAAAATTACTTTTGAGGATCAGTACTGGGCTGAAAGATGCAGCACTGAGGTCTCTCCTGATAACAGGTGAGTAAATCCGAATTCGTATTTCGGCTGATTTTAGAGGAATATTTTAAAGTTCCAAAACTCCACACTTAGAAGAATTTCCAAGTGAAACCAGTCAATGTTAGCCTATGGAAGGAAATTCAAGTTACTGGTAAGTACGGTTAAAATTACTTTTCAGGACCAGTACTGGGCTGAAAGATACAGCACTGAGGTCTCTCCTGATAACAGGTGAGTAAATCCTAATTCGTATTTCGGCTGATTTTAGAGGAATATTTTAAAGTTCCAAAACTCCACACTTAGAAGAATTTCCAAGTGAAACCAGTCAATGTTAGCCTATGGAAGGAAATTCAAGTTACTGGTAAGTACGGTTAAAATTACTTTTCAGGATTAGTACTGGGCTGAAAGATGCAGCACTGAGGTCTCTCCTGATAACAGGTGAGTAAATCAGAATTCGTATTTCGGCTGATTTTAGAGGAATATTTGCACAATGGTGAAGGGAGGGGCGGGGCCTGAGGTGACATCTGTGCAAACGCGCCCCGTGGCGCGCTTTTAAGTTGGGGGATTAAGTCCCCTTGAATCATGAGGGTCCCTACGGACCAACTAGCCCACCAGGAACCTCCAGTATGCGCCAGAGGCTGCGTTGCAGAGACATGTACAGAGGCCACACCCCTTTTTACACCTCTCTGCAACGCAGCTCTGTGGCGCTTTCTGGACGTACCTGTTGGGCTAGTTGGCCCCCAGGGACCCTCTGGATTGAAGGGGATTTAATTCCCCATCTTAAAACGCGCCACGGGGCCTGTTTGCACACATGTCACCTGAAGCCCTGCCCCTCCCTTCACCACTGTGCAAACGCGCCCGATGGCGCGTTTTAAGTTGGGGGATTAACTCCCTTGAATCCTGAGGGTCCCTGGGGTGCAACTAGCCCACCATATACCTCCAAAAAGCGCCACAGAGCTGCGTTGCAGAGAGGTGTAAAAGGGGCGTGGCCTCTGTACACCTCTCTGCAAGGCAGCCCCTGGCGCATACTGGAGGTTCCTGGTGGGCTAGTTGGCCCCAGGGACCCCAGTATTCAAGGGGATTTGTTCCCCTCTGCAAACGCGCCAGGGCGCGTTTGCAGAGTGGTGAAGGAAGGGGGCGGGGCCTGCGGGCCCGATCGTTTTTTTTTCTTTATCCCCCTGAAGGGGGGCTGTGTGGCCCCCTTCCTTTTTCCCTATTTTTTAGGCCCTGGGGACCCCATCCCCCAGGGCCTTACCCCTATTTAAAATTAAAATTAAAAAAAACGGGAAGGGGGCCGCGTGGCCTCCTTCCCTGGGCCTGTATTGGCCCGGGAACCCATCCCCGGGGCATGGCCTCTTTTTTTTATTTGGAGGGGGGCTGCGTGGCCCCCTCCTCAGGCCATTTAAGGCCCCGGGGACCCCATCCCCGGGGCCGGCCTTCACTTTTCTTTTTTTAAAACTTTTTTTTACCTTTGGGGAGGGGGCTGCGTGGCCCCACTCCGTGGCCACTGTGGCCCCGGGGACCCCATCCCCGGGCCTGGCCTCTCGTTGGGGACTGTGGGGGTCCCCAAACCCCCACAGTCCCGCCGGCTCCCCGTGTCCTACGGGAGCCGGCATTGCTTACACATGGGGAGCAGCTAACATGCTGCTCCCCATGTGGAAAAGCAATCAGCTTTGGATATTGGAAGCGAGAGCAGGTTTCCTGCTCTCTCTTCCAATATCCAAAGCAGTTTGCAATGACAGGACGGAGCCGCGAGGCTCCGTCCTGTCATTGCAAACAGCAGTGTCCCGGGGTAGGCACCCCGGGGCACTGCAGGAGCCGGCCCTGGGGGGTGGCGGTCCCCAGGGCCACCACAGGCTCCAGGAGGGGGCCGCGCGGCCCCCCTCCTTACATTTTGAAAGCCCCGGGGAGGTGGTGGTCCCCGGGGCTTGGGGGTCCAAAACGGACCCCCATTGTAATTTTTCTTAGTGCCCCGGGGAGGTGGTGGTCCCGGGCGTGTGGGGGCTGGAGCCCCCCACACGGGTTTTTCAAAATAAAAGAAGCCCGGGGAGGTGGCGGTCCCCGGAGCTGCGGGAGGGCTCAGAGCCCTCCCGCACTATTATACATAAAGCCCCGGGGGTGGTGGTCCCCGGGGCTTGGGAGGCCCTTAGAGGCCCCCACACATAAAATTAACCCCCCCCAGCATGCCCCCAGGACTTGGCCCACCCGGGGGCAATTAACATCGAAGCGCGGGAGACCGCGCTTCGATTTCTCTCCGGCAGGATTCGCGCACCCTGAGCGCATCCTGCCGTTTAAAAAAAAAAAATTTTTTTGCCCAGGGGGTCCTTGTGGGACCCCTGAGCAGACCTAGGGGTCAGGGTGTTTCTACCCTGCCCCCTTTGTGCGCTTTGCGCACTTGTTTCTGTCCCTCGGTTCTACCGAGGGACAAAATGGCTGCCAACACTTCCTGATTTGGAGTGTTGACAGCCAATTAACATGCAGCTCGTGATCGGGATGGTGCGCGAATCCGACTGCGGCCATAGATATATATATACTTTTACTTTTGATTTTCTCAGCAACTACTGAACGGATTTACACCATTTAACAAAAGGGTTCTTTCTGAACCAAGAACTACCTCTTTGCCAAATTTGGTGTAATTCCGTTCAGCAGTTCGAGCTGTAGCCGTGTCTAAAGTTTCCTATGGAAAATTGCATGGGGAAAACACGTTTTGGGACCCCCTTTTTCTCGGCCCCCGCTTGACGAATCCCCGAGACTTTCAGGGTAGGAGCGGACCGGAGCGCCCCACAAAGTTTGAAAATTTTGCGAAGATACGTCAACCGGCAAGAGAGTTATTTCAAATAGAATGTCGCAGATTTCCTATGGATAATAGGTTGTAACTATAACTATCTACTGGCGACCGCCAGTAGATAATATATATATATATATATATATATATATTCACTGAAAAACCATAGGTTTTAGGGACAGTTATAGTTAGTTGGACATTGCACTCGTACAAAACCCGTGAAATTGCCCCGTTATAGTTAGTTCAGCTAACTATAACTCGCGCCCCCGCAATGCACTGCTGATGACGTCACATATTACATCACTCATGGCATGGTCAGTGACATCCCTGTTGACATCACTGATGACATCTCAAATGACATCACTGATGAAATCACTGATGACATCATCCATGTGATAATTTCATGCATCTTCTCACACCCTAATATAACCTTTGATACACCCACTCTGAATTACAGACTGCCATTCTCAAAACCATACACCCTCCAATACCAATAACTACATACCCACTCACTGATTCTTAGGTCTACACACACACATCTACTCACTCACCCGCTACAGTCACTCATACTTACAGTCACTCAGTACAGGACTATCATATGCACTCATACACCTATATAAACACTCACACACCGCCACTCATCCATAGAGGTACTAACACACCTAGTCAGTCATGCAAAAAATTTATCACACACCCATTTACTCACCTATACGAATATACACACACCAACTCACTTACGCATACAAATACTAGCACATTCTTACGCTCTTATACAATAACTGATACAAGCACACACCCATCCATACAGCCACTCTCACAATCACACACTCTCACTTATAGCCTTTTAAATACTCTAACACACATATATACTGCCTTTTACATATGTAGTTACTCGCACATGTACCACTGAGATATACATTCACTCACTAACACACCCATACACACACTCACCCACCCAAGCAGTCCATCACAGATGCACTCTTCAAATCATGCACCCAGTGAATCACCCACTCACACATCTATGTACAGAGTCACACACACCCCACCCACACAAACACTCAGGCACCCATAGAGATACTCAGAGAACCAATCAATAACCCATATAGACACTCATGTAGCTATTCTCAAATCCATGCATCCACTTACACACCAACAGACAGACGGATACAGACATTCACCCAGTTTAGTCACTAACCCATGCATTCAGTAAGATACGTTTAATCACTCACTTATAGAGTTAGTCACGCACCTACTAAATCATCCATTCAGACACTTATACACCCACTCATTCTTCAATATGCCTTTGCCTATATATATTAAACATATTTAAACTTTACAGAAACACACAGTCACTGGATGATGTCATCAGTAATGTCATTTGAGATGTCATCAGTGATGTCATCAGTGATGTCACTGACCATGTCATGAGTGATGTAATATGTGACGTCATCAGCAGTGCATTGCGGGGGTGCGAGTTATAGTTAGCTGAACTAACTATAACGGGGCAATTTCACGGGTTTTGTACGAGTGCAATGTCCAACTAACTATAACTGTCCCTAAAACCTATGGTTTTTTCAGTGAATTTCAAAGGTTTTTTAATGCTATTTTCTAACTATAACGTGTCTGAAACCTATGGTTTTTTCAGTGAATTTCAAAGGTTTTTAAATGCTAATTTCTAACTATAACGTGCCTGAAACCTATGGTTTTTAAGTGAATTTCAAAGGTTTTTTAAATGCTAATTTCTAACTATAACGTGCCCCGCCCCTCCCTTCACCACTGTGCAAACGCGCCCCGTGGCGCGTTTTAAGTTGGGGATTAAGTCCCTTGAATCATGAGGGTCCCTGGGGTCCAACTAGCCCACCCTGTACCTCCAGTATGCACCAGGGAGCTGCGTTGCAGAGAGGTGTTCAGAGGCCACGCCCCTTTTACACCTCTCTGCAACGCAGCTCTGTGGCGCTTCTGGACGTGCCTGGTGGGCTAGTTGGCCCCAGGGACCCTCAGGATGAAGAGGATTTAGTTCCCCATCTTAAAACGCGCCACGGGGCCTGTCTACACACATGTCACCTGAAGCCCCTCCCCCTCCCTTCACCACTGTGCAAACGCACCCCGTGGTGCGTTTTAAGTTGGGGGATTAAGTCCCCTTGAATCCTGAGGGTCCATGGAGTCCAACTAGCCCACCATGTACCTCCAAAAAGCGCTACAGAGCTGCGTTGCAGAGAGGTGTAAAAAGGGGCGTGGCCTCTGAACACCTCTCTGCAACGCAGCTCACTGGCGCATACTGGAGGTTCCTGGTGGGCTAGTTGGCCCCAGGGACCCCCAGTATTCAAGGGGAATTACTTCCCCTTCTTACAACGTGCCAGGGGGCGCGTTTGCAGACTGCTGCAGGGAGGGGGCGGGGCCTCCGGCACGATGCCGGTCTTTTTTTGCTTTTTTTTTATGGGAGGGGGGCTGCGTGGCCCCCCTTCCCTCAGCCACTTTTGGCCCCGGGGACCCCATCTCCCAGGGCCTAAGGATTTTTTTTTTTTTAAATTATAAAAAAAACGGGAAGGGGGCCACGTGGCCCCCCTTCCCTGGGCCTCTTTTTGCCCCGGGGACCCCATCCCCCGGGGTATGCCCTCTTTTTAGTAAAAAATAAATATTTGGAGGGGGGCTGCGTGTCCCCCCTCCTCAGGCCATTTAAGGCCCCAGGGACCCCATCCCCAGGGGCCGGCCTTTATGTTTTTTTTTTTTTAAACATTTCTTCTTGGGGAGGGGGCTGCATGGCCCCCTCCCGGGCTCACTAATAGCCCCGGGGACCCCATCCCCCGGGCCTGGCCACTCGTTGGGGACCGTGGGGGGTCCCCAATGCCTGCACGGTCCCGCCGGCTCCCGCGTCCTGCGGAGCCGGCATTGCTTTTCCATAAGGGAGCTGCTGACATGCAGCTCCCCTTATGGAAAAGCAATCTGCTTTGCTTCATTGAAGCGAGAGCAGGTTTCCTAATCTCGCTTCAATGAAGCAAAGCAAGTTTGCAATGACAGGACGGGAGCCGCACGGCTCTCGTCCTGCCATTGCAAACAGCAGTGTCCCGGGGTAGGCACCCGGGACACTGCAGGAGCCAGCCCTGGGGGTGGCGGTCCCCAGGGCCACCACAGGCTCCAGGAGGGGGGCCGCCTCCCCACATCTGCAAAGCCCGGGGAGGTGGTGGTCCCGGGGCTTCGAGGGTCCGAAACGGACCCCCATTTTAGAATTCTTAGTGCCCCGGGAGGTGGCGGTCCCCGGGCGTGTTGTGGGGGGATCAAGCCCCCCCACACAGGTCATTACATTTAAAAAAAAGAAGCCCCGGGGGGTGGCGGTCCCCGGGGCTGCGGGAGGGCAGAGTGCCCTCCCGCACCATTATTATTTGAAAGCCCCGGGGGGTGTGCGGTCCCCGGGGCTTGGGGGTCCTTAGAGCCCCCCCCATAAAATATGTTTGTAAACCCCCGCATGCCCCCGGGACTTGGCCCACCCGGGGGCCAAATAACAACGAAGCGCGGGAGCCCGCGCTTTGTTTTTGTTTTTTACGGCGGGATCTTCGCACCCTGCACGCATCCCGCGTGAAAAAGGCAAGTTTGAAATCAAGTTATTATCTGGGCTTTAAGTAAATGCGGCATTCCCTTGATGCATATTGATATTGAATGACTTTGCTAGACTTGGAAATATATCCTTTAAAGGCGGAAGAAAGACGTACAAGCTCAACGCAACAAGGGTGTTTTTAAAAACAGTAAGGGACAATAAAGGAGTGAAACATTTTTTCTGTGAACAACTACAAAGCATTGTGGGCACTGTGGTCCGAAACATTAGGACAAATGCACTAAAATGAACTACAGTGAAAATCGAAAATACAAAGACATGCAAGACTATTTGAAGGATTGCCATAGCAGAAAGATATTAAAATATTCACTGTTGTTGTGCTGAACAGTTCGTGAAAAATTCATACTTACCCTCTGCCACTTTAAAATCTGATGGTGATGCATGGATGTTTGTCCTTTTTCATTGTCTGCAGCTTTATTTAAAAGTAGCAAGTGACTGCTCGCCTCTCATTGATTGCATCTGATGAAAACTCGCATGAGTTGAAACGCGTTATGCTGTACAAACTTGCCTTTGAAATAAAGAACTTTTCCATGGAAGCACGACTGGTTGGGCCTGGCACGGCACGGAAGTGGCATGTGTTTTCTTTTGGAAATATATGTATATATACATATATATATGGATATACTTATATCTACGGATTACTATTTAATGATATTTTGCAAAACGAGATCCTAGGAGACAGCTAAGAAGAGATTCTAGCAAGAATTATTACAGTGCAAATCATCTCCCCCGAGGATTTGTCAGATGCGGCAACCAGCACCAGAATCACTCCCTACAAAGGTAATCTGACATTTCATGTAGCGAAATACCAATCTGTAGGCTTTAATATAGAGAAATAGCAATTTACCCTTACATGCCTGTTGATTTTAACATATGCTATTCACAATCAATATGTCAAGCCTAATGTGTTTATCATAACTTTTCATAAAAAACAGATCAGACCTATGGCAACATAAATATTTTTTTTAGTGAACCAATCAGGCCTGTAGCTGTTATCAATGGCTTATCACCATAACCAACTGAGGCCTGCTGTACTGAGAATAAGCTTTCCCACAAGGCAACCATCAGGCATACAGTCATAAAAGTACATACTATGCAAAATTATAGTTGGCAAAGCAAAATACTGTCTCTCCTAGGAGGGCCTAACAAACACTCTGATAGTTCAAATCTTATATGCCCATGATTTGTCTGAGGGGGTAACCATCACCAAAATACTTACCTACTATGGTAATCTGTGAGATTCCATGTAACAAAATACCTATTTATAGGCTTTAATACAGGGTAATAACAATCTACCCTTAAATGCCTTTGACTTTAACACATAGGGCCCGATTATGATGTAGTCCGGAAAGCAGTCCAACCAAATTGGTTTGGGAATGCTTTCTGAATGACTCAGGTTAGGGGAGTGCAACGGACCGATTACGGTGTGTCTGAACACCGTTCTGTCGGACTCTCATTGACTTCAATGGGAGCCTGTGTTCCGAACGAGAACACAGGCTCCCATTGAGAAAAGGGGTGGTTGGGGAAAAGCTTGCACCCTGTGGCATGCACCCCATAGTGCCTGCCACACTGTGCATGCAGGGAAAGGGGGGACCCCCACGGGCCCGATTTGGAGGGCCCTGGGTGAAGGGGTGCCTACTATGGGCCCCCAAAGTCATATTCCGGCAGCCGATCCGTGTTGGAACAACCGACTCGTAAAGGCTGTCCGAATCCAACATCCTAATCGCTTGTACGGAAACGTGGCCCATAGACCTGTACAAGTTGGATTCGAATGACTCCGTTACTCCGAATGCCGTTCGGAACCGAGTCGGACAGTTCAGATGCTTTCAAGACATCATGATCGGTCACTGGAAATGTGTCCGAGTCGATATGAAACAATGGCTTCCGAATCGGTTTTGACTGATTTGGATGCTGTTCGGAGCCTCTCCGGACGGCATCGTAATCGACCCCATACTTTTCACAATCTATATTTCAGGACCACTGCCTTAATTGTAACATTTAATTATAAACAATCAAGCCTACAGCCTTTATCATTGGCATGTCACTATAGGCAACTCAGATCTACTGTGTTGGTTCAAAGGCCTTCCCATAAGGCAACTATCAGGTACAATGTAATAAAATTACAAATATGTATAATATATAGCTGTCAAAACAATACAAAATCCCTCCTAATAAATCCTAATAAGGATTACCATAGTGTAAATCGTCTATCCCCATCGTTTGTTCAGGTGGGTCATCAGCACCAAAATGCTTGCCTAGTACAGAAATCTGACATAACCTTTCTCAATGAACTGATAAGGCCTCTAACCTTTACAAATGTCTTGACACTATATACAAGCCAGGCCTACAGCACAAAAGCTGGCAACCATTAGGCATTCATTTATACAATTACAAATATGTATACAATTATACTTAACATAACAATATACAGCCCTCCTCAATAAGGCCTAACAAGAATCATCACAGTAAAATTCTACTCCCAGGGTTGGTTAGAGTGGGTGACCAACACCATCACCCTTACCTACTATGTTAATCTGTAACCAAATACCTTTCTACAGCCTGTAACATAATATGACAACAATCCACTGTTAGAGGCCTACTAACTTTACCATATGCTTTGCACAATACAATTAAGGCTCCCGGTTTTCCATTTTACTGATTTTTACATATAATTACAGACAGAAAACAAAGAGTTTCCTGTATGTATTTATTTTTAAAAGCGGAAAAATGCAGAAAAGTGTGCTTCTTCTGGGTGACTCTCCATGCTGTTTTTCTTGATTTCTAGGACAACAGCTGAGGAGATAGGCAGCATGGCAGGTTAAAAATAGGTTGAGATTTCCCTAAATGCAGGTGTTTGGTAACATATATTTGTATTATAATGCTCATATTTAAATGTAGGTGTAGTGTTTTGCTATATTTGGCTGCTTAATTTGCTAAAACGTGAAAGGCAGCAAAGTATGAGTTCATGTTTATCAGTTAAATAAATGTGGAAATATACCATTTTATGACTCCATATGAATATATGTCGTTACTTCGCGAACCAAAACAACGCATACTTTTACAACGTTGTTTTTAGTTCGCAAGTACCGTTACTACGCAAGTTTTAAGTTCGCATACATTTACATTGCAAGTGTATTCAAAAGCATTTAAAGAGACATTTACTCCTCATATTTTTTCAACTCCTTTTTTGAATTTTAAAGCCCCCCAACACTACGCTAAATACTAAATACAAATACGCTACCCTACACATCACAAACTTCACAACACTACCCAAACCTTCAAACACTATCCCTCCACGCTACCCTAAACCCAAAACACTACCCTACACTACACAAACACCACAACCCTAAAACACTACCTCCAGCACGACCCTGCCCCTACCCCCAGTCCGGTCCCTACACTTAAACACTACCCTGTACGACCCCCCGACACTACCCTAAACCCTAAAACACTACACAAACACCACAACACTACCCTAAACCCTAAAACACTACTACCAGCACGACCCTGCCCCTACCCCCAGTCCGTTCCCTACACTGAAACACTAGCCTGCACGAACCCCGACACTACCCTAAACTCTAAAACACTACCCTACACTACACAAACACCACAACACTACCCTAAACCTTAAATCACTACCCCCAGCACGACCCTGCCCCTACCCCCAGTCCGTTCCCTACACTGAAACACTAGCCTGCACGAACCCCGACACTACCCTAAACTCTAAAACACTACCCTACACTACACAAACACCACAACACTACCCTAAACCCTAAAACACTACCGCCAGCACGACCCTGCCCCTACCCCCAGTCCGGTCCCTACACTGAAACACTACCCTGCACGACCCCCCAACACTACCCTAAACCCTAAAACACTAACCTACACCACACAAACACCACAACACTACCCTAAACCCTAAAATACTACCCCCAGCATGACCCTACCCCTACCCCCAGTCCGGTCCCTACACTGAAACACTACCCTGCACGACCACCCGACACTACCCTAAACCCAAAATACACTACTCTACTCTACAAAAACACAACTACACTACCCTAAAACCTAAGACTACCCCCTGCATGACCCTCCCCCTACCCTAAACCCTTAAAAACTACACAGCCCCTCTTACCTCTCTCTCTTCGTGGTTCCTCTCTTCTCCTTCAAGCGTGGTTCCTCTCTTCTCCGGCTTCCAGCGTCGTCAGAGGTGCACGTCGTTGTGAGGAAACGGAAGCACGTCCGTTTCCTCACAACGATGTGGATAGCCATTACAACGCATGCGATGTAACAACTTGCGTATTCAAGGCTACGAGTTGTTACATCGCATGCATTGTAACGCTTGCGAAGTAATGGTATGCAGAGTATAAGCCGCGAAGTAATGGGTGATTACCCTCCAATATATTCGCAAAACACAAAATAAATATTGATAAATACCAATAAGATGGGCAAAAAATAAATATGGATAAATACAGACGGAATTGTTGAAAAAATAAATACCATAAAACCGGGAGCCCTAAATACAATACATAAGCCAGGCTTACTGCCTTTGTAATCACTTTTTATGATAAACAGGCCAGACCTCTGGCATAACATTTCCTTGCACGCCAATCAAGCCAATAGCTGTTATCATTGGCTTGTCACCATAACCAACTGAGGCCTACTGTACTGAACATAAGTTTTCCCACAAGGCAACCATCAGGCATACTTTCATACTGGACGAACATAAATCACTCCCTTATGCTATGCCATGTGGAGTACCTCAGGGATCATCACTTTCCCCGACCTTGTTTAACGTATATGTTACCCCATTGGCTAAACTTATACGTTCCCTCGGTTTCTCCGCCATCTGTTATGCGGATGATACACAAATTGTTGTCTCCCTAACATCAAAACCAGAGACGGTGGCTGCACGTTTTAACCTCTGCATGAGTCACATCATTAGCTGGATGCAGGATAACTGCTTGAAATTAAATACCGGGAAGACTGAAGTAGTTACGTTTGGAAGGGAAACCTCTTTCTGGAATTCCACTTGGTGGCCAGGAACAGCAGGGCCATGCCCGCAGCCCGTGAAGAAGGTAAAAAACCTTGGAGTCCTGATTGACGACCATCTATCACTGTCAGACCAGGTGAATAGCATTACCTCCTCGTGTTTCTACACATTAAAAATTCTTCAGAAGATCCTTCCTTTTATTCCTATGCCCCTCAGGAAGACGGTTGTCACTGCCTTGATTTTGTCAAAAATCGATTACTGTAACTCGCTCTATCTTGGAGCTAAAAAGACTGTGACACATAAACTGCAGACTTTGCAAAATGCTGCCGCTAGGCTATTACTAAAACGTCCTAAATTCAGTCCTATAAGTCAGGTCATCCGGGAACAGCTGCACTGGTTACCAATTGTGGCGAGAATTCAGTTTAAATCTATGTGTATAGTACATAAGATCCTGTATGGGGCAGGACCTGTCCAGATTAGTCAATACATCAAGCGCTACACCCCTCAGAGAAGCCTTCGTTCGGAAACGGAGTCACTGCTTGTAGTGCCGAAAATAAAGACACTGAAGTGGGGTGGCAGAAGTTTCAGATATTTAGCCCCTAGACTATGGAATTCCCTGCCCCTGCATCTTAGAAATCAAAACAATTTGCTACAGTTCAGGAAGGAACTTAAAACCTGGTTATTCCATTTGCACTAAACTGGCTGGTTGCTCTTCCGGTACACCTTCTTTGGGCAGCAAGCGCTAAGACGCCATGGCATACATGCGCTCTATAAAAAAAAAACATTTCATTTCATTTCATAAAATTGAAAAAATATATACTTATGGTGTTAGACCTGTCAGTCTAAGGGGCCGATTCCGATCTCGGCCGGTAGGGCTCCGAATCGGATTCGGCTTTACCGAATCCGATTCGGAGCCCTGTTTTCCGACCGATTCGTACGCGGATCCGGCCGAGCGAGTACGATGCAAGCGCCCGCGAAATCGCCGACCGACTCGTACGTGGCTTCAACACGCTCCGACCGACTCACACGGACACAACTCGCACCGCGCGATGGAGTCGTTCCCCGGCCGGGAAAGTACGATGCCCGCCGCGAGCAGTCCGACCGACTCGCGCCGTCCGGCTCGAAAGAGCTGTTGGAGCCGGACTTTAAGGGTCCGCGTCGGACCCCCTGTACGCGTGGCCACGCGAGTCGCACACAGGGGGGACCCATGGGTCCCCCCTACCTGTGCATGTACGGCACGATGCGCATCGACGCGTACCCGCTGTAGGGGCGCCCTGTTCGCTCGCACCCATTGAGTCAATGGGAGCCCGCGTACGCGTTGTACGACCGGCTCCCATTGACTTCAATGGGGAGTCCGACCGAATCGAATCCGGGTGCATGCGTGCGCATCGTACTCGTTCGGTCGGACTGCCAGAGTCCGATTCGGTCGGAAATCTCTCCGGGTCCGGCTCGGTCGGAGAGGTTTCCGGCCCGAATCAGAATCGGCCCCTTAGTGTGGTCTTCCCCTAAACCTTTTGCCTATACCCTCCACTTTTTGCAGAGATTCGTTTTAGTTGGCCTTAGGACTTTACCACTGCTAACTAGTGCTAAAGTGCTTGTGCTCTTTCCTTTAAACATGATAACATTGACTTAAACATAATTGCCATACTTAATATATGTATAAGTCCCTTCTAGAGTGATATACCATATACCTAGGGCCTGTAAAGTAAATTCTACTCGTGGGCCTGCAGCAATTATTGTGCCACCAATTTAAGTAGCTCCTTAAAACATGTCCCAGGCCTGCCATTGCATAGCACTCCCTTTATTGACTTATAGAGGACAAATGAGGCTGCTCTCATTCATCCCCAGAGGCCTCCTAAGGGAATTTCGACAAAATATCGGAAAATAAATATTGTGATACAAAAAATATCGTGTCAAGATTATCAGGATATCAAAAATATTGTCAACAGGAATATCAAAGGTAAAAATATTGTTTTAAGTGTTGTATTTAATATTGTTGTAAAACATTGATTTAGAAGATATCATCTATGTGAGTGTTAATTAGAATGTAGTTTATTATAGTGTGTTTGAATCTATATGTTTCTTATTTTTTTATTTCTGTTTTGGTAGATTATTTAGTAGTTATGAAATTGCTGAAATTTGTATCTTTAATTATATTAATGTTCATAAATAATGGCTTTATAGTTATCTTTAGTAACATGATAATGGATTTCTAGGGGATAAGGGTGGGGAGATTTTGAAAAATGATATATTTTAAAGTAAATTTGATGGTAATTATCTTTAAATGTATTTATAACATTAATATTTTATAATAATATTAATTTAATATTTATTTAGAAAAATATAATAATCACATTAAATAAAAAATGAAATATAAAACATATTTAAATTATATAAAAATATTTTAAAAATTATAAAAATGTATGTTAATACATTACAGTAATTAGAACTTTCTTTTATAAAAGTTGTACATTTTCTAATTTGTGTAATTTTCTTTTAAAGAATGCAAATATTTAAATTTTTTAAATTATAATTTTACAATAAAATATATTTTAATTTCTTTTATTTAAAAAATTGTGTTATATATTTTAAATTTTATGACTGTTAATTTTGGATTATTAAGGAATTTTTTATTTTATGGTTGAAAGTTTAGGAATGTCAGTAAATATTTTTAAAAAATATGAACTTTTCATAGTAATAAGAATATTTTTATATGCTACTGTTTAAATAGCTTTGTTTAGTGTGTTTTAGATTACATTTTAGTTTATTTTATAGTTATAAAATTGTGTGTGAGTATGGATTATTGGTTATGCATATAAAATGTTTATTTTTGTATTACCTTGTTTAACATGTATTAGATTGCAGTGGAAAAAGTAAATCTCACCTCTTTAGCGTCCAACAACTACTTGAAATATGCTTAGATTGTAGTGGGAATGTCACCCTTTTAGTGTCCAACGCTTTCCCCAAATTGGTATGGGTTGGAGTTGGAAAAGCAAATATCACCCCTTTAGTGTCCAACACTTTTTTAAGTATGGTTTATGTTGGATTGTGATTATTTAATTTTATAGTTTTAGTCTGAAATCTTTGTTTTAATTTTATTTGTATGTGGTACAAATAGTTTGTGTTATTTCATTTGTATCGTTGGTATTTAGAAATATAGTACACAAAAAGTTACAGTTCAGTTCAAAACAAAGTTTATTTGGACTATACAGTCCTTAAACATATAAAAATCATCATAAAATACAATGCTTAAAAATCACAAATTACACAATAAAACACATAAAATTCAAGTTAAAATTGTTCGTTCTTGACTTCAAACCATAAAACATATCCTAACACGTATCATAAATTAAGGCAAGAATTCATTATTGGGCCCATTTCAAATTCTTTGGCTTGTTGAATACTCTTCCCTAGGGCACAAACTTTAAATACATCATCATACGATTCCAGGGTAAGAACATGAATCCTTTTTTCAACCATATATCCTACACATATCCTGCAAACAGGCGAGCTTTAGGATGCTAGTCACATTTCAAAAATTCTTTTACTTTTTGAATAAACCTCCCCAGAGTACAGGCTATATCCAAATTCCTCATTTCTAGTAAAAGTTCTGCTCCCTGTTTTTTATGCTATACTTTTTACAAATTGGCCGTAAAATCTCTTTCCGTATATCTAAAACCATTTGGCAATCCAATAAAATGTGTATAATAGCTCACGTTGTCCCCAGCGAACAGTTACATTTCCCATTGCTATTGATCATTACTCTTTTTACTCCATTATTGGAGTAGCAGGGATTGACACCAATTCTCAGCTTTAAAGCTTCTCTTCTCAGTCTTCAGCAGGGTAATCTATCGATGTAGGGGAAATTGAATTCATTTTGCCATGAAGTAGCCATAAAACATACCGATTGTTTTCTCCTGAGGTACTCCTGATCCTGGACTCGAGAAGTTTCTTTGCCCAGAGACCTAAGTTCCCTCCTCTCAGCCTCAATTTGTAGGGACAGGGGGCTAATCTTAAGCCCCATCATTGTACAAGCTTTTATCAGAGTTTTTCTTACCCCTTTTTCCCATGTTAGATTACTCATCAATATCTCATTTCTGCACCACTGCGAGACTTTATTATCCTCACCTAGTCCCTGGCGCTGCCAGAATTTTACTAGGGACATGCAGGCCATTATATTCCAAGAGGTGCTACCTGTTTCTAGCCTCGCCGCTTGCACCATTGAGGATTTGGGCAAAAATAATAAGTTTTTCAGGGCTTTTCCCTCTTCCCCATCCCATCCATTTTTCCCACTCAAGTATAGTAGTTCGGCTCCATATAGGAAATGCCGTGGAACCATAGCTGTATATGCTTTTAACACCGGTCTGTCCGACTTTTCCCCTTATACTCCGTTAAATTTCTTTAAACCACTAACCAAAGCTGATGTCCTTACTTTCAATGCTTCGAGGTGGGTAGACTAGTTCATATTTTTCTGAAACCACATGCCTATGTACCTGTATTCATCTACTATTTCCAACTTTGTGGAAACCAAGTACCAACTGAACCTTATTTTCCTTCTTCCAAATCTCATGATCTTTGTTTTGTCCATGTTCACTACCAGTTTTTTATGCCCACAATATTTGTTAAAACTGTTCAGCTTTCTTTGTAGCCCAATCTCTGTTTGGTCTACTATTACTAGATCATCCGCATATAATAGACAAGAGATGTGTTTCCCATCTACCTTTGGGCTGGCCCCCCTTTCTTTGCCTAAAACCGAGGGTAAATCTGCAATGAATAGGGAAAATAATAGAGGGGCCAATACACACCCCTGTCTCAGCCCATTTCCAATCTGTATTTTCTGAGACAGGCTCCCCTCTGTGTCTAGAATTACTTGCGCCCAGTTGGAAGTATGACGTTCTTGTATCAGACTTAGTAAGTCTCTTGGGATGTCATAACCAATCAACGTCTCCCACAGCTTCCCTCGGTCCACTAAATCAAACGCTGCGCGGAAGTCCACGAAGCAGCAGTACAGACTTCCAATCTGCTCAATGGACTTCCGCGCAATGGACCAGAGCTCAAAGCAGTGGTCGACCGTTGAATGTCCCTCCTTAAACCCCCCCTGCTCCAGGGGCTCAATTTGATTCACTTCTGCCCACTCCTTAAGCCTCTCCAAGATTATTTTGGCGAATACTTTTTCACCTATATCTATAAGATTGATTAATCTATAGTTTTTTGGGGCATTTATTTTATGGATCGGTCTTATAATTGCGCCTCTCCAGTTTTCTGGTATGATGCCTGTATTAAGTATCCCCAGGAACATTTTTGAAAAAAAGTCTGCCCACCACTCAGGCCTATTTTTTATGATCACTGCCGGGAGGTTATCTGGGCCAGCTGCTCGAGTCAGTGTTAGATTAGATATAGTTTTTTTAACCTTGCTGGCGGTAAACTGATCCTTAACTTCCTTCCTCACTCCTAGCCATAATTTTGAGATTGATCCCTCATTTTCTTTCCAATTACCATAAGTTTCCCCCAGGTAAGTAACCCAGTCATCTTCTGGTACCACACAGTTCAAGGAACCTAAAGATTTCCCTGAGCTTTCTTGGACCAATTTCCAGAAGCCTTTCAAATCTTTAGATTCTATCGCAGTTAGCAATTTAACCCAGCAGCTCTCTTTGTAGGATCTTTTTTTATTCCTTACCATCATTTTATAAGTTCTCCTTTGTTTCTGGAGGCTGTAAAGCAATTCTACATTGTACTTTACCCTAAGTCTTCTTTCTCATTGTCTGATGCTTGCTTTAGCTTTACGACATTCTTCGTCGAACCATTTCCTCTCTATACTATAGTTAGTTGTATGTTCAAAAGCAATAGTATCATTAATTACACAGTTTTCACATTTTATTATGTTTTCAAAGTTTGTTTTATGTATATAGTTAAATTTTTTACATATATATTTCAACTTAAAAATAAACATTTATATAGTTAAATAAATAAATAAAAATTAATTATTTTTTATTATTTAATTAAAAATGTCAATTTTATTTAAATACTCTTGTATGTTGTACATTTTCAACTTTTTTCCATTAAAAGTTTTTTTTTAAACATTTCGTAGTTTGTTTATATACATAATTTAAACATAATTTTAACATACAGTATATATTATATAATTGTATATATTTTATACTATTATTTAATCAATACATTTTCTTACAACATCTTTTTGACATGTTTTAAATGTTTAATAATTCTTTAAATTTTTAACAAACTTTTTCAACATTTTTTCACATTATTTCCAATTCATTTTTATGAGAAACAGTCTTTTCTAGGTTAATTTAGCAGGCATTTATTTTTTTACTGCTACCTTCTATTTTATAATTTATTTGTGTTATTTTTAGTATATTTTCCCAGAACCAGGTCACGGTAAGGTGCTGCTGTTGGTCGGAACTGGGAAGTCTTTTTAAGGATTTTTTAAGGGTTTTGATGGTGGGGGTGCTTAAGAGGGAGGTCTAGAAATTAGTTATAGTGTTGTTTGTGGGTATATTTAGTTGTATTAATAGTCATGTTTTCACTAGTTTCTAGTTTTGAGTTTTCGTACACTGTTTTAGTACTGCATTGTTATGTTATGTTAAATTATGTTATGTTACTTATATTTGATGATAAAGGGCCTGATTATGATGGCGGTCGGTCGGACCGCCGACAGCCATTGCAGCGGTCGGGAGACCGTCCGACAAGCATATGGGTGGTATGACTGCCGAATTTGGATAGGACCACCGGGCTGGCAATCGGAGCTCCGGTGGTACCACAGTGGGGGCATGCTGTGACCCTGTAAAAGGGCTGCAGCACATGCCGACGCTGTGCAACAACTCCTGCACCTCCGTGCACCGTGTGCCATGCACCATGTCATGCATGGCACACGGTGCATGGAGGTAAGTGCAACAGAAGGGGGGGCATTACATGTGCCCCCAGGGACACTTTTCCTTGGGCTATGACCGCCGGGGGCCCTATTTGGGGCCTGCCATTAACCTTTCCGACAACCTTTTTCCACCATGAAAAGGCTGTCGGAAAGGGATATTATCGTAATCCCGATGGCAGTGCCTGCTTTGGCACCACCGCTATTCTGGGACTCTTTTCCGACCGCTGCACCGTTGGGATCTATGATCCTGGCTGAGGCAGCGTTGTAGCATCCGCAAGCTGTGGGCCTGACCGCCAGTATCGTAATACGGCGGTCGGACCAAAGGGCTGTCGGCGGTTTAAGCGCCAACAACAGGTTGTTGGCAGTCCGACTGACGCCATCGTAATCAGGCCATAAGTGTGATGTGTATGTACTGTTGGGATTGCACTGTGCTTTGCGGATGGGTTTTCTTATTTACTTTACAGGTTTTTGTCTACGAATCTGTCCTATGGTCATTGGGAGTTTCCGCTTTCTTTTTTTAAAGGAAATCTATTTTGGTTTATAATAAACCAATGCTTTTTACTTTGATTTCCTTTTTTTGGGTTTCCTGGAGTGTTTTTTGGGTTTTTTATGGTTCGTATATACTTTGGATTGCTTCGAGGGATCTTTATTGCATTCATTGTAATTTTGCCTTTTTTTTTTTTGGATAATATTTTTCTCGTTTTTGGTGGATTACTATTTTTGACTACATGAATACAGAGGATGGTCTGCAGCTACACAAAAGTAAGTATTTTTTCTTTAATTTCTTTTAGGTGGGAAATGTTATATTTTATTGATTGTGTAAATATTATCTGATTGATATTTCTATTTGTTTTGTTTATGTGTTGTAATCATTTTATGTGATGGGTGGAGATTGTTTTTTATTTTTTTAGTTGGCGATGGGTAAATTTTTTGTTTAAATAATTTATATATCAGTTTATTATCCCAGTATTCATTAACATTGGACTTTTATTTAATTTTTAGAGTGATGTAATAAAATATGATATTTATTATTTAAAACAAGAATGTTTTGCCACGTTGGTTTCGATTTTATGATAGTTTTTATTGGACTGTGGTAGGTTACTATTAATTTTATAATATGCTTTTGGCTATTATTTCAAACTAATCTACACTTTTGTTATTTATGAAGAGTTTGACTTTTAATGGTAGCATCTCATACATTCTTTTGGTTTGTTTTCTAAGTTTAGGCGTAATTTGGCTAACATATTGCTCCATTCATAGTTGTTGGTAGCTTTGTTATTTTTGTAATGCTTCTATAAATGTATAGAGTGTAGGTTGGGTTCTGCCTAATGTGGATTGGAAGGCATTGTGCCACCCTTCCACTGCATTGTTTGTTTTGGCTTCCTGTGCCAAGGTGTTGTCATAGACATTCCACCATGGTATTTGGAATTTAGGCTAGCATCTGTGTCTGGAGCGATTCAGTCTGCCAACCAAGTTTGCTTTGGCATCTGTGTCTGGAGCGATTCAGTCTGTCAACCAAGTGTCCTCGAAATAGTCCTTTAGGGTGCATAGTCTGTCTTTATTTTGTTGGTGGAAAGGGCTTTATATTAGCAAATTGTAGTGGTTACCTACCTCCGTGACAGGGACATAGGCTAGTGCTATCATTTTTTTATTTCAAAGGCAAATTTACTGTAAAATATTCAACACTTAGGGCTTTATTATAAGTTTGGCAGTCCAACAGCCCAAACTCCGTGGCCGCCGCCACCAGGAGACCGCAGTGCCAGCGGTCTTCCGACCGCCGTATTACGAGTTTCCCACTGTGCCCGTGGTGTGGCTGCTGAGATTTTGCTGTGGTGGTGATTACTTTTCCATATGTATTGATGTTTGTGTGAGCATTTTGACTGTATACGTGTTGGATGCACACATATGCATGATCCATGTGGAAAAATACCACCTACTCATTGCCGGAGTCTGGACCATATGTGGGCAGTGCAGGCAATGGCTTTATGGTACCAAAAGAACTCACCTGTACATCACCACAAACAGGGTCGTAATCCTCAGGGGGAAGTTGCTGCTGTGAAGGAGGACCTGAAGAAAGGGATCCATGTTGAACTCTGATCGAAAGAGCAAGAAAGGAGTGAGTAGGCACTCCAAATCCTTTGTTTCCACTGACTTGAAGCCGGGCGGTCTCACTGCCGCGGTCAGGTCATGGAAAATCCAACATGTAATACGGACAGTGGTGAAACTCCCCAGTACTGCCCTATGGTAGCTGCTTTTCCCGTACTGCGACCCTGGAAGTCTGCGGTTTGCTGGTGGTGTCGGCGGGTTCAGCCGCGGTCTTTCCAAATGCAATCCACACATCTCGTAATAAGGTGATCAAACCGACATGCTCGCAGCATTCGGACCGCAATCGCGGACGAACTCGTAATAAGGCCCTCATGGCCCGATTATGAGTTTTGGCAGTGCAAGGGTAGGCGGTATGGCACCACTGCATCCCCGCACTACTGAGACTCGCCGCCGCCTGCCTACCAGATTACGACTTTAAAGTGGTCTGCCGGGCGGGTGCCTGGGCAGTTCCAGGGCAGTGCCTCTTTCAAAGGCATCGCAATGGGAATGCCTCACAAAAGTCCATGCCGTGCAGAACCATTGTGCATGCACACAGGGGGGCACATGTTATGCCCCCTGTGTGCATTCACAAGCGGTGGAAGTCGGCTCCCTTTGTTTTCTCTCCGCCAAGGTTGACATGGAGTAGAAACCTCCATGTCACCACCGGTGGAGAGGAAACTCGTAATATGCTTGGTGGGACTACGGCAGTCCCGCCATGCATATTTCAGCCTCTGACTGCCATGCCACCTCCAGGGAACGGCGGTTCCCTGGCAGCGGCGGCAGCGGTCCCAGGGTGGTCGGACCACCCAACTTGTAATGGAGTGGTCGGACTGCCAGTGCGGCAGTGGCTGGACTGCCAACGCCGCGCCCCCATGAGTCTGGTGGCCCTCAGACCGCCAGACTCATAATTAGGGCCTTAGTGTAGATTGTTGAAGATGTCTCCATATGCTTTGATTGAAATGACAGTTACAGCCTTGTATGGCTGTGTGGGGGTAGATTTTTAAAATGGTTTGAATCATGGCTTTCTCAAAGTCTATGATTATTTTTTGGGGTAGTAGTTATTTGTTTTATGTTTAATGTTGTTTAAGAGGTCGTAGTAAGTGTTGCTTTGTTTAGTTGGCAGTAGGGCATATATAAAAGGGATATTCATGTTTTGATATTCACCATTCTCTTATATTCTACAATACCTCCCTTAGGCCTCATTATGATGGTGGTTGGACAATCTTTTCATAAATTGGACCGCCCGACTGGCTGTCGGGGATCCCGCCATAGGCATTAGGATGCGACTGCCACCACGGTGGTCGCAATGTTTATATTTTGTATTGCGGTGGGTGCTGCGGGCTACAGCACATGCCGTAGTACAAAAAATAGACATTATACATATCCCTGCACTACATGGCAGGCACCATGCAGGACAACCCAAAGCTGAGGGCCAAGGGGGAAGGGGGTCCTTCTACGGGGCCCCCAATGTACCTTTCTGCCAGCCTTTTCATGGCGGGTAAACCGCCATGAAATGGCCGGCGGGGAGGGACATCATAAACCCTACAGCGGTCCCTGGTAGGCACCGCCACCACGTAGGGACTGAAGTTCCCTCCGACGGTCACATCCGTGGCGGTCGGTCTCTCCGACCGCCACCCATCCGCCCGCAATCCTAATGTGGCGGGCGGAAATCCTCATTATGATGGCGGTGGGACCGTCACCAATGGGTTGTTGGTGGCGGTCCCTCCGTCATCATAATCAGGCCCATAATTCTATTTCTGTCACATCTGCGGGGGGAGGGTTGTGCTCTCTTACATGAATTACAACATCATCTTTTGTAGTTGCCCTTCCATCGCATGCATTAGAATAATATTTGGTACATTTCCCATTTATTCTCTCTGTTGATGTACTTTCTTGGCTGTAAGTGTAGCCCATGTGATTTAGTAACTGCTTTCGTTTGTGTATTATGTATGCTGTGCTATGTATTTTGCTGCCTCTGTCATTGTAGCTGAAAGTAGTGTAATAATATAAATATATGCAATATTTTAAAGTTTAGACATTTGTTATTAACTTGTTAAATTATGCAACTACTTCTATTTTGTATACTTACATGTGTGTTCTGTTCAAATGTTTCACGCTGTTTTATAGCTTTGACGTTGGGGGTGTTTTAATGTGGAGCAGATGCTTTCTTATCTGTTAGATGAAAGAAAAAACATTAGTTTCATTTTAATTGTTAATTTCTTGGTATTTTGTAGAGGTTGAGGTCAATAGGTTTATTTTTACTTGCTATTTAAGTGAGTGTAAAGTTTTTTATTAATTTATGTATACTTACTTTCTTATATCTTTTTGCTGGTTTCCCATAGTTATTTTATACTGCTTTTTTCTCACTTTTCTAAGTCGCAGTATTTTTTTTAGGAAGTCTATGTAAAGAGATAGAAGTTAGAGAGTGTTTTATGAATTATTTGCTATTTTACATTTATTAACAAGTATGTTTTAGTTTAAATATAAGTTTTACTTACTTAGGGTCTGATTCCAAGTTTGTCGGGCACACCACCAGCCTGCCGCGGCGGCGGTCTAGAGAATGCTGCCAAGCCGGCGGCATCCCGACCACCTCATCATGAGTTTACCGTGGGGCTGGCTGTGTGCCGGCGGCACAGCCATGGCGGTGTCATGCTTCGGCTCTAAGAGAGAGCCTGAAGGCAATGCATGCTGCACTGCTGTGCCTCCAGCAAGCCGCTGCACTGTTGCCTTGCCATGCACCATATTGTTTATGGCACGTAGTACGTGCACGATAGTGCAGGCATAGGCGGGCACAACATGTGCCCCCCGCCCACAATCCCCATGGGCTAAATCACCCTGGAGGCCCTTTTTGTGGCCTTTTACCTGCCTTTCCAGCAACCTTTTCATGGCGGGGTCCCCGCCATGATAAGGTCGGCGGAAAGGCAATTTATAATTCCCACAGCAGTGCCATGCTGGCACCGCCACCGTTGACCGATGCTGTCCACACCGCTGCCACCGCAGGAGTTCCTATTTTGGTGGTTGGTGGCGTTCTGGAGGCGGTCATGAGGCGGTCTCCCCACCTGCATTGCAATCCGATGGTCAGACCGCCAGATGTGCGGGCGGTTGGACTGCTAGAATGCGACGGTGGTCTCCAGACCCCCAAAATCATAATCGGGCTCTTAGTTAGGTAGTTATTGAGATATATTTCTTCTTTAGCAGTCTGGTCAGAGAATTCGGCAGAGTTTCCCCATCTTTCAGGGTTTGTCATTTTGAAGTATTTAGGTGTTCAAATTAGTGTGCCTTTTAAATTGTTGATTTAATTGTTAGTCTGATTTTATTGGTTAAAGTTGTTTATACTTTGATTTTATTGCTTGGTTTAGTTCTAGTTTGAATTTTTTATCAGTTATGTCCTTCTAAATTAAACACTAATTTAAGTTTTATTTATAATGTACGTTATATAAGTTTGAATATAAATTAATTTATATATATGTGTATATTTATATATATATACATATTTATATTTATTAATATTCAGGTTGTTGTCTAAGTGTTTGCAGTTAATGGTAGTCTTTTTTGGTTCGTATTGTTATGATTTTAGTTACATAATTTACTGCGGTGAATGGTAAATATTTATATTCCTTTTAAACGTGTATACAATGTTTTAGGTCGATTTCTAATAATTGTTTTATTTAAAAAGTGATTATTTTATATTCAGTAATGATAATTTCATGATTTTGGAGATAATATTGTAGTCAATATTGTGTGAAACAATATTTTTGACATATCATGTTTATTTAAAAGTGAAAATATTTTTGTTTCTGATATTTGTATTTTCGCTATAGGTAAAACTCAATCTTTTTAACGATATTTGTGTCCTCGATATTTGTTGTTTTACTAGTTAAATATAGGAAGTCAATATTTTTGTTATCAATATTTATTTTCTGATATTTGTGTGTTTCGATATTGTATGCATCAATATTATTCCACTGATCCCCTTTGGCAGCAACTCCAGCAAGGCGGAGAATCAGTTTGGAACATGACAAACAGAAGACCTTATCTAAGTAAGACACTGGTTTTTGAGAGAGCTGGAGCCCTCAAGGTGAAACAAGGGCTCAGCCATCCTAGACTTTGGGATTCTGGACATTTTAAGTGTAAAGTAAAGAGTAGGGGCTGCAAAAAGATGTGAGGTAAGGTCCAGAAAGTCAGGATAGGGCTATGTAGGAACAATTCACCAACCACTACAGAGGATAAGAATGGCACCTCACTACCACCTTTTCCGAACATTTCTGGGTCTGGAAAGATTATACCTGAAGAAGAAGAGATTATACCTGATTGGCACTTTGCTTTTTCTTCTACTGTCTTCTTCCTGGTATTCAGGGTCTGGAACCGCTCTCCAAGGGTCAGGTAGCTGACATCCTATTTGGTTACATCAGAGACACAAAAAGCCACAGGACTTCTAAATTCAACAGGGCCTAACTAACCACAGAAGACTGGACCCTGCAGAAGTCACTGCTGGAGGATGACCTGGTGCCTTGAAACCATTAACCAGAAAGAACTTTCCGCAAGAGTTGGCAAAAAATGGGACTTAGGGCCTTTTAATGAGTTTGATGGTCCTGGTGCAGACCTCCATGCCAACGCCCCGCTCCAGGACCGCCAAACACGCCCGCTGGCCACCCGCCAGATTATGAGTAATCTCGTTGTCTCGTGGGTGGTACTTTGGCGTTCCGAAGGCGATGCCCATTAAAAAGGCACCGCAATGGGAACACCAAAGCCCATCCCTGCACGGCATGGAATATAAAGTCCATGCCGAGCAGGGTAGGGGCTGACTGCACACAGGGGGCACAACATGTGCCCTCCTGCAGGCACCCCATGGCCCTGACGCAACAGTGTTTACTCATTGCCAGCAGGTTTATGGCATGAGAACAGCCATGAGACAACTGGCGGTGAGGAATATGCTTGGCAGTGCCGCAGCGGCACCACCAAGCATATTGTGCCCTCAAAATAGCTGCACCACTGCCAGGGAACGTGGATCCCTGGTGGTTGCAGCGATTCTCTGGAGGTCCAACCGCCGTACTTGTAATATGGCCATATTACTCCTAGTGCGGCGGTCTCCGACTGCGACCGCACCTCCACTGTGAGTTTGGCAGTCCCACGGACCGCCAGACTCATAATTAGGCCCTTATTCATTTATTCCCCCTCTGGTGGATGGAGAAAAGGTGCTGAAGCTTGCCCAGGCAGGTTGCATCCAAGAAAAACAGGTTGGTCCCCCTCAGAGCTTTTTGCCCCACTGAAAATACTTTGAGCGGGACCTCATGGAAAATGTATATCTGGTCTCATAGAGCCCTGTCCGCCTACAGCTTCAGGTTTGCCTTCACTGGATGATTTGGAGAACCAAAAAGATGACTATGTCCGATGGAAAAAATTGTGGACTGGGTTGAGGTGGCAAACCAATTGCAGCAGTTATGAAATTCAGTTTGCCCCACATGGAGCCTTTGGAACCAAAATCAACATCTTCAGTGGGAGGTCAATGACAATGTATTTGACTTTGTGGGACCCTCTCCGGTGTCAGTCTTGATCTTTCCCCACTAGAGTATTCTGACACCCATACCAGAAACTAAGTCTGAAGGTAAAACCTTTGACGGTGTGACCTTCCTTGTGTATTAGACATACATTCCTTTGTGGCTGGCCTGAAATTGTGCCTGGGTCCCAGTCAACTGCAAACTGTTACTTCTGATTCGCACTTTACTGTCACTTTCCAGCTGCTTTTTGACAAAAAAATGAAGGTGCATATTATCAAGAACGGCATTAAAATTATCGCCGGTTTAGCGGCAGAAAACTGCCGCTAAAGCGGCGATAATGGGCTTGACAATATGCCCTGGAGAATTCCAATAGAAGCCCATGTTCACACCAGAACATGGACTTCTATTGGAATTCTCCAGGGCATATTATCAAGCCCATTATCGCCGCTTTAGCGGCAGTTTTCTGCCGCTAAACCGGCGATAATTTTTAACGCCGTTCTTGATAATTTGCCCCTATATCTTTGGTTTGCCTAATGCAGTTTTAATCATTGTTGGTGTCTTTTTGCTCCTTCTATTTTTCTCTATTTTCCTATAGTGCAGTGAACATTTTATTATGTTGTTTTATTGACCTTAACATTATTGGTATTACTTGAATGTAGCATATCCTTCTCGGGGAATTGCCTGCTGCTTGTGCGATAGCTACCATGGGTTGTGTAGAGATCCTCCAGGAAATCTGTTTTGGCCAGGTGCTATGTTTATTAAATTGGTTGTGGTAACCTCTTTCCAAATTAATAACCCAGGGGCATATTAGCAAGCGATTTATCGCCGCTTTAGCGGCACTTTTTGCCGCTTTAGCGGCGATAAATCTATCGCCCTATCAGCAAGCTGTCGCTAACAGCAGTTAGCGACAACTTTCTGACGAAAGCGATCGGTTTGGGTGCCGCTTTGCATGTCAGCGATGTTTATCGCTAATGACATGCAAAGTAGGCGTTCCCGACCAACATACCCTGTAAACAGACGCTAACAGGCCTATCACCTATTAGCAAGGAGTCCCTGACCCCGGTTAGCGACGTGAAAAGTCGCGCTAACCGGGGCCATCGCCATTTTTTTATCACCTGCTATTTTCCTGACTTAGCCATACATTACATGGGGGGTGGATTATGCTGATACGACCACAGGGTCGTATCAGCAAGGTTTTCCACCTCCCCCATGCAACATCGCTGGTTTTGTCGCGATGTTGGCCCTTCCCTCCCACTATCGCTGGAATATTTATCGCCATAGCGCTAAATGTCGCTAATACAGTGTTAGCGTGGCGATATATTCCAGCGATAGCCGGCGATAAAATAAATCACGCTAAGCAGGGTTAGCGATGATTATCGCCTCTTCTTGCTAATATGCCCCCCAGTTTCTTGCACTGAGCATCTAACCTTTTATCAATATTTTCACAAGCATCCATCAGCCCAATTTTCCCTAATTTCCTTCAAGTGATAATCTGAGTGTTAGCTTTTGAAGGAATTAGTGCTATCATTAGAGAAAATTGCTACTCCACTTTTCTATCTTATTTTCATGGACACTTATAAGAGACCAAGTATGCAAGGTTTGAGTCACTTTACAAATGTGGAACATGGCAGTTTGTTATGAATATGCGATGTTACATCGCATGCGGTACAACGCATGCGATTACAACGCGGTCGTTACAACGACCGCGTCGTTACAACGCATACCATTACATCGCAAGTCGTTTCTACGACTTGCTGTAGGGGGCGTGCTGGACTTAGGAATAGTATAATTTACTATTCCAACTCCAGCCTGCGCAACAGTAGGGAAGGTGTTGGAATAGTAAATCATACTATTCTTTAGTTTAGAGCGCCCCCTACAGCAAGAAACGACTTGCGTTGTAATGGTTAGCGTGGTAACAACGGGGTCGTTGTAATGACCGCGTTGTAATCGCATGCGTTGTACCGCATGCGATGTAAACGCTGCTTCCCGTTTCTTATATGTGTGGATTGGACCATTAACCAAAGGATCCTTCTCACATCTTAGGTTTATCACAATGTTGACATAGCGAGGATGTTTAATGAGATCTACTATGCAGAATGAGGTACCCAGGAAAAACGTAACTTTATAAGCTTATATTCCCTCTTTGTTTCTTTATCTGAATAATGGATTTGTTTACCAAGTATCATCTGCCTTCTTTCATCCAGAGATGCTTGAGTATATGGTCAAGAAGGAGTTCTTCAACATCCTTATCACTAAGTATGACGAAGCCCCAAGCAATGGTATCAGGTTTAGGAGACAGGAAGGCCACAAGAGCATTAGCAAATGCACAGAAAATAAGAGGAGCTGACTGTTATTGGGAACGACAAATGTAAGATTTGAGCAATAAGAGCAGTAATCTCTGATATGGAGGGCAGATAGTATTAGGACAGAAAATTATTTTTTTGCGCAATTATAGATGATAAAGGGCCTTATTACGAGTTTGGCAGTCTTGCAGCGGGCCGCCATGCCAGCGCCCTGCTGCAAGACCGCCAAACCCATAGTCAGACCACCTGCTGGATTATGAGTTAATCCTGTGCAGGCGGTCCTGCTGCGACGGGCCCACGGCGGTGCGTATCTAAGGCACATTGGTGTGCCTTAGACATGCACTGCCGTGAGAACAGGGGATGCAAAAATACATGGGGGCACAATATGTGCCCCCCTGCATGCAATTCCAGGGGCAACAGGGGTGCCTGTCAGGCGCCCCAGAGTTGCCTCACTGCCATCCTTTCCTTGGCGGGCTCACCGTCATGGAAATGATGGTGGTGAGGCAACTCGTAATATGCTTGGTGGTGCCGCAGCGACACTGCCAGCATATTGCTGCCTCTGACGGCTGCACAACCGCCGCGGGATCACAGATCCCCAGCGGTTGCAGCGTTCCTGTGGCGGTCCAACCACCCAAGTCGTAATGGGGCAGGTGGGCCGCCAGTCTGGTGGTCCACAGACCGCCACCATGACTATGGTCATCCTATGGACCGCTGAAGTAGTAATAAGGTCCAAAGTGTAATGAGAGGGGAAAAAGAAGGATAGGTAGCGCTAAAAAGGTAGGAAAGAAGTTGTTGCTTAACCATTCAGTTTTTTAATATCCCCAATGTTACCCTAGGTATTGGGGATTTTCCCAACAGAAGAGGTATTTTGATTAAAAAAAGACATGTTTATTTTTTTTTGTTCATGTATTTATTTATCTATTTGTTTGCCATTCTACACAAATTAGGCTGATCTAGGCATTAGCGTATTTTAACAGCAATCGAGTTCTACTGTTCTGGTGGTAACTTGACCAAATGAAGTCAAATGGATTAGAAAGAAAACCATTCCCGGAACTAGGTATTTTTTGAAAAGATAGGCCTCAAAACTAGTCAGTGTCGGTTCGATTTTATTATTTGATACCAGATCCCAGGGCCTAGTGATATAAGTTCTATTTCCAGTGGAGAGAGGTTCTTGGGACTCAAGGAGGTAGTGATAACTTGATCTCAGGTAATACGTTGGCCATTGTGTTTGTAATATGTTGGCTTCTGAAATATTCTTTTTTCTAGTAGGAATACTGAGACAATAACTTTAATATACTTGTATACTGAGAAACTGAGCTTGAACATATCACATTTGGGAGCAATAAAACTAGGAGCCAATGAAGGAGATCTAACTCTCCAGAGATCAAACTTCTCAGGTTCAATACTGCTTTTGCTGCAATGTTTCTGGAATCGCTGGCACTGACACAGAGAGGCTTTTCATGAAACAAAGAAGCAGCAACCCGTGATAAGCAGGAGTGGACTGAGCAGGCTCGGCATTTTCCAATTAGAGGGGAGGCCCATGTAAACCTCATGAGTGTGTACCTTAAGAAAATTAGACGGGTATGTCATAACTATTGGAGGAGAACAGAGGCTTCATAAAAGAGAAGTATTCTCTTAATAATTCTGGGATATTAGAGGAGACTGACATGACAGAAATGAACAATGTGACACTGAAACCCCACTCAGACACCTGCAAATATTTATGATGACCAAAACTTGAATGAAACAATTCAATTTTTAAAGCTTACAGAAAGGCATATGCAGATTGGTTCATCCTTCTATAAAATCAAAGGATAACCCACATTTGTGATGCTATTTACATGATAATTCCTTATAATGTACTTTACTTTAACAAGAATATGTTAGATGTTTAGGTAGAAACAGACTTGATTTTTCTTTTTCCTGCATTCTTTATTGATTTTCTTCATGGAGTATACATCAACTAGTGTGCCCATACAGTATCCAATGAATCCTTTGGGATACAACCATTCCGGAATCAGACAACATTATTAACATATTTCGGTCTATAACCAAGGTTGTTAGTAATAATGGCTCAAAATCTTATAGAAAAGAGACCAAGAATATGGATAGGGGCTAAGGACAATGAGGAAAAGGAAGGGAGGGGGAAAAAGGGGGAAGGATGGGTATACTGCACTATAATCAATAGTCACAATCCACAAGCTCCCCATAACATTGACATCAAGGATCAGAAGACGTGCGCTCTTCAGGTGTCAGAAAAAGAAAAACCTCAAACAGCAACCTCATTAATTTCCTGCCGAGGTAGAGCTCTTCCTAAGACTCTTTTTCCATGTCTTCAAGGAATACTTGCTGCTAGATTGTCATAGAGTGTGTACATACCTTTTCATGTAGGGCAATCCTATGGTGCTCCTTCAGCCATTCCATGCTTGTTGTGGACTCGTGCTACAATATACAAATTTTTGCTGTAGCCAGGGAAGTGGCTAGCCATCGGTGCTTGTGCGAGGTGATATTCAGGATTGATGAGACATCATGGAGGACGGCCAACTGGGGTGATGGGGTTATCCGGAAGGGACAATAACATTTTATGTGAGACCTGATATCTGTCCAATACCTGGAGAGAGCCGAACAGGACCATAAGATATGAAGTAAATCTCAGTTTGGGGAAGCACATCTCCAGCACTGGTCATGTGGCAGGGGTTTCACCTGTCAGCACTTTTGGGGGTCCAATACTAGTCACTGAGTATTTTATAGAACAAGAGTATGAGTCAGGAGTCTCTGAGGGCTTTGTCGTGCTTGTGAAGCAGTGTTGACCAATTTGTGGTGTATATTCTATTCTTAGAAGGGTTTGCCAGGTAAGTCAGGTATTAGTCACATTTGGTATCGAGTGAGCAAATTTAGGAAAACATTTTAAAGACCTGATACAAGACCTCTGTATCTTCTCCAGATCCTGACATCCTGACATACTGTAAAATTGGGGATTCAGCTAGGGTGACTGGGAATGGTCCCAGTGCTGCTCTTAAGCGATGAGCCAGATGTCGACATTTTAAGTGATCTCCCCTGTTCTGGGCATACTCCCTCTTAAGTGTCTGTGGTGATTTAATATTGCTATTGTCAACTAGGTGTTCCACCCTCTGGTAGCCTGCTGCTTGCTACCCAGGCCATACAATTGAGGTACCCCCCACACATTCGGATGTCTGAATTGTGCCATGCCAGGGCTCGTAGGTGAATGAATGGATGGACTCCAATCACTTTGTGTGCCTCACGCCAGCTGGCTAGTGTAGCTTGCTCTGTTGGGTTCCCTGATCTGGTCCTTAGGGACATTCCAGATTAAATTGGTAGTATTTTGCTTGCATCCTCCCAAAGGCTTTTCTGAAGGTCAGTCTAAAGTGGGCTTCTGAGGGGGAGTAGAAGGTAGGATGCCAACTGTGAGAAGTGGAATGCCAGATAGTAAAAGGATATATTGGGGAGTGGCAGCCCCCCTGAAGTTGTGTTGGCCCTTATGCGCGAAGCATGTTATCTTGGTCTATGGCCATTCCATAGATAGGTTCTGATGTCTGTCTCAACTTTAGTGATTAAATGTTTTGGGACCTTAAAAGGAAGCATACTTAGGATGTAACTATACCATGGGACTATTGTCATATTAATAGTCTGCACTTTCTCCCACAGTGAGAGATTGAGGTGGAACCACTTCAGAAAGATTTAGATTTTTCTATGAGGGGAGATAGATTATCTTCGATATTATGTGAAAGCCCCCTGTTGATGCGGATCGCTAGATATTTAAGACCAGCTGAGACCCATGGCAGTTGCAATTGAAGTCTATGTGTGTGAGGAGGAGATGGATATCATCTGCAAAGAGCAGAGCTTTTACCATGGCTGCTGTGGTAGGAATACGGTTAATCGCACCGGATAAACAAAGTGCCTGTGCCAGTGTTAGGAGCCTACAGGAACAAGAGTGGCAGGAGAGGACATCCCTGGCGAGTAACTCAGCTGATGGACAATGATGGTGAGCGGAATCCACTGCATTAGACCTCTACTGATGGGAAATTGTATAAGAGTTTAACCTTATTGATGAAGTCCTCCCCTAGACTCATGTAGCCATCACCTGTAACAGGTATGAACATTCAACCTGATTAATTGCCATTTTGATGTCCAGGGAAATCGCCAATACCTCCTCTGGCAGATCCTTAACTTGCCACAGTAAATGTGAACCCATCCTCCCGTGGGGATTTACATGTGAGGAGGTGGGCCACCATCTCTGGGACCTCTTCCTCTGTGAGTTCCTCAGAAAGGAGGACACAACCCTCATCAGTGTGTTTCAGTTGTTTTAGTGGGTCTAGAAAGGCCGACACTTGTGAGGGAGTTGTAAACATCTCGGAGGTATAAAGTAGTGTAATACATTGCTAAATGACCACAATATCTAGTGGATGTTAAGTAATTCCCCCTCCGGTTTGGTTGGCTGGAATGGCCAGTTGCGATTCCCATTGTTTGAGCTGAGCCGCAAGCAACCTGCCAGCCTTCTCTCCATGATCATATCTCCACCATTTGAGTTATATCTCAAATGGTGAGATTAGGTTTTCTCTGCAGCTGAGGAAAAGAAAGACTTTAGTCGCATTCTAGCCCCGCCAGTTATTTTCAACCTGGCTGTGTGGGATTGGCAGTATATGTTAATGTAAGGCATTTGACTGTTTCCTCTAGAGTTTGTGTATCAGCCTTATGTTTTTTTAAATAATCGCTGAGTCCCTCATTAGAACTCCTCGTAGTCACCTTTCCGACTGCCCACAGTATTTTGTGGGATGTAACTGATCTGTCGTTGTCTAACAAAAACTGAGAATATGTTCCCATAGCTTTTCTTTGTCTGTTGGGGTTTTGTAAGCAAAGGCTTTTATCCACCAGCAGAAAATTGGAGGAACTATCAATCTCAGATCTAAGGGGAAGTGTAGCGGGCTATGATCCAAGAGACCTGCCTCTAATATGGTGCAAGATGTCTCTTCATGTAACAGTCTCCCATGGACCAGAAAGTAGGCTATGTTAGATCCTCCTTCTAATCTAGTAGTGCGGGGATGTTACTTTGGTGGTTTCCATAGGAACATGGGGCCTGTAGCTCCCTCCAACGTTGTATCTGTTGTGTTGTCCTCCATTGCTTCACCCTTATATGAGTCCAAGAACTGTTCCAGGTCTCTAGGTTCAGTGTAGGTTCCGGTCTTGCCATCTACTGTCAACAACATTTTGGCTTGTTCTAGGAGGCCACACTTAATGCCACGTTTTTTAATCTAAAGTCTCAATACTAGGAATTTCTTACATTTTTAATCAGTAGCCAGAGAGAAATCCACTGTGAAAGAGATTTTGTGCCCTTCATGGATAACAGGTGCATTCAACTTCTTGGTGTCTAGTATAATCTGTATAGTATGTTGGTGCCTGAGTGTGCATACTATGATTGGTCGAAGGATCTCTGGAGAAGGAGGTTTGCAGGAATGGACTGATTCTACCTATTCTAATTCCACTGGTTCTGGAAAGGAGAAGTGGAGCAGCTGTGGGATTATGGTCTGCAGGAAGGAATGCATATCATTCTGTTCCACACCCTAAGGTACTCCGAAAATTCTAAAGTTATTCCTCCTAGATCTGTCCTCAAGGTCAGTTACTTTTTCTTTTAAGTATTCAATGTCTCTTCCCACATCAGGTATATGGTCGATGACATATTTAACATATGTTAATCTCTGGCCCACTTTATCCAGATGGTTTTGAAGTGAAGACATATCCTGCTGCATGAATTTGACTTCCATAGTTAGGTCCATGATCTTTGTATCCATACTAGAGAGAGGGGAAAAAGCCTTTACAACAAGGTAAATACATCGCATGCCTTTGCCTCGCATGTTTTAGCATGCATATTTTTACAGCAAATATGAATTTACAACGCATGCCAATACCACGCATTTAAGGTAAGTTGGGGGCGTGAGTTGTCTCCCCACAAATACATTGTTTTTAAATCTAAAAACAATGCGTGGTATTGGCATGCGATGTAAATGTATATTCGCAGTAAAAACATGCATGCTAAAAAATGCGAGGCAAAGGCATGCGATGTATTTACCAGCGTTGTACCGTCGTACAACCAGAGAGAGTAGTGTTGATGGTTGTGATTTCTTTAAGTAAGGCCTCCATATTGGCTGCAGACATATCATCTGAGTGGGGCTGTTGCACTGACCTGCCTTTCCTAACAGCCTCTGAGAATAATAACTGCCTAATAGCTGGTTTACTTGTCAGCATGCATGCTATTTGGGTCCACGATGATACTGTTTCCTAGTGATCCTTTGTCGGATCGTTTCTCGTGTCTCAGCGGCAATGCAGGCCTTTTCTATGAGAGTGTGACTATCTATGCCTGCAGGAAAGTTCTGTTTGAGTATGAAGGATTTGAGAGTGATGTGCCATGCTCCTTCACGGACTGAGCCCATTTGCCCAGTGTAGTAGATGTCCTGTGGATCGATGTTCCCTTCGAGGGAGCAGCCAGTGGGGAAAATAGAAGTCCACTCAGCACTGTAGATAAGGATGTTGGGGGTCCTTCTTTGTCTACACTGTGGGTCTGTGGATGCTTAACTATTCGCCTTCTCGATGTATGGCATGATACAGCCACCACATGCACTTCTGTCAGGGAAGGCTGGTCAGAATATCAATAAAATATTCCATTTGCTCTCTGATTGTAACTGATGGGAAGGGATCGAGATTTACTTTGTTTTGTTCTCAGAATGGTCTTATAATCACTCTAGATACCTTATTCAACTGGGCAGTATCCCACAGCGTAGGGTGAATGAGTGCAAGTCTACCACTTGTATGATTTTGATAGGTCATTATACTAGGCCTCTTGCTCGGCCCCTAAGTGCCCACCGATCAATCTTTTGCCTCCCTGTATGTGGGGCATGTTTTCTGCTGCTATAGCTCCTGAGGAAGCGTTAGGTATTTGGAAGTAATCCTCCACAGTCTTTGATCCTGTGCTATAAAGGTCACACTATAGTGCCCATAGTAATTATGCCTCAGACTGCCTCAGTTTACCTCAGTGTGGTGTCTCCCCTCTCAGCTGTCCCTCCCGAGACCTTTGTGGAGCTCCCTTGTTTTGTTCCATGAAGAGCAGTGTGCCCTGTTATGTCTTTCCCTATTTCTCCTCCTGCGGTGGGGTGCCGGCGAGCGGATTGCCTCTCTGCTTTTCCTTTATGATTTTAATACTGTCCCAAGTGAAGGCCCTACTAGGCCATGGTCCCTTTTGCACCCCACAACCCTGCCAAAGGCTGCCGCCCGTAGCTCAGTACCTTCCTGTCATGCCGATGCCTGCACCAATCTCCAGCAGTTTGTGCGGCGGAAGCACTGTGTTTTGAGGAAATTTGCCCCTCTGAATGGGATTGCCGACTCCATCGGGCAGGTCAGTGAGTTTCTTTGATGTTTTCAGTTACACAGGGTTGAGGGAAGCCGACTCATCTGGAGGCTCCTTCTAGTAGGGTATCAACTTGCAGCTCTTCCGATTTTGCAGAATTAACACACCCTTCCCCACAGGCCATAAAGGGGATTTGACGAGGGCCCTGGTAATGGCTTGCTTAGACTATTGGGAATTATTTTTAATGTAGGTTCGTAATGAAACTCAGTGACATGTGTCAAAGGATCTGGATTCAAGCAGACAATCTATAGTGGGGAAACCATATAAAAAACCTCCCTTGAAACAACTTTACTGGCTCTGACAAGATGCAAGACTAAAATGTCAACTTCTTTAAACTGAAGACTGGGGCAGAGAACTGGGATACCTGTAGGGTCTGTCATCCCACTATGCACTCAACAGAAATGTGTGATCAGAGATTATCTCTCAGTAAGCCTTTACTAGGACAAAGATGGAGGCAGACCTCTGAAAGTCCAGGAACCCTTGCTGTAAATTCACTGAAACGAAGCACTACGGTACAACCAAAAAGCATCAGTTTTAGAAAAGGCCTGAAAAGCGAACTTTTCCAGCTTGCTTCTAAGTCTCGGTGGTAGTGACTGAAGCCAAATGGGCCAGGACCATCTTTCACCAATTGGACTTTAACTCTTTCCTCTCTAGCAGTCTCTAGCTACATAGGGGCTTATTTACAAGCCCCTTGCGCCACTTTTGCGTCATTTTTAACATGGGAAAAGTGATGCAAAAGTGGCGCAAGGGGCTTGTAAATCTGCCCCATAGTGCTCTCAAGTGACTGAAAGGAGACAAGTAGCAATCTGAATAACTCTAAACAAATAGATAAATAAAGAGATCTCCATTCAATTAATCGCAGGGGGAGGTGGTGCGGGGGGAGTGCGGGAGGAGCACAGTAGGGGAGCGCGGGGGAGGGTTAAAAATAAATAAATAAAAGACTTATCTGATGCTGCTGGCCGGAAGCCATTAACTCCTCACATGCCATTGGATCCTTAGTGGACTTGCCAGTGCTCGCAACATGCAGTGCTCTAGATACCTCCAGCATAAATCTGTTCCTTTCTTGGGTGGTGTTTGATTGTACCACTGCTGCCAATGTAATGAGCAAATTGTCACTTAATGCAAGCCATGACAGGGGCTGGACCTAATTTGCATGCATAATCCTTAATGCAAATTAGGGATTGAATGCCCATCTACTCCACATCTACAATGGGCGAGTGCCTGTCCATCACTGGATGCCTTGGCATAATCAGACTGAAGACCTGCCCACGGCTAGCTACGTGAAGCTACTGTCCTTTTTTCCAGAATGTTTATACGAATATCCGGGTTTTACTGCTTTATCTGGAAGTATTCCCCACCGTCCCCAGCGCGTGCTGAAGATTAGACCTCTTTCACTCTCACAAAACACTGTCAAACTTGAGAAAAACACACAAAATATTGCGAAAATTCCAGGAGTCCCGCCCACGTACAAAACAATTTAAGCGATAATGTAGTTAAATGTGAAATGAGGCCTACATAAATGTACCTTACAAGTGCTGCAGATAACAGAATTTTAATGTGACCCTCCCTCAATGGCATTATAGAGGGCCCCTGAAGCCCACTCACGTAGGGAGGCCCACACCCCCAACCCTTCAAGGGGCCCCCACTTAGCCCCAGGCCAATAAATATCTGAGAGATATTGGATCCTCGGGGCCATCATCCAAATCCGGTGGGGGGGGCGGAAGGGGACATTTTGCGTTATCCCATCACACAATAATCCAAGTTTTATTGACTTCATAAGGATGAAAGCCTAAGTTAAGACACAGATCCTTTTTGTCCTCAAGCTGTTGAAAAATGTTGTACTGCAGTGCAAATCTCGTTATGGCATACTCAAGAAAGTAGCTAATTTTCTGTTTATATATTGATATTATAATTCCAGACAATAGTGAAAAATGTAAATGTAAGTCATGAATAAAATAAATCAAATATTTTTTAAGAGAAGCAGATGCCACAGTTTTATAAGCATACACTTGTTTAAGTAAGTAACAGAACAGACTGACCAGTGTTGCTTTTGTTAAAGAAACAGCACTTCCCTGGTGTACTGCAGAGCTTGTGTTTTGTAAAACAGGGAGAATTAGTATGGCTTTGAAAAATCTCATTCTTAAATCTGTGATGTTGAAGCACATCCCTTTGTCATAATTCTGGCAGTTCATGTGTCTCGCAGCAAAAAATGACCCTTGGGAGCTGATTAAAGGTTTATGGAATCCCAAGAAAATCTGATAGGATTTGGAGTGAATCCAACCAGTTTTAAGTTTCCTATCCATAAGCTTTTAAGTACTGACAAACCATTATTTCTGTCGTTTGATGCAGGATGTTTTTACAAAGCAAAGTAAATCTCTTGACAGATTTTTTTAAAATGATTATCAGATCCACCAAAGATTTACTGTAGAATAAAACATTTTTTTCAATCACGATATTCAACCATTAGGGCAAAAACGTACCAAAATATGTTATGTAGGAAAAAATATAATTTATAAGATAACGTATTCGATTAAATAAAGGTTTCCAAACACATAATTTTGCTTTTGCCTTACGACCAAAATTGCAGCGTTGTAGCATAGTATTAGACATCGATGGCAGGATCGATGATATCATTTCGACAGTATGAGGACAAGGGGACATAATTGATTGAATTTGAATGTAAATTTACATATTCATATAGCCCTTGCTTAGTCCAGAATCCTCAAGTAGGCCTTGGCAATTATTACAAAATTACCACTGACACGTTTGTGCCAAAGGCTTGATAACACACACACACACACACGCACGCGCGCGTGCGCGCGCACACACACACACACATTAAAAAAACAAAGTTTACAGTGCCGGTATAATTACGAAATGGAATTTTAAAAAACCTTAGAAATTAACAGAAAAAACCAAAGGTTACAGAGACGTTACGGTTAGGCTCAGGTTTCACTTAAACAAAACCAGAGGAATTCAGCAGTTAAAGTTATCTGAGCTAACTATAACTCGCGCCCCGCAATGCACTGCTTATGACCTCACATATTACATCACACATGACATGGTCAGTGACATCACTGATGACATCTCAAATGACCCCACTGATGACATCACTATAACGTCTCTGTAACCTTTGGTTTTCTCAGTGAATTTCTAATGATTTTTTATTCCATTTCTTAACTATAACGACACTGTAAACTTTGTTTTTTTTCAGTGAATTTCTAAGTTTTTTAAAATGCTAATTCCTAACTATAACATCCCTGTAACCTGTGTTTTTTTCAGTGAATTTCTATGTTTTTTTAACAAGTAGTCATGTTTGCAGAGTGATGGAGGAAGGGGGCTGGTCTTCCAACCAGTTCCATGGTCCCTCAGCAGTAAAGTGGACTTCATCCCCCGTACAGTAGTGCACCACGAGTCGCGTTTGCAGGGTGGTGGAGAAAGGGGGCGTGGCCTCCAAAGACCTCTTAGCAATCTCGCTGTGTGGGACTTATTGGAGATAACAGGATGGGTCTGGTCTGGTTATACCAGGAAATGGGGATATCTGTATACTAGGAGCACTTTATTGGTAATCTGAAATTTTCCGACCTCTGAAATTAAATTCATTTGCTTTTTAGCAGCATTGTGTCTCTAAATATTAGTTCTTGGATGATGTTTATAAATTATTTTACTTTTGGTTCGCTTAAAATCAACTAGACAGCACTTCAGCCAGGTTGCCGTCAATGCACTTATCATAAATATTAGCACTTTTTTAGATGTCTGTACAGCCATGCACCAGCACTTTATTTCTCATTATCTTTTATTACGAGTGAAATCTTTTGGCAGTGGGCCTTTTTAAACCTTTTATATTTATTAGCATGCAGGTATTTTTTATATGTTGTCAAATGCTTAAAGTTTGCTTGATTGTGTATTGTATATTTTATGGCCTGTTTTTGTCAGGTTGACACAATAACGTATTATATGGTATTGTACAAATAAAGGTATGACCTTTAGGTTTACCCCAAGGTATTTTTAATTCATCTGGATTCCAGCTATTATCCAGATAAGCTTTATCAAGAACTCCCTCTCAGTGAGATTGCATCTGCCCTGGTAGGATCACCTCACCTGGGTGGGATGAGGTCGCCGATGAGGATCATTTCCCCCTTTCTACTATATCTTTGGTGTTGTCATTTCCATTTTTAGAAAACATTTTTACAAACCTGGAGTACAAGTTTGACTGTTGTAAATTGTGCTTTATACAAGCATAACAGTAGCCTCTCATCTTGCCATAAAACGTGAATTTTCTTAGCTATTAGTACAAGTAAATTGCATTAAAGAAATGACCATAACCGGGGAAATGCCCTGTTGGCTTCCATCAATGAGGAGCTCTATTCCAGACTTCATGTCCTGCAGAACAGTGCTGCTAGGCTGCTACTAAACCTCCCATCGAGGTCTCCATCTGCGTCCAGTCTGAAAACTCTCCATTGGCTCCCCATCAGGAAACAAATCCGTTTTAAGGTCCTCTGCATGGTACACAAGAGCATGTACGGGAACGGGCCAAGTTACTTTGCCAAAAAACTCAGCTGGTATCGGCCCAACAGGACGCTTAGGACGAGTACCAAACTTTTCCTTACCCCTCGTAGAATCCGCACCGCCAGGAATGGCGGTAGATCCTTCTCCCATCTCGCTCCTACTTTTTGGAATAAACTTCCATTACAGCTCCGCATAATCACAGACCACGAGCAGTTCCGCAGAGAATTAAAAACGTGGATATTTTGATCGCTTCTGACTGCCCTGTCTGTTCAATTGGCCTGCAGCCCTTTCAGGAGTTGTACGCTAGCGCTATGAGACCCTTGGGTGATATGTGCGCTCAATAAATCTCTTTGACTTGACTTATCTTTTTTCAGCTACAATGTCTTCAATTTATGTAATGATCTGAAAATGTTTAGGAGATGATCTATTGTGATCTAGATTCTTTGTGCTTGGGAGCAGCTCTGGTCATGATTTGCTACAGTACTTGACTTCAGTTAGGGTTATTAAAGGACTTAAGGGGATTGGCTGATGATGTCTTCCTACTTGTTTATTGGTTATTTTCACCTTCTTAGAGTTTCCCAGAGCAAGAAACAAAGGATGAGGGGCAATGAACAGAAATATTTAGAACATCATCCATCTCTACAGACGTTTAGTCAATCTATCAAAGGAGCAGGAGGATGCAGGAGATTCATGCGTTAGCATAGGACGTTAGAACACATATTGCCACACATCTATCCAGTTCTTTAAGTTTTGTCCGTATATAGTCCAGATGACTTTGAGTGAATTAATAAGGAAGAGGTGGGTGTCCCACTGGAAAGAGTAGATACCGGCCTCAAAGTTATGTGTCAGTTTTCAGATACTTTTGTATCACTGGTCAGGTTGAGGTCCACCTCCATACTGGCTTTAAGTAAGATCCCCCTAGGTCCTCCGTTTTTTAAGCCTCATTGGAAATACTCCTCCTCACCCCATGTCCAAAGGTCATGGGGTGAGGAGGAGTATGGAGATATGGAGGCTCACACAGAAACTCCAGGATTTCTGCAGTGGTAGTCTACTGCATGGATCTCATCACACAACTGGAAATAAAATCATGTTGCACCATGAGTCAAAGGTCATGAATAACTGAATGCTAGCTGGGCTTTCTCTCTTTCTCTTCATAGTTACAGAATCCCCCATATCACTACCCCCACGACTGATGCTTGGTCAGTCTAGCTTTTCTATAACTTGAAAGGGGGAAAAATGTAGACAAAGACATCAAATAATTTGCTTCCCCATCTACAGTTTCCAGACCCATCAGAGGCAGGTATGGGTCATCAGTCCCTGCAATGGAGTATACGCTACTGTTCTTCTCTATGTTTAATTTTATTCTTATAATATACTCAGTGAGGAGCTGGCAATGCAACAGGGCTGCATTGTAGGGTGTGGAAATGCAGCAGATTTATGGGATACAGAATGAGAAGTGTTGGGCCTTGGGTGCCAATTAGGGGAGTATTATGGAGAAAGCCCAGGTGAGGAGAGAGTGGATAAGAGAATATGAAGCACACACAATCCACAATGTGTGGCTACATACAGTAGCTCCATGCAGTTAGACCTTGAGCATGACTTTAGTGTGACACTCCTGTGACAAATCCCCTCTCACTCTGCTGACAACGTACAAGCATTCTCTCAACTCTCACTTAGGGCCTGATATACAAATAACATGCCCAAAAATGCTGATTGCTAATTGTGACCTATATTTTTGCAGCAAGTAAAGAATTTTAAGAACCAACATATGTATTAGTAGGTCGGTTCTTAAAATTCCAAATCAGGGTGCATTGCAATCCAACATACACATGAATATGAATGAGGTAGGTCGAAAATTGAGACTCACTATGACTGAAGGCCATCACAGGGATGGTGGGCTGCTGGGGGTCAGCAGACCACCATGTATGTTATTGCTTTGAAATAAAGCCTTTTATTATACTAAACCTTTTATTTTTAGTGGAGCCCGTTTTTCCTTAATAGAAATATAGCTGCATTTTTTTTTTTTAAAAGGTGCATTTTTAAAAAACTTTGTCTAAAAGTTGGCAGTGGTCACTTGGACTACTGCCATATTTGCAACAAACATTTTTTTAAATTTCACAAAGGGGAATGGGTCTCAAGGGGACAGTTTGGTGAGGTGTGTTTGGTTTGATGAAGTTGCCAAAAATGGCTGCCTGCGCTTTATGGGTCAGCATTTTAGTCTCTGTGTCAGATGCGCTCTGGAGATGTGCTCAAATTCCTGAAATAGCAGGCCTTCCTTTTCTTGTACAGGACTTCCCCAGATCGCATTTTACTACCTGGCCCCCTAGCTGCTCGCCCGTCCTCATTATACTGCATAAGGGATTGTTCACGATTACAGGTATGGTACTGAGCATTTCACAAAATATCTCATTGTCATCTGCCCACTGCCAAGACATTTGGGGGGGGGGGGCAAGCATCAGGATGGGGGTATCGGGCCCTGCTGCCCCCACGCCTACGGCCCTGGGCATGGACCATCTTTTTAATCATGGCCCAGCCTTACTTTTGGTAGTAACCCATTCAATCCATGTCCAATTTTGACTTCATATCCTCTACTCTCTTTTTTTGCCCACAGCTACGTTCATCCTTGCACGAAAAACCACTGGTGCCAGACCTTTTTCCTTGTAGAGCAGAGGTCACCCTCACAATTCTTTCTCTGCCTTTAACTTTCTCATTTAATTAAACTAACCACTGTCACACAGATGCCAGACCCCTACCTGAAGCCTTGTCAACTTTAAAATACAGATTCTAATACCCTTTGGCAGCTTCCTAGATGTCCATTCTCTAGCTTATAAGCCATATTCACAGCCTCCCTCTCTGAACTGCCAGCTGTTCTTTGGTGCCCAGTTTTTTTGCATGAGCCATGTGCCCTTATCACTAGACCACCCACCCTGACACATCTCACTAATCTTTTCTCTGTGTGACACATGTGCAGTACCTTGCCTGTGTGCCCCACGCCAAGTTTCAATGGTGATAGGACAATCCACATGCCTGTTTTGTCTATTTATTTTCTTATTGCCTGTTTCTTTGATTCATGCTTTTATGTTCATATAATATGTACATGTTTTTATAGCCTTGAGAAAGCCCCAGGCCCGCGCACCGAAGGGCCTAAACACGTGTTGGCTGTATTCTCTAGCTGTACTTCAAGCTCAGAACAGAAGAATAAAAGATCCATGAAACAATAAATTATCATCTCTTTTTTAAGTTATTAAAGAATGTATAAAAAGGAATTTTGCTGATTACTGTAATAAATGTAGCCTATTGCAGGCCAAAACGAATAGGTGCGCAGTGCCCCAAAGAGTATTAACTGGCTCCTAACTATTCATGCTCCAGCCCTTCTGACCCACACTAACCACACTCCAGCTATCCACCATCAACTTATTTTAACAAATCACTGAAGTTAGTTTAACACTGCCACCAACCCTGTTTTGTTCATTGATCCTCTAGTCCTGTTGTGTCAGATATCTGTCCCCGGTGATACTCAGCCTAGCTTCTTTCTGCCATGTTTTTACCTTGCATAGCCTCGCAGTCTGTAACACAACTTAGCACAGCTACCAAATACAGATTCAATGTGTGAAAAGGCACTTCAAGTCCAACAAAGAGGACAGATGGTATCCATTAAATATTAGTTTATTTACAACGTAGCGCCTACACCACCATCTCTTGTTTCTCCTCAGCTAGGCACTTCTTTTCCCCTTGAAAGATGCACCAACACATTCTAATGTGCATTTTAACATTCCTAGCTATGAGTTCCCCCCTCAATACATGATGCCGCACACCTACCTCTGCACAATATGTACAAGATGCTTCTCAGAAGGAAATGTAATGTTTCTAAAAATAAAGAACAAATAAAAGATTGAAAATGAAAGCTGAGTGCGAAACAACATATAACTGTAATCTTACAGAACAACTTATTCAACAAACATCAAGTTTTATTTAGATTACTTTACTATTCGTTGAAATACTTGGGCTTTTAACTCATTCTTATCTCATTTCTTGCCCCCTCTTCCAGTCTTTGTCTTTTTTCACACACTGACTTTCCTCTTTACTTTCACACCCACTTACGTCCTTTTCCTTATCACATTGGTTAGTTTTAACTACACTATTCAAGTTCCAAATTCTCAAATCGCATTTGTAAGTAATTTTATGACGTTCATGGATCTTGAGTACTTTAACTGCCCCCCTCCTATACTAATTTCTTATTCTCATCTGGTCTCCCAATTCAATCTTGGTGAACTCTGCCATATTTCTTCAGTCTAACCACTGTTTCCTAACATGCATTTTTCCTCTCTCATGTTCTTTTACTCATCACTTTTTAAATTGACTTCCCCATCACTTGATCTCATTTCATTCACCCAAGTCGGACTCATGACTGAAATGTGTATTCTCTCCTTAAATTATTCAGAAGGGACCCATTGTCAAATGTGAGATCAACTTGTACATTGCTACTTTAGTCAACAGTTCTTCTCCCCAGTTTTTCCCATTTGCTTTTGCCCATTGAATTGTTTCTTTCAGCAATTAATTTAGTCACTCGATTATCCCATTTGCTTCCTGGTTGTTCTAGAGAATTGTTGAACCCCTTTATCCATTAAGGTTATTTAGGGAAGCCCTTCTCTTCTGAATATTTTCTTTAAGGAATCCACATTTCTTGTTTCAATCGTATTCACAATTGCTACCTCAGTCCACCTTCAGTATCGATCTATAACAAATTTAAAATATTGAATCCCCTTTCCCTTGTATCATGGTCCAATTATGTCCAGAGCTCTGCTCCCACATCTTGCTTGGTAAGCTCTTTAATGCTTGAGTTGAAATTCAGAGTGCCTTCTGTGCAATTCCTACCAACCTTTCTACTCGTTTGTGAAGCCCTAACTGCAAATAGTCATTTCTTAAACTTTCTTGGTTTTGCATTTATCCAGGTGTCCTTCATGAACCTAAATTTGTTAGAGACAACATTCTTATTCCTCCAAAGATCAGACTCATTTCCAAAATCTTTTACCACTTTCACTACAACTACTTTTTTCTTTCACCTTTCTTGAATTTTCCTTTTGACGACGTAACACTGTATCTTTCAAACTTTTTCCACTTCCCCCATGTCTTATCTCTCCTGATACTTCACACACACTAAAATTATCACCTGTCAACTGCCACTTACTTCATCTTCTTCATTTTCTTCACTCTGTCTCTGAACCATCCTTTTAAGGCAGTCAGTGACACTATTCCTTATATTCTATATGCTCCACTTCATATTCCCATGTCTGATGCCCCACCACCCATTTCCAGATCTTACTTGAATCTGTACCGAATCCCTTCTTTGTAAACACGTTTTTTGTGTCGTATTTCTTCATTAAAGTTTCGAAACACTATACATTAGAGTGGCATGTCCTGTTACAATTTTGAAATACACACAATGCATTTCCAGAGATACAGATTTCCAACATATATTTCTCCAGAGCAAAAACCAATATTAGAACATTGGAATGTTGGGAGCTCTATTGAAGACAATGGAGTTGCTCTGGGCTTATAATGGCTGGTATAAGCCCAGCGCTCCAACATTCCAATGTTTGTCTTTTTGTTTCTCCATTTTTAATTTAGAACATTCTACCCTTAGTGGGTGGAATGTTCTAATAGCCTTATAGCCCTTCTGCCTCAGGCTATACCGGTTGTTAAAGGCCCTCTCCCTCGTTATAGGCCCTTGCCTGTGGCTCGGACCTATAACTCGGGATCAGGGCCTTTAACAGCCGGTATAGCCCTCGGCAGCAGGCTATAAGGCTATATTAGAACATTGGAATGTTGGGAGCTCCATTGAAAACAATGGAGTAGCTCCGGGCTTATAATGGCTGGTATAAGCCCAGCACTCCAACATTCCAATGTTTGTCTTTTTGTTTCTCCATTTTTAATTTAGAACATTCTACCCTTAGTGGGTGGAATGTTCTAATAGCCTTATAGCCCTTCTGCCTCAGGCTAAACCAGTTGTTAAAGGCCCTCCCCCTCGTTATAGGGCTCCGGGCTTATAATGGCTGGTATAAGCCCGGAGCTCCAACATTCCAATGTTTCTTTGTTCACAGCTGTGGCTGTGAACAAAGGCTTCAGGGAGACTGAGGGGATTTCAATCCCCTCGCGCTCCCTGAAGCCTTTGTTTTATTTGTTAGAACATTCTGCCCTCTAGTGGCAGAATGTTCTAATAGCCCTATAGCCCTTCGTAGCTGGGCTATACCGGCTATTAAAGTCCCGCTCCCTTGTTAAAGGCCCGAGCCGACGCTGGAGCGGGCCTTTAATAGCCGGTATAGCCCGCTACGGCGGGCTATAAGGCTATATTAATGAACATAAACACATCTTGCTTATAGGTTGTACAACAATATAGTTAACAGCACTGATATACAGTACTGCAGTGGCAATTATAGAGCCTAATAAAAGGAGATCTTCAGCATCTGGCTATAATTGGAGTAGCCAAGTGTAAAAAATTGGGTTATTAGTTGTGGAGGATGGAAGCCCCACTCGGGAAACAACCCCAATCCTTGTTAAGGTGAATTTCAAAAATCTCTAAATTAACCTGTGCTTAATTCTCTGGTAGTTTGGAACAAAAGCAGGCAAGCTTAACTTAGAGGCAATGGCTAAAGAATTTATGGTTCAAATCTTTTTATTGTATTTTAGCAGAAACAAGGCACTAATAGATACTGGGAGCGCAGGCTCCATTGCGAAATATACATCTACAGATCACAAGTGCCCCACAGTCCCTCCCGCCCACCCGCTCCCTCCCACGAGGTACTCTCCTAATGATCTAACCATTAAAGCCCTACTATGACCATGATTTGGTGCGCAGCATCTCCCTGTGAGATGTGTCATTCTTCTGTCAACCTCAGTAAACAGCGATATCTAGGACATGTCAACTCTCTAAATTCCCCAGATAACAGGGCAATGAAAGGGCAGCACAGCTCCCTATATGTGTCTACCTTGGCTGGAATGGTAAAGGTGAGATGCTCCATGCCCAGAATGGTCCATAGGCGATGGATCCAGCTCAGCTGTGTTTATATTTTATCCATGTCCCAATGTGTCAGGATGTTCTGGAGGGCCGCGCCCAGCGTGAGCCCAATGTGACGTCTCCTACGAGACTTGTGGGGAAACATAAGGGGATAAGGAAGCCCAAGAATTATGTATGCTGGAAATCGTGGAAGTTGGGTCTTTAAGTGAGTATCAATATCTGTGATAATCATGGCCCAGTTTGGGGCATTCTCAAAGTAAGTGTAACAAAGTCCCCGGTGATCCGCATCCCCTCCAACAGTTTGCACTTTGTGTAGGGTTGCCTCTATGAAGTTGCATTGGAGTAAGTGTTAATCTCAATGCTAGCTGTGTTGCGCGCAGTGTGCCGTGTACTGTAGTATATTTCTTCCCACTCCTTAGCTGACAGAGAACGCCACAGCTCCGCCTCCTAGCGTCGCTGTCCCGCTGTCTTAGACTGTGGAATGGAGCGCTGTAAAAATCCATAGAGTTCAGTGATCAGTTGTTTGTCTGAGGACTTTGTAACTAGCCATTGTTCAAAGGGGGTGAGGGTCCTTTGTTCATCAGCCGGAATTGTGGGATGCGTCAGCCAGTATTGTACATGTATGTAGTGCATCCTTTCTGTTTTGGGCAGTTCATAGTCAGTGTGCAGCTGATTGAAGTGAAGAGGGCCCTCTTTGTTAAAAAGGTGACTGATAGAGCGGCATCGAGCAAACTCCCAAGGCATGAATGCTATTTGGGCAAATCCCGGCGTGAAGTCAGAGTTATCCAGGAGTGGTGTTAAAGGGGAGGGGAAGGACATAAGACTTCTACATGACGCCACCCGATCCAACACCCCAAGTGTGGCTTTAGTAATTGGAGAGGAGTATAGGCCCCATGGGCGCTGCACTTTGCGGAGGAACGGGACCTTCCATAAGTGCAGTCCTACAGTAGCTCTGTCCATAAATAACTAATGTTTCTCCGATTCCTCCCGAGTCCACGCCACTAAGTTTCGGAGTTGGGCTGCCTGATAGTATTGTAGGAGGTTGGGGATGCCCAGACCCCTTTGCTTGGTGGTCTATAACCCTGGTCACTTTTCATTCGGGGTCGCCCATCGGCCCCAATAAAGCGGTTCAGTTCTCTTTGCTGTGTCTGAAGTGTACCTGCTGGAGGGTCTATTGGGAGGACAGTCATTTTCAGGGCAGCTAAGCGACCGAGCCAGGACAGTCTAAAGTGCATACAGTGTATCAGGTCTCTCCTTACTTGCTGGAGGATGGCACGATAATTAAGAAGCGCCGCGGCTCGGAATGTAGGGGCCAATTGGACTCCCAGATGATGGATGGACGCGGTCGCCCATTGGATGGGGTATTGGCGAGTGAATAGCTCAATGGTCACCGGAGAGGCGACAGGTTCAAGCGTTGCGATTCTTCAATATTAATGAGGAAACCAGCTACCGTGCTAAACTCCTCAACTTCCATCAGGAAGGCTGGAAGGGCCACCCTTGGATTTTCTAAGGCTACAAGCACAGCTTCTATGTCGAGGATGACTGTATGCTCCTTCCCACCAAAAATGACCCCAGTGATGTGGGGGTTGTCCTGGTAACCTGGGCCAAGGGCTCCAGATGAAGAGCAAACAGCTGTGGCGAATGTGGACGCCCCTGCTGTGTGCCTCTACAAATGGGTAAAAGAAATTCGGAGACATCCTGTTCACCTGACCCATTGCCTGGGGTTACCCATAGTTACTAAGAATTCATGCACTAAAGCGTTGGCCAAATCCAAAGTGGGATAGTACTGCCTCCAGATAGAGCCAATGCACCCGATCAAATGCTTTCTCCGCGGCTAAGGCCTGGAGCATGACTTCCCTATCCTGGTGTTTAGCCTTGTCTATCAGCCCTGGGATGAGCAGACTTGAGCGCGCAGCCAGAATGCTAGTGAACAGTTTAATGTCCACAATCAGGAGAGAAATCAGGCGGTATGAACTCCACTGCTTTTTGTCTTTACCCGGTTTTGGGAGGACCACTGTGGAGGCATCAAAGGGGCTACCGTAAATGAATTAAAGAGTAGGTCAGGATTGGAGCAAGGGCCGAACAGAAAGTCTTATATCGTATTGGGCAATCCAGGCTATCTGCCTATGCCTTCATTACTCTCGGTGTATGTGCCTCACTGAGATAGAGGCCTGTACCCTTTGGAGACAGTGCTTGGCCGGTATATAGTTTGCTATAGAAGTCTCAAAAGGTGGCAGCTATGGGGCCTTCACACATCACCTCATCGTCATCTTTAGTCATCAGGGAATCCACCCCGGCCACCTGCCTCTGCGCCCTAAATCTGTTAGCCAGCAGTCTGTCGCGTCTTTTGCCCCCTACATAAAAGGCACAGAAGAAGCACATATTCAGGCTTATCTATATCCAAGCCTGCCAGCTGTGTGCGTCCCGCCTCCAGCTCCCCCAAACTTTTGGAGCCCCGTGCGCTTGTGTATGCGTTCCAGTTCCTGCACTTATTTGTGTAGAAGCCCCTTTTTATCCCGTCACATTTTATTATCCGCCGCTGATACAGCTGTCGACTCTCCACTGATGACGGCTTTCTGGGCCTCCCAGAGTGTAGTGACAGAGGTGTTCTACTTTTCATTAACATCAATGTAATCTGCTATCACCTGCGTGATCATCTTCACAACCTCTGGCCTATGAAGCAGTGTCTCTCTTATGCATCAGGACCAGGCGGGACGGGGCCTAGAGGGTAGGGTAATAGTAAGAGAAACCGCTGCGTGGTCGGATAATGAGCAAAGCTCTATCTCTGAGTCAGCAACTAAGAGCTGGAGCTCCTGTGCCCCCAGGAAGTGATCTAGCCATGCGTATGTCTTGTGGCTGTCTGAGTAAAATGTATAGTCTTGAGTTTAGGGGTGTTGCGAGCGCCAGAGATCCCTTAGGTCCATCTCCTGTAACTACTGGGCCCCTTCTCCAGACAAGGCCCCTGTATGACCAAATCGATGTACGGAATGGTCTAGGTCATAATCAAAGACCAAATTCAAGTCTCCCCTAAGAGCACCATCATATCCTGTGTGGACATCATCTCCGCTACTGCGCATCTTAGGAAGGATTCCTGACCCTCATTGGGGGCATACAATGAGGCCAAGGTGCAAGTATAATCTCCCACAGTGACAGAGTAGGCCAGCAGACACCCCTTAATCTCCACCAGTTTGGGGCCTACCTTGCCCCAGAACAATCGGGAGACTAAAATGGCCATGCTTGCCATCTTGGAATGGGCAGAGGAGAAGTACTGGTGTGGGAAAGAACGGGATTTCATCCTGTGACAGCCTCCCGGGATTAAGTGTGTCTCCTGCACAAGACATAGATCCGCTTCCTTTCCCTCTAAATATGACATGATTGCCCGCCTATTAGTTGGGTTGTTGAGCCCCTTCACATTAAGGATAACGACCTTTAATCTATCATGTGAGGATAGGGAGGTAAAAGGCATTGCACGGCGATCCCTAGAAATTGTCTCCACTTCCTGTCCCATTCATTCCCCACCCCTCTGTGGGAGTCTCAGAAGCGTTAGTGACCAGAACAGCGTGTGTATTTGAATGGCAGGAGCACCTTCCCTGACTAGGTAAAACAGAGACAATCCAAGAGACACTGGTAGCTTGAATATAATATGTGTCTTCATAGCGTGAGTACCCTCCTCAAACATATAAAACAGGACCCAAAAACAGCCCAATTGCATAAAACAAAGTTAACAGCAAGAACAACATAGTCTAAAGGAATTGACCTCAGAGATCAAACATCCCAAATGGGGTAAAGTGTTTGGGGCTAAGTAGTGGCTCAAGGTTTCCGTCTCAATGCCACCAGCCCAATCCACCCACCATAAATCACTAGCAAGGCAGACATCTCAGCCAGATTCAAGTAGTATCTGCACCAGCAGAGTCCCCTGAGAGTATCTCCAGGACCGCTCTCCGCTCCATAGCCATAATTGCCAGGTCAAGTTGGAGCCCTATGGGTGGAGCTCTGGTTCCCTGCCATCGCTTATGCCTATGAGTCCCTCGTTTACGCTGGTCAGGCTGGAGGTCAGCGAGAGAGGAGTCATCAATCTCAAGTATCTGACAGGTGTCTCCAAGAGAGCGGGATGGTGAAGCTTGCCATTCAGGCGGAAAACAAGCCGGAAAGGGTGCCCCCACGAGTATAATATGCCTTTGATCCTGAGGTGAGTAGTAACGGGGCAGAAGTCTCTGCATTTCTGTAGTGTTGAGGCAGCTAAGTCCTGGTAAACCATCAGCTTGTGACCTTTAAACTGTATTGAATGTCGATCTCTGGCAGCATGGAGAATACATTCCTTCAGTTGAAAGTCATGAATACACACCAGTATATCCTCGGGGGGGCACAAAGCCCAGTCTATTAGGGCCTTCTCTATGTGCTCTGTCAATCTTAATGTCCATCTCCGGCGGTGCTTCCAGAATTAATTGGAAAAGGTCTGTGACAAACATAGTCATGTCCGTCTCTTCTGTTCCTGTGGGTACACCTTTGATTCGTATATTATTACGCCACAACCGGTTTTCCAAGTCTTCAGCGTGGGCTTGGTAGGTTGAGTTGTTGCTCCCTGAGCCTGATGACTTCTTGTTGCAGCTGTTCAATTTCCTCAACTCGGCTTGTTTCATAGTCTTCCAGATTGGAAAGTCTGTCGCCAAGGCCATCCAGGTCATGGCAGACCTCTCTGAGGTCATTTGAGAGATCCTTCTTGACAGATTGAAGGTCATGACGGGTCACTGGGCCATCCAGCTCTTCATTGTCTGGTGTGGGTTCCGAGCCATATGATGGGAGAAGATTGCCCGACTATGCCCATATCCTTTTAGTGAGTCTTTCTTTCCCCGCACCGTGGCCATGATTCTGGTGGCAGCGAGGTCCTGGCTCCAAAGAGAAGAAGAGGAGGGCCGCTGGTGGCCCCGATCTCGGGAGCCAAGTTAAAGAAGGAGGTCATATAGACTCATGGGGCCTCTGGCGACTCAGCCTCCGCTCCGCCAGGCTGGTGGTTTAAAGTGGTTTGGATGTGGTGTCTGTTAGAGGCCCTGAGGGTCACCCCACTGTGAGGATTGTGTCAGTTCTGTTCCTCCTACCAGCCAAGTTCAGACTAGTAACATCACTTTTTAGGAAAAAGACAGCAGGGAACAATGTTTTACACGCCCTCAGTAGCCATCCAAACCATATGAAATGGAAAATTCTGTATGGAGAGCTTATGAGGCTTAAAAGAAATTGCAGCACTGAGGGGAAATTTGTGGAAGCCCAGGATAGCCTAACTGAAAGATTCAGATCAAGAGGCTATCCAGAAATAATTTTACAAAAAGCAATGGAAAGAATTGCCCTAAAAGATAAGTAGAGATTACTATATAGAATGAAGAACCAAGAACATACGTCCTCAGTGACACAGAGACAAAGCGAAAAGAAAAGAAAAGTCAGGGCCATCACGACATATGATAATGAGTCTAAAAAGGTGGTCAGCATATTAACTACGAACTGGGCCATCTTAAAATATTAACAATCCATAGTGAATTTCATAGGGAATAAACCTAGTATTACATATCGCAGAAGAAATTATGTTAGTTCAGAGCCACTTTCAGAATGAGATACAGCAGACTTGGCTGAAGGGTGAACCCAAGGGTTTCTTTCCATATACCAAGCGTAAAGCCTGAAAACACAGTCCCAGCAGAATGACATACTCTGTCCCATTTCGGGAAAAACCCTAAGAAATCAAGAAACATATAACATGCAAAACAGACCATGTGGTGTATTGTATTGAGTGTCCTTGCTCAAAAAGATATGTTGTAAGCACGATCTTTCAAGCAAAGAAATACATTTTAGAACATATGAGAGCAATCCCAAAAAATGACCCCAAGTACCCGGTGGTTCGACTTACTTTTCCATGATAAACATAAGGGGAATTAGACAATAATGTCATTCTTTGGTCTCGATAGAGTAAAAAACCATCAACAAGAGGGGGACCAATGCCTTAGATTATGTAGATTGGAATAAGAGTACATTATTAGTCTAGAAACAGTCAAACTAGAAGGGTTGAGTAGCAGTGAGTAACTAGCTGCACACTTGGAAGTATAATGCATTGCCTCATTGGTTGTCTTCTACCTGACAAGATGCCCAGGGGCAGATTTACAAGCCCCTTGCGCCGCCGGTGCATCACGTTGCGTGACGCACCGGTGGCGCAGCCTGCTAAGTGATATTTACAAGAACAAGTAAAGTCACCCTGCGTGACTTAACCTGTGCTTGTAAATATCGCCCCTGTTCACGCAACACTTTGCGTGTTAGGGGCGTGACAATGGTGTTGCTGTCGGTGTTCCCACGCAACACCCATGTCCACTGATGCATTTCCAGATTTACGAGAAATCGTAAATCTGGAAATGTGTCAGAATTCTACGCCACCCTAGGGGTGGCGTAGCGAGGTGCAACGAGGAGAAATGTTTTCATTTCTCCTCGTTTTTTTCCTCTTTCAATGCGTGCTGCATTCTACAGCACACATTGGAAGAGGAAATCACCTCAATTGATTGTTTTTGTACAGGAAGGTACCCATTCCTGCACAAAAACAATCTCCCCACGACGCAGGCATCCTTGCACCCTGGTGCAAGGGTGCCTGCACCAGCGCATGGCAGCAGTTAGTGCGCCAGCGCAGGGGGAAGCACAGAGATGCAACATTTAGGGGCCGATTCCGATCTCGCCCGGAAGGGCTCCGAACGTGATCCGTCCGGAAAAAGTATGAGCCGAACGCGTGTTTTCCGACCGACTCGTACAGCTGTACGAGCGAGCAAGTACGATGCGAGAAACGCGAAATCGCCGACCGAATCGTTTCTGGCTCCGAACCACTCCGTACGTCTCGTCCGTAAGCACGCCGTGCAATGGAGGCGATTTCCGACCGAGGCAGTACAATGCACGATTCTGACAGCCGGATCGAGTCGGAGCCTCCGACACGTAAACGCTCCGGGAAGCGGACTTCGGGGGTCCGTGCCGGACCCCCCTTCACCCGTAGCCTTACGAGTCAATCACAGGGGGGGACCCAAGGGTACCCCCTACACATGCATGTGGGGTGCGGGTGACACAGACGCGTCCCCACTACAGGGGGCGCCCTTGTGCGCAACATACCTTTTTCATTAATGGGAGCCTATGTACGCGTCGTACAACAGGCTCCCATTGACTTCAAAGGGGGTCCGAGCGACCCGTGTCCGTCAGCGCTTGTTCGCATCGTACTCGGGCGCTCGGAGCCCCGGAGCACGAGTCGGTCGGAAAGCCCTCCGGATCCGAGTCGGACGGAGCCTTCTCCCAGCGAGATCGGAATAGGCTCCATTGTTGTAAATATGTCGTATCCCTGTGCTTCTAAACTAACGCAGCGCGGCGCAGCAAATGACTTGCGGCACCGCGCTGCGTTAGTTTCTTGTAGACCTGCCCTCCAGATTTTAAGTTCAGTGCGAGCCTTTAAGTATTGCTTTGTTACTTTTTTTATTATGACATATAATATTTCACTTTTTTTTTTCTTCTTTTACCTTTATCACTTTTGATTATTTACTCTCCTTACTATTGCTTGCTTATACAAATTCAAATTAATCTGAATGTCAGATTTCCTTATGGATTTCTTTGCCCAAAAGGGCTTTAATCAACGAAATGCATGATGGAAAAGGTGGTTTACTTTGTGTCACGTTATGCTTAATTACAAGGTTGATTGAAAAATGTTTTCATTTCCTGTCCGTCAGAAATGGGGGTAAGAATGGATGAATTTATTAGTTAATATGCCCCTTGTGCAGATGTTTATTGTGTGGTTATTTGTTGTTATTATAAAAAGATTTTTTGAAGCAGCAGTAACTCAGTATGAGTTTTAGAAATGAAAAATGATGTAACCAAGTAACGTATGCAGTATTTCTTCTATGTTGTTTACCCTATCAGCACATGTGCACTTTCCCTTTAAAAGTTGTTTGTGGAGAAACCACGCAAAGCTCAAGGTTACGAGCAGAAACGCATTGGGTCCAATTCAAATAATAGAAATATTTTTTCACAAAACACCTTTGTGTCCAACAGCATTAGTTTTTGACGCAAGAGAAACGTGCATATTTATCATCACTTAAAGACCACACTTAAAGTGGAGTTATGGGTATAAATTAATACCAGAAAACTACTGAAATCCACAAGTAATGGTTAAGACTGCAAACTAGAACTTGCACGACAGTCATGCAAACCATACCTCACACACCAAATACAATGCTCATGACTGCACCCTTATTGTAATAGACTCAGTTACAAACATTGCAAATAATCTTAAAGATGAGATTATAGTTCATATAACCCTGAACACTGTGAGAGATATGCCTATAAATGTATTGTTATTTATTGGTTTGAGCATGTAATGTTGTTTAAATATGTTGTGTTTTCAGGTACTGTTTCTTATAAGAGTCACTATTGTGAGATTATAACCTGTGCATTTACACCAAACCAAAGACACTTCTTAAGTAAAGGTTTACTAGTATGCCACTGTTTCTTAAATGTGGAATGTAAAGAAACCTATGGGAGCTAAAATGGGAAATTCCACTTTTATTACCTTCCCCGCTTTCTTGACCACCAGTAGATGGATCTGCACAAAACGTGCCACGTGGAACCCAAATCAGATGATTTTTTTTATTTGGACAGTTTCTTGAAGATTTCTGGTGCCAGATTTATTAAGAAAAGAAAATATTTTTTTTAATAGAAAGTCAGTCCTACACTTGCTTGAGTTTCAACATCGCCCGAAATGATCTGCATATGAAACCTACTCGTGCTTACAATATATAAGGGATAAAGTACACCATAGCCTTTCATTATATGGATATTGCAAGTTACCGAGGAGTTCCATAAACATATAGAGGAACGAGGCAGGAGGGCGAGTTCCTTTAGAAGGTTATGAAACTCAGAAATAAAAGCTCTGGTGAAAATTTAAGCACATTAAAAACCTGTTAGATATTTGTTACAAACAGATAATAGAAACAGTTCAATACAAGTCAGTTTAAAAAAAAAATTAAAAAGCTGCAGTCCCTCGGATTGTGTAGACACATGCAGAAAGAATCTAGCTTTTCTCGAACTATCTAAGGAGGGCAAAAAATAAATATGTTCTCTCTGCTTGTCATTGTAAGCTAGAAAAAAAAGCAGAAGAAAGAAAAGCAACGTACTATTTTCGTTGCTTTAAGCAGCTGCTTCAATTATGCTCCGTCAGAACTCGGCAGTAATAACTTATAGTAGGGGAGTTCTGACATCTTTTCTTTATAACCGGCACCTGGGCTCGTCACAAGTCACCGATTATAAAGAAATTAGAGACTGACGTTTACACAGGGATTACAGAATGCCATGTATTACACAACTATAACTGATACGTAGTATGCCTTGATATGGACTTGATATGAGTTTATATATCCTGCCAAGCCACTGCTCACTTTTCTCTGCATTTATTATTGAAGTTGAGTACTTTGTGGAACTGTATATTGACTGTTGTTGTTTGTCATATGCATAAATATTAAGACTACTTAATCAAAGTAGTTGGGAACCTACATCATTCATTAAGATAGTTAAAGTTTCCTTATTTCCCTCAGCTTCATCCAAGACAAACTTTCATCCACCTGGACCCACCAACAGGGATTTTTTCTGGGCAGTGGACTGTTGAGTGCTGTAGCAGGGTCTGTGAACATGGCGGGAGAGAGCAGGGGATCAAGCAGGGGAAGGTCCGGTAGCAGGGCTCAGGCAATGTGCAGGAGAAGTTGAAGGACTGAGAGCTATGACTGAGGACTGGTCCATTCACTGACCTGGGTGCCATCAGGGATGATTTCCAACTACCAGCTAAAGTGGCTATTATTTTCTAAACTTTGTAAGCTTTGCATGAGTTTTAAAGTTTTTAAATAAATGGCACAAGGTTATGGGTCACCTCACACACCCCAAAGTACTTTAAAACAAATTTCTACTAGTGGTATCATATTTAGAAGAAAATTGTTCCAGGAAACTAAAAACTACAGTGCATCCAATAAGATATTTGAAAAAAAAAAATCTTATGCTCTTTTACAATATGACAGTTATTATAGTAAAAAAGTAGGCCGCAATAAAAACAACCCAAAAAGGACAAAGGGAAAGTACACCCCCACCCCCCCCATCCATCCTGTCAATTGTAGAGTACTGGACAACTAAACGTGATTTAGAAGCAGCACTAAACCTTTCACGGAAGACCTTGAATAGAGGATACTAGACTTAATACCCCTGTGGAATTATGGTATGTTAATTCTTCAGGAGCAGGAGAGTGAAACATTCTTCGGTTCCCTAAGGAAGTTGGAGGGGAGACCTCAGCAAGGAAAATGAAGCTGAGATGAGCGAGAATAATGCTCCACGGGAAGATGGCGATACTAATCAATTTCGGGTCAAGAGTACATTTAATTCCATATGTAATATTCAAACTTGAAATAGCTTCAAATCGCTGCAGAGTGATGGTGGGAATGTCATTCGGAAATAAAACATTTACATGATACAGTCTTAGCTTGAAAATAAATTAGTCGGCCGTACAGACCAGAATAGGGTATACTTTTAATGAGATGCTAAAAAGGCATTCTATAAAAGGAATATATATGTTAAACCTGAGCAAGAAATGTAATGCTAAACACATGAACAAAGTAACAATGTCAAACCTTACAAGCGACGTCAGCTTTCTTAGAGGGTTTCCCAGGTAACCTAAGTTTAGTGGCAACCAGTCTGGAAAAAATCACCAATGTTACTGTCTCAAAACTCTTATTAATAATTATTTGTTTGTGCACTGGCCCCTAGGCACACTACAAACTCCTGCCCAGATTTATCCCAGTTGTTTAGGAGGCGATCAGTGTGGTCCTAGCAGAGCCGCCGAGGTACAGCCTTGAAAGAAAGAGACAAGCAACCCCGAGGCACTGCCTTCCACCCGACCTCACATAAGCATTTTTGGGAATCTTGAAGCAGTTATGGTCAAAGGTGGTACAGAGATGTGGTAGACGCATGTCCGCCAAATCTTCTGCATATATATAGTCAGAATCACTGACAGAATATCGACAACCACAATATCGAGGTCCCAAAATATCGGGACCTAAATATCGATGTCAAGAATATCGACATCCTATCTACATCATGGTAAGTATAAAAATATCGAGAAAAAAAATATCGTTGTAAAAAATATCGTTGTTAAAAATATCGTTTTTAAAAATGTTTAAAAAATAATATAAAATAAAGTAAATAATACATATAATTTAAAAAAAAGATAGTTATAATTATTATAAAATGGTTATAATTAGAAATAATAAATATGTTAAAAAAATTAAACATACATATATATAAAATATAATATATATATTTACTTAATAATATTAATAAATAATTATTATAATAAATTATAAAATGTTAGAAACATATTAAAAATTATAAATACATATATATATATATATATATATATACATATACCAGTAAAATAAAAATAAAAATAAAATATATATATAATAAATTAAAATATTAAAATATTGTTATTCTTTTACAATTACATTTTACACTACATTAACAGCAATAGTAGGAAAAATATTGGATAGCGGAGGGGATAAAATTACTATTCCCATTCCAGTGAGTGCAGCAGTAGGGAAAGTTTTGGATAGCGGAGGGGAATAATTTACTATTCCCACTCCAGAGAGTGCTTTAGTAGAGAAAGTGTTGGATAGCGGAGGGGTAAAAATGACTATTCCCACTCCAGAGAGTGCAACAGTAGGGAAAGTGTTGGATAGCGGAGGGAATACAATTACTATTTCCACTCCAGCAACTGCTACAGTAGGGAAAGTGTTGAATAGCGTAGGGGAATAATTTACTATTCACACTCCATGGAGTGCAACATTAAGGAAAGTGTTGGATAGCATAGGGGTAAATATTACTATTCCCACTTCAGAGATACCAACAGTAGGGTAAGTGTTGGATAGCGGAGTGGAATAATTTACTATTCCCACTCCAGAGAGTGCGACAGTAGGGAAAATGTTGGATAGCGGAGGGGTAAAAATTATTATTCCCACTCCAGCGAGTGCAACAGTAGGGAAAGTTTTGGATAGCGGAGAGGAATAATTTACTATTCCCACTCCAGCAAGTACAACAGTAGAGAAAGTATTGGATAGTGGAGGGGAATAATTTACTATTCCTACTCCAGGGAATGAAACAGTAGAGAAGGTGTTGGATAGCGGAGGGGTAACAATTACTATTCCCACTCCAGCGAGTGCAACAGTAGGGAAAGTGTTGGATAGCGGAGAGGATTAATTTACTATTCCTACTCCAGGGAGTGCAACAGTAGAGAAAGTGTTGGATAGCGGAGGGGTAACAATTACTATTCCCACTCCAGCGAGTGCAACAGTAGGGAAAGTGTTGGATAGCATAGGGGTAACAATTACTATTTCCACTCCAGCGAGTGCAACAGTAGGGAAAGTGTTGGAAAGCGGAGTGGAATAATTTACTATTCCCACTCCAGAGAGTGCGACAGTAGGGAAAATGTTGGATAGCCGAGGGGTAAAAATTACTATTTTCACTCCAGCGAGTGCAACAGTAGGGAAAGTTTTGGATAGCGGAGAGGAATAATTTACTATTCCCACTCCAGCAAGTACAACAGTAGAGAAAGTATTGGATAGCGGAGGGGAATAATTTACTATTCCTACTCCAGGGAATGAAACAGTAGAGAAAGTGTTGGATAGCGGAGGGGTAACAATTACTATTCCCACTCCAGCGAGTGCAACAGTAGGGAAAGTGTTGGATTGCAAAGGGGTAACAATTACTATTCCCACTCCAGCGAGTGCAAAAGTAGAGAAAGTGTTGGATAGCGGAGAGGATTAATTTACTATTCCTACTCCAGGGAGTGCAACAGTAGAGAAAGTGTTGGATAGCGGAGGGGTAACAATTACTATTCCCACTCCAGCGAGTGGAACAGTAGGGAAAGTGTTGGATAGCATAGGGGTAACAATTACTATTCCCACTCCAGCGAGTGCAACAGTATGGAAAGTGTTGGATAGCAGAGTGGAATAATTTACTATTCCCACTCCAGAGAGTGCGACAGTAGGGAAAATGTTGGATAGCGGAGGGGTAAAAATTACTATTCCCACTCCAGCAAGTACAACAGTAGAGAAAGTATTGGATAGCGGAGGGGAATAATTTACTATTCCTACTCCAGGGAATGCAACAGTAGAGAAAGTGTTGGATAGCGGAGGGGCAACAATTACTATTCCCACTCCAGCGAGTGCAACAGTAGGGAAAGTGTTGGATAGCAGAGGGGTAACAATTACTATTCCCACTCCAGCGAGTGCAACAGTAGAGAAAGTGTTGGATAGCGGGGAGGATTAATTTACTATTCCTATTCCAGGGAGTGCAACAGTAGAGAAAGTGTTGGATAGCGGAGGGGTGACAATTACTATTCCCACTCCAGCAAGTGCAACAGTAGGGAAAGTGTTGGATAGCGGAGGGGTAACAATTACTATTCCCACTCCAGCGAGTGCAACAGTAGGGAAAGTGTTGGATAGTGGAGAGGAATAATCTACTATTCCCACTCCAGTGAGTGCAACAGTAGGGAAAGTGTTGGATAGCGTAGGGGTAAAAATTACTATTCCCACTCCAGCAAGTGCAACAGTAGGGAAAGTGTTGGATAGCGGAGAGGAATAATTTACTATTCCCACTCCAGCAAGTGCAACAGTAGGGAAAGTGTTGGATTGCATAGGGGAATAATTTACTATTCCCACTCAAGCAAAATAATTAAAATTAATTAACAAACAATTAATTAATTTAAAAAAAGTTGCCTCCCACCATATTCCCCTATAAATGACACCACCAATGTTCTAAAACATAACACTATTAACATAATTAATTAATAATTAATTAATTAATTAAAATTAACAAGCAATTTAAAAACAATAAATAATAATTTAATTCACACAATTAACAGTATAAAACAACTTAAAATAAATTTTATAATAATTAAAAAAAAATATATATATTACATTTAATTACTTCCCAGCCTACTCCTCTATCAACCCACAACCCGCTCTTAAAAAAATGACACAAATAACATAATTAATATTTAATAATTACCAATTAATAAATAATTAACAATATATTATTTACCACAATTTACAATATAACATTTTAAATACATAAATATTAAATAATTAAAAATAGAAATTAATTAATTATTATTAAATTACTTCCGCCTTTCTCCCCTATAAACCCACTATCCGCTCCTAAAAAATAACACAATTTACATATTTACCAATTAATTATTAATAATTAACAACCAATTAATAACTAATTGACAATAAATTAATTACCACAATTAACAATATAAATATTAAATATGTAAATATTAATTAATACAACATATTAATTAATTAATTATAATTAAATTACTTCCCACCCTATTCCCTATAAACCAACAACCCACTACGGAATAAAAACGCAAAATTTATTTAAAAATAATTAATAACTTCTAAAAATTATTATTAAATGTATTATAATTAAATTACTTCCCACCCTATTCCCCTATAAACCCACAACCCACTACGGAACTATTTTAAAAATGTAATACATATATTAAAAAATAAATACAATACTTAAACAAAAATATAGAACACATACATTTAAAATACATACTAAAATACATAACACTAATATAAACATCGATATTATTAACAACGATATTTTTACAAACGATATTACTGTCTTCGATATTAAAGAAAACAATATTTCTTACCTTACTGTCGATATTCTGGTCCACGATATTGTTGCAGTAGATATTTTCGGACCTCGATATTTAAAACTCGATATTTTTGTACTTCGGAAAAAACAACTCGATATTCTGTCTGTTCACCATATAGGGGCCGATTCCGATGTCGGGCGGTAGGGCTCCGAATCGGATTCGGCTTTACCGGATCCGATTCGGAGCCCTATTTCCCGACCGAATCGTACGTGCGTCCGGGCGAGCGAGTACGATGCGTGCGCTCGCGAAATCTCCGACCGACTCGTTCGCAGGACCCGACCGCTCCGACCGACTCGCACGGGGACGACTCGCACCGCGCAATGGAGACGTTCCCCGGCCGGGTAAGTACGATGCGCACCTCGACCGCTCCGACCGACTCGCGCAGTCCGGCTCCAAGGAGCTGTCGGAGCCGCACTTTGGGGGTCCGTGTCGGACCCCCCTGGAAGCATAGGCACGCGAGTCGCACACAGGGGGGACCCATGGGTCCCCCATACATGTGCATGTACGGCGTGACCCGCATCGACGCGAACACGCTGTAGGGGGCGCCCTTGTTTGCGTTGTGCCCATTGAGTCAATGGGAGCCCGTGTACGCGTCGTACGACTGGCTCCCATTGACTTCAATGGGAGTCCGACCGAATCGAGTCCGATGGCATACGTGCGCATCGTACTCATTCGGTCGGACTGCCAGAGTCCGATTCGGTCGGAAATCTCTCCGGGTCCGGCTCGGTCGGGGAGATTTCCGGCCTGAATCGGAATCGGCCCCATAGTCTAATACTGCACTTAGAGTGGACTCAATTAAGTGCCTTGGTCTGAAACTAGTCTTTTCTCGATCAAACATACTATTGCTTTCTTGATAATGAGAGATTTAATATTGGCTCAAGTTTTGCAACATTGACTTACTTTGCACTCAGTAAACGTTAAGAAGTTTGTTAAATTTGCAGTAAACTTTGAGAGAGGGTGAGCATGCCATAAAAAATATATTTAGGACGAAGTGTCCTGCAAAACATTTTTTTGCAACATAATCCATCTAAAAGTGCTTTTTTTCTGGCGGTTTTACCTGCAGGAACTACTTTTAGCTGATGTTTTCTCTTGCCATTTTTATTATAACTTTTCGCATTTCATGAGCTGCATGTAGACAGTTAAAAAAAAAAAGTTAGAGCTGTAATAATTCCACATATGTAATCAAGGGCCCAACTAAGATGATTAAAAAGTAACAAAAGAAATGTGTTCTAACGATAGTACAGTTATTGTATTCAATTATATATACATGTAGGTATGCCATACAAGTGAAAATAAATATTCACCAATAAATATAAAATAAAATAAAATATAACATAGATAAATACTTTAAATGTATAAGCTTATGCCCTTTTTGAGAAATGTGCCCATCTGCTGACAGTAGAAGGACCACTGATAACTCACAGCCTAAATCTAGCTCCTGATGCTTCTTGGTGATAGCTACAATGGAACTTTTTCTCGACTTCAGTGCTGTACAAAGGACACTCATTAGTTCATTTTTAAAGTGTGTGCTCTTTCTTGTCTCTATAAAAGTTGACAAACCAAATCTTGAGATCAACTTTCTCAGTAATCATTTAACCACTGTCATTACGTCACACATTCCCGTTGGACCTGCCTCAGTCCATTTTGAAAACAAACAGACAATCACCCAAATATATTGCAAGCTGTTGCAAATCAGCATCTCTACAATATCCAACTCTAATCTTGGGAAGGGACCTTTTGATATTTCAATGTGACTAATAGCCACTCTAGTTCTTTTCCCTGTATTCATTGGCTTGTGACATATGATATATCTCTAACACAAGTTTTCTGCAATGTTTCAAAAATGTGGATTTAAACTATAGTTTATAACTGTGTCCACTGTGCTATCATGCCCCCCATGTGTAGGCCTGTGCATGTATGTCGCCATCTGCATTAGCAGTGAGTCCGGCAAAACAAACCTCTCATCTGTTGATTTCCATAATTCTTCTTTATCTTGTTTCATACAGATTTTTCCCACCTTTTCATTTCCTCATCTGGTGCCTCACTCTCCAATGCCTTCAGTTCATCAATTGGTTGAATGTCATTAAAAGACAAGCATTTACAGTCTCAACATCTGAATCATCTGCTTCTGAATTATATCTGAAATTGGTAGTATAGTAGACATAATAGAACAGAATTTAGCAGTCTTGCCTGCAAACTGATTAACTAATGTAACCATGTCACTGCCACTCATGTGCAGTACATTTCACAACAGCAATTCTCTCTGGCATCTTTTAATGCATTCAACACGTTCAAAATATGTGAGCCTTTCAAATCGGAGTGCTAGGGAATGTCATGAATCCCTACTAGGACCATAATTGACCGAAATCATAGACAACTCCAAAACCATATTGACTATCCTCCACGTACATTGTAATACTCTATTCATTGGTTATGCAGCATGCTCTTGTGATGGCACTTGTACTGAGGTCACATTAAGCAAGTATGATGCTTCCATAATACCTATCAATGTGCAAACTGCATATGCCGCTTGAAGATTTTCATTATTATCTCTCAGACATGAGCAATCCTAAAATAAAATAAAATCCGCCAGCTTGAATGCCTGGTCTAGGTACATAATTATGTTACGTCAAAACAGTCATGATCACAGTCATTATTCTCTTCATCCTCGGTTTCATCTTTAATAAGAGGAAACAATGTAGTAGGACTGAGTGAGCTGCCCCTTCTTTTAGAATTGTTTTCTGTATCCAAGAGTATTTTACTTTAGCTAAATGGCTGCTTGTCAGGTGCTGAGTGTGTGTGCGAGTTAGCAGTGTTTCAACTGAGTGTGGTACGAATGTAATTTTTACTCTGTGGGGCGGCCAATGCTATGGCAGCTATCATACACCCTGGCAAAGCTGCTGCTGCTACTAAGGGGCCGATTCCGATTCAGGCCGGAAATCTCTCCGACCGAGCCGGACCCGGAGAGATTTCCGACCGAATTGGACCCTAGCAGTCAGACCGAACGAGTACGATGCGTTCGCATGCTATCGGACTCGATTCGGTCGGACTCCCATTGAAGTCAATGGGAGCCGGTCGTACAACGCGTACGCGGGCTCCCATTGACTCAATGGGTGCGAGGCGAACAAGGGCGCCCCCTACAGCGGGTACGCGTCGAAGCGGGTCGCGCCGTACATGCACAGGTAGGGGGGACCCATGGGTCCCCCCTGTGTGCGACTCGCGCGGCTACGCATACAGGAGGGTCCGACACGGACCCCCAAAGTGCGGCTCCGACTGCTCTTTCGAGCCGGACGGCGCGAGTCGGTCGGACTGCTCGAGGCGCACATCGTACTTACCCGGCTGGGGAACGTCTCCATTGCGCGGTGCGAGTCGTGTCCGTGCGAGTCGGTCGGAGCGGTTGGGTCCCGCGAACGAGTCGGTCGGCGATTTCGCGTACGCTCGCATCGTACTCGCTCGCCCGGACGCACGTCCGACTCGGTCGGGAAACAGGGCTCCGAATCGGATCCGGTAATGCCGACTCCGATTCGGAGCCCTACCGGCCGAGATCGGAATCGGCCCCACAGTCTACTGTTGCAGAAAAATTATGTAATTGGCCTCTTTGCATCACCATATACTTGTGTGAGAACAGAAAGTGTGCATTCTTCTTTTTCAGGATGGAATAGCTAAAAATCCTCCCATAATTGGGCATTCCTAGGGTGGGTATCATACACAACGAGTATTTCAGCAGCAGGAAAGTTTGCATGCATTCATCATTCCAGGGTACTGGATATTTTTCATCATTGTGCGTTAGTCTCTGTAGAGGCTTTGCAATCAAGGAAAAGTTGGAAATCTAGTTACAACAGAGGCCAAACATTTCTAGAAGCATCCTCACTTCTCTCGGAGTTGTAGGGGTTAATTCTCAGAACCACAGACATGTGCTCTTTAGACACATTACTAATTCCTTGCTTCATTTGATGTCTGAAAAAAATGACTTCATTTTGATAGTATTGCATTTTAGTGCGAGATACTTTATGCCAACTTTCAGCCAATTGATTTAGCAAAGCAATTGAATCCAGTTTACAGCCCTCTTTTGTTTTTGCTGCAACCATCAAATCATCAATGTTCTGCACCAATACTGAGTCACAAGGCAATTTTAAAAAGTCGAAATATTTCTTGAGTATTTGGAAAAATATTGAGGGACTCTCAGTATGCCCCTTGGAAATCATACACTAAACGCAGATTTTATTTTTGAATATGAATGCAAAAAAATTAACTATTCTCATGAAGAGGAATAGAAAAAAATGTTGAACACAAATCAATCACTGTGAACTACTCGGCATCTGCTAGAATTCAAATAATAGCATTGCTGGATTCAGTACCATGGGACAACACTGGATCACTATGTCATTTATTTTGCACATGTTTTTTACTATTCTACATTTAACGTATGGTTACAGTGAGCCTATTATAGGTGACTTACATGGACTTCCTGGGACTTCACTAAATGTCCTGTTCAATCATTTTTTCCACTAAAAGGTGCAATGTCCTCCTTTGTACAAATATATATAGGTTTGGTAAAAATGAACGACAAGTCATATCCCCATTGATGAGTAAGCCATGGAAGATAAGGTGTTCATTGAACTGTAAAAGTGACTATGTGGTTTACATCATTCAATGTACATGTCCTAAAATATATATTGGCAGTACAATCCATATGGTACATATCCGTATTTTGCAGCACTTGAGAGCGGTTAAGAATAATGACACAAATTATGTGGTCGCTCGCCATATTAATGAGGTGCATAAAGGAAACATTAATGACCTATCGTATTTTGCTATAGATCAAGTACAAAAGTTAAGAAGAGGAGGAAATAGAGAAGGTAAACTCCGCCAACTTGAATCTAAATACATAATGTTGTTCAATTCCAAAAATCCGATTGGATTAAATGCTGAAGAGGATCTGCATGTACATTTGATTTAAATGAGTTATCCATTGCAGGTAAATTGTTTTTAAGTAGTAATTTTAATGATGAACAGAGAAAGGATTAATTAATTTTTCATCTGAGGCCTAAAGAATGAATTACAAGTTTGAAGACTCAATAGATGATATTTTTTAAGAACTGAATATTATGCATAATCCACCGGGAATACAAGCATATACAATTTTTATAGTGTATTTTATATAAGGATGGAGGATAGGAATGTAGTTCAGTACCGTAAAGCACTTGCACTTTATTTGGACAAGGATCATCCATCTTTTCAATATTGTATTGAATTTGCACTAAAAAAAAGGTTTTTATGCGTTTTAATAGGATGTATCTGGTTTATATTGGCAGATGCCTGGTGGATTCAGAGAAAATTGAAATGAGAAATAGAAGCAATTTTCAGAAAATCTCTCAAACTAGCATGATAATGAAGTAATTTATATGAGATAGAGCACTTGCACTTTATTCGTCTTTTGATGCTGCTATAATGAATTTTCAAATTTCTTTAACAAATGTGTTTATATATTTATATTTTTTTAACATCATGATTTTATTACTGAAATGAGGTTTTAAAATTTGATATATTACTTTGAAGGACCCTAGATAAGCAGGCACCACTTGTGAGAATTACTAAACAAATGGTGCGCTGCAGAGCACCTTGTTTTTAATAAAATTGGTCCACTATGAAAAGAGAATTGAGTAGTATAGGGACAGCCTAGGGGCCATAATTTTTCAAAATAATTTTTCAAAATAATTCTTCAAAGTGATTAACATGATGATAGACAATGATGAAATTGTGGTTATGTTTATTTTGAGAGAGAAAAATATTTGTAAAGGAAAAGGTACATACCTTGAATTTTAGGCAGCACAATGAGTCTGTCCTTTATGGCTATCTAACAACTGGGTCATGTGACTAAAGCACTCTGTTTAAAAGAAGTATGTTGTTTTTAGTTGACTGCCAATGTGAACAAGGCAGGAATGCCGAAACGCGTCATGGTGAAATATTCTGAAATAAAGGAAGGATGAAATGGCAACGCAACCCCTGTGTCGGTGTCTGGTCTTTATGGAGCTCAGAATTGGTCTGTAATATATATATATATATGTATATATATATATATTGGTTGCAAACAAAGAATCCTCGATTTGGTGATGCACTCCAAGCCGGATTCAATAAAGGCAAGCAAGCATTTCTGACCTTGGATATTTCTCTCTGCCTTACGCGTTTCGGAGTTACAGACTCCTTTGTCACAGGCATTCAAGTACCGATGCAGTTATAAAAAAGGAAAACTCTTACCAGCATGTTATTTATTACATCCTTTAATTGGAAACAGGTAAGTTCAGTAATGTACTGCATGCTGGGTATTGTAGTGCATAGTGCATTTTTCTTTTAGTAGATTTTAACGTGTCCTTTAAAAGTTAATCCTTTAGTGGTTACTGCACTCTCATACCAATTTACTGTATTATTTCAGCCCTCCAGTGGGCCTCCGTGATAAGAAATGCTCCGTAATTAAGCCATCCGGTTTCCCAACATGGAGACTTCCAACAGTTCTGTGTCTCCCTGGCCCCCTTGTAATCATCTTATGGGGTGGTGCAGCGCCACGGCTGGATAGCCGTAAATATTGGTTGTAATTTTGCTAATTACCGGAATGGGACGGTAGTTGCCCAAATCTGCAAGATCCAGGTTAGGTTTTTTTAGCAATGCTTTTACCATTGCTCTCTTCCATTCGGGGGCGACTATACCTAATGCAAGGGAGGTATTAATAAGGCTAGTCATGATGGGGGCAACTGTGGGTGCTACCAGTTTTAGAATGTTAGGTGGTGCAGGGTCCAATGGTGACCCCGATTTAACCGGGGTTAAGGTGGCTAAAAATGACTCCTGAGTCATCGGGATATAGGTTTCCAGGTGGTGTAAGTTTCCCAGCTGACCCGCGACAGTCGAATCTGAATGCTAACAACACCCGGTGTGCAACAAATTATGCAATTTAACTTGCACAAAGGATCTCGGCCCAACATATTGACTGGACTTGTCTCACTAATTATTAACTCATGATTATTTGTAGTTGATCCAATTTATACAGGGACTGTTGCTGACAATTTACTAGTCATCTGCTTACTTGAAAAGCCTACAACTTGGACTTCTTTTCATGAGAAAACTCTGGAACTGGAACTTCCACTGGTCTAACCATAGATCAATCAAAAATAATATGGAACAGCCATTAACCTCAACTTCCATATATGGACCATCTGGGTCTAGCTCTAGCACTGCACCTAGCATGCAATTACCCACACCCCCTCCCCCCACTCACTTTAGCGCTGTCATTGTGCTGACTCACCATGACCAAGCAAGTCAACGCAGTCTCCTCCTCCTGCTTCAACACCCTCCGCATGCTCCGCAAGATCTACAGGTGGATCCCGACAGACACGAGAAGAACAGTCACCCAGGCCCTCGTCAGCAGCAGACTCGACTACGGAAACGCCCTCTACGCAGGAGCCCCGACCAAGCTCATCAAACGACTGCAAAGAATCCAAAACGCCCCTGCACGCCTGATCCTCGACATTCCACGCCACAGCCACATCACCCCCACCTGAAAAACCTGCACTGGCTCCCCGTTGACAAGAGAATCTCCTTCAAACTCCTGATCCACGCACACAAGGCACTCCACAAAACCGGCCCAGCCTACCTCAACAGTCGACTCTCCTTCTACGTTCCCAACCGTCAACTCCGCTCCGCCGACCTCTCCCTGGCCACCGTCCCGCGCATCCGGAGAACCACCACCGGAGGAAGATCCTTCTCTCACCGTGCCGCCAAGATCTGGAACACCCTTCCCCTCAACCTACGACAGACCCAAGACCTGCTGACCTTCAGGAGACGACTCAAGACCTGGCTATTCGACCAGTAGCGGCAACACCCCCCCTCCTCTCCCTCAGCGCCTTGAGACCCTCGCGGGTAAGTAGTGCGCTTTACAAATCTTGTGATTGATTGATTGATTGATTGACTCAGTCCACTTTCCCCGAGTCAGAAGACCCCTCCACCACGATGGCTAACTTCTGCAGATGCATGGCGAGTGTTGCCGACTGGATGAAAGACAACTGCCTAAAACTCAACACAGACAAAACAGAAGTACTGATCTTCGGCAACAACAACTCCCTGTGGAACGACTCCTGGTGGCCCTTGAAACTAGGACCCTCACCCGCTCTGACAGACTGTGCCCACAACCTCGGCATCATCCTGGACAACAAGCTCACCATGAAAAGCCAGATCAATGCAGTCTCCTCTGCCTGCTTCCTCACTCTTCGCATGCTCTGTAAGATCTTCAAAAGGCTCCCCGTCAATACCAGACAAACTATCACTCAAGCCCTAGTCACCAGCCAGCTGGACTATTGCAATGCACTCTGTGCAGGAATCACCTCCCATCTCCTGGAGAGACTGCAGGCGGCCAGACTCATCCTCGACCTCCCAAAGCGACCCACATCACCCCCCACCTCAAGAAGCTTCACTGGCTCCCCATTCGGAAGAGATGTCAATTCAAGATACCAATCCACACCTACAAAGCCCTGCACAGCCAAGTCCCAGCATACATTAACCAACGCTTGAACTTCCACCAACCCTCCAGACACCTGTGCTCCACCTCCTTCACTCACACCCCACACATCTGCCGAAGCAACAGCAGAGGACACTCCTTCTCCTACCTTGTGGCACAGTCCTGGAATGACCTCCCCCTTCACCTCCGGACCGCACCCTCTCTGCTGGAATTCAGGAAAGGACTCAAGACCTGGCTGTTCAACTGACCCTCCCTAAGCAGCAGGGTTCTCAGCACCTGGATACCCTCACAGGTGATTAGCCACGCTTTATAAGTCCTGTTTGATTTGATAAGGGACTCCGAGTGTATCAGAAAACTGTGGCAAATTGTCATTAACTACTGAATGATTTTGCTGTAAAGTAAAATTTGGCTAACATCCTGATGTATTATTCTCGATAGGTTGTTGTAGAACTCTAGCTGATGCATATTCCTATTGAACTGCCTTGTATTTTGCACAGAAGCCAGTAGGGCTGGGACCATTGAATGCATCATCCCATTCCGTGCATTGGAATAGAATTGCAATTTCAATTTTGCTGCATGGGATTTATTTGTGGAACCATTTGCATCTCATTTTCAAATCTATTGAATAAATGTACAATCTTGTGTCCAGTGGATGCAAATATGACACTCTCCCGGCTTCTCTTGAATAAAGTTGGCATTATTAATAAAACATTTACTACTAACTCTACCTCAGCTTCAGCAACCACCATTTCCAAACTTCCACTTCATTGTGAAAAAACACCTTTACAAGAAAGGTGGTCACTTTTCTGAAAGAACTGAGTTTGTGACACCATCAACTTTTCCTTTGTTGTTTTCTTTATTGCATCACAATAATCACTACAATACTTTGCATAGGCAAGGATTTCATCTAATGATTTTGCTTGCCAACACAGCACACACTGCTGAAAATGTGTACTGATCTCTGGATGCAATCCCAACACAAAGGCAGAAACAAATCACAGCACACCTTCTTTTGGTGGATTATCAGCTGCACTATACATCAGGTTGGTTTAGTACCTCAATGGTTCTCCAGGCAAAACGTTTCTAGTCTCAAGTTTTTAGGTTAGGCAGGATGAGTACACTTTTAATAGTGACAACGTAACTCTTCTGTACCCTCGATCAATTAATTACAACAATTTATTTAACTCAATCACCTTAGTAGTATGTGATGTATTGCCTTAATTGTTATATTTCACACAATTCATACAAATATAGGCAAAATAAAAAAATATATATATGTGTATATATATTTTGCGTGTGTGTATATATGTGTATGTGTGTGTGTACATATATATGTACACACACGCACATATTAGCAGAGTGGCAGTAGCTGCTCTGTAGTTATATCTAGGATTCCTAGGTATAGGAATTCCTTGATTTTTTGCTATCAATAACTTTAGGCCTGTTTGATGAGTCTCCACAAAACTTTCCAGACCCATTGCTTTTTCTACATTGGCAGAGGATGGGAAGCTTCATGGTGATTGGTCAAGGGGGAGCATAGATAAAAGGTGGGGCCCAAAATGTGTTTGGGCACCAATGCATTTTTCCTTATATTTTGTCCTCACACGTAGTGGCCAAATGCCCATTTGGATTTCCATAAAATGTGGCAGGATTACACAATATGGTGTGCAGATGATTCTTTTGGGTACTACAGGTAAGTAGGGTAAGTATTTTTTAAAGTTATAAGCCATTTTAACTTAGTGATATATGTTGTCATGGTATTTAGCGAAATTTCATGGTATTTTCAAGGTATTTCGCGGAAGTACCGTGGTACACAGTGATGACAAGGCATTATGTGATTGACTAAAGACTGCCTTTACAAAACAGCCATGTTATTTTTAGGTACCCTTTGGCTGTGTTCTGCGTTTACGCCCTTAGATATAGGTAAGTATTAGGTTTGATATTTTTCCCTACCTAGTACCACTATACTAAAGTGGTACTAGGTAGGGAAAAATATTTATAATTTTCTATACATTAAAAAAAAATGTACGTAGTACCGCAGTTCTGCCTTGGGTGTACCACAGTACTTTAAAAAATTGTCAAAAATAGATAATTAAAAAATTTCAAAATACACTGTACAACAAGATATTTTACAAATATAGTGTTCTAAAATGTATTTTCAATTTTTAACATATTTCCATCTTCACAAAAAAGTTGACGGACTACCTGCGCTACATACATTTTTTTTTAATGTGCAGTTCTATCAAAACTGCTGAAAAAAATGTATAGACAATTATAAATAAATTTCTCTAACTATTAATACTTTTATAAAGTGGTAATAGGTAGGGAACAACGATAAACCTAATACTTAACTATTTATAAGGCTGTACCCCAAAATGCAGCCAAAGTGCACTGAAAAATACATGGCTGCTTTTTACTTTTTGTAAACACAACCATTAGCCAATCAGATACTGCCTTCTTATCGGCATGTACCGAGGTATACTGCGGCACAATATATTACTAAGTATTTAACACTTATAACTTTAACACTACTTACACTATTTACACCTACTACCAAAAATTAGCATTGACACCTCATAATCTATATTCCTGGCACATTACATCTACATCTGTTCACCCACTTTCACACTACATCTGCTTCAAGTACCACACTCCACTCTACACCAATCCTCTCTATGCCACTCCACTCTACTCCATTCAACTCTACACTATTGCATTCTATGCCAGCCTACTCTGTGTCCCTACACTTACTCAACTCCACTATACCCCACTCCACTCTTTGCTAATCCACTGTACGCCACTCCATTCTATGCCACCACACTCTAAACCACTCCACTGTCTGCTATTACACTCTACACAACTCCATTCTAAGACACTGCAGTGTATGTCACTACACTGTACGCCCCTCCACTATGCGCTACTCCACTGACTGCTATTACACTCTATGCTGCTCCACTTAATGCCACTCCACTCTATGGCACTCCGCTCTATGCCACTAAACTCTATGCTATTCCACACTATGCCACTCTACTCTACGCCATTCCACTCTACATTTCTAGACTGTACACAACTACACTCTACCCTACTCCACTCTGCCCTACTCCACTCCACAACACACCACCTTATGCTTTTCCACTCTATGCCAAGGCACTCTTCACCACTCCAATCTTTGCCACACCCCTGTACAACACTCCTCTATACCCCATTCCACTGTACGCTATTCCACTGTATGCATTCCACTTTATGCCACTCCAGTCTATTCCACTTCACTATACACCACTCCACTGTACCCTATTCCAGTGTATGCCAATCCACTATATGCCACTCCACTCTATGCCATTCCACTGTACACCACTCCAGTTTACATCCTTAGACTCTATGCTGTTCTGCTCTACACCATGCCATTCTATGCCACTACAATCTACGCCACTCCACTCCACTGTATGCAACTACAATCTACGTTACTCCAATGGACGCTTTTCCACTGTACAGAACTCCAGTGTACACCATTTCACTCAAAGCTATTACACTATATGCCACTTCACTCTACGTCACTCCACTATACACCACTCCAAGGTACGTCACTGCACTGTATGCCACTACACTCTATGCTATTCCACTGCACACCACTCCACTTTACCACACTCGGCTCTATGCCACTACACTCTATGCCACTTTACTCTACACTATTCCACTGTCCTCCGCTCCACTGTACGCCACTGAATTCTACAGTATTCCACTGTACGCCACTGCACTATACCATAATCCACTCTATGCCACTCAAATGTGCAACACTGAACCGTACACTATTTGACTGTATGCCACTCCATAGTACCACACTCCACTCTGTGCCACTCCACTCTATACAACTCCACTGTACACTTTTACACTGTGCACCACTCCCCTTTACCACACTCCACTCTACTTCACACCACTCTACTGCACTATACAACACTACACTCTACGACACTACAGTGTACAATACTATCCTTCATTCTACTGTACAACACTCCACTTTATGGTCCTTCTCTGGATGCCACAAAACTATATGCTTTAAAATGCATTTTTATTAAAATAAAAAACATTAAAATCAATGAAAAAAACTAAGGTTAAAGCTGTGTTACAGTTAGGAACACTTTATTTATTGTTTCTATACAAACCAAAACTAAACTGCACAAAGATTGTAAATTCTAAAGTTATAGTACCTTAGATTTATAATTTGTACACCTACTTTAAATTACTATAAATGTATTTATTCTTTAGATACAAGCTAAAATGAAACTATACAAAAATTATAAATTATAAACTCTGACTTATACCTTTAATTTATAATTTATACAACAGCTTCAAATTATTTTAGCTTGCGACCCTCCATACCTAGTGTATTCAACTCTGTAGCCACACTACATTAACTACAACTTGCACCTTGTCCATGCACGGCTTATACTTTTTTCTGTTATATTGCTTATAATTTATACCATCTAAAATAATAGTATTTGCAATAACACTTATGACATTACAAATCACTTCATGTGTGAGAGCACAGTGAATGATACACACACACAGATACATAGATAGATAGATAGACAGAGAGAGATAGATAGATAGATAGATAGATAGATATCCAAGAAAGAAGTGACTCAAACAGATGGACTCACTAAAGAACAAAAATATATTTCCACTACAACGTTTCAGCGTTCGCCTTCCTCAGGTAGTTTGAAATGGTTTGCTCAGTGGCTGCACACATGACACAGGTGTCATGTGTGCAGCCACAGAGAAAACCATCTTGTACTACCTGAGGACGGCGGAAGCTGAAACGTTGTAGAAGCTGAAACATTGTAGTGGAAATATATTTTTGTTCTTTGATGAGTCCATCTGTTTGGGTCACTTCTTTCTTGGATATTTTATTTCTTTGTGACTCATTGTATCCTTTGGGATCTAGATTTTTGCCCTGGTTGGCTGTTGTTTTCTTGTGATCCTTCATCTTCTAGTGATATATATATATATATATCCACAAAAAGTTAGTCACGTACTCGGCTGCCTTTAGGTGCTCTTATTTATTACATAAGGTGGAAACACAAAACTCAATGAATTTCGACCGTCACTGCAGTCTTGTTCACTATACAATTCAGTGATTACCCATGTGCAATCATAAAAAACAGAAATAAATGAAGGACAACATTCACATGTCTGGCTCCCAATTCTTTTTTCATGATGCCATATTGAAAGGGTTTGTAATTGCTTAACATTGTCTATGTCAATATCTAAGTTTCAATGAGCCTGATGTTAATAACACTGTTTTAGTTTCAACCTTTCACACTATCCAATATTTTTGAAAAACGTATCATATTATAATGAAAAGGAACATATATAATTATAATATTTGTCCTGAAAGCGGTCCATAATCATAGTGTAAATACATTACTGCCCCAATGTTTTTCTTCACATAACTCCTTCAATCAAGAGCAAGTGGATAATTTCTAAAGAATAAAGGGACTAAATAAAATAGAAAATAGAAACAAATAAACCACATAATAATATGTTATCCGATTGGGTGGGTGATCCTTAATCATACATTACTGTCCATATGTTTTTCTTCACTTACTCCTACAATCAAGCAACTTGTAAAGGAAAATAAACAAATAAATGTAGTAACATCTTATGTGACTTATTCTCCAATCTTTAGAAGCAAAGGGTAGGGGATAGACCAGTTGGCTACCGATCCTCTCACCCACAGCGACAACAGTCCCCTTCCTCATCTTTCTAAAACAAGAAAAAACATTAGACCTAAAAGATAAAAAAGACCTTTATTTCGTGCAATGAAAAACATATTGCAGTTATGTTCAAGTGTGTACTAAAAAGTATACACTAAAAAAATTAATTGACCACTGACCACAATCATTCTTCTAAGGCTTTGTACATACAGTTTGTCTCTTAAGTGAATTTTCAACTCTTTTTCAGTATTTTATCCATTTGGGGCTTTGGACTGTAGGTCTACTATCAATTTAGATTCTCTGCTCCTCAGTTGCAATACTCTATTGCCTCCTCTAGATCCCATTCTTATTTGTTCTATGGGATAGAACACCAAAATATCTCATTACTAAAATGGTGTTCAGCAAAATGCCATGCTACAGGGTGGCTGTCAATAGCACGCATACGTAGCACACAGCCGCTTTAAAAGATGGGTGCCCTGGTGCCTACCCAGGGCACCCACGATAGACTGATATGCAGATGGGAGTCGGCCTTGTTCCTGCCCGCAGGGAGCAGCTAATACTGCTGCTCCTTGCAGGTGGAAGCAATATTTAGATCTGTATCCCTGCCCGCATCACTGCAGGCAGGCACACAGATCTAAAGTCCGCTCCCAGCAGGCAGGAGTATTTTTGAAGCTCCCGCCTGCTGGGAGCACACTTGGTGCTTGCTCCCGCTTGGCGGAGATTTAAAAATGATCCAGCTAAGCCAGAGCAAACACAGGTTTCCATGTCCATGCTGGTAAGGGCAGGGAAACTGCTGTGTCCCAGGGGAGGACTCCCTGGGACATAGCATTTGAGTTGCACCTGGGGGTTTGGGTCCCTGGGGCCATTAATGGCTCAGGGAGGGGGGCATCGTGGTCCCCCTCCCTTTTTTTTTAGGTTCCAGGGTCCTGGGAGATTGGGTTCTCAGACATTTAGAGGCTCAAAGAGGGGGGCTGCATGGCTCCTACCTTTAAAAATTGTAGCGGACCCCAATGGATGGGGTTCCCGGGTCAGAAATCAGCCCGGGGAAGGGGGCTGCTTGCCCCCTCCCCCTTCAAATATGTTCAGGGTCCCAGGAGATGGGGTCCCTGGGGCCAAAATCGGAGGGGGGGCCAAAATTGCAGCGGGCCCTGGGGGATGGGGTTCTGGGGTGGAAATGAACCTGGGAAGGGAAGCTGTTTGCCCCCCGTTAAAAATGAGCTGGACCCTGGGGGATGGAGTCCCTGGGGCTGAAATTGGCCCAGGAAGGGGGGCCACATGCCCCCTTCATCCATTAAAAATGTACCAGGCTCCAGGGGATGGAGTGCACGGGGGCAAAATCAAGTGCGGCCCGCCTACCGCAAAACATAAGAACCTCTTCCCCAGGCCCACCCCAGAGGGATGCACATTTTTTTTAATTGCCGTGGATTTGTGGATCCTCTGCAAATTTGTGGCAAAATTTAAAAAAATATATTTTTTCCCCAAACAGGGTCCCTCTGGGACCCCACCACAGGCCTAGGGGGTCATGGTATCCCTACCCTGCCCCGCCCCTTGTCATTATTTTAATTTTTATAGGACTCAGGACCGAGTTCTGAGTCCTAAGATGGCTGCCACCACTTCCTGGTTGAGGTGGTGTCAGTCAATCAGATCTCAGTTTGAGATCTGTTGGGATCCGAGGAGCCTGCTTGTCCCTAGATATACAAAGTTTTTGAGCATTAATTGGGCAAAAACTACCAAACAGATTTACACCAAAACACAAATGGCACTCTATCTATCTATCTATCTATCTATCTATCTATCTATCTATCTATCTATCTATCTATCTATACATATCTGTCTATTACCCACTGGCAGTCGCCAGTAGGTAGTTGTAGTTAGGATGTAGTTTCCATAGGAAGAGCGTTTTTTCATTTGCCAATAACTTTGGCATCGTTTGAAAAATCCTCACAAAATGTTCAAAACAAGTTTGCCACTCACTACACCTGATGTCTTAAAAGTTTGGGGGTGGTCCGTCAAGCGAGGGCCGAGGAAAAGGGGGGGGGGTCCCAAAACGCGTTTTCCCTATGTTAACTTCCATAGGAACTTTAAACACGGCTACAGCCCGAACTGCTAAATGGAATTACAGCAAATTTGGAAGAAATGTAGATGTTGGTCCAGGGAAGTGCCTTTTTGTGATTTGGTGTAAATCTGTTCAGTAGTTGTGGAGAGACCTCACTTTTTGCGATGTTCCTGTGACGATAATCCCTTCGCCTTATTTACAAGGCGGCGTTAAGCCACTTAACATGGCTTAATGCTGCCTTGTAAATAAGGCCCCCTTTCATGCTACACTTAGCATGAAAGGGGTAGGCAATGGGTGTTGCAGCTGGCGTTTCGCCGCAACACCCATTGGTTTTGATGCTGCTCCCTATTTACAAGGGTGGCGTAAATAGGAGGCAGCGCCAAAATTAAGACCAGAGAAAACCTGGTCTTAACATGGCGAAAAGAGGAAAATGGCTAATTTCTCCTTTTTTTCGTTGTTTCAAATCGGCATACTGGATTGTTTATGTGCAGGAAGAAACACCTTCCTGCACATAATCAATCATTCCCCCCAATGCAGGCACCCTTGCACTATGGTGCAAGGGTGCCTGCGCTGGCTCTAGATTTAGCGCCAGCGCTAGGGGAAACGCAAGGCTGTGACGCATTTTTTTTAATACGGCGCATCTCTGCGTTTTCAGAACGGCAAAGCGTGGCATTAGTAATTTTTGCTTAATGTAATGCTTTGCCATTCTGTTGTAAATATGCCCCCTTCATTCTAGTTTTGTCTCAGCTGAGGAGGGAATGGGCTGGTGGACGGTGCATCCTCATCTAGAGACAGGAGTCTCTATCTCGATCCCCCTATTCCTCTAGTTAGTGGTCATCACAGATGACAGAGCCCTGAGGTGGGTGGCCATTCTGAACTACAAGAGGATTCAGTGAAGATGGCCTCAGAGCAATGCTGATCAAAATGGAAGGAGTTATCCACACTGTTCCAAACTCTTCAGGCATGTCCTCCCTTTCTAAGAGGCCAAGTGGTTCTAGTAAGGACTAAGATTCAGATTGCAAAAGCATAAAGAGTCAGGAGTGACAAGGTCTCAGTGACAGCCAGAGATAATATATTCCCAGGGATTATGGCAGAATCCAATCTGATTTCCCTATTAGCTGTTTTTCTACCGGCATCTGACAATTTACTGGCAGACTGGTTGAACTGAGTATTACCATTTTCCTTCAAATTCCATCTTCATCCAAGGGTATTTCAATTCCTGGTGTCCTGCCTAAGTTTGATCAGCTTCCATACTTTACACCACATTCCAGAATGCAAAGGTTTGTGGAGTGGACTCAATGTCCTTCCATTGGCCTTTGATGATTCTGTTTGCATCCCCTTTCTGTCCCCTGCTCCCAAGTGTTCTCAATAAGATTCAGCAGGTAAAGGTCCAAGTAATCCTAGTGGCACAGTCGTGACCCCATCAGCCTTGGTTTACCCTACTGAGGAGTGATCTTTAAAACCTCCAGTCCACCTTCCAGGGTTTTCATCTCCACTTCAATGGCTGGTCTTTCCTCGGCCTGCTCTGCTTGGCCTCTATCTGATGGCTTGAAGGTTGGGGAGTTGTCACTGCAACACCTGAGTTGTTCAGAAGGATGCTTGTATCCAAATCAATTGGAGTCTTCCTATTGATCATTCTATGTCCATCATTGGTGACATTTTGTACAATGATGCATTTTTCTGCAGTAAAAGCTGTGTCATGTGACCCATTTTTTTAGATTGGTTTTCTTGTGAGAGGTTTCTTAAGAACTGATCCATGTCCCCACTTACACTTGAGGGGATTTGGTAGTTTCCTATTACCTGTGGAGTCTCTGGCAGTTACACTTTTAAAGACCTATGAGCAGTGCTTCATTCTCCTGTTCCACCTTGATAGGTACCACTGATCCTTAAATATCTTCAGGAGGTGCCCTTTGAACGTTAAGGTTTCATTTTTGACTTTTAAGGTCTGTTGACCATTCAATCAATCAATCAATCATTTGTATAGCGCGCTACTCACCCAGAGGGTCTCAAGGCGCTTGGGGGAGGGGGGTCCGCTACTGTTCGAACAGCCAGGTCTTGAGTTGCTTCCATTGAGTTGCTTCCATTGAACCATTGGCTTCATTTGGCTCAGCCATGAATTTTGGGGAACTTGTGTCCCCCCCTATCTGCAGATCCTACCAGACAGTGTAATTTTTTTACCTGGGACATTCATTTAATTTAAATCAGAAAATAGTTTTTCATGTCTTTTTTTATTTTCAGTTTCTTCTAAATGCCTACACTCATTAATAGCTTTTGATTTGACAGTAATCTTTGTGATACTGTGTTAGCATGACAACTCAGACAATAAACCATGCTTGGTTTACTCAAATTGTTAAGTTTCTGAAGAGGAAGACAGGGTTCTGGGGGAATGTTTCAACTACTTACCAGTAACCTTCACTTCTCTCTGTCCAAGCCCAGAAGCCCTCTTCATCATAGTACAATAATCCACATGTTCCAACATCTGGTTACTGCCATCAGGCACTTAGTTGAAATCTGGTCCACTATTGGCAATGTGAGGATTTGTGGGTAAGAGAAGGAGTGAACTATAATAGTAGAAGGAGGACAAAAACAGTCAGAGTGTAACTGAGTTCTGGGAGTTTTCTTGGATGTTGGGATAGTGGAAATGGAATTGGCTGTCGCATTGGTGGGAACACCTTCAAATTGTTAAGGACTGTAATGAGGAAAACCTGGGCTTGACGTAATGACCGATAAGTAATTGAAATATTTATGCCACCAACAATATTACCACCATTACCACTACTACCATCATTAGCACAACTGCCACCATTGCAACCACGACCATTTGCACCACTACCATTATAATTAGTATCACCACCAATGCCACCAACATTTTCACCCCTTACTCCATCATGGCTACCATCATTTCCACCAACATCACCACCATTGCCACCACCACACCCATTGCAATTACCACCATTACCATTATTACCTCCTCTGCTACCGCCCTTAAGATTTTGTGTGTTTGTGTGCGCAAAAGCATTGTGTGTTTGATCGTGTTGTGTGTGTGTGCAAGAGAATGGGTGAATTAGGCATGTGTGTGAATAATGTATGTATGTATACATGTAATGTATGTGTGCTATCAGCACTAGAGCAAGTTTTGGCAACGCCAACAGGTCTAGCTTTAATGTGGTCTATTCATGCAAACAACACTTGTGCATGCCTGTGTTTGCTTGTGTCGCCACATTTCCTTAAACCAAGACATATTGGCTTTGCCAGTGCTCGTTTGTATTTGATAGAGGCATCTAGTTTGTGGTAAGTGGTAAGTTTCACATCGAAGCAATTGAGAACTTGGGCTTTGATGGACACGGATATACTCAGACCGCTGTCAGAAGTCATTTCAGTGAACTTGAAAATGTCTTTACATCCATTCCTAATGGTGCTTCAAGGCCACTGTTGAAATCGTCCACTCCAAAATGCCTTTCACAAAATCAGCATTATAGGAGTTCTAATTTCGGTGAATATCTACAATGAATACAGAAATAGCGGTTGAAACAAATCGAATTTCCTTTCACCCTCAACTAATAGGAGACAGTTTTTTATTGTAATCGACTTTGGAAAGATGAAAAGATGAGTGAGAATCACCAGTGGATTCTGGCTGGTCCATCGCCCTTGAAGAGGACCGAGTCCAGCCCGAGCAACACTACTTTGGGCCTCTGTGCAAGTCTGGCATCATGTTTGGAAAAGAAATTGAAGCATCTGCTGGTACTGGGATTACAAGTTGTGCGGGAGACATTACTGCACACTACAAGATGCTAAGTCTTGCAACTCGGAGAAAATCAATAAATCCGGGTTTTCTGTGCTATTTCTCCCATTTCAGCTGCGAAAGTCAGGAGGATGCGGGAGTCCCAGGACTCGTGATGAGTCCTAAAGAAAAGGTGTATGATTTTTTTGGTCTGTCTGCTTTACAAATAGTATATCGTTTAATAAAAATCCCTTGTATTAGTAGTATGCTCTGTACTCAATGGCAAAAGGGGTTTTCAAAAGTCTCACACACTAACCTTTGTCTAATAGGGATGCTGTTGGTCACCTATACGACTCCCAGTGATTTTTAACAGGCACTTCCTGACAGCTCTGAATCCCCTTCCAGCCGAAGGTAAAATTCTGATAACAAGAAAAAAAAGCTATTACCGCCACTTTGCTTTCATTATGCAAATGATATTAAGATATGCTGGGCGGATCGCCTGTGGCTACGCTGAAATCTCCATGCAGTGATTATAATGTGTCAAACTTAGTCATTTTGATTATGACATGTTAATTACATGCCATCCCTATGTAGACATGAATTCTACTTGCTTTGAAGCAAATAACAAATGGAGGGCATTGTTGTATTAAACTTTTGATATTCATTAAAAGATTGTAAATAATACAATTTGCAAAACTATGAACTAATTAAATACTTCACAGACCTTTGTCCGAATCCATCACTCCTAAAAATTAGCTGCAGTCTCCGGCTTTATGCCACAGCAGGAACAACACAAATATCTCGCAGTATTGTTGTCCTTTGATAAACAAATTGTGTCGTTTGCACGTGCATGCAAGAAGAGGGCCACCATCTTTGTGAAAAGGAGCAATACTTCACTAACAATTATTCACAAAATAGTGAAAGCGCTGCAAGAGAAGGTCCTTAATTCACTTGGAAAAGACAATTTCATGGAAGGTGGTTCATTAAAATATCTTGCTAATGTTTAAATGTGCCATTAAGTTTATTAATAGATCGCCTGTCGGCCCGCTGAGGTTTCTTGCGATGAAATAACTAGGTAAATGGCTGAGTTGCTGAGAGGGCTGAGTAAAACCCAGAGAATCTCGCTTGGGAACCAGGCTTAACTAGACTTATAAATAGATACTGCGGCATCTAAGCTCGCTTGATTAATTTGAGGTCGTAAGCTTGACTAAAAGTGGTTGGAAAGTTCATCAGAATTTAAAAGCACTTAGTAATGCAGGAAAATTAGCATGCAATCTAATAAATTCTGTGTGGTAATTAAATGCCTTAATTTACCCTTTCATTAGCCGATATTGCTTCCTTTTATTTTCTCATAAAGAATTAAATGTGCTTAAAGTATGGAAGGAGGAGCACCGTTTTTCTCGCTCTTTTAAGGCCGCGGGCGGTGAGAATCACAAAAAGAAACATACAAAAGAAGGGGTTAAAGAGGGAGCATAGAGTCCCCGTTACGAGCTGGTCTGTAAATTCAGATCGTTGCACCAAACCCATTTCCACAGGAATCAGAATTATAAATTGTACGGCAAACAGCCGGGGCCCTGCAAATTTACACAGGTAGTTATCTGCAAAACATGCTGATATTTTCAGTGGGGAATATAGCACAGAAAATGTCTGATATATGATGAAAATCCCAATTCTAGGTTTATATCCCATTTGCAATGGGGTGGGAGGTGTTGGGGCGTTGAGTTGGAGGTATTTATATATACCTCAGTCTGCTGTGTCTGTGTTCACTGGGTGCCACACATACCTCATAACCACCCAGGGTATTCATAATTGGGGCCATGTGTGTGAAGGTAGTGCACACATTTGCCATTGTCTATTTAAAGCAAGATGTAGGAGAAAAAATGTAATGGTTTTTTGGAACTGGTGTCTAAAGACATAGAAGAATGCTGCATGGCTAGTGGGGGTCCAGAAGAGATAAAAGAAGGCCACGTGGCTGCTCTAGCTCATGAAGACATAAAAGAAGGCCACGTGGCTGCTCTAGCTCATGAAGACATAAAAGAAGGCCACGTGGCTGCTCTAGCTCATGAAGACATAAAAGAAGGCCATGTGCCTAAGGTTACACAATTGATCTGCCACTGTCAATACACGCAATGGTCTCTATGGAGTCAAAGCTGAGTACTCCAGAAGCTGAGGAAGATCTCGGTGGCGACTGATGTGGTGCTCCCAGGATGCTGCCCAGAGACTGATCAAGAGGAAAATTCAATGGATAAATCCACAGTTGTTTATTTTCAGAAAGAATGGATCCAAGTTTGATTTGCTTGACCCTGTGGTTCAGAAATAACAAAAACATTTGGAGGACCATTATATTCTGAAGCTAAGTAGATGTGGATTTAAGAACGGTACATCTGCACTTCCACCGGGTAGTCGATACTGTGGAGTGTATATTGTTGCTGGTCAATATTCTTGGTATTATGATACACCACCATACAGAGATACCTACCTACCAGTGTGTATGAAAACCTCTTAATTGGATCGACATATACTTTCATGTCTCCCTAGGGACAGCATTTACATACACCAACATCTACGTTATCTGTAATCAATAATTAGTTGAGCAAGATACATTTTTTAAATGATATTTTTCAGAGTTTAAAAATCTTTTTTTAATTCAGTCATTCTCCCAGATGATTAAACATTCAATCGGCTGAGATAGCATCGAACAGGATTGCATACATATTTAATACCTTGTTAGGGGGAGAGACTTCTCGAAAGCCCCATCAAAAAGATTATTAGCCCAAAAGGTAAAACTATTGATGAAGTGGGCCATATCATTGGTTCCCTACCCAGTGAGTAGTAGTAGTACTATTTGTAGGTTTATTGTGTTTTTTGATTAATTAAAATAATTGCAAATTAAAAAATAGAAATTGTCTCATTTTACTGCAATCAAAGTAAATATAAATTTTTACGCTAAAAATTATTTAAGCTAGCATCTTTAAAATCCCTCATCAATAAAAAACAAGCATTGGCATAGCCAATAGGTCTCGCTTTGGGACCTTATAAGTGTTTAGCCATGCAACACTTGATGTTGTTTAATCAAGGATATTGTGCTGGATAACTAAACACTTATAATGTCCTAAAGGCGAGACCTATCGGCTATGCATTGGAGGGCCTTATAAGTGTTTAGGTAGAGCTATTGACTTTGCCAATGTTTCTAAGCTGTGCAGTAGAGAAGTGTGGCTGCTGTGCAGCATGCTGAGAAGTTGTAATTAAAAAGTGTAAGAAGCACTGAGTGATGCTGTGCTGGCCTTGAGTGATGCTGTGGTGGTCCTGTGTGATGCTGTGGTGGTGCTGACTGATGCTGTGGTGATGCTGATTGATGCTGTGGCGCTGCAGAGTGATGCTGTGGTAGCATATAGTGATACTGTGGTAGTACTAGCCACCTGTCATGACCTGCAAGGTGGGTTCAGATTGCAACAAGAAACATCAAATCTGGGCAGAGTTTTACTGAAGCTAGTGACACAATTCACTGTTACTAAGAAACCATGAATCAGCCCTGCATGAGGCAGGCATCAGTACTGCCAAATACATTTTTAGTAATCCCATTGAAAATGGAAAAACTCAAAAAGCAGCCATAATTACAGTTCTCTCTAATCAGAAACAGTATTGTGAAATAAGGGTATTTGGTATTGTGTTTTTGTGAATGTGATGTACTCTGAAAATACATCAGATCTGCTTACCTATCTGCTGGAGGTAGATAGGCTGATCTGCTACTGAAACAGGGGCATGACTGCAGAAGAGCAGCCCTTAGAGGTAGGGCATAAACTGGCAATCTGGGGTGCCAAAACACATTGCAATCTGCCTTGACAGCAAGAACAAATATTACAGTATGTGTATCCAAAAGCAAGAGGAGTGGTCAGCAGTCTTTAGTTATAGTTAGGTTAGAGTTTTCATAGAAAGAGCAGTTTTTGTTTTGCTAGTACCCTTGGTGCTGTTTGATGAATCTACACAAAAAAAAAAAAAAAAAAAAAGGTTCATCCACCTTAGCTGCTCATGGAATTTTTCAAGCCAATCTATCTACTGAGGGCCAAGAAAAAAAAGGGGTCAGAAAACGTTGATTCCCCATGTTAATTCCCATAGGAATCTTTGGGGCCCATTACGATACCCGGCGTAAAAAAATCCGCCAGGCATGGAAGCGGCAAAAATCCGCCCGCACACACCGCCTGAACACCGACCACGCCATTATGAGTACACAAACTGAAAACCGCCATCGGCGGAAAAATCATACAAAATACCGCCCGCCATCGTCCGAGTCGGAGTCAAACCGCCCGCCACGGACGGAAACACGCACGACAACACAAAACCGCCCGCCCTCACGGCCGACACACCGCACGTGAAATTACGATCGCACCGCCATGAGCGCGGAAAAACAACAAAAATACCGCCCGCCAGCGCAAACAACGCCGATGAGAATCGACACGGCAGAAGCCATGGCGCCCACGTACCTACACAGAAACCATCCGCACACAAAACCAATAGCACACAACATGGCCAACAAGTCCACACAGCAAGGCACGCACAAATACACAAGCACAGTACACATCCCGAAAACACCCCCGGACAAACAAAAAATACAAAGGCCAGAACCCCAGACACAACACACCTGAAAACAACAGACCATGAGGACACACCCACATAGGTGAGTACAAAAGCAGCACTCCCACAGACCACAACCCCTTGCTACATTGCAAACCAGAGAGGAGAGGAGAGGACACAGTGACACAGCAAGGACAGCAGCACACCACAGAAACGCACACATCACAACCACCACCACCACCACCACCACCAAACACCGGCACCACAAACCCCCTGCACATTACACAACACACACCGCACCAGCACCACAAACACCATGGCACCACAAAGGATGCCCAAGTTCACGCCCATGGAGCTGACGGTCATGGTCGACGAGATCATCAAGGTGTACCCACAAATCTATGGGAACATGGTCCAGCACACACCACTAGCCACCAGAAACAGAATGTGGACCCGGATCGTAGACCAGGTCAATGCAGTCGGGACCCTGCCCAGGAACAGAACCGAGATAAACAAACGTTGGAATGACGTAAAGAGCCTGGTCAAGAAGAAGGAGGGCAAAAACAGAGAGCTGGCTGCCGTCACTGGCGGAGGGAATCCCGCGCTCTTTAAGACCTTCAAAGCGTGGGAGGAGAAGGTGCGAGTCGTAATACATCCGGAGATCCTCGCCGGATTAGCAGGGGAGTGGAGGCTGGTAAGTACAAACTAATGTATACCAGCACACCGCTATGTACACACATGCGCAACCACCATGCCACAGCTCCCAGGGACAAACACCCCCATGTCCAGCACACAATACACAACACATCACACGCACATGCAACAGACACTACCACACACAGGCCAAACCGAACAACTGTAAGATGCGTGGGGACATGTGTACACTAAGCCAGCCACGTAACCACCAACAGGTCCCCAAATATGCCAGAAGCGCCACAACGAGCACCCACCACACCCATGTGTCCGCCACAGCTGCACTAACCGACAAGTAACAGGTAAGTGGCAGGAACACAAAGTGCAGTGGGTGGGACGGTGGACAGCTGAAGTACAACACCCACCAGGCCCCCACTCCCACAGACCAGCAAGGTGGAGCACTCCCCACACCCATGTGTCAGGCACAGCTGCACCAACCGACAAGTAACAGGTAAGTGGCAGGAACACAAAGTGCAATGGGTGGGACGGTGGACAGCCCAAGTACAACACACACCAGGCCCCAGTCCCACAGCACAGCAAGGAGGAGCATCCCCCACACCCACGTGTCAGCCACCGCAGTGCACAACGACAGCCGAAAGGCAGACATCACGGTCCACAGCAATCGGTGTCAGTGGGTGTACAGCCACCCCCACGACCCACTACACCCCCCCACCCCCACAGACCTGCAACATGGAGCACACCCCGCTAAGAGCCA